>JARUPO010000005.1:1200000-1800000 GCA_039700045.1 Malbranchea zuffiana
ATCGATACGTACTTGTCCTTCGACGAGCCTCCGACGCCAGCGCCCTTCCGCTGAATTGACAGGGTGGCATCTGCGAAACCCCAACCCGAGGCGGCCAATGCGGACGGGAGGGCGGCGGCCGCAATAAGTCCTAGCTCAATGACTGAATGGAGCTTCATCCTTGGACGGGATCTCGAGGAATTGTCTTGCAACCGGGGAGAAGACAAGCTACTGTACTGCTACCTGGTCGGAGATGCTGGCGGCATGGAGAGGTTACGTAAGTGGGTAAGTTTGGTACGTGGTGATACGACTAGTATTATTTGTTGGTGCTTGGGTCTCGTAATATTGGTAAAGTGGATACATATCAACTTCTCTACCACAGCGATTCCTCAGGAATCAACCGAACCAACTTGATCCAACAGAAAGAGGATATCAGACTGGTTACGGCTCTGATTTGTCTCGGTAGCTCAAGTCAGAGGAATTTTGCTACCTACTATTGAGCTATGACATCTTTTCAGCATGAAATATCCTTACATGAGCTTCTAGTTGTGTTAGCGCTGGAATAGGAAGCTCTGACGAGGCAGAGGTTGAATTAGTACTACTACTAGTATTACGTTTGAGAATATGTTTTATATGTTTCTGTATAGGCAAGGGATCAGCCAGAGCTCTTCCTCCGTTTTCGTTTTTTAAGCCCAAAGACATGAAGAGATTGCTTCATGTTGGCATTGCTATTTCTATATTTTAGCCTACCTAACTCATGAGAGAGGGCAGCCGTCTCGGGTTTCCTGTCTTCTTGTTAGCTCTGTCTAGCAAAGAAGTGTTGCTCAGTTGTTTGCCCTCCATGTGTTCCTTGCTTTGGACTCAATGCATGTATCAATGCTCTTTCCTCCGGAATTTGCCTTTGATTGAATGTGACGATTGTGATGATACAATGACAAACTCTTGAATCAGCCATTGACAGACAATCATACTGGAAGAAGAGCAAGCAACAATAATGGCATTGTTCAGGTTTTCTTGTTTTGATTTTCAATAAAGGGAGTGGATTGAAATTGTTATTTGTTTTATCATTCACTTTGAAAACTCCAGCCAAATTGCTGCATCCTTGCAAAAGGGTAGAAAAATATATATCCCGGCCTTGTCCTTCTCATCTTCTTTCTTCCGCTGCCTCGTCATAACCGCAATTATCCAGCATTCCTACACAAAATACCAACTTCCAATACTTTCACATCTCTCCGTCACTTTCGTCTCACTTCAAAATGGCACGAGCCTCATCCCGCCTCAGAAAGCCCTCCATGCGGGCCATGGAGGCAATCCAGGTGGCAAAAGCCCAGCCTGAGCCGAAGAAGAAGGCGACAAGGGCGCCAAAGGCACCAAGACCACCCCCGGCACCAAAGGAAAAGAAGCCAAAGACGCCCAAGCTTCCGAAGGCATTGAAAGCCCCAAAGGCTCCCAGGGCTCCCAAGGCGCCGAAGCCTCGCCCTTCTAGGGCAAAAAAGGGGAAGGAGAAGGAGAAGAGCGGTAAGTTTTTCATATTTAAAGTAGTGAATCCGACTTTGCTGACGGGTTGTCCTAGCTGGCGCTCTGCCTCCGATCCCAGAGGCCATTGAGGCCGGTGGGAAAGAAGGGGCAGTTGTGGAGAAGCCGGCCGAGGGGCCGGCTCTAGATGTGGAGGCTGCGGTCGCTCTGCTGCTGAGGCTGGCCTCAGCAGCGTTGGCGCCTGGGTTCAGGCCAGAGTTGGAAGTCGACTTGGAGGCTCTCCGTAGAGCATTCTACGGAGAGAAGAAGTGATTGCTGTTCGAGGCAGGGTGCGTCCAGTGGAGAATGAGCGTCGCCAACCTGATATGATTTATATGCTGACGTTTGGGTAAAGGGAGCGGTGTCCATGCCCGGGTTTGTACGCCATCGGAATCTGTACATATCTGGTGTCCGGTGGTAGTTCGCCTACGGATTTATTTCCGGCGAAGGTAAATTACCTGTTTGAAGATCTTATCGGCTGCCATACTGATTTGATTTCCAGGGCGTGAAGTTCGGCTCTCCCGGTGTCGTCACCACTGAGTCTGCCAGTAATGGAAGCCCGGCAGTATATTTCTCCAAGTCGTTCTTTGAGAACTGAAGAGGACTGGATTGATATGTAACGGCAGAAAGGCTGAAGCTACCCGCGACCATATCACTTCGTCTCCTGATATATATATAAAAGTGTTCATGGGGTTCCTTGGTTGATGGTTGAATGGGCTTTGGTGGTTCGCGGGTTCAAAAGGACAAGCTTCTCCAAAGCCAAGGATGCTTCGACGAACACTCACTTGCCCCTGAAAATCACCTAAGCCGCTGGGAAGCGTCTCCCGCCGCGATCTGGGACGCGAATTTTCGCGTCTTCGCGTCAGTCCGGGGAAAGTGTGGGAAATGAGGGAAGGGACACGGTTGTTCTAGTGGAGTAGGAGACACTCCCTGCCAGTCCCGCAATATTACTGGCTTTAATATTTTACAATAGCAACCTGGAATTTGAAAAGCAATTCAAAATACCTTCCCATCACTTTGTTTCTGGAGTACAATGGGCAGTGATGCAGATGCACCGAAGAAGAAGCGCGGAAGACCCAAGAAAGTGGTGGTAGCAGCGGAACCCGAAAATGACGCCAACCCAGAAACTCCTCCAAAAAAGCCTTCCAAGGCACCACGCAAACCTCGCAAGCAATCAATAACGTGCAAAGTTGAAGAGCAAATCGATCAGACAGTCAGTGAGGAGGTAAAACAGTCTCCCAGTCGTCCTCCTTCGAACGTTTCGAGCGCCACCACCGTTGCCAAACTACCGGCTTCTCCAACGCGGGGAAAAAAGAAAGCCACCGCGAATTCGCCGGGATCGAAACGGAAATCAACGAAGAAGAACGAGAAAATACCAATTCCTCCGTCCGAATCTGATAAATCTAATACTGGAGACTCTCAACTGGAGGACGAACCGGGATTACCAGCTGTCGCATCAAGATCGCGGGAGCAAACCGCAGCGCCTGGAGATTTTCACAAGGTTGAGGCTGAGGAACCGGTGGCCGGGACGAAAGGGTTAGGAGGGGAATTACCACAGGAAGCTCATAAATTATTAGATATCGGGCCAATTGGACAAGAAATAGCAGAGGCACAACGAAAGACTGAAGGTGGTGCGGTCACACTCCCGATTATTCCACGTCCTACCGACTCCGCCGTCCTCTCCGCTCTTTCTGCCAGCAATACCCATCCGCCATATACAATTAACGGATCCGATCCCACCCTTTCCGCAGCCTCTCCGCTCATTATGCCATCCGCATCAGGCAAATCCCCCGCCTCCGAACTCGCGAGCTCGATATCAAAGTCCCGTCCCCAGACTGTCCCGGATCCCAGCAGCTTTAGACCGAGACCGGCGCATCATTCTTCCAATCTGCGTGTATATGATGGAATAAGGAAGATGAATGCGCCTAGGCATGGAGAGCCGGTGGGTGGAATTCAG
The DNA here is from genome assembly GCA_039700045.1 of Malbranchea zuffiana. Lineage (NCBI taxonomy): Eukaryota > Fungi > Ascomycota > Eurotiomycetes > Onygenales > Malbrancheaceae > Malbranchea > Malbranchea zuffiana. Next base: position 1,203,452 of record JARUPO010000005.1, read on the forward strand.
CAGGATATCACCAAGACGGCAAAGTATAAGAGTTTTGCACGGAAGTATGTTGTCTCACTCGTTTCGTTTTGTTTTCGGAAGATGTTGTCGTGATGATATGGACGTTGTATCGGCATCTCGCTAACCGATTCGGCACCGTCAGGTGGACTGCAACTATTGTGGCTCTGCCAATTGTAATATATACAAGCTACGCTTTGTACGAAAGAAGTAAGATACCAACTCCTATGCCTTTTAGCTCCTTCAGGACTTGGGTCTAACACATGACAGTCTTCTATGATAAACAACCGCGCAGCCTTCCTGCTACGAATGCCTTTCCGCGAAACACGCCAGGCCCGTCGCCTTCGACAGCGGGAACAGACGAGAGCCCGAAGAGCTAAGACCATTCGATATTCTGGCCTTTTCCTAGCGAGATAGTAGTGATCTTGCAGATACAAGATACCCTCCTCATTCCTTGCCTTTCCACTCCTGTTTATTTGCGTCAAGCGTTTCTTAGATGTACCCTACATGTCAGTCGAATGCTTTGTACGATACCAATGACCGATCTCTCTCCTCTTTCATCAAAATGTAAATAACAAATTAGATATTCAACCCGTTTATATGTCCACTTTTCCAGCCGAAGCCTGGTGCGTTTCACCTTGTCGTCCTGTCTTTGGCGAATTTGACAATGTTCTGTTGGCCCCTGATGAGGATGAGATATGAGACTGCACTGGCTTCAGTCAAGTTATATCGTACAGCAAGAGCAGTTGAACCCAGGCTGCTTGATTGAATCTATCCTTGGAGCCCCATTTTTTCAGGTGCAGCCACTTCAGCTTCCACTGTATGACATAAGAGACTTTTTTGTACCTTGAGTATCAAGGTCATACTCTATTACATTTGAAAAGAATTGTGGAAGGATCGAGAAGGAAACATCTTGAGATACCCTACTCGGAATTCACCTTGTCTCTTTTCTGGCTGCCATCGCTGCCTCCAGACCAGCAGTAACCTCAAGATATACAGCTCTGGGTACCGGCTCACATTCATGACCCCCCACAGGCCAGACAGGCACGGGCCAGACTGGATGTGGAAGCCTAATATCAGCTCCCCCATCAAGGAGTAATCGGACGATCTCAGAATGCCCATACTCCATAGCCAACTGTATGACCCTTCCGCAGGTAAAGCTAGCCACTACCTTGAGAGCGGAGCCGTCGCGGTCGCGACAGAGACCGCGGATGCCATGGTAGGGTGCATTCAGATCAGCGCCGTGCGCAAGGAGCGCCTTTACCAGATCTGCGTTGCCGGATCTAGCTGCCAGGAGAAGCGGAGGCGTGAAATGTTCTAGTCCCAGAGGCGTTGGCCGGCCAGGATAGTTGCAATCATTCATAAGATATTCACGCTCAGGAACCGGCCGGTCAGACTCCTCAAAGTTACATTGAACATTGTTGGCAAGCAGCATGTTGAAAATGGCACTGTGCTGCTTCTTCACTGCTAAAAGAAGTGCCCTTGTTCCAGAGACTCAGTTGGTTTTCCGCACAAGCACTTCAACTAGTTTCTGGCTGCCTCGTCGCACTGCTTTCACGAGGGCAGGTCCCTCAACTGGTTCAATGGTATAGTTCACATCAGCGCCATGAGCCAGGAACAGATTGACAAGATCCAGCCTGTTGTGCTCTACCGCCCACTCCAGTGGCGTCAGATGGACTTCATAGATCTCATCCATCGAGGCGCGAATGCCTTCCTTGTGTCTGCGTAGTCGACTGTAGAGAAGAATCGGGATGTTCAAATTCAAGTCATTCCCGTATGCGAGGATCCATGAGAACACACGCTCCCTGTATCCGGATACCAATGCGGCCGCGAGAGCTGCCTTTCTCTCGCCCAAAGGAGGTGGCCTGCACGCAGGATTGGATGCCGCGGGTGGGACAGCTGGAGGCTCCTTTGGTGTACCCCACAGGTACGTCCGGGAGCATTTGTCTGGGAGACGACCCGGGGACGTTTCGTCAGTGAAGTGATTCCGAAAGTTGAATTGATACGACGCCGGATCCCACAACAACTCCCATCCGTCATCAAGGTCTTCTCTAGTGGGAGATGAAGGCCCGTCTGAGTCGTCCTCCACCCAGCCGGTTTGTTCCCATTCACATCGTGGCCAAGGTGCGCCCACCACTCTCTCGTACACTTTTCCATTTTCTACCTTTTCCTCCACTTTCCGCCACCTGTCTGAGTTGTACTCGTTCGACCCAGGCCAGAAGTCTGTTGCTGCATCATGGGGCTTGAAAGGAGTGGTATATTTTCACTGGAGGAGATCGTGCCAATCAGTGTTTCAGAAGAACAGGTGATCTTTTATTTCAGAGGCCCCATTCTTTGCGCCCAAGCGCTTCAGTGGATCTTTTGCAAGCAGCTTGATCAAAATGTCCTTGGCTGTCAGTGGGAGTCCCTCAGGACGTACTGGGTCTTGACATATCTTGAGTCATCACTTATTAGTGTCCTGGTCCTAGAATGGAGGTAATCCAGTCAACATTTCATAAAGAAAGATGCCAAAAGCCCATCAATCCACTGTCTGAGAAACAACTTGGTTGCTGACAAGCTCAGGGGCAGGGTATACTGATGTTCCTGGCACAATTTCACCACTGTCCTTGACCTCCAGACTAAAAAGACTAGGACTGCATAGGCTGAGATGTCCAGGTGAATCCAAGAAGACGTCCTCCATGTTCAGATGTGCGAGAATAATATGCTTGTCATGCAGATATTCCAGTGCACAGAGGAGCTCTGCAGCATAAAATATAGCCTGGCCAACATCAAACCACTGTGCCTGTTGGAGGTGATGAGAAAGTGGCCCTCCACTAGCCAATGGTGAAAGAAGGCTCAGTCCCTTGGCTGACTTGAAAGCAAATTTAAGTGGTGCAATGAACGGGTGTTCGATGCGATGTGCAAGCTCAGACATTGGGGCAAAATCAATGGCAATGGGAGCAGTCTTCATGCCATAGCTTCTGCCAGTGTCTTGCTTTTGGACATAGATCAGATCACTCAGACCCGTCTCACCATGGATGCACCAAACCCCTGTATCATGCAATGGTGGCACCTTCTTCTCAAGATATGAAACCTCAATTGTCATTTTTCCTGTGCCATCTTGCACAGGTATGCACTCGCAACCATCACTATCGCGAGTCCAGCTTTCCATGAACGGGTTCACCGTAATGAACCCCAGGGAGACAATCTGGAGTGCCGCTCCAGCATCAGAGTGCCTGGCAAATATTGCCACAGTCAGGTTGGAAGAAGAGGTAGAAACCTCAAACTTGTATCTCCCATCCAACCCGTGGTACCCTTTTCTTGGTCCGGCCCACCCGACTCGGCGATCGTAGCAATATTCTGATTCAGCGGATATCTGGAACTTCTCGTATTCTATGATCGCGTAAGGCAGCCATGGGTTATTCGCTGCTACTACTGGATCGTAACGCGAGCCTTCGCAAGGCTCTGGTATCGTCAGGGGACCAGTGGGGTGGAGCTTGACGGATAGAATTCCAGTTGGTGGTTGTGACGGAACGATGACCTCGTAGATGGTAACTAAAGGGGGATGTCAACACAGCTCATTTTCAAATTCAAAGTAGGAACTTGACATGTAGCACATACCATTCTCTTTTCGAGGAGGACTCTCTGGCTGGGGATGATGTGAACACCGGGGCCAGCTGGGGTAAGGTTTGAAGTCGCCCTCCGCGAAGATGAAAGTTTCCTCGGCACCTATTCAATTCAGAGTGGATTGTCAGCTGCGCTGTCTCAAAGAACAGGACGAGTGCAGCATTTGCCTTTACTTTCAGGATTGTCCAGATTCTCAGACATGATGACTCCGACTCAGTACTGCCGTAACTGGTATTCAATCATCTCGATGTCGGTGCAAGCCCTCCTTAAAAACACATGCGGGCAGTGGGCAGTGCAGCAGGGGTTAGTTATAGCGGTCCAACAAGGCCGCTCCGCCTCAACGTCAAGACCTCTACATGAGGAGCAAGAAGACACAAAGCAAGTCAGGCAAGGGATTCACACAATATACAGTTGTAGCCCTATGCCTGATATTCTTATGCCTACTAATGTATGTGTGAAGTCACCTACTTCAAATCTTCTCCTCCTTGGCCCCCGTTCCCTCCGCCTGCTCACTCTCTATACGCTTCTCATCTAGCGCCACGTTCTTGAGGAAAAACATGACAATCAGCATTGGCGCAAGCGCGGAGATGCCTGCTATAGCCAGAATCCGCTGGGATTCACGGTAGCTCCGGTCAATAGCCGCCCGTTCGAGTGAGCCCTTGGGGAACTTCTTTGCGACCACAATGGACTTGAATATCGCCCGTGCCTGATGTTTAGATTTAGGTGGGAGATACTGCTTGAGCTTTCGAGGTAGCAGAGACTGCCAGATGGCTCCTGATATGCTGCGTGCGTCGGAGATATCAATATCAGCAGCGATTCTTTTAAACAATAAGCGGCTGAGAGTGCATACCTCGTTCCGACCCCTCCCCCAACGCTCATAGCTGCATAAAACACCCCTGTTGCAACCGCTACTTCTCCCCTGGATACCACGGCCTGCACAGCAACCTGCGATGCAGTCTGGTAGAACGCACGCCCAATACCAATCAGAGATTTGGCGGCCACAAAAGACGCTTCGTTACCTGAGCGCCCATCACCCATGTCGATTAGATATATAAGAATCCCCTGACCTAAGACGCAGAGCGGTACGCCAACAAATACCCAGATTTGAGAACGTTTGGAGTATTTTAAGAAGATCCCCACGAATATGCCGGCGACTTGGAAGGCAACGCGGAGAGAATTGCTGCGGTTGACTGTTAGCAACCACCTTCCATTATTTGCGGGAAACACTCACTCGATACGCGTTGCATGCCCTGGTGAGAATCCTCCGACGACCTGCAGATAGCTTGGAAAAAAGATGGAAAAGATCGAATAATGGAAGAAATCCAGTGCTCCCAAGGCGCACGCCGCAACCACAGTCCTATTTCTCACCATGCGGTAAGGAACAAACGGCTTCTTTGCGAATTTGCCATCCCATACCAGGAATGAAATGAAAAGAACAACACCAAGGACTAGCATTGCAATGAATGACGGATTATTCCAGCCGTTGCTATTTGAGGCGCCAGTAAGGGAGAGTGGAATGAGGAAGAGTGAGAGGCCTGCAACGAGCAGGATAGCGCCAGGTAGATCTAGTTGGACCCAGAGCAACTCGTACGCTTTTTTCCAGAGTGAATCGTCCTTCGTTGTTCCTGTGATGGTCGAGATGCGTTTCTTTTCCACTCCAGCTTTGATTGCCCGGCGTTGGAGCAGCATGATAGTCGCCACAAGTGGGATCGCACAAACGGGCAGGACGATAGCCCACATACCGTATCCCCATTGCCATGTGGAGTGCGAGAGGACTGCATCCCCGACGACGGTACCCAGGTACAGTGTTGGGATCGTGGAAATGGAGTCTGGCAGGGTGGACCAGAGGCCACGGTTGATCAGGTTTGTTGTGTCTGCAATAAAAATCTGCTGCGTGATTCCGAAACCACTGTTTCCGACGGAATCAAGGAATTGAGCTACCTATGGCGACCGTTAGCACAGTGCTAAGGCTAGCCTGCTGCAGGGTACTTACGATGTACTGTCCGATATTGCGACCGGACGCGGTCAAAATATAACTCAGCACCTGGATGAAGATGGAAAACGTGAACATCTCCGCTCTGCCGAATACGTCACCTAGTTTCGCAATGATAGGATTCGAACAGATGCTAGCAATATTCCATGCGACTCGAGCCGCGCTCATTGCTGAGTGCTGCTTGAACGAACTGGTGACATACGGCTGGTATACTTGCGTCGAGTAGTTGGAAAAAGCTATAACGAAGGTGCAGAGGAAGAGCCTGCACAAACATAGGCATATGTCAACGTGGTTCTATATCTTCAATTGGTGTACGAACTCACCCGGCAAACGCAACTACGAGCGAAGTTTTTGACCAGGCTCGCTTGAGGATCTCGGCCTTCTGGATACCTGCTTGCAAGCTTTCGGGGTCACTTCTGGATGAGCCTGCGTCCGAATGGTCGCCTTCATCCTCACTCCCGGTCTTCGGTGTTGACACTATCGTCGGTTGGGGGACAGACCTGGTGTCTGCTTTGATTTCTTTTCCTTCTGTGTCATCTGAAGCCATTGGCTCTTTTCTAGCTGTCATTGGAACCATGGCTGCGAAACTGAACTCAACAGACCGCCCAAAGTACAACAACCAGCTTCACTGAGCGAACTTGCAACAATTGAAGCAGCGTCCGGAGAAGGAAAAGCAAGGTGTTTTCCACACCTCCTGGATTTTTTTCCCGCATGGCGCGTTAAAAGTGCGAAATAGCGCTAGCGAATTCACGGTCCGAGCTAGATTCACCATACGAGGTCCGTTTCATGGATTGAATCCTCTTGCTCGGGATTGAGGCCGAAAAAGTCAGGACATCAGGAAGAATAAGGTTATCTGATCCGCGATTGTTTATCTGATTGGCTTTGATTGATAAGATAAAGCTCGGTTCTCATCTCGGTCTAACTCTAATAGGATTAGTCATTTTAGCCTTCAACTCAGCCTTGGAAGGGCTTGATTGGCTCGTTCTGCCGGACTCATCATGTGACTTACCCCGCGAAAAGCCGGCCATTTCCGTTTGATTATTCTCATCAAACGCGCTTCGAAACGACGGCTTGGGAAGACTGGAGTCGACGGACGATTTCAATGCGTTTCAGGGTACCCGCGCTCGTCGACAATGCTCCAGTGATAAGATGAGGATCCCTTGTCCCTTCTTCGCTGCCCCGCTCCGTGCGCCCTCCGGCAACGAGCGAAGCGAAGCAAAATCGGTCATCACGAAACTGCACTAGTACCTCTGCTCATGGCAGCTTCGGAGATCACGGTCTCTTGTGATGGCATCAAGAGGCCTTAGTCGAAGCATAACCTCGGAAAGCATACTCAATCTAAGGTCGGGCCGTTCCCGCAGTCGTCTCCCGATATTCGTTAAAGCACACTGAGATAGCCGCTTCAGAATATAAGAGCACTCAGCTGGCTATCCTATCTGCCAGCGTGCCATCTTATGCGCTTTGGGTATAGTACGTTCCGAGGTTTAAAGCGCCGCCTGAGATGCAATTATGCAAAGCCCTGGCCGCCTCTGCAGAGCCGATCGCTGGTATCATAATTGATCTGTACGGCTCGCATCCACCAAGACAGGTCTCTGATAGATATAAGGCAACAATTGGCTCCGAGATGCAGACTATGAGCGGGGATAGTCGAATGAAGGACACTAGGTGGGGTCTGAGCTGGAGGCGGGGTGGAATATAACTTTGTTCAATAGGCTAAGCTCAGCTCCCGACATGGGTAGTCTATCAGCGTTCAAGGTACCTATGAGGTGCATGAAACAGTCCGAGCCGGAGAGTTCCCAAGCCAGTTCCTTGCTCCTTTCAACCCTGTACAAAAGGAAATGCAGCAGAAACTCTGTTGTAGTGGCTTGGCTCGCCCCGACATTCGTGGCGGTGATAGCCTATGTTCAGCCAGAACACTTTGAACCTCAGATCTACAACGCGATGGAGGGAATTAACACTAGTTCCAACAACACTGGCACTCCCAATTGAGCTTGGAGAGTTTGATGTTTCTGACCAAGCATGACAATTGTGGGTTAAGGTTGAGTTTCACACAGTAAGCTGTTCCCCAATGATGTCATGTTAGCCAACCTGATGTTGACGCTGAAGTACTTAGACGAACAGTTTCAACCAGCGTGCCCTTCGGGGATTTTGCAGCGACCATAGGCTATGGGCCGCCTAACAGTGCGAAATATGTCCAATTGGCCTGCAACTAGGGAATGGTATTAAGCAACATGGTTCCTATCGGACGGTATCCAAATGCAGATCGGACGTACCCCCGCTTACAATGCACAACCACCAAGGTACATACAGGGTACTCGAAGCACCAACTCACCGTATGGGTCCAGAAATGGAGTTGATGACGTTTGGCTATTCGAGGACAGCTGAGACACGAATCTGGGAATGCCCCCCCATAAAAGGGTTCCCCTCTCTTCCCCTCTCTCCCCGACTATATATTGTGCCGTCCCATCCACACAGCTCCCGGAGACAAAGCCATTGATTCCGAGTCCCTTCTTCGCAGCCAAGCCATATCAATTGCCACCTTAACGAGCCCATTCGCCCATCATGCCTGTCTCAATCCCCAAATCCGACAGCCTAAAGGACCTCTTCAGCCTCAAGGGCAAAGTAGTCGTCGTCACCGGCGCCTCCGGTCCCCGAGGCATGGGCATCGAAGCCGCCCGCGGCTGCGCAGAAATGGGCGCAGACGTAGCCATAACCTACGCCAGCCGCCGAGAAGGCGGGGAGAAAAACGCCCGCGAACTGACCGAGAAATACGGCGTCAAGTGCAAGCCCTACAAGCTCAACATCGGCGACTACAACGATGTGCAGAAGCTGGTCAAGGACGTGATTGCGGACTTTGGCCAGATCGATGCCTTTATCGCGAATGCGGGGCGGACGGCAGATAATGGCATTCTCGATGCGTCCGTCGAGGATTGGAATGAGGTCGTCCAGACGGATTTGAACGGCACCTTCCACTGCGCCAAGGCCGTGGGACCTCATTTCAAGGAGCGTGGCACGGGGAGTCTGGTTATTACCGCGAGTATGTCGGGCCACATTGCGAATTTCCCGCAGGAGCAGACTTCGTATAATGTTGCGAAAGCCGGATGTATTCATCTGGCCAAGTCGCTGGCGAACGAGTGGCGCGACTTTGCGCGGGTGAACAGCATTTCACCTGGTTATATCGATACCGGGTTGTCGGACTTCGTGGACAAGAAGACGCAGGATTTGTGGAAGTCGATGATTCCTTTGGGACGTGATGGTGATGCGAAGGAGCTCAAGGGGGCGTATGTGTATCTGGTCAGTGATGCCAGTACGTATACTACCGGTGCCGATATCATCATCGATGGTGGATATACTTGCCGATAAATGTCGGATTGCTCCCGGAACCGAGTCAGGGGGACCGGTATATGCTACAAGCATGGTCTGTTGTACCTAAGATGGAACCCAAAAGTATACGCGGGGCTCAGCTGTTGTAAAGCAATGTGATTTGAAGCCTTTCGACGGTTGAATTCTTGCATTTCGCTAGTTCGTAATCAAATCGTGTTCCTATTTCCCGAATCAAAAATTGGTATATAAATCAAATTAGCCATCATTCAGCTCAAGGACAAGAATATATCGATAGAGATCCCTTGCCAGCACCTTCTCCCTCTTCAAACGTTCTGATCCGTTCGTCATTGATCCTCAGTCATATCAGGAAGCACATCATTCGTCATGAGCATAAAGCAAAAGAGATAAACCAAAAAGCAAAAAAGAAAAGAAAAAGGCGCTAAGAAAAGCACTCTGCCCAATTCCCACCAGCAGCAATATAGCTCAAACCGTCCAGAAAATCTGCCAACTTGCACCTTCCCAACGCATCCACAGGACATCCACTCAGCGGCATAACGCGATCATTGACGAGAATCCTCACGTACTCCTCTCCACTCACAGGCGAAGACTCGCACTGCATCTTCTCGATGTACGCCCTGGCGGCAAAGGGGACGGTCCACGAGGCTGAGTACCCGTTTGTCTGCGACGGTGGTTGGGCAATGGTATGTGAGAGCGGATCAGTGCCGTTGAAAAGGCCCAGGGCGCTAAAGATGGAAGTCATGGTGTTATCGTGGCTGAAGTCTGCGTACATGGAAAGGCCCAGGGGAAAAGTGCGTGGATCGTCATTGAGGGTGCGGTTTGTGCTTGTACTGTCGTTTACGGGGTTGTTGGTCAAGCGGGCGATTAGCTCGTTTGTGAAGCCGATGCCTTGGGCGGCACCGAGGGGGTTGCCGGGTCCGTAGCCGTAGTATTTTCCTAGGGATTGGTAGTAGTCGTAGTCGACCCATTCAGGGTTGGTGAAGAGCTGGCAGAATGGGGATAGAGTGTTTGCATCGGGGGTGAGGGCGACAGTGTGGAAGCTGCAGAGGTCCATGAGGTAGGGGATATCGTCAATTGAGATGTCGACTCCATCGAGGTTTGATTTGATACGGGCGAGAATGGAAGTGCCGAAGATGTCGTTGAATTTCTTCTGAATCTCCTTGGACGAGTCGTCGCGTTCGAAATTTGTGCATCGGCCATGGTGAAGACTGTTGTTGCTCCCCTTTATCTCGGATATCACAACGCCGATTTTTGGTGGATCGTCTTTCCCCGTAGATTCTGAATCTGCCTTTTTAGCATCATGGAAACCCCTGATAAATTTGTCTGCTGATAATATCACGCGGTCGGATCCAGCGGCTCGAATAAAGGGTTTATTGTGCCTGCTCAGCGACTTATAGCGTTGATAGAGTTTGGTCCCAGAGTTCACAAGCTCTGCTTCTCCAAATGGAGTCATGTCCTCGCTCTTCAAGGGGTATGTGAAATTCTGTAGAAAGGCGCACCCTCCTTTGTAGGACTTGGTAGTGTTCTTGATGCGCTCAACGAGTTCACGGTATGCCTCAGTCTTTGAATCAGTCGGATGCCGCGATCCATGCCTTGACAGGACTTGAACAAAGGTGACTTTGCAACCTGATGGGACATCCGGGGAAATTTCGGATTTAGTGCGCAAAGAGTAGAATGGGGAGTATTGTCCCCAGAGCTGTGCGTACGGCTCATGGCATGTAAAACCTGCTTCGGGGTTATGACAAAGATTCTGTCGCCGTAATAATGTGGTCCCGGAGATACTAAAATCGATTAGCCATTGATAGATCAAAAGGAGTGCCACAATGACAAGAAATGGAACATACAACGGCGCAACAGAGCCACTCAAAAGTACCACCAATAACACTGCCACAGTCAGGGTGACCACGTTTACCCTCAAGAAAGTGAGCCATGAACGCTTTCCGGGAGACGAGAACGATCTCCATCTAGGGTTAATCAGAGGTTTCCGGGTCGAGACCGCCGATGATTGATAGCACAGACGCCGTGAGTCTTCGCCATCGAGAGAAGATAACAAGGCCGTACGATCATCCCTGTCTTCCATGTCGTCAACCACTAAGACGGATCAACGTCGGGGTGTGTGTTCGAAAATCAACGTCTGTCGTCTCGAGTGGTGTCCTGAAAGTCAGGGAAGAGGCTGCTTAAATAGATGTAAAGATCGAAAGCAAGTGTAACTGCGAATCCTGTCACAAAACAATATCAAAAAGGATATAAAATATAGATCTCAATGAGAAATCTCCGCGGAAAACACACAATATCTTGGAGCTCCGGGCTCCAGACGATCAAGAAAGTCTGACGGAATCAGAAACACATATTATAAGCATCAAATAGCCAAAAAAGTAGCAAAGGGTATCACGTTGCTGTTAGACAAATTCCGCCATGACACATGGGTCCCCTTGATGTCAAGATGACGCTGCTCCACATAGATCGGTCTCCCGCAGCCACATGCTCATCTGATTGGCCAGGGATGGATTAAGCAGTATCACGTGGACCAGGCACAGGGCTAACCAAAAAAGGAGAGGCGCTTATATAAGCGTTAGCGTGAGGGTCGCGGAAACGAAATGTTACACGTTGTAATACGGCAGGGCGGGAAGAGAGGGGAGAAGAGAAGCTGAGGCTGAAGACTGAGGCGAGAGAGGAGGGAGGGTCAGTCACAATAACGGCAACGGGAGTGAGAGGGGATGGAGGAGGGTTGATCAAGGCCGCGTATGCCGTCTCTTGCTGGAATGATTGGACAGTTTGATCGTAAGTACGTGCTGCGGGCAGCCGTTAGAACGAGAGGATGGCTAAGGAGGCGGTGACAGCCGCATCGCGGTCCGGCGGTGGGCTGTGGAAGAAAAGATCAAAAGAACGGCGCAGTATTGGCCACTAGAGCGAGGGACTGGATAGGAGATGAGAGGATGAATCGACGGTTATAAAGTCGATCTGATGAAGGGTTGTATTGTCCTTCGCCCATTGCTTGTTCTGAAAAAGCTCGTTCTGAAATGTAAGAATGGAGACAAATGAATGCTTACATAATTATTTTGACCGCTCTGCAAGTTTTATTGTGACACAGAACTCGGTATATATATAAGATTGGAGTAGTTATAGGGGTAACATGTTACCCTAGAGAGTGAAAAATATCTGGAGATCGGTCTTATGTTCATCATCTACAGCTTTTGAATCTCAAAGATATCGATTCTCCTTCAGCCAGGACTCCACATCCGCACGATCCCGCTGGAGCCATCCAGCCTTCACCCGAACAGCGTCAAGACTCTGCTCAAGAGCGCGGTCAAAGCCCTGTAGAGGACACAATCGTTAGCCAGGCCGCAACATGAATAATTTTAGTAAGGGCAGCAGCTCACCTTCTGATCCTTGTTCTTGAAGAACTCCTGTACATCCTTCAGCTGCTCCTCGGTCGACAAGCTGGCAGTGCAGATCTGAACAACACTTCCCAACATCGAGAAAGCAGGAGGCAGCCGCTCCACGACTTTGTCCCAATTATCCTTTAGCCATTCCCAGCGCGTGAGGATACCTGTGGCATGGGCCCGCAGGCCAGACATGGGCATGTAGATATCCTGGGCCCTAACCTCCTGCGAGAGACAAAGATCAAGCGATCTCTTGATCAAAGCTGGGTCCTCCGCGCTTCCCAAAGAACGGAGCGCGGTATTCTTTTCGGTTGACGTCGGGGCATTTCGGTATCGGTCGAGGATCACGTTATATTCCTTCTCGCCACCGTTTCGTAGAACAATATCAAACACACTTCCCCGAATATTAGGATGGATGGCTGTGATATCTCCGTTGGAAAAGCGGCTGAACATATCCTTGGCCGCGTCAATGACCTTCTGGTCACCCACGGCACCAGCAGAGCCGAACATCATGGCCTTGAACTGCTGTAGCACATGTCCGTCGCTGTCGGAGAATTCCCAGCCAATTTCATGTGCCTTGGCGCTGATAAGATTGCGTTGAAAGGTCTTCAAGGCATCCTTGATCTTTTGGTCCTCGAAGATCCAAGCCGCACGAACGGAAGCGATACGGGTCAAGATTTCGTTCCACACAACGAATTCCGACTCACTATCGAATCCCTTGAGTAGAGAAAGACTGGCAGAAGTCTTCTGATAACCGGAGGAGGCGAGGACACCGGCATCTGCGATCATTCCTGCCCTGTCCTCAACTGTTAAAAGGCCGGCTTTGGCATCTCTGCCAAGCTTTTCAAGGCGTTCTCCGGTATACTTTGTTCGGAAGAGACCCGAATGATCAGCGTTAAGCTTGTAAAAGTCCAAGTCCGGGACCTTGATATCTTGTGCCCGTTCCGTCAGCATAATTGTGCCATCTGTCTTATCCTTCGATTTGAGCCCAAGAACCACGGGGTAAAGCGTGGTATCTTCCTCCGACTTCACATCTCCAGTACGTAGGAATCGGTTCTGCTGAACGCTGATGGCGCCCTGCTCTGGCTTTTCAGTAACAGTAACAACAGGGTATCCGACCTTCTTGGTCCAGACTTCCATCACGGACTCAATAGGCTTGCCGCTAACTTTGCTCAGAGCAGCCCAGAGGTCGGTAGTCGTAGTATTTCCGTAAGCGTGTTTCCTAAGATAATGCCGGATACCCTCCAAAAAGGTTTCCTCTCCCATATACTTGGAAAGCATACGCAGTACCGCAGAGCCCTTGGAGTAAGAGATAGCATCGAAGATCTGGTTGATCTCATCTGCCCGTTTAACGGGGACTTCTATGGGGTGACTGCTTCGTAAAGAATCAAGCGACAATGCCTGCTGAAGGTCATTGACGACATATGACTGCCAGACCTTCCATTCGGGATAGAACTTGTTGCATGAATACCAGGACATCCATGTGGCGAAGCCCTCGTTCAACCATAGGCCATCCCAAAAGTCCATAGTCACCAGGTTTCCAAACCACTGGTGAGCGAGTTCATGCTGAACAGTTTCAGCGATCCGCTCCTTCTGCGAGGCACCGGTAGATTCTTCATCATACAGCACATCAACAATGCGGTAAGTGATCAGACCCCAGTTCTCCATAGCACCAGCCGAAAAATCCGGAACCGCAATCATATCCATCTTTGGCAATGGGAACTCGCTATCGAACGCTTTCTCGTAGAATTCCAATGTCCTCGCCGCCAAATCAAGGGAGAATCTTCCATGCTCGACATTCTGGTCCGGAGTGGCATACACGCGGATAGGCACTCTGAAAGCCTTGGTTTCGATGTAGTTAAGTTCACCGACAATAAATGCAAGAAGGTACGTAGACATCAACGGCGTCTTGTTGAATTTCACAGACTGTCGCGGACCGTTGATCATTTCAGAATGCACCTCCTTCTCTTCCACAACATCCATATTGCTCAAGCATGTCAGATTCTTGTCCGCAATCAGAGTAACCGTAAACTCTGCTTTGAGGGCCGGCTCATCGAAACATGGGAATGCCCTGCGCGCATCAGTAGGCTCCATCTGAGTAGTCGCAATATATTTCTGGTTCCCATTAGCATCTTTGTACGACGCCCGGTAGAAACCAGCCATGTTATCCGTCAGTTTTCCGGTGAAGCTCTGCTTGAATTGCACCTTGGAGCCCGCGCGAATCGTCTTATCGAAGCTGACAGTGACCGTCTGCTTGTCTTTATCCACCGACAATGTCGGCGACGACGTCACCACAGCCCCGTCGGCAGATATAGTTGTAGAATGGATATCGAGTTCGAGAGCATTCAGTGTAATAGAGGTGGTATCCTCGACGACATCAAGACTACACAGATACACGTCAGCAACACATCTACTACCCTCAAGAGAACCTCAACGAGCTCAGCAATGCACATACTCTATAACCACCGTCCCGTCATATGTGAACTTCTCAAAGTTGGGTTCCAGCGTCAGGTCATAATGCCGTGGTCTGACGTTGGCCGGCAGCACCTCACGAGGCACAGAAGTAGCACCGCCAGCAACTCCATCACCCTTTGCGTGACACATCTTTCTATACGAACAGTACCTCTTGAATTGGCGAGATGTGAGACGTGATGTTTGCGGGGTCGATAGAGCGGGCTGTGAGCTAGCAACGAGGGGTCCAGCAACGGTTCTCGATCGGGCGAGGGAGGAGAGCGATCTAGAGGTATTGCAGGTATATCGAGGAGGACAAGATCCGAAACGTGACGACGACAAAGACGAATTCTGAAGCTGGCACCGTCTTGATGTTGCGAGAGCAAACCGAGTGGTAGACGCAGACCTTAACGGGAGGGGTAACATTGGAAAAAGAGGGCACCTCCACCACCGCCGTCCCAGCTACTTATGAGTGCTTGATTAGGTATCCAAGGACTACGCAAACCACCAGCCAGTCTAGTCAATACGAAAGAACCGCAAACGACCATACGTCAATTTCTTCGAGAGAAAAGCCAAAAAAAAATTCCATGCACTTACGCTGGGGAAAAAGGTGAGGCTGCAAGCCTTCTCAATGCAGGCCAAGACTGTCCAGAGCTGCAATTGGCTTCTTCAAAGTACAATAGCTATTGAACAACAAGCTCTGGAAGAAAGAATTACGCTTGATGAAGCCCAACTTCTGCCGCATGCGTCGTCTCTCGCCGTCGCCGCCGGGGAAAAGCTTCAAAAGCTCCAACCAAGCCAAGATATGCCAAGAACCAGATGGATAAAAGCTTATGTAATTTGGCATTAGGGTGAACTTTAATGACGGTCCCTTTTGTCGAGCTTTTTTCCGCTTTCTCTTTTCTCTCAAACACGCAGCATTTTGGAACAATTTATAACCTCCTGTGTCATTTTCAACTGTTGGCAAAGGAGGCGTTCTACTTGCATTATGACTGCAAGAGTACTTATTACCAGCAAAGTTTGAGGGGATCTGTTTCGCTTCTTTTGAAGAGAGCATGGACTGTTTCCCCATAGGAAGACTGGCACATTCAGGAGTGCGGGTTTCGGGTTGATACTTAGAGCTATCAAAATACATACTCTTTATTTCTTTCTCCTATTCCATTACTATATACATTCTGAATGATGAAGCCTGGTGCAGCTCTACTTTGTCTAATGCTATAAAATCTGGACACCAAGTCAAGTGGTTTTCCACCTATTAAGCCACCCCAGCGCGCCTGATCCCAAACCTCCGGCTTCGGGTGCTGTAGATATTCGACGAATGTCCACTACTAGCATACCGTCACTCCCTTCCATCTTCTCCTCCTTGAGTCGATATTGCCCTAGCCATGGTAGCACCTTTGCCCAAATGAGCCAGTACAAAGCCCCAACCCCAAAAACCGCGAGACCGGCAGGGCAGTGCAGATAATACGGAAGGTGATCGTACAGATTGTCATCACCATGTCGAGGTGGTACAAGCGGGGCAACCGCGAGGTACACGTTGGACGCGAGGAAGAACGCAGTAACCGGCAGAGTTGCACGTATGCCTGGAGCCCAGCCGGGATAACGTGATGGTCGCAGATATATGTCAACCAGTCCCGCTGAGACCAAGATATTCACCACCGAAAGCGGATATGCGATAAGGCTGCGGGGAGAACAGGTCAGATACAGGTCGAAAGCAGCCACAGGCAAAAACGTACTTGAGCAAAAAGTTATACGAATCGCCGGGCGGCGGTGCTAGCATGACAATCACAGAGATGGCATAATGCTCAAAAAGGCCTGCTGCCGGTGAATTAAAAGGTCGGTTACTTGCCCAGAAACGGGAAAAAGGGAGGACGCCCTCTCGACCAAGTGATTGGATAACTATCAAATGACAAGTCAGCCGCTCCAGCTTCAAGAAGCTAATGGTTTTCAGAAGGCGACGTACTTCGGCCTTGTGAAAACAAGACAGCAAGAACATTGCCAAAAGCCGAAAACGCCACAAAGATTGATAGCACCCTTTCAGCCCTAGGACCAAAAACATTGCGGAAGAAAGATGCGGCAAGTATACGCCCCGATCCAAGAATTTCGGCCTTGGGCACGGCAGCGAAATAGGCGATGTTGACAAGGAAGTATAAGATACCAACCAAAGTCACGCCGATGGGTGCAGCGATTTTCAACGTTCGAATAGGATTCCGTGTCTCGCTCAAGGACTAGAGCCAGTCAGCCAGCCCGGCTTAACAAAGAATATACCCAGCTATGCCTTGTACGTACGTAATTGGCATTTGAATATCCAACATAAGACCAAATCACACTGTATAAGGCTGTAACGATGCCATATGCCGTTGGTGGCGAACCACTGCCCCAGAGATGCTGGAAGTTTTCAAACCTAGGAACTTCTGTACGGACGACGCCCATCAAGGTGAAGAGACCGGCTCCGGCAATCAGCGTGATAACGAAGAGCTTTACAGCTCCCAAAAAATTCTGAAGATGCAGGCCGTATTGTACTGCCGTAGCATGGATGATGAATGCGATAGTTATGCAAGCAAATCCAATACCACGTTGATTCCATCGATTGACTTCGACATTTGCGGCATGGAGGATATACTCCCCAAATATCACACTGTTTCCCGCCGCCCAACCTAAAAATAAGGCATACGAGGAGTATATCGCCGTTGCTAGGAATTTTGGCCGGGTATAAACGTATTCTAGGTAATTCTTCTCTCCGCCATTTCTATACTGTTGCGTTAGCACTGTATGCGGAACAAAACGGCGATGTCTTACATTGGAATTGCAGTCCCGAATTCGAGATACACGGCCGTTCCGGCCATGGCAATCAGCATGCCTATTATCCAAACAACGAGTGACATACCGACGCTACCGGTCAGGATGAGAATTGTGCTTGGGGTGGCAAAAATCCCGGTCCCAATAATTCTGTTGAAGACCAGGAACGTTGCACTGACGACCCCTATCTGCCTGCCAGAGGTATTCCTATCGCGGCCATCGCGATGTCGGGATGTTCCTGACCCCACTCCATCTAGTAAACCGCGATCAGACCTTGATTCCCGAGACCCTGCTAAGATTGTTAGAATAATCGAACGCCAATAAACTGAGAAAGATGAGATACCAGTATAGGGCGGTGGTTGTGACTCTGGCGTGGGAACAAGAGTAGTGCTCTTTTCCAGCGCAGATAGATCGTCCGCCGTCTTATTGGGGTCTCCGGGGAACGGTATCATGATAAGCTCGTCATCCCCCACAGAATTGCTCTGATAAAAATGGTCTTTTCGAGAGTAGAGTTTCCCCATGAGGGATCAGACGAGCCTTGGTCCTGGCAACAGAGCCCAGCATATAGACAACGTTCGAGCAAGAGAGCCGTGATAGGAGGCTGTGGTATATTCGCGCATAGAGTTTTGTAATTGATATAGGATGCAGTGGCTTTACTTATAAAAAGCTATGTCCTTTGTACACGTAATAGCCTCCTTGCAAGCGGCCTCTGTGCGTCTGTGTATACCTTCAACAACGAGACTGCAAGCAAAGCAGACGGTAAAGCCAGAGCAAGCTCGACTAAGATCAAAACCACAAGGAAGTCGGTATCAGGAGGAGGGAAACGGACAGGAAATCGCAACTGCAACAAAGCGTATACTATAAATGTGCTAGTACTACTCTGCCGTCAGTGTCGAGAAGGCACAATAGGAACCTGCAATGGCAAACGGAGAGTCGGGAACGAACAGGCAAAAGAAACGAGCGCATGAATCCGTATGCCATTGCAACAGACTTCTCATTATAAATGCCTCCTGGAGCGCTCAGAGAACTGCAGATTGCCGCAGTTTGCTCTGAATCCGAGTCTTTGGATGTTGAGAGGCTAGTTTACTTGCCCCTGAACCAAGTGAGGTCCAGCCTCTTTTTTTTGGAACGGAACATCATCTATGACACGCACATTAGCAATAGAGATGGTATTAAATGCCGGTCCGTCCGGCTCAGTAAGATGCGTAGGCGACTTTCTTTTATATCACAAATCCAAGAAAAGGGGCTTGTGTATCGATTCGCTAAATGCTGTAAATTGTCCATCCGCGATATAGCTTCCTTGGGTATATACCTTTGTATATATATTAAAAAATAGCCTCGGCGATGGACGGTTCTCGTCCTGCTTCTTCTAATCCTATACCAGCGTTGAACCTCGCCGTCCTCCGCACCATAAATTCGACCTCACGAGCATATCACAAGCTCAATGTCTCGGCGCGAAAAACAGCTCGCGATGTTCATGCCAAGAAATTCCCGTCCTCGTCACGTACGAGAACTTCATCCTCCCCATTTTTGCGTCTCCCTCGGGAACTCCGGGATCAAATCTATGTGGAACTGCTTACTCGAAGTAACCACCCGGAACTTTGGATTCATTATGGCTGGGAGTCAAAATGGATAGACGATACTCGGTTTTGTCGTTGCTCTAGCCGGGCGAACATTAGACGCCAGCACAGCTCATGCTCCGCCGCTCACCACCTCGATCCTGTTTGTCAATCGAGCCATCTATGACGAGGCTTCGAAGATATTATACGGCAGAAACGAAATCCTTTTACAGGCGGGCCCAATCCATACGCTGGATTTTCTCTCGAACCTCTCTCCTTCATCACGAGGTGCGATTCGCACCCTAAATCTATGGTTCCGACTTTACTATTCTAGCCGATATCGCAATCCCCGACGCCTTGATCGCTTCAGGTCCAAGCTAAACGGGGAAGAGAAGCTGGAGCAAGATCAGGGTCTCTTTGAGGAAGTTTGGAAACAGATCTTCCACCTTCTCGGGACTGATTTCCCTCATTTGAAGGCATTGGGGTTCAGCTTCAGTAGCTGCGAGGATCACCTTCTGGCCAAGAAAAAAGTGGCCCTGAATGACTTTTACTTTACGGGCTGGATAGAATACCTTCGACCTATGGCTGGCTTAGAAGTGCTGTCGCTGAACATTCGACGGAGATGCCCTTACCAAGGAAGACACCATAGAGGTGTGCGGGAACAGCTTCGAGAGGCTCTACTACAGAAGTCCGAATTTCGCGAAGAGTCTATTTTTTGGGGATCATACCTTGTTGGTTTGAATATTGAGAACCGGGAATGGCTTGAAACATGTGTTTTTATTAAACTGCGGCGAATCACTTCTCCTCCTGGTCCTGGCTTGCCCTCCTCTGCAACCCGGTCCTTGCTACCCCTACCGGAAATCCACTTTATCAGAGGTTGTTTTTTCAACTGATGCTTCAAATACGGGGGATCCTACTTCAGAAAATTGGGTTATTCCCTGCGATCTTCAGCTTGCTTTCAATCTTTGCCCAGTGCATAAGTTAAGTACAAAACAAACTTTAAAATTTCAAGAGTAAGAAAGCAACACCCATTCCACCAGCGAAATCCCGCTAACTGTCACAGACTCGGAGGCTATTAAAATAGCTACCCATACAAGTATCGCAGCTGCTGAATATCCCCCGCTGACGGGGTTTGCTTGGCTTTAAAAGTTCCCCCCCCGGGAACCTTCGTCAAAACGTCCATTCTCTTGACAAGGTGCACCCTACCCCCGAAATTGCTCCCGTACAACATGATTGAGTCGCAGTCAAAATTGGCGCTGCAGTTAACCATCGAGGCATCGCGCGCGGCGAAGTCATCTTCATCGGTTTGCGCAAGGTTGGCGGGATTGAATCGGATATAATTTGCGGCATCTGGCCGCTGGTGTTCATGATCCAGGCCAAGGGCGTGCCCAATCTCGTGCGCCATATCCACGACCGCATCTTTATGGCCGCCTTTATACCCTGGATTGAACTTCATGGTCTGGCGCTCATAGGCCTCGTGCCGATAGCCAATAGTGGTTCTTTGGTTCCCCTCCGCCCTGCTTATAACTAAGACTTAGGCGTCGTTCTGGTTGTCGGCTGCGAGCTGTCGAGAGACGGGGAGAGCTTGAAGGCCAGCGTCAGTGGCTGCCTTCTCCCCTTTAGCCCAGGCCTTGTCGAATATTTTTCTGATTTTTTTATCGTTATTTTCGATTCAGTAGGTGAGCGTGCGATTAGGCCACTGGGTTCTGACTGTGCTATCTCGAATGACCGAACAGCCCATCTTGAGGCAAGGTTTTGCGATGGAACCGGCTATGATAATGGTTCTGATGTGAAGGGGGTCTTTGCGGCTCTCCGGGGTCCGTCTGGCGATATCGGGTATGGCTGTGATGTATGGACGTGGAGCTTCTGGATGGAATCATACTGTGGCTCAATATATACTCACAGGGGAGGGCTTCTAGTTCTCTCTACTATTCACTCCTTTATTCAATGCATTCTACAGAGCGTTCCATTGGACGGCACATTCCATTCCATTCGCAGCTGGCCTATCCTACATAACAATCATGCTGGACGCTGCCATCCGCTTCTTTCTGCTATTCACTGTGCAATTGAAGGATGCCTGAGCAGATACCGAAAAGCATCATGGAAGTGCCCGGCTTCCATTGTGCAATTGAGGCATACATGGATATCGCTAAGAAAATGCAGACAATCAGGTGTGTTTCCTCTTTTATTGAAAGAGCCAGATAATAGTAAATAGCGAATAGAGACCTTGGGCAGCCAATTTCTAGACCCTTTCTGAATCTCTTACATATTGTAGAACAATACAGAAGATTTAACCCCCATTGAGAGCTGGTAATGAGACATTTGGCATTGGAAAATCAATGGGTATGGGGTATCTAGGAAACGGAGTATCCCTTTTCTTAGTGACAAAGGGGTGGCAGTTAGCTCAGACCATTGTATTCTCCCTCCCACATGTTTCCTATTCCCTGTCTACCTCAGTTGCCTGTTCTTGAACAAGGCGGGATTTACAATCAGGGGTAAGGCTGGTTTATAGTTGTCAATGTAAGGTTAGCTATAATTCAGTCCAGTAGTTCTTACCTTCCCCTGAGCAGGATTAGGTTAGTCCCGATCCGGAAATTTCAACTTCTCCTAGCCATCTACAGACAACGTCCTCCTTTCTCTCAATAATAAAGCAAACTTCATGAGAATTCTATAGAAATTGGATTACCTCAGAGGTGCCTATCAAAAGAAGTTTCTACACACACAGCCATCCTTACTAGTTACACCCCCGCTATATCACTTCAAGCCTAACGACCCTATCGCCATGCATAAGATGATCAATCAAGACAGCCCAATCGTGCATTGTTATCTGTGCTCTGGTACAGGAAAATCCTTTCGAGAAACCTTGCAATGACTTCGTCGGTTACCGGGTCCGTATTGAGTTGACTTCCACCTTGTGAAGCAGGTCCGTCTCAGATTAAATAATATAATTGCGTGCATCCCTTCTCTGGTGTTCATGCCGAAGACCAAGCGCCTGTCCAATCTCATGGGCCATGTTAGGCACTGGCATTTTTGAGGTCCCCTCGATATTTATAGGGTCCAACACCATCGTTTGGGCCGCAGCGGTATAGCCGACTGTCGTTTGTAGTGGCCCAGGTCATCGCCTGACGAGAAGAACCTCCCTGTCTGGCCTCTCACCCGCGTTCACTTGGCGATTGGTAATGGGTGGGAAGTTCAAGGATTCGCTCCATATAGCCCACGCGTCGTTAAAAATGCGCTCGAGTTCTGGGTCATTCGGTAGAGGACGTAGTTCGGCCATTGCCTGGCAATCGTGCCGTCTTCAGGCCCATCGCTAGTCGCAGTCATCGAGCGTCCTCTTGCAACAGCCTTACCATTAGCCGAAAAATCTCCCAACAACATCGAAAATGGATGCTCCGTCGTCGGAGACGCCTAGTCCCCAATGAGAGTAATTTGATGCTGACATCACAGTCATGTTGGAGCATGGGGAATTATATGAGTGACATCGAGATGGCTAAAACCACAAGTATTGTCATCATCCATGCAGTTTTTCAACTCCATCCTGCTTCTGCTTCTTTGAGGTAAGCTATTTTCAACCTCCCCATGGAAAATGTGGGTTCTGATATGTACTCGTATGTACGGATGTATGCTTGATTGATGGCTGGAAGATTATAAGCTGGCAGCTGGAATCGAGTTGGGGAAGGCGGCTGCGTAAGGAGAGACAGGGAAAGGAGGCGAAGTTTATCTCAAAGTTTATGATACTTGACAATGATAGCCTTGGCAGTGATTCACTTTGAAAGATGCTGGTAGTAGGAAGAATAAGCAATGAGTGAATAAAAGGCAGCAAGCGGCGGAGCGTCATAATAGACCTTGCTTAGGGGCTGTGAGGTTTATTAACTGCAGTTATTGAACCGATCTTCATTGAATACTTAATTTGTAGGTATCCATCTACCCATATCAAATCCCGTTACCATAGACACCAGGAAGCCATATGTCCCACCAGCAATCACTAAAGAAAAATTGAAAGCCTCAATTAGCAAATACGCCCACCATTCCCACGGCTTCGACATTCACAGTGTGCCTCCTGGCTCATTCCTGTATCAAAAGAAGCCACCTGATGCGGTCTTGAAATAGAGCAAAAGGAAAAAGCCGACGCCATTGAATCTCAGAGAAAAATCATGAAAATTGCATGAGCATTGACGAGAAACCTCGTCCTCCCAGTTTCATCTGCCCCTCGAAGTCAAATAGTGGAAATGAAACCCCTAGACCGTAGTAGATCAAGACCAGCGGAAAAATTCCGGTCGAAAAGCGGGTAAAGGACGAACATGAGTAGTGTAACTCCCAAACTCCGCAGTAGATTTCCGAAAATAATCATCAATCGTTAAAAAATGCAAGGACTGGAAAAAGAAGGGAACTCCCGGGGACTCGCCGCTCATAAGCAAGAAATGCCACTGGCAAGGCCAGAGAGATAACGGTCTATCCAAACCCATGCGCATGCGTCGAGGCCGAAGAGTGGAGTGCCAGCCAAATCATGCATATTGGAATAACGCGCGGGATATATTGGCTCATATTCGATAACGAGGGAAAGAAACCCAACATGGTATTCCGCCATGGAGGTGCCCAGAAGAATGTTCCTGGCTGCACCCCTTCCTTGATAGCGATGGTCGTCAATGCGGCGACTGCCATGGGCACCAGTATATCGAAAGCCCGGGATCTTTTGTTTCGTCATCTTCGAAAAGTGTATGGAACTGAAAGAGAGAAAATGCGACGCATTAATTCGGCGGGTATCTTAAGCATCGATTGCGCTTAGAAATTGACACCTTCTGTACGGGCGCAAGTGTGAGATGAGCTCTGGTTTCAGTTCATATGACCCATCTCGCTTCTGGATGATAGACTGTGCTCTGCCAAAACAGGTGCCTAGGCAGGTATTGCCGTCGTGGAAGATCCAATATCGACGCTGAAGACTGACAGGCCATAAATGTATGGTATGGCGTAAAGTTGCGAAAGTCTCCTACAACCCCCATTTCACTTTGACGGAGGATTTACAACTGGGGATGCAGGACGGAGCTGAGGTGGCGCCCTCGCAGCTTGGGGAGCCGAAGCTCTCTTCGCCATCAACGCTGTCTTTTTTCGAAGCGCTGCGAGCCGTGTCTGGATGCTTGCCACCACTGTGCTGGGTTAGTATCCAAAGCACTCCCAGGAAAATAAAGATTTAAACTCACTTTTACGGATGTCGTCACGGCGCTCTCCAGCAATCCCATTTACCTCTTCATTGTCATCATCTGCAGGCTCTGTGGACGTATTCCGCCGGTCTTTGCCAGATCGCGGTGCCTCATCACTCTCAAGAACAGCTTCAAGCATTCTAATAGCCGTGACGTAGGCAATATCACAACCGGGGAGGTCTTCACCGGTAAGTTCATTAATCGCAGCAGTCCTGCTCATTTCCAGAGCCCGCTCGTACATAAGCTTTTCGGCTGATACGCCAGGGCTGACAACGACTTGATCCGAAAGATTTCCGATACCACCAGAAGCATTTTCCTCCAAACTCCGGTCCAGATGACCAGGATGAGAGGGAGGCAGTTGTTTCTGGGCCTCCGTCAGCCTCAAGCGAGAGTACTCGGCCTTTTGTAGGACTTCATTGAAACGATTTCGCACCCATTGAACAACGTTGTTCACGCGTTGTCCAACGGCCAGGCTTGCTAGGTTTTCACCCTTGAATAAAGAGCCATTACCGATTGTCTCTCCTCGATTTTTACGGACCCACCAGGCTCCGGCAATGTCCATTGATTTTGCCAGTAGAGACAGGGCCTTGACATAAAGCACGAGTGCCTCTTCCGAGAGGGTGAATACAGCATCAACGGTAAGGCCACCGTCAGTTGTATCCTCCGCATCGTTTTCCCCGGCAGCTTGCCCGGACTTGAATGCCGTATCGCGCATGGAGGGAGCGAGAGGAACTAATTGCTTATACTTGACTTCTGCAAACCCGTAAACTACGTCGCTTCGAGTTGCACATTCTTCGATAATCTGGATAGTTTTGGCATCTTCATCCAGCGGGGGTTGGGATTTCACACCGTCTCCAGGAGTAAGGAGGTTGCTTTGGGCAAGCGGGTACGCCGGGAACGGATTGTAAGCGGAAGGAGGGGATCGACCGGCCCTAGTGAGAGCCAAAGGAGGGGAGAAGCTGACCCCAAACAGTCGTCCGCTAGCCATATTGAGGGCCTTGGAAATAGCGGATGTGGCTGATATAGGGCTTGACCCGTATCTCCTATCATAAGAACTGTGTCTGTGATGCCCGGTTCCAGGAGATGGTCTGCCAGTTACGGTTGATATTGCCCGCGAAGAAGACGTTTGTGTCGGCTGTTGAGGCTGGGGCGTTGCTGTAGTGGTTGCACGCCGCACAATAGCTCCGGATTGTCTCCCAGCAAACTGCTGTTGCTGTTGCCGAAACCGCGGAGAGGCAGCAAGTTCATCTGCAAAAGCATTGACCTCCACAGCTCTTTTCTCCACAACCACGTAATCTCGCTCGAACGCCACATCTTGCGCTGCTTGTTCCTTTTCCTGCTCGGATAAAGCTTCATTAGTATTTGCTTTGAGCTGCTGAGAGGAGGCAGGCGATGCCGTAATCGAGCCTCTCCGGTAACTATCCATCGATTCACGGTGTTTGGGAGACGATGACTGAGGGGTCGTACTATTTCTTCGAGCTGCCACCACGCGCTGTAGGTCTATCTCACGGCTGGCTACCCTCCGCATCGCGGTAGTGGTGGCAGGACGCGCATGATTCCCAGATAATGGCCGAGGCGTGGACCTTGGAGACTGGTCTGAGTTAATCGGGGCGGGGCTGTCATAAGATCGAGCTTGAGGTTCTTCCGTCTCTCGCGGTTCAGAATCTCGCGTCGCATTTTTCGCGGCCATTTGTGCCTCGAGGTCTTCGCCTACGAGGCCTGGAATATCATTCTTGATAGCTGACGACTCGAAAAAATCTTTAAAGTTAAGTCTCTCAACCGGATTCCGCTTCAATAATCTCCGGATGAGCCGCTTCAATGAGTCGGAAGTCTTAACCGCGGGTGGAAAGTTGATTTTGTCCTGTCCAGTTTCAATCAAGTGCAGTAATTCAACGTGATTTGCCGCGATGAACGGAGGTTTTCCATATATCATTTCGTACAGGACCGTGCCAACAGACCAGAGATCGGCCTTTGCATCGTACTTTTCGAATCGCAAAATCTCTGGGGCCATGTAGAGCGGAGAGCCACAAAGAGTCTCCGCCATGGACGTCGATGGAAGTGAGCGGGCAAATCCGAAATCCGCAATTTTGAGCATGGGCAATGATTCAACGCCGACCAAAGGAGTGAAAGAATCTTCACTCCCCTTGTACGGAATTCCTCGAAGCAATCCTTTGGCATATGCACTTGCCGGCGGGTTAAGCAGAAGATTCTGGGGCTTCAGATCGCGATGAATTAGGTCGCGAGACCGGAGGAAAAATAAAGCACATGCCAACTGCTTCAAGAGATGCCGAACAATGACCTCATTCAAGCCACCAGATGGAGGATTTGGGTATTTTGCGATCATACCGGCAGTCAATTCATGTTTCCCGAGAGAGTTG
Organism: Malbranchea zuffiana; assembly: GCA_039700045.1. Classification (NCBI taxonomy): domain Eukaryota; kingdom Fungi; phylum Ascomycota; class Eurotiomycetes; order Onygenales; family Malbrancheaceae; genus Malbranchea; species Malbranchea zuffiana. Next base: position 1,230,158 of record JARUPO010000005.1, read on the forward strand.
CGCTTCCTGATGAAAAGGGACAAGTCTCCTAAGGCACAATATTCCATGATGAGATGGATATGCGACGGAGTTTCATAGCGATCTATGAGAGCCACAATGTGAGGATGCTTGAGATGTTTCAGGATGTCAATCTCGAGCTTGAGATTCTCCCTTAGCTTATTGTTGAGTCGATCAAGCTTCACAGATTTGACTGCAACGAAGGATCGGTATGTCTACAAAGACAGCATGTTAGCATATCGACTTTGTTACCCAAACATCCTCACTCATCAGATATAAAGCATCGTCATCCAGTAAGAGGCCAAAAAGCGTCATCCAACAGGCATAACTCACGTTATGGATCCCCTGGTAGACAGTTGCATAGCTACCATGCCCAACCTCTTCAATCCTGGTATACTTTCCGAGCGTCAAATGCGCAGGATCGCTATCTGAATCCCTTGGCGGCCGTCTCGACTTGGGCTTCGGGCTCCTAAACGTCGCCATGATGGATAGGGACGCGAAATAAACCCTTCTTGAAGCTTCTCGGTGGTTGTATGCAGGTGGTTGGGCTAAAACCCCTTTGCTACTTCAACAGCGGTGTAGGTATAGAAGGCTCGAGAGACGAGCCCATCGGGAGCGACGCCACGGTTCGCCGACGAAGGGAAGAAGGTTCAGGTCTCTGCGTGTGCGAGATTACGGAGGTTTGACGTGGTGGAGAGGAGGCGGAGGGGTTGACTGAGTCTGTCGGCGCCAGCACGGTAGAGGAAGCAGAGGAGCTGCAGAACCCAGAAGGGGGTGCAGGGCGGATGCAAACAGTGCTTATGATCACTGAAGTTATGGTTGAAGAACTGCTTCGCTCTTGATTAGTATGGATAACTGTTAGCTCCGATGATCTTCCAGGCAGATGTTCAGACGAACTGAACCAGCATGAAGTAACAACACACAAGAAGCAGCAGGGACAATGATGAACAAATAAACTACAGAGACACAAGGAGAAGACAAAATTGCCAGTCTTCCGGCTGTACTCACATATGGGAGGCAAAAGCGTTGAGAGGGTATCACAGCAGTTGGTCCGGGGAGCTTGGGTGGAGCAAGATACGGTGACGGCAGCGGCGGCGTATACAAGAGCGGCGAAGACAGTTATACTCGTACGGAGAAGGATTAAGCAGTAATAGAATCAAAAGTAATTACTATATAAGACAAAAGAATGATAACCAATATATCCTGCCTCAGAGCCGAGTCGAGTCGCGAAGGGAAGAAGATGGTGGTGAGGAAGAGGGAGAGAGGATGGCGATGGACGGTGATGGGCAGGGCACGGGGGGGAAGGTTTGGGGTGTGCATGACCTTAATGCTTAGTGGGCAAGGCCCTTAACTAAGCATCGCCAGCAAGGTCGTTCCAACTACATGTCTCGCTCTCAGAGGTTCACTCTCGCTGCAACTCAACATGGGACGCGGTACTTCTTCACTCCAGCCAGTTCGGCGCGGTCCTCCGAGTCACTTCTTCATCCCCGTTCTTGGTAACGTCAACTTAACTTACTCTCGCCACAGCGACATCGCTCGATTAGTCACTACAGAAGGGAACAAGATGAAACACCACAAGCCCCGTGATGGTATGATGACTGACTGACTTGTCCCGATCGACGTGATCACCAACAAGGTACCCGGTACCTTGTCTCTCGCTTCATCGCGCCCATCGGATGAGGTCACTGCGACTTGGGCGGCGATATCGACGGGTCCACATCATTCACGCAGGCCAAGCCGCCATCTTCTGCCGGGTCGATGACAACAACGACGATAAGGGCGATGATAACGAAACAGGCTTGATGGAGACGACAGAGGAAGATAAGCGAGTTGCCTTTCGCGTCAAGCCTCTCTTTTTCAGCACGGCCCTGAAGCAGAGCATGGTCCCATTTCTCTTTTTCTCATAATAAGTTATTCATTCGATCTCTTCATCCTATTTTTTTTTTTTTTTTAACGGCTAAATCACGAATCTCCACTGAAGCCGGCATTGCCGAACCATTTCCATGGTTGACCGTCGACATTTGGAGGCCTAGATGTTGAAATATCCCCAAAATCAGCGTCATCCAGTTCCTCGCTCGTGCTAGAATCTTAAAAAGACACCTTCCGGGGTGCCCGATCCTCCAGATATCAAGGAAAAGAACTAACTCGTTATCGAATACAATGCCTTTTGTCTTTGGAAATTGATACGGCCGCCGCCACTTTTACTGTTAGTTACCACCATCACTAAATCCATTCGAGTTCCGGCTGTCATAGCCAAACATACATTTTTACCACCAAGTCTATGGCTCTGAAAAACACTCACCACCCGAAGGCTTCATTGGTTAGGGGCCTCAATGCCCAAAGAACTCCCTGGGGAGCCCTCACTCTCTGAAGGCTTTACTTCTTCAAGACCTTCTAGGAGGCTTCACTGCTTGGTGGCTAGAGGTATCAGAGATTAATCTATTTCATAAAGTCTAGGGCATTGCTTCTAGAAAGTGAATCACCAGAGCCTCCAGGCCTTGCTCCTTGGAATCACCAACTATCACAGTCTCAATTCCACAAGGAGATCACTGAGCACTCAGATCTTGAGATCTTGCTTCTAGAAAGCTGACTACCAATCTTGCAATTCCATGTGGAGCTTTAATCATCAAGACCTCAGGGTCTTGCTTCTAGAAATTGAGAACTTAGATCCCAATCTTCCTTCGCCATTCCATCAGGTGACTGCTGATTGAAGTGAGGAGTGGCTTCCTAACCTGAGTGTGTACTTGATTTATTCTGCCTCATCTCACTGCCTTCGGGAAACTTCATCCCTAACATCCTCTTTCTAATTACATCTCTTATTTAACCATCGTACCTACTAGTTATTCTGCTCCTTAGAGAGTATTTCTGGCTTAGGGCTTCAGTTTGTATGTTAGCAAATCTCAAGAGGTTATTTCAGTTCTTTCTTGGTATTGATAATTCCATCAGGTGACTGCTGATTGATATTTTGAAGTCATTGACTTGGTGGTAAAAATGTATGTATGGTTATGACCAGACTAAACTTGAATGGATTTAGCAGTGATGTATGAGTATAAGTGGTGGTATCAATTCCCTCGTCTTTCTCATATTTACATTAAGGTTTCTAGTAATACAAAATGTCGAGGCCGCATTATATTTCAAGACCTCGAACGAGTAGCCATAGAACCAAAGGCACGACCACATTATCATTCCCCCCCGTTACAACAGCTTCTGTAAAGCTGGAACCCACACCAGCTATCGCCGCCTTAGTAAACGTAGCCGTCCATTGTATCGTGTTATCCCACCCCCCAAGCACCAGCCAGGCTCGAGCTGCAACAGTCCCTACAAAGACTGCAGCAGCAAAAGCAGCACTTCCCTCGAGACTCTTGCCCCCGCCCCAGAACCATTTACGTCGTCCGTACCGGCGGCCAACGAGAGATGCTGCTGCGTCTCCCAAGCCCACGCAGATAATTCCGCTCACCATACTAACATCTCGACCTTCTACTTCCCAGCCCATCCATGGCTGAACGCCAGAGAACTGGGCCCCAGCGAGAGAGAGCAAGAGAGGTATCGCACAGCCGATTAAAAGGAAGAAATGCGAGACAATCACTGGCCCGCGGTGATCTCGCCCATCAATGTATGGCGCAAGAAAATACGCGAGAGGTTTCGAGACGGGAGGTAGTTGTGAGATTCGGAAGAGTTCGAGGAGGAGGAAGATGGCAAGTACCAAGACGAAAGCTAGAGCAGCAAATGCGGGATCGACAAAGGTTGTGGGAAGAAACATCGCGACCATCATACCGTGGAAAATCTTCCGGCTAGTGTCGACGTCGACCTTGTCAGTGAGGCGGAGGACGAGTGTCATGCCCCAGGCAAGAACAAGCAGGCAGTAGACGCATAAGATCAAGCGCATATTTGCCTCTCCAAACGTATCTCTTCGCAGGTGCTCTGCCCACCCATTGCGACAGAATATTACGCTTCCTGGCTCAGTTCGGGGCGGGAGGTACACCCAGCTATCGAGGCTCGATGTTATCAACCAGAGTCTGAGAGAGGAGATATTACCAAACAAGTAACCAAGCGCCCATCCGAAAGGTTCTTTATCCCCAAGGGCAACTTGAGCCACATAATACCGGACGGGAAGGAAAATTATGAGTATAATCGTAGTGTAAACGTGCGCCGCATACGCCCACCTTCGAACTTGAGCTTGAACATGGGTCAACGACAAGAAGGTCTGGAGATTCGGCGGCAGAGTCCGTTTGCGACGCCCGCTAGGTGTAGTTTTGACGCTGGGTTCTTCTAGGTCACCTTTGATGGAAGGCGTGTATCGATTGCCAGTGCCTTCTCGGGGATTGGCCGAGCCATTCATTCCATTCACAGGCGAGGGTTCCGTACTCCTGTCATCCAGCTCATCCGCAGTCTGGCCACTCGAGAAAAGCCGTCTCTCGCGATGAAGACTGCTCGAGAACTCGTCCGTATCATCCGAATCTGATATCCTTTGCGGGCCCTGCTGTAGAAAATCATACAGCTTGTGGCAAATTTCTCGGTCAAGAGCCTCAACGAGACTCTCTGATCTCGGCGAACCGTGTGAAAATCGTCGAAACTTCCAGGAGGGTAGTCGTGCGAGTACGGCTTCCCAATGGAGGACCTGCTTGCAGCTGATATAAACGCAAGTTCCACCTAGCCATAAAAGGGCCTTCAGGATCAGAGCTTGGGGATGTTCAGAGAATACTAGGATATTTATAAGTCCGGTAGCAAGAAGCTGCGTTTCAGTGGGTAGTAGGCTGGTTGTGACGAGAGATTGCAAAATGGATAGAAGCTCGTGGTGCAAGGGATAAAGAATGGTCAAGAGCTCCGAGTCTAGACCGAGTAGCGATAATGCCTTTGGGGGATCTTGACCAGGTAGGGCGTATTCGGAGATAATCAATGGGATAACAGTAATGAACCAATGTGCAATACTGCAGCCATGGGCCATACGGTGTAGCGGGATGATAGGAGCCGGTAATGACGACAGGCTGAGGACTATATTCGGCAAAATCACCAGCTGACAGCGTCTTCCCAGAGATAAGGAGACCAGGACCGGGAGTAGAATAGGATATATTAACGGAGCAGGATCGAAATCACGGGAGAATGGAAACCAAGCAGCTCGTCTCCAGCTTGACGACCGGTATCCACGAAAGCAGACTCGCAGCGGGAAGATGGCGTATAGCCCCAGTATGAGAATCGTAAATGTGAGGAGCTCTATACAGAACACGGTTAACATTCCTCTTGGATACTGAACTTGGGCAATCCCCGATCTTACCTCTTCTCCAAGATACGATAACTGAACGAACAGCATCCGGTAAGGCCACCGTGACAACCACAGCCAGCATCAGCGCGTTCTCACACAACCTCCGCATAACCTCAACCCTCCTCCTTCTCGCAATGCGCGCAGATATATCCGCACCCTTCGCATCCTTTAACCCATTCGAATATTTCCGGCTACTCCTTCTACCCGGCGATTTCCCCTTCATCCTCCGTTCCGTATCCTCATCACCCTCTTCCTCGACCGCATATCCCAAACCGCCAGCGCCCCGCCGCAACGAACCAGCTGTAGACAACGGCGCAGGCAAGCCCTTTAAAACACCATTTCCTTCATCATCCGCTTCCGTCCCACTATCGCTGGATGGTCGACGGGTCCATGTCAGGCTGGGGTTCCCTTCACTCGAGCCCGTTTCGGAGCTAGGATTCTGCGACGAATGACGACGACGGTGGCGGCGGTAGGAACGCGGAGATCGTGAGGATGTATGCAGGTATTGCTCGTTTGCTTGGAATTGGAGATGTGATTGCGACGAAGACGGGGTATGGATTTCATTCCCGCCGGGATCGTCGTCGGTGGCCATGCGATCTCGTGGCAGGAAAGGCGAATTCGGGATGTATGGATGCGCTTTTGGGTTGGGGGCAGTCAGCAGACACAGCTCCCCGGGACATCTTATCACGTCTTCAATTCTTAGACTGTCACGGTGCTCAGGGTTGGGATTGTCCCCTAGCTTTGTACTCACATAGTTCGGAGTTCGAAGTTAGGATTTCTTCGACGGAGGCCTCGGAATCGCGATTATGATATCACCACACATATAGTTATCCTCCAGGCCTCATCGCCATACCTCGAATACCATTAGTATTCAGGTCAGCGAACACATAGTTATTTTGGCAAGCTGAGGACGTATTACGCTTTCGCTCTAGGGGATATGCAGAAGGACACCTGGAGCAAGCAGAGCGATCCATATTGTGGACACGCGACACTGATAAATCTGAAAGCAGCAGTTGAGAAACTGCTGTGACCTCTTTCTTATATACCGAGACATACATAAATCTGTCTATACAGATTTAAAATGCAGTACAATACCCGCAGCCAGCTCCCTTCCCGCCGGCCCCCAGACGGATTTACAAGGAACCACTTGACCAGCCCACCCACGAGATGATACAGGCACCGCAGTGTAAACCACCGCCTGTACCGGGGCCTCATGTTTGACCCTTTCCTTCGCTCTGCCAATCTCCCTCGAGATAACCGCTTCCAAATCCGAGTCTGCCCCTTTCTGGACCCCGATGCAACAGTATGACCCAAAGCCAGTGCCTTTGGAGAAAGTGGACCAGGAACCCTCTTCGTGCTCTTCCACCATTGTGATTTTATCGGAACGTGTACCCAAGCCTTGCCATTCGATATCGCTGCCACGGGGTAGCTCATGGACTTGCACTGCCATAAATGGAGGTACGCAGGCCGTACCTGTGACGGCCTCAAAGTTTGGCAACGGTCGCGGTGTGAATTTTGTATTTTTCGGTTCTTGTCGACGCCCGTATTTGATATCCCATGCATCTAGAGCTGTGTCGTCGTCTTCCTGTTCTGAAGCCGTTTCTTCTGTGTGTATCCTTTCCCAGGCATTCCATGCTATCCTTGCTTTGGATGCTATTCCTTCGTTGCCAGAGATGAACGCAACACCACCTAACCACCAGTCCACCTCCATTGCCCGGCCTATCCTCCACAGGTGCTGCAAAGCTAGCACAGTATGATATGTGAAAGTGTTCTGCATGCCATCAGGCTGAGCAAGCTCCATAGAAGCCGGATCCAAGGGTATCTGCCCAGCAACATATACCAATCCCCCTTCTTTCTCTAGCAGAGATTGACTTTTCAATGGCGCAGCGATAGCTTGCGAATATGGACCTATATTCGCGGGTGCCCAATATGATCGCGACTGCACATGCAAACCACGTCTGCGTTCCCATGGACCAAGATCGAGCACAAACGAGACGACCAAATCTACTCCGCTGGGCAGAGCGTCACCGCACGCCACCGTCACCCGTGCCGGGGGGTTAGGCCGTCTGAATAAAGCTGCGTATATCGAATTGACGGATGTGAAATAAGCCATCGATCGGAGGAGAATAGTGCTGAATATGATATCGTCCGGTGAGACGCAAGTTCCTGCCTCTTGGTTCAGAGCATGTATCATGTCCAGGATACTATCTCGTATGCGTTCCATCTGCCTAGAGGCTCCTTGCCGGTCATCAGCAGATAGATTCGAAACAATACAAAAATTCCCCTCTCTTGACTGGAACGTATCGATCCCCCAAGACCCATCCCATCGATGTAGCGATTCCCCAGTATCTCCCAGCCCAGCTTCCTCTCTTTCCATCTCCTCCACCAGCTCCTGAAACCTCCCATCAAGCACTTTCGGCACCCTCACCTCCTCCAACCCGCCTTTACCATCCCCCCTCTCCTTCACCACACACCTCGCCCCCTTAGTCCTCACATCTGCAACCCCCGCCTCCCCCTTCCTCCTCTCCCACCCGTCAATAACAATCCTCCCCCTCCACAGCTCCCCCGGCCCATCCATCGCCAACGTCTCATACTCTCCTCCCTCCCCCAATACCGCACCCTCAATCCCCTCCTCACCAACCATCCTCTCCAACCCCCTACAATCCTCCCCCTAACCCCTCCATCTTCACCCGCAACATCCCCCCAAAGCACTCCCTCATCCAAGCCCCCACTCGCAATCTTGATAATCCTCGCCTCACACCCACACGCAGCCATATCATCCAATAACCCCGTAACCGAATCCCCTCGTCCCACCGGCGCAGGAAGATACGGATACATCCATAACCATGCGAGCGGAATCAGACCCAGACGACCCGCCACATTCTCGATGCGGGTACGCTGATACGTGGATAGGATGGCGCCCGCCGACACGGCGTTTGCGTCCGGGTGCGACGACATAACTCGTCGCAGGAGAACGGTCATGGACTCTATCTCATCATCCTCCCCTGTGTCCAGGGTTGTTGGACCCTCGTACTCCCGCGAGGTATCTCTTGCCGTCCCCGTGATCGCCTGTCGATAGAGTGGGATCCCCAGCGCTTCTTCGTAAAGCGGGATAATCTGATGTCCGACCGTCTGATACATATAGCTGTCCAGATCTTCCTCCTCCTCTTCGTTGAGGCCACCCTCATTTCGCGGTGGAGGGTGCAGATTCGCTAGAGCAACGACCTCACATCCGTGTTTCAAACAGTGTAGAATCGAATATAGTGAGTCCTTGCCGCCTGAGATCAGGGCTATGACCTTGAGTTTATTCTGCGATAGCTGCGCCATAGTGGGTAGGTATCGCGGGTATATCTCCTGCCCGCCACGGCGCGGAAAACAATGGATAACAAAAGGAAGAAACAAAATAGGAAAGGAAAGATCAGGAAGCCAGCGGTGTGCGGGGTATTAGTTCTTCCTTCATCCCACCAATTGTTGGTTGAATTCGAAGGTGATACACCTGGTTGTTGAGGAGGGATATTTTCTGAACGAAAACTTCGCTCTCCCACGTACACTGGGACTACAGGCAAAATGTATGTTGATCAACCATCAAACCTGTATGAGTTCAATTTTTAGTCCATCTTCATACAAGAAAGAGAAATAGTCAATTTTTAGCTAATGAGTATTAAAAACAATAGATATTATTGATAGAAGAAGCATGGAAAGAGGCATGAGGAAAGCGGAATGAAACAAATACTATCAAGAAGTGCAAAAACATGAGAGATGAATAAAAAAGTTTGAAGGAAACAGGCTCAAGGAGTGATATGATACAGACAAATATCAATATATACAGAAATAGACATCAACTGCTCAAAGATGTCCTGTGGCTTGGCCATAAGAAAAGCACTACCCAACCAAGCAGAGAACCGAGCGCAAGCCAAGTCACAAGTAAAAAGATAAAACAAGGCCAGCATGCATTTAGATGGAATAAATTAGATCTGAGTTGTACACAGTAAGTAGATAGACTGACAACAAAAGTGTGTATCCTAAGACTAAAATACATAAAGGACAAAGAGTCTCGAGAAAGATGTGCGCAACAGCTGGCGCGCGATTAAAGTAGTAATACAAGAAACAGCTAGCCAAATCTGAAAAAAATGGACAAAAGGAAAAGCAAGAGGGAAAGGGAGGAGAGTCATCAGAATGGGGAGACAGGAAACCAAGTCTAGCTGCGGAAGGATAACAAGTTAACAGTTATGTAGGCAAAGAAAATATTGAAGATCCGAGTGGAGGTACCCATGGGCGGAAAGAAGGGGCTCGGTAGTAGCGAGGTTATTAGAATCGATATAAGTCTTTGAGAAAAGTTTTGTTCCGTTGCCTATCCACCCCCAGCGATCTTTCCGTATAAAATGTGTACAAGTCGCAAACGCAAAATAATGAGATAAGAAAAATTCCAGGACTCCTTTCCTCAGTCTATATGAGTTTGAAACGAAAGATTGAGACCGTTTCAAAACATTAGTCCTCGACTTAGCGCAGGTGATAGGTAACCGCAGGGCCGAAGAGGAACCGAGGACACCAATGCTTGGGCAAACCCGATGCTCCGGAGACACCATCCGTGACGCCTAAATCCCAGCAGAAAAAGGAGAGAGAAGATGTCGGCAAGACCAGTTTATAGGACGGGTGCGGCGATAGATCGCATCGCCAACCATACCGATTGGACGCGGGACTAGCTGGACTGCTCCCGCTTGCGTTTCTTTATTGCTGGCTTGCGGTGGACACTTAAGCCAGAGACACTGCCGTCAGACGGTTCTTCCGTTGCTGCTTTGTTTGCCGCAGCGCGGGCAGCCTCGTAGAGAACTGCACCTAGTGCGCCCGCATCTTGATTGTCGAAGGCGGGAGACTCATGAACCGACTCTCGCGGATCCCCCACGTTCAGCAGGATGGACATATTCCCGTGGGTTCTCGCATGCTGGGCCAGATTATCGCTACGAGAAAACTTTTTCCCACAATCCCCGCATTCAAAGGGCTTCTCTTCGGTGTGCAGGGAGCGATAGTGGCGCTTTAGGTGTTCTTGTCTGCGGAAACGGCGTGAGCACAGAGAGCAAACGAAAATTTTGGTGGGATCATCGGTCAAAGACTGTTTACGGCCACGACGGCTGACCGGGGCGGAAGGAGAAGCGGCTGCGGCGGCATCCGACGTGTTTCCTTGCGGGTTTGTCTCTCCGTTGCCTTGGTCCTGTTCACCCGATTGCTGGGGTTGTTCTGACGAAGTATTTTCATTGGTGTTGTCCGAGTTGTTGAGGTTTTCTTCAGCAGCCTTGATAATCAACCGGAGGCCGTCGGGCTCACTCTCCGACGAGCTCGATCGCTTTCCCGACTTGCGGGGGGACGGTCGCTTCTTGGTCTTCATTTTTCCGGTCTCTGTTCTCGAGGGCTCGGGGGCTTCCGAGTGCAAAAATGGCAAGGCTGAACGGGCAAATAATTCCCTGTCTTCCAAGTCTTCCAGACTCTGCTCACTCACGATATCGTCGTCATCCGATGGGTAGAGAGAAATTCGTCGTCGCTTGTCACCGATGTAGAGGCTCGAATCAGCGGCGGTAAAGTTGACAATTTCGTTGACGAATTCGTCTTCGGAATCGAGATACGACAGATTGTCAAACGAGGGTAGACCAGCTAACGTATCCTCTGTTTTGATCTGTTTTGTAAAAACGTCGTGCGAATCAAAAGTGTCGTGTGTTGGAGCGTCGACGGCGCCAATGACAAATTTTTGGGCTTCCTCGTCTCCGGAAGCGCCAAGAGAAGGTAATGGCGGAAAATCAGAGCCAGACAGGGATGGCAAGGAGGACTCGACAGTTAATTGACGGGGGTCGCAAAAATCGGAGCAAGACGGGGTCTGCGACAAAATCGAGTGCGGTGCGGAGGAGTCGTGCAAAATTAAGGAGGTGAGAACTGGCGACGGCGAGGGCGAAAGCGAAGAACCAGTTGTGTTTGTGGCTACCTGCGAAAGCCCCTCGTCTGAAGTGTGGCTGGCGCTGTGGCTGAAATCGGACTCAAAACCGGCACTGGATTTGTCCCAAGGTGGATGGATGAAAACTGGCAGGCCAAGCACGCAAAGTCAGTTCCTATTCATCTTCATTGACGAAATAATGGTATTCTGCAACAGTTTGATTGTTGGTTATTAGCACAGGATATTTACGACTTACCAGGGGTCAATGGCGGCGAAGTTGACCGCGCCCAATGGGAATTTGCCAGAAGTTCCCTTGCTACATCGTCTTCGCATCCCTCCTTGACTCCCTCGATGGTCTCTAGTCGAAAGAACTCTCCGTTGACGGGGGTACGCAGCATCCCACAACTGGACGGAGGACTGCTGATGGTGCTTCCTGTGGTCGACAACGGAGGTGTCGATGGGAAAGTGTGGAGATCGATGCCCATACAATTTGTGTCCAGGGATAATAATGCCGGAGAACCTTCGAGCAGGATACTCGGTTTGATGTGTAGCGGTCTGGGTGAATTGGCCGCTGGACTCATCGATGCATCCTCGCTGAGAAAGGCCTTGCGGTTGTTTGGAGCAGGAGCTCGAGGATATTGTGGTTCGGGTACGGCGAGCTGCTGGGGGTAGTATTGCTGGTTCTGGAGCATATGGGGATGGGCGTTTCCTGGCTGCATCTCGGCAGGATGGGGTGAGAAATAACCATGTTGGCCGTGATGGGCGTCCGGGTCCGGGTTGTAGTAGAAGAAGGACGGCTGGCCAGCCGGTGTGGTGGGATTGACTGGATATGATTCCATAATGACTGACAACTGCAGCTACAATCAGTTTTACTGCCAGTGAAGCATGGTTTTGACTCATGTCTAACAATCATAGGAACGTACCTTTATTTTTCGGTCCAAAGCAACACCTATTTGCGAATCGAATCGGGTGGGAAACGTATAAATTAATCCAGATCTAGACGAACACTGTCAAGCCTGGTGGTCGAAGGATGAATCGCAGCCGGTTGCTGAGAATGAAAGAGTGTGAAGACGGTATTAAGAATTCGGACTTTGAGAATATTGCACTGCGTCGAGGCCAAAGGAGTGTAAGAAAATTAGATAGAGCAAATGGTAATGAATGTGTGTGTCTGTCTGACAGAGGGGGCTGTCGTGCGATCTGTCGGTTGCGATAGTCGAGTCAACACACGCAGACGGTGTAGCGTCAGATAATCCTGCTGATGGAAGGTCTAAAACGTCATTGAACTGGATTATCGAGTCGACATAATACTCCGTTTCAGTAGAATTAGGAGTCTCTATCGATTGTTTGTCGTTTGGCGCACTCGGAGCTGAGGCAGTCGTTGTATATCGGATCGAGTCAGGCCACGAGGCAACAAACGGCAACGACCACGCACGGAGACAGATATAATAAGAAAAAAAAAAAGAATAAATAGGACGGCAAGTAATATTAAATTTAAAAAACGAAGAATCCACGACCAACAGGGAATGAAAGGTCAGGCCCGGGGGAGGATCAGAAGGAGAGGAAAGGAAAGAATAAATGAAGGCAAAATCTGCAGTGATAAGCTGATAATATTAAAGAACGACGACTGATATGAGAGAAAGACAGAGAGTAAGAGAGAGTGTCAGAGAGGAAGAAGAGGAAGAAAGCAAGAGAGTGACGAGGTTGGCTGTCAGGCCAAACGAATGAGCATTGAAGGAGACGGGGGTGGGATGGGCGGAAGAGAGCGAGACAAGACGAGGAACGCCGACGATAGGCTTGCGACAGCCAGAGAGGTTCGAGAGTCAGTCAGGCAAAGGCGACACCGAGCTAAAAAGGGCAGAGACTCGATGAAACTAATTCTTAGCACGGCCTGTTCGTCGACAACGATGGGACCTTGTTCTTTTGCCCCCCCGCGTGCGTGCGCGCCTCTCTGTCTGCCCTGGGTTCTGGAGGCGGGTGGTGAATCTGCCTATCAGACGCCAGAGGGGGAATGGCGATATCAACGGGCGAGCATGAACACCCTCACCCATCCGTCTCCTCTCCCAATTGCCGGGCCAGCATCTCTCACACGCACACTAAGCAACGACGACGCAACGCTAAGGAATGGATCCCCGGGGATGGAGACTGGTGGCCACCACGCAAGCCCCCCCATGGACCCTGTCAGACAGCGCCAAAAGTGGCTCCAGTTGGCTCCCTTGCAAATGAGCAGCAAGACGGGCCTGGGGCCGTCCTCTCGGGTGATGGCGCAGCCCCGAATGGAAAAGGCACGAAAAAAAATTAAAAAAAATAAAAATCACACTAAAAAATAGCAGCGAACGACAGACCTCCACTGGCCCTCCCCTTCCACCGCTGATCCCAGGAGGAGCCCATCGCTCGCTCCCACTGGACGCGCATGCCCAGCAAGTCACACCGTTGGAGCTGCAAATTTTATGCTACCTTTCAATTCACCCATCCATACACATCTACAGGGACCGGACTTGACGTCGTCGCACTGGGCGTTGGGAACAGAACTGCGTGCCATGTCAGAGATCCAAGCACGCACGGGATAAAAATGGTTGCTGCGTCTCAGCTCAGACACACCAAAATTCTCCGCCCAGAGTTTGTTTCTTCGAGGGTCCCCAGTGTTCTTTTTTAGCCTGAGGTTTAATGTCACAGTTTCTCCAGAAAACGTCCAGGATCATACGTCTTGAGAATGCCGCTACCACCCATTGGGCGGTTCCAGAGACGGCTCGTGAACGGCTTGCGAGCGGTGTGGGCCGGAGCGACATCCAGAGGAACAGCATGGTGGATTCGTTCAAGCTTGACCAAATCGTCCCATCCTCGCATTATTGGCCAGACCAGCGTGTGTCTTCTTCGAATCAGAGCATGACCTTTCACCCAAAATGCGGAGGTTGGACCGCAGACGCAAGGGTTCACCCAGAAGTTAAGATTTGTTAACTTTAGCCACTGGAACACGGACATTCAATGCGAAGGGGGATGCCCTGGTCCCTTGGCATCATTGGCTGTTTTCTCTCTGGCACAGAATTTTGAGTGGGAAAGCATCTCAAATCCTCAGGCAGACTGCCCTCGATACGATCACCACGGCTTGCCACAAATCTGCATTGCTCGACGCATGCGTCGATGAGGTGCGAGGCACACTTTTTTTTCCCACTCTTGACTTTTCTTTTCTTTTTTGATTGGCGGGAACAAATCTACATTGTTGTCGCTGTCGTGAAACGCCCGCGCAATGATAGGGCTGTCCGTGCTTCAGGGACACGGGAGGAAGCATGGAGACGGGGTGACAAACCCAAGACATACTTCAAAGGCACATTTTGTCTGTTGAAGAATGGAGGGGCCCGAAGATAAGGACCTTCTTATCGGTTTTATTTTTATTTTTTATTTTTATTTTTGCTTGAGATTCGAAGTTCATTCAGAAAAAGCAAAGGCGAAAAACGAACAAGAGATGGAAACCGTGGGAATGAAAAAAAGAAAAGAGAATAACGCAGCTCAACGGCCGATTGCTCCTGCGGGAGACCGGTGCTCTGATTGAAGCCCAGCCGATGAGCGGAGATGAAGAAAGAAGCAAAAAATATTCAATCATCGAAATCAGCAAAGCGCATCTTCTTTTCTTCTTCCACGAGGCCGGTAGCGCAAATCTTCTGGGAGCACGTCCCTTTGTTCTGTGTTCGAGCATCAGATTCAAACTACCGTACCTGGCGTACCATGGCTGATAGCTCCAGGCAAAGATTCCGTATGGCTGAACTCAGCATCGCGTGCGTGTCCCAACGCTGCGAATTCGGCCCATCCCTTCCAGGACGGGATGGTGATTGGCGTGTGGTTCGTGAAACCGTTCGGACGGACACATCATTTTTTTTCTCTACCATTCCGCAATATCAAAACCCAGAACTCACGCGGTTTTTGTTGAGGGATGCAATAGGCATATGGAAGATGGAGAATGGAGCACGATCCAGTCGCTGTATGACATCAGCTGGATGTGGTCTGTATGGTCCGATGATAGTACGGACGCAGGAGAAGACGGAGGACCGACTGCCAGGCTATCAGTGCAGGAAGCTGTGTCGTGCCTGTTGCTGGTCTGGTTGTCCAGCCCAAGCTGTTGTGCCTGGGCCTTGTTCAACCCATTCTTCATGTGTCCGATGGTACCTACATATTATCCAGGCACGCAACCGGTTATCCTAGCGGTCCCAGCCTATAGCATTGTCCCACAGTGATTTGGATCTTGATGAGATGAGATCACACTGCAGAGTATCTGAGACTCGTCATTTTGAACGTGGGTAGACTTCTTTCCAGACTCAACCAGACTGCCATGTCAGCTTGACGATGGTGCAACCATTCCAGAACGGCGGATTATCCATTTCCGGTAGTCAGCAGAATTTAGCATTTATCAATGATCAAGAACTCTCCCGCCAAACTGTGGTTCGACAAAGCAAAACAATAATAAACCAAGCTTCCGGGGCTGTTGTTTTTGACATGTCGAAGGTGTCTTGGAGCCAGCCCCAGGTTCTACCACTGCAGGGGACACAACATGCACAGCTCGGATCTCCGAAATAGCTGCACAAACAACTCAATTGTGCTTCATGCAGCTCCCGGAAGTTTACCATTCATCGAAACTTTGCATTTATTTGCCGGTCCCGGCACTGACATGAGCGTCTGTCCATCATCGCCTGTTGCGGCTTTACCTTTTCCCGCTGCTGAAGTCCATGGCGTCAGGTATCGACTGACCCCAGAACTTATTGGCTGTGCGGGTCATCGGCTGTTTCATGATTTCAACATGTGAAGACGAATGGCGCCTCTGCACTTCTCCGGATTTTCGTGGATGCCGCTCAGCTCGTATCTTCTTATTTTTATGCAAATCTGCACCATCCATCATCCAGGTGACAGATCTGTCCGTCCCAACACTTCAAGATGGGGGGAACCAAAATTACCTCAAACTCCGAGAATACGAATCATCATCCCCGACGTCAAAGTCGTTTATGCAAGCAATTACAGAACCGTTCGATGATCATAATAAAGTCACGGTATACCCCTCATCAACCTTGGGGATTCGAAAACCGTCCCGAATTTCTAAAATTCAACTTTTCGGAGTCTTCGGAAGGTTCAAGGTCGAGGGTTCGAAAAGAGCCAACGCCCACGCCTGCTTGTCTGAATCTTCGAACGAAGGCGACCCGACGTTCTGGAATGGTTTCAAAAGTGGCGTCTTGGGGCCAGCCTTTGCCAGCATCAATAGTGCTACATGAGGTCTCACCTGTTCCCACTCTGGATGCACACTTGGAGTGGCGATCGTGGATATTCTCCCTCGACCTTTTTTTTTTTCCCTTTCTTTTCTTCTTTGCCTTTCCCTTTCTTTTCTTTTCCTTGCCCTGGTTGCTGTTGCGGGATCGACTTCCAGCAGGGTCCTTGGTACTGATGATAGGCTTGGTTCCCAGTCACCGTTGATGCAAGATGCCAACAGAAGCAATCGCATAATTTCGCCTGATAACAAGGGAGGGCTAACCAGCAATGTATCAACCCAAATTTTTTTGCCCTGGTCTTGAAACTCCCCTGCTCTTCCAGATTGGATCCTTGCCCTACATGCTTCAATTATCAGAATATGAAACACACCAGAACACGAAACGAAGGATTCTTCCATCCTTGCGCTTCTCAGCGGCCCAACGCAACAACGATGAGCGTCAAATTGCCCTTGCGACTGGGTTTCTCTTCTTCCTTGCTGATAATCAATCTCTTTGCTGTTGAATTG
The DNA here is from genome assembly GCA_039700045.1 of Malbranchea zuffiana. Classification (NCBI taxonomy): domain Eukaryota; kingdom Fungi; phylum Ascomycota; class Eurotiomycetes; order Onygenales; family Malbrancheaceae; genus Malbranchea; species Malbranchea zuffiana. Next base: position 1,247,087 of record JARUPO010000005.1, read on the forward strand.
AAGTGACCTACATTTTCTCCCGCGGCAACTTTGGAAGCCAGGATTGTTCTGGTGGGGTGGTGTCCGCGGCTTTCGCCCGGAATGATACAAGAGCATGGGTCTGGCACACTATTAGGCGAGACGGAGCATTGCCCAGGAATCATCATGCGAATACTTTCTATCCGAGGAAGAGAGCTCGGACGAGGGCTATTTTGTGTGTTCTGCTCTCTGATCGTCGCTTGTTAGCAAGTGATTTGATACTATGGAGTAGTGTTCCATGGATTGGATTGTTTCGTGGTCCTCTTGTCCCTCGATTGACAATCACGTCAGATAGAGAATGGAGTCATGCTCCATCCAATTCTCTGTTTCCACGATCATGCGGCAATTTAGGCGATCGGGAAAATGAGTTCGGGAGATCCTTTCGCGGGTATTTGCCGAGATACGTCTTCCTCTTCAAAGTTCCACAGCTCGCGCAAAGTTCCTGATGGAACTTTCCCGGCTCATACCCACAATCAATTGTGGAGGAAGCTTCTCTCCTCCTTCTTCTGGTTTCACTTCATGACGCCCGGCGGGACCTGGACCGGAGAATTTAAAGCCAGGCGGATCTGGAGTTTATCAGAAAAGTTACCATGGAACCTTGTTCATGACGATGTCACGATGGCCGCTGATGATGATTTGCCCATCCCCCGCAAACCGACGAACATCAGGGAAAAAATTGCGCGACAATGGGGCTTTCGCTCGTTTTGAGCTGAGAGGACTCAGGAAGGGGACCCGCGTTCTGGTCTGACGCTGATCCTCTTGATGGGCCGGTTCCGTGCCCGAGCTGTGCGGAGAATGTGTTCTGGCTGAAGAATACTTCTCACGAGGAGATTGGGCAAGATCCCCCACGCCTGCGCTTATATGGACCCGAACCGGAGGGATGGAATTGATTGTTCTTGTTTCTCTGCTTGATTGCGATGCTCTGGTGGATCTGTGAGTTCTTCTGCAGCTCTTTCTCCCGAAGCCAAGAACAGTTCGTTGGGAGGAAGACGCCTTGATCCTCCGCCCGGTTTACGGAGTACAGTCTGCACGGGAAGCCAGGCGAGGGATTATCGACATTATTTTGAATACCGTGGATGAACTGGAGTCCCCGCGATCGTCTCTCGCCTGTTGTGAGGATCGCAGACTGCGTCATTCCTCAGGGAATAAGAATAATGCCTCTGATCAACAGCTGAAGGAACATCCCCCAATATGTCTCCATCCCAAAAGCTTCAGCCGCCGAACTCAAAATTGCGCTTTCTCCCTCGTGAATTTCGTTGAATTCTCCCTCGTGAATTTCGTAAAATAGGCTTTCCGCTCGGACATTGGCCCTTTTCCGCGACCGGTTTAGCATCGCGGGTCCCTCTATCAATAATTATTGGAAAGGAACCAGTGAGAAACGCCAGCTCAGCAACGACTTCCACGCCTTCGAAGAAGAATTTCGGAGAGAGTTTGCAGAGCGGAGCTCGGCTACAAACCTCGGCAGGATCTCTGAACCAGCAATATCCTTGTCCACCCCAAAGGCCGGGAGGAGTCAGGACAGGCTAAATTCCTTTCGTGGCTCCGTTCATCGGAGCGGGAAGGCGGTGTTTGGACCTCAGCTTGGTGTTTGCTTTGCTTCGTCTCGCCTGAGGACTGGGGCGGACGGGATGGGAAATCTGGGGAAAGCTGTTTTGCTTTTTGTTCTTGGCTTTTTGCGCTGTTTTGTGCCGAAGGCTTTTGGCCGGCTGCTTGGTGAAACACGGCTGCGAATTTGAGATTCCTTACTTTCCCATCGTTGAGCGTGTTCAATGCTCAGTTGTCTTTGAGGATACGCAGATATTGATGGCTTGGTTGATTGATATTATAGATGCAGTGGATGGCAAGGCCGGACGGTGGTGAGAAGCATAAACTGATGAATCCAGACTGAAGACGTCTCCCTTGACTCCCTCGACGAGACGACAAGCTAACACAGTTGTCTCTCCGAGGTAGCCACCAGAACAACATAACAACAGAGACGATCTCCAGGGGATAATGTCATACCGAGGCCAACTATCTTCAGCTTCGCCATGGTTCTTCGAACAATCAAGTCAATTGACTGGAATCAAAATGTTACTCTCATCCACTGGCGTCTAGGATCCTCCGAAACAGGGCCCAAAGGCAAGTATTGCTTGAAGCTATATCGTCAGTTATGCTACACGCGCACTCGTTTCACTCCATCTGTCCATCCATTTGACATTGAAAGATGATGCGATATGCTCTCCGTGATCCAGTGCTAGCCGTACAAGACGTAGAGAACATATCACCTACTCTCGTCGTATAATCATCGGCCGGCGTCAACCTCTGGATCACGAGCAAATGTTCCCATCCGCGAAACAGAAACCAGCAAGTGCAGTTAAGCTCACGGCACACAGGAAAAGAGTAGCCCAGGACAAGAACGAATAAAAGTAATAATCAGAATAAAAAGGCCAGTCTCAAAACCAATGGCCGCACAAAAATCAATATCAAGTATCAGGCTTCAGAGGAATTGTCTTGTTGAGATCATGCTTGCAAAGCCAGCAATCAGTCTCTTCCTATTAATTAATCTCAGATACACGGGGTTTCCGTGTACCCCATCATTAGCCCTTGATGAGAAGAAGAAGGGAAAAAAAAGAGACGAAAAATCTCTTCATCAAAAAAGTTGTGTGATGTCGTCGCTGACTAAGAAATATTCCGGATCATTATAATTCCAATCCAACCAGCGCTCCTAAAGTAGTCTAGCGCCCTCTAAATCCCCTCCGCTTAAATATCTCGCACATCGAACTTTTCCTTCTGTTCTTCTTCTTTTCCTTTTCTTTCCTCGTGCGGCAGACGCAGCTATTTATCACCCGTGTTGCCTATGCATCTGGTCTCCCCCTTCGAGGGGTGTGAACCACAATGATGTTAACTTATTGATTAGGTGTCAGCGGCGTCTCAGAGGAATGAAAATTGCACGTTGGTTCTTACTTTACTGGTCGTTTTTTATGTCTCGCGGAGTCTCTTCGGGGGCTTTTGGGAGAAAACGGGAATGGCCATTTGGTTTGGGATCGAACATTTCGAATTTTACTTGTTTTGTGGGTGTTTGGGAATGGTTTAGTGTCTACTATAGAGCTCGAATTGAAGACATATTTTCACCTTTTTGAATATCAGTACCTCGCGATTCTCGATATAAACCCAGTCTAACAGTCAAAAAGAAGGGTTCTGCGCCGACACGCTGAGGCATACAAGCTTCCCGATTGCTGTCTACTCTCCTCCGCCTTCGCCAATCTTCTCAAGCTTGCCCATTTCTTTCCTCTCTCCCGACTCCCCAACTATCCGAATCCTATCCACGCGGATCTTCTCACCATCCCCATCTCCGTCCACAAAATACACCACCAACGAAGAAACCCGCTGGAACTTGACGAACCGTAGCTCAACCTTGGCGGTCCCCGTCTTCGCATCCCAATCTTGAGGCGAAATGGTCACCTCCTGCGTAGGCTCGACATCATCCGCCTCGTCGAATCCAATGATATGTGTGCGGTTGGCGTAGAATTTGAGCGTCTTGGGCCTCATAGGCGCTTCTTTTTCCTCGTCTTCATCCTGTTGTGGTGGTAAAGAAGTAATATGTAACGAATGAAGCTTGATCGTAGACTGGAACGGCATGAAGAGCATCAGCTGTTCATCCGTATCGCTCTCCACCCAGTCGGGGTTGCTCTCCTTGCCCTTTTGCGCGAGTGCGGACGGCTTTGAAGTGTCAAATAGGACCTTGCCGGGCGCGACTTCATTATCGCAGTTGAGTAAATCGATGCCCTTTGTCTCGATTTGGTCGCTGATATCCTGGAAGCCCTTGGGGAGGCCTGCCCCGAGCCAGTATTCGCTGGATCCTGAGCCTTCTCCATTTCCGTTTCCACCTCCGCTATTGCCGGCTGCTGCCTTCACTGCGTCTGTGAGTTGTTTGGGGTTCGCGCCTTTAATTGTTTGGGCGACTTCTCCGTTTTTAAATATCAGGAACGTTGGCATCCTATATTGAACCAAAAGATTAGCATTCTGCAAGACCACGAAACATGACGAGAAAGAAATCGGGGATAACAAGGCCGCATGTGCTTGATCTTACGCAGTAACGTTAAACGCCCCGGATATTTCCTGTTGTTGCTCGACATTGACCTTGGTGAATGCGACCTTATTCGGGCTGGAATACTGCTTCGAGAGCGACTCGTAGAGCGGCGCGATGTTTTTGCATGGCCCGCACCAGTCCGCGTAGACTAAGAGTAGATTAGCATTTCCGAATCTCTATCTCATAATACCGCTCCGCGCGAACGGTAGACCCGGGAATGGTGAAGATTGAAGAAATGTGTGATCGCGGGGTGAGCGCGGGGTTGATCCCGCTGAGCTTCCGTCTGCCTCGCATCTTGGGAGTCGACTTACAGTCTGCAATCAGGACGGGGGTTGATGTTAGCAGTTGGAAGAACTGCTCGGATGAAGTGACAGACACTGGTGAAGACATCTTGTCTGCTCTTGCAGTGAGTGTTGTGGTAGTGAAAGCGGATGGAGATAAAGTGACGTTATTAGGGGAGCTGATCACTAAGTCCAGGCACCTCTAACACAGGACTGCGGTCTCATCAAAATATTATAGCAGAAATCAACCAGAAATTGCTATGAATTAATTCACTATCTAAATATGTCACTAGGGCCTTGCTCAAGCTCATCACAATAAATGCTATGTTTCCTTGAACTTTCACGTCCAAGTCAAACAGGTGTATAAACCATTGCTTTGCCCCTATCACAAGACATTGTAACCTGTCAAGTGCTTCTTGTCTCTTGAGACAATTGTACTCGCTCCAGTGTCACCGGATCTCCTTCTCAGAGCACAACTAAGGTCCTTCGTAATGTCCGAGATTCATATCACAGGCAAATGGTACGGCCTGCGGCTTAGGCCCTTTCACGCAGACAACCAGAAAGGTGCACTGGCACTCCAAAGTCTTGAAAATTCTCCGTCCTGATGTCAGGACGTCAAAGGCTTCCTGCGAGTGCACTGCTCGTCAACCTTGCGGTGATGCCGCGTAGCCGGGAGGTTTCCCAGAGAAAGGCCTTCACCAACTATTTTCTCGATAACAGCACATCCACCCAGATCTTCAAGTATTCCCCGTCGATCGTTCATCCGTAGCCTGTCCTCCAGGGCCCTCATCCTCTTCCTCTTCCACAGCAAACATAACCTTCGCCCATAAACTGCATCCCCGACACCCAACCACTATCTCTCCTCTTTCCACCTCCTTCTCTAGATCCCCCTCACATACAAGGAACCCTCTCTCGTCCCCACATCTGCATCCGCGATACCAGATCCCACCACCACCGTTATCAGAATCGATGCCCTCCTCCATATCATCAAGATCAAACACCTCTAACCCAGTTCGAAAGGCGTGATCCTCGCCCTTCACGCTCTTTCTAGCCTTTAGATCCCATAGCGCTATCGACCGGTCATATTCAGCTTTGGATATCGAGTCCGATAATATCCTGTATGCTTCCGTGATGTGATCAACGGTATATGTTCGCGGGGTATCGAGCAGGCGCGGGGCGGCGAAGCGTGGCTCCGTGGACTCACTGGACGAAGGGGTCGTGGAGCCGGACTTGTCTGGGTGGTGTTTTAATAGAGCGCGATGATATGCGGCTTTTAGATCTGGTTTGCGCAAAGGGGTCGGCGGCGGTGGGAGCTCGAGGACATCGTAATGGGTGGTGTGCTCCCCGCGGATTGCGGCCATGGCTGACTTTCCCTCCACAGTCCGGGAAAAGGGTTCAGGCGCTATGGCAGAGACTGGAAGTTGATCCCCAGGAGCGATCGCCGGAAGTGCGGTATAAAGGACAACCTTGTCGACATCATCTCGAGACCCGGGGAAGAAAAGCAGAAGTCTGTACGGGTGGGCTAGAGCTTGGGCGGCGAGATAAGGTAACTTAGCGAGGCCAATGTGGCTATAAACCAGCCTTTCAAAATCTGCCCAGCAAGCGAAGAAAGCGGAACGAATAAAATATGAAAATAAAAGGAATATATCTACGAATATTATGATTCCGTTGAAAAACGATATCTTTCATTATCATGGTTCATCCTTGAGCGAAAGTACAGCTTCAGTGGTGTCGTCGCACTTCTATCTTCCGGTACGTTTTGACGTCAAACATGCCTGCAAGCCTGCGCAAATTCCCAGGTGGTGCCTGTTATCCTGCTTGGGCTAGATCAGTCTCATGTGAATACAATAGATCCTCTACTACTCCGTACTAGACCATATCAAGGTGGACAGACCGTCAAAAGGAAGCAGAAAATGCAAGGCAAGAAACCAGTTATACATTTAAAGACATCTATATCCAGGTCATCAACACGAACCAGATCACAGCTGGAACTGATGCGGCAATTTGTTCCAACCATTTCCCCGCAAGCCTCCTTGCATCAAGCACGGCACTGCAAAAGGTACTCGAGCGTCGGAACAAAAAAAGGCCTCAAATCCAAGGAAGAGCCTCATCTAAGAAAGAGTAGAGATCTGTCTAGTCTGCGGAATGGTATTGCAAAAAGGAGAAAAAGTCGCTGTAGATTAAAAGCTAAACACAAAGAAAAGGCATGTGTAAGACAAACGAGAAAGATGACACTGCCGATTACAGGCCATTAGGTAGTGTAAACATAAGAGGGAATTCTAAACAAAAGAGACATGAGATAGATGTTACACAGCATAAAAGCCTCTTTACTCGCTAGTCTTGAAGACGTAGCGCTCGTCGGTGGTGAATGGGACACCAAGCTCAAGGAGCTTGACGAAGACATCGGAGAACTCCTTGAAGAAGACATCGCTGTCCTTGGCGTAGCGCTCGACGTGCTTCTTGAACTCCTTGTCCTTGATCAAGGCCAAATCGGTAGGAAGCATCATAAGGGTCTTGGTGCTGTTGTCGGTGAATTGCTTAGGTCCGTTCCACTACGATTCGCGTTAGCAGCAAATTACAAGGGTGCAACGACTGAAGATCAACACATACCTTCTTCTGATTCCACTTCTCGCTCAACAAAAGCTTGAAGAATTCATTGGTGAAGACAGTAGGGCTGAAGTCCCATGGTCCATCATAGCCGGATCGGTCGGGGTGAGCTCGGCCAAGAGAGTGAGCACCAGAGAGGGCAACCATCTCACGATCATCGAAACCCATACGGCCAAAGATCGCGCGGATGTGCTTCTGGTCCTTGGATGCATCGGGAAGACGGCCATCGGGGGTGCAAGCGGTCATATCAGCATCCTTGCGGCCGGGGCGCCATGGGATGACGGGTCCGCCCAGTTCTTGGATGGCGCATGCTCCAGCGAGAGTCCAGAGATCGGAGTAAGAAATCCAGGGGAATTTTTCTACAAAGGAAGAATTGTGTCAGCTGTATTCTGCCAAGTATGAATAGACATTTCACTAACCCTTGACGGGCTCAAGGAAGTCTCGGGCAGCCTTCAATCCAGCATTGGCACCGTGATCAGACTCGGGAGCGAAACGCATGGTGGCACCATTGCTTCCTCCGGTCTTGGTCTCTGCATCATATGTACCGCTAGCGTGCCAGGCCAACCGGACGAGGACCTGCATGAAACTCGCAGTTAGTCATTGCACGACAGCAGCTTAAAAGGCGCATTGTACTTACAGGGCCGTAGCTGCCATCATCATAATCATCCTTCTCTACGAGCAGGCGAGCAATCTCGTTGTAAACGTTCTGGTAGTCGTCTTTTGTAGGGTTGGTGACGACATTTGTCTTGGCCGCGCTCTCATCGGAGGACAGGTAGAAGTAAGCACCGGCACCGCCCAAGGCGACAGCTCCTAGGCCCAAGTAGAGTCCGGTTGACGATTTGGAAGCATCCGGACCGGAGGAGTATCCCCTGCGAGCAGAGGCGCGGAGAGTGACTGTGGGAGAGGCGAAACGAAGCGAGCTACGTGTAACCGAGGTTCTGGCGGACGAGCTGGCCGGAGTAGCACGAGCAAAAGCTCTTGTGAAGGTACGAGCAGCGGACGCCATTGTGTGTGGTTCAGCTGGTCAAGAAAGAAAGTTGGGACAAACGCCTGGTAAGAGAGTGAAAAACAGTCTGAATGAGAGGCAGAGGGAAAAAAGAGATGGATTATATCTGATGCAGAAGCAACGAAGCGCGACGGGCATGGGGCTGATATTATATAAGGCCTTCTCTTTGGTTCTTTGGCTTTCAGGAACCAGGAACCAATCAGGGGCCAGATAATTGAATTCGACCGCGGTTCTGGCTGAGGGCGCTTACTTAAGCTTGCCCCCGTTTTCCGTGCTTGGCGCGAGTCTAACCCAATTGGGGCGACACTCGGCATCCAACGCGGCTGCCGCGACGAGGCGCGCCGAAAACACCGAAAACAACGACGAGGACGCCGGAGAAGTTCGTTGATGAGATGGGAGACTTGTTGTTGTTCCTGAGCAGTCGGAGATAGGAGCAATGACCGTGCCGTATGCAAGCACTGGAATCATTCGATACGATCCAGCTAACTCGACGCCCTTCGAGATCGGATATTACAGAGTTTCAGGTGATCTCATGCTGAACCATGGACTTCTCAGCGGTGACGGTGGCTCAAGACAACCTTGGAAGCGGCAAGCACTGAAAATCCTTTTTCAATTTATATCATATCCTAAAATTTTCTATTTTAATCCCCGAAAAGCACCCGAACCAGCGCCTTTCTTTGCATGTCCGTCCGTGATTTAGTCCTAACTGCGAAATAGACGATAAGCAGCAGGGTGGAGAAGACGACAGTCCCTGCTAAAAGACTGCATAGATTTGATCTTCCACTATTTCTTAAAACGAAGTATGCATCAGTGACCATTGAAGGGACTCAAGATGCTGGCAATGTCGTGGTTGGAAAAAAAGAAAACAGATAAATAGGATCTGACACATATCCCAGGTGTTTGGCGAGCGCTGTCAAAGAGGTACATCATCAATCCTCTGGAAACATCATCATTGTATTCGCGTCGCAAGCGAGTATCGTCGTCCTCGAGTCGTCAACGGGCGTTGGTTGATGTCAAAAGGAAAGAGGAAAAGAATGAGCGATGAAATTTTGACTTAAGAACTTACGCGAGCGGAACCGGAACATCTAAAACTCCATCACCACGTGACAGCGCGTCCTTACACAAAAACCGCAGCGCTCATCGACAGCTCGAACTTTTTCTTTTCTTTTCTTCTTCACACTTTCTGAACGCATAATCAACCTCCAAAATCCTATAAAACCTACAGGTTGGTAGGTCATATTGGCGTACTATATTGAAGGAACTTCTTTCCTTCTTGGGCAATTTAGACTACCTGAGCCGAAGTCCTCTCCGGAGGTTTTTCACTATGGCGAATGGAAGCCACCTGCTGTCCAAACATTTCGAATCTATCTGGTTTCGTAGTTTTCAGATGACCGAAATCATAGCAACAATTATTGTCCTTTCGTATTTGTCCGCCTGCGTAGGAAGAAGGGCTGCTCGGAGCGCCCTGATCTCTGTTGCGAGCGTGGGACGAGCATGACGCCGGTTTGCACGGCCCTGACAGGATTCAAGCCAGATGCAACGACCACTACGCTACTTTCTTGAGACATTGATCTCGCCTTGCTGCTCTATTTTGGCTGCGTACTGTAAGTTGCCAGATGGAAGGGTGAGGCTGGCTCCATCCAACCGATGTGATGCTCGAAAATCAAACGTACCATTCATTCTAGAGGCAAATATGAAAGGGCTCAGATCCGTTCGTGCTCTCGATTTACTCAGACATTTACAGCAGAGGGAGAGCTTACCTGATACATCTCGAAAGGGTAGCTGCGGGTGACTTGCTGTATGTGGCTTTTAAAGGACAAATCCGAAAGACTGCATGCAGTGGAATTATGATTATGTTATTCGAAAAGGGTCGTCATGCGTACGATACAATAATAAGAGGAAATAGAACTCTAAAAAGGGGTATCATGAAAGCAAAACAAGAAGAACAGGCCAGGAAAAGACAGATATATACAAGAAAGCCTAGGAGAAGTTCTCACCACCGCAGAGATGAAGCTCATGCGTCGAATTCAAAGCCTCGTTGCATGATGCCTGTCGACCGCTGGCACGGGCAGAGTATCTGGGCGCCAATGGATACCTCATTCATCGCTTATATCTGTTTCTGCAAATTCTAACCATTCCCCGGTGACAGACCGCTTCCAGAATCGGACGGTGCCATCATCGCCAGAAGAGAGGAGGCAGTCACCTGCAACGGATTAGCATCATGAAATATCAAATTCTCGAACCAGGCATTCTCCAAATAGGGAGAGGGCAACCTTACCAGCGTGCGAAAAGTCAACTTGCCATACATCAAGGTGTTTGCTGTCAATAGATGCCACCTCTTTAAACGTGTGTTTGAAAGGGCTCTTCCCGCCACGCTGTTTGTCAACAACTGTTCCAGTCGTCCTGGTTGCAAGAGCCGATCCAATCCCGGATTGAGTTGGAGGCCGCATCGGAGAGGCAAGTCGTCCCGACGAGCGACCAGTAGCACCCCCATTAGTGTCGCCTGCATTGGCTAAAGCTGTATAGACCTCGAAGATTTTGATAATGCCGTCTTTTGATCCGCTTGCAATGATATCGCATCCACGAACTGAGCCATTGGCCCAGGAGACATCCCGGACAAGACTATTATGGCCCACCAATTCAATTGCGTGATAGAATCTCCGGTTTGCGTCAGTACGGTATATCTTGACAGTATCCATAGCAGCAACCACGATCGATAAGCTCTTGCTATCCCAAGTGGGCATGACCACATGCGTGTAATCAACAGGGTCATGGTGAAATCGCACTTTGAAGCTTGTCTCCTCTCCCCGTGATGGTTCCGCGCAGACCCGGAACTGATCAATTTGCTGCCACTCAGCTAGGCTGTCGGGTCCGACTGGCTCGAGAATGGTAAGCAGGCCATCGCGGGTGATCAGAGCAAGGTAGGACTCGAGGTCGATATTCCGAAAATCTAGGGACACGAACGGGGTACGGATGGGGGAGGTCAAGCGGAAAATATTGCGAAAACGGCGACCGGAATTGGGAGGCTGTGTGATATCTTCCTGCCATAGTTTGAATTTCATGTCCTCCCCCACTGTACCGAGATGTTGACCCGTAAACGGGCCGTTCCAAGCGGCCTTTCAATGAAGGAGCATCGTTAGCAAAGGCGCATAGCCATAGAGCATAATTGGATTACCTCGCGAATCTCTGCATCATGGGCGCGCCATGTATCTGTAAGCTGCCAGCCGTTATCCTTTTGGTCCCACACCTTCACCCGATGATCGGAGGACGCTGTGAGAATGCGATTGCCATAGAAGTTGAACTTGATTGCCGTCACCAGATCGCGGTGGCCCACTTCAAGTTCCGTAAAGGATGACATTTCAAATTAGTCCAAGAACTCCCATAGTAATCCCCATATCGAAGTCAGTATGCAAGGATTCGGCGTTTCATTGCAAGCAGGAGATATGACGACGCAGATATGTCACATGACTGCGCCAATAGCCGCGGTTTCGGCGGTAAGAACAGGCAGAAACCTGACATTCCAGAGTACACCTTGCAACAACCGCGACCTTCCAAGGACATCAATTGCTGCTATGAGGGTACTCTTCTTCGAAATTATGGTTCCGTGACATACGCACAATATGACTCTAAATTAGTGGCCAAGATGATTACAGTTTTAACCCGCACGGAAACCTGGAGTCTTCTGACCCTGGTCGTTAGCTGCTTTGCGATCGTCGTGAGCGCGTTGCAAGGGGATGGCGAGCCGCTTGTTGTCTCGCTGGCCTTAAGTGGTATTGCTTTTGCCGCTTCATTTAGTTTGATACGATGGCTGGGAGAAGTATTCATCAAGGCCGGAATAAAAGGCAAGGATTTGGCGAAGTTGAAGAAGCCAGAGATGTATGTATATCCTGCCCCGATTCTGACAAGCGGCTTGCTAATTAATTCTCTAGCCCTGAGACTATGGGCGCTATTTGCGCAGTGATCTATATCCTGTCAATTATCGTCTTCATTCCATTTGCGTTCTACAAGGATATTGTAGCAGCCACATCAGGCGGTGGAAATCGGGACGTTGTTCTCTCATACGACCACGTGGAAACTGGACGTTTCCTTCACAAGTTCCCTCACAATAAGGTATGCTTGGCTTCGTCAATTTCTTTCCAATCATAAAAATTTGAGGTGTGACTGAAGCTGATAATGGTGTTGTAGCTCTCATCTTACCTCTCTGGGCTGTTGTCGTTACAGGCAATTACCATTCTCGGAATCGGCGATGATCTTCTTGATATCCGGTGGCGCCATAAAGTGCTCATCCCGGCTTTCGGTGCTTTACCCATGCTAATTGTCTACTTTGTGGATTTTGGCGTCACGCATGTCGTGGTGCCAGTTCCGCTGCAGAGATTCCTAGGCCCGTTTATGGACCTGGGATGGCTGTACTACGTTTATATGGCGGCTGTTGCGATTTTCTGCCCCAATAGCATCAACATGCTTGCAGGAATCAATGGCATAGAGGTCTCGCAATCTATCGTCATTGCAGTCCTCCTGATCTTCAATGACGCTCTATATTTGGCTCCGTTCACACCTCATCCTCATCCAGCCACAGATTCTCACCTGTTCTCGATTTACCTACTCATCCCATTCGTCGCGGTCTCTTTAGCCCTCTGGTGGCACAATTGGTATCCCTCAAGGGTATTCGTGGGCGACACCTATTGCTATTTCGCAGGAATGGTTTTCGCTGTGGTCGGCATTTTAGGTCATTTCAGCAAGACCTTGTTGCTTATGTTTATTCCCCAAATATTCAATTTTCTTTACTCTACACCGCAGCTATTCCGCCTAATGCCTTGCCCGAGACACCGACTTCCACGGTTCAATAATCGAACCGGCAACCTCGAACCGTCTGTTACCGAATGGCCGCACCCTCCCCGAAAGCCTGTCGCAATGGCCCTCGATTTGCTTCATCAACTTCGACTGTTGCGGGTGAAGAAGGATGAGCACGGTGACATCATCGAATCGACCAATCTGACCTTATTGAACCTTTGGCTGCTCTGGTTTGGGCCTTTACGAGAAGACGTACTCGCCATACACATCCTACTTCTCCAGCTTTTCTGTGGGGTCATGGGCCTGCTGGTCAGGCACAAACTTGCATTGTGGGTGTTTAGAGAGGATAATCGCGGCTTCGGATCTCTCTGGGAGGTGTAAATAGTTTGATTTGACAATGCATCGCTCCTTCTTCGAATGATGGCGCATTGACTTGTGTCCTGTTGTCTCGAGGGTAAGCGCGGCCCGCTGAGTCATGCGCGCTTGCCCGCGGTGGCGGAATCGGATAAATCCGCAGACCGGTCCGACCACCGGCCCCAATCTCGGCGCCGATTCTTTTCCCCAGAAAGTTGTCATCCAATAATATGCGCGATCTTTTGGCTGACGACCGATATCGGTTTGCCCCTCGCTGAGCTATATCATCACCAACGAGCTGTTTTGCTCAACTCAACGTCAACATCCACAGCTTTGTTTCTGCTCTTTTTTCGCTTTCTGCGCATTTTATGAGTATAATTAATATATTGACGAACTGTTTTTAAGCTGCCCATCATGCCTTCGGCGGAGAAAAGACCAAAGACCTTGTACGACAAGGTCTTCCAGGACCATGTGGTTAACGAGCAGGAAGATGGCACGATTCTCCTATATATCGGTGCGGATAGGTTCTACGTTAATTGTCGGGTGCTTGCTAACTTTCTTCTCAGATCGACACCTTGTACATGAAGTTACATCTCCAGTGAGTTGTCCTTGCCACGGTCTAGACTAGAACCGGCTCTAATACTTCTGTAGCAAGCTTTTGAAGGCCTGAAAAATGCCGGCCGGAAAGTTAGGCGACCGGACTGCACTCTGGCAACTGTTGATCATGTATGTCTTGTGATAGGATTGGGCGCGGGAGTATAATGATGCTAATATTGCTGCAGAACATCCCGACTACATCTCGAAAAACCTTCAAAAACGTTGCCGAGTTCGTTGAAGAAGCCGATTCCCGTCTCCAATGCTTGACTCTGGAAGACAACATCAAAGACTTTGGGCTTACATATTTTGGACTGGGCGACAAACGTCAAGGTATTGTCCATGTTATTGGACCGGAACAAGGATTCACATTACCCGGCACCACTGTCGTATGCGGAGACAGCCATACCTCTACTCACGGAGCTTTTGGCGCTCTAGCATTCGGCATCGGGACAAGCGAAGTCGAGCACGTCCTCGCAACCCAGACCCTGATTACAAAGCGGAGCAAGAACATGCGTGTGAAGGTGGATGGAGAGCTTCCTCCGGGAGTTACCAGCAAAGATATTGTTCTCCATGTTATTGGCGTCATCGGAACCGCCGGCGGCAACGGTGCTGTCATTGAATTCTGCGGATCTGCGATTCGAGGGCTGAGCATGGAGGCGAGGATGTCCATCTGCAATATGTCCATCGAGGCTGGTGCAAGAGCCGGCATGATTGCTCCAGATGAAATTACATTCAACTACTTGAAGGGAAAGCCACTCGCCCCTAAATATGACAGCGCAGAATGGAAGAAGGCTGTGAAATACTGGTCAAGCCTGAAATCAGATGAGGGAGCTGTTTACGACACCGACGTATTTATCGACGCCAGAGAAATCGTGCCCACCGTTTCCTGGGGTACATCGCCACAAGATGTCGTTCCCATTACCGGTGTTGTTCCTGGGCCTGATGATTTTACTGACGAAGTGAAAAAGGCTAGCGCGAGGAGAGCGCTCGAGTACATGGGCCTAACTGCGGGCACCCCAATGCAAGACATTCCGGTTGACAAGGTGTTCATTGGGTCATGTACAAATTCTCGCATTGAGGATCTTCGTGCAGCTGCCCATATCGTTGAAGGGAAGAAGATCGCTGCTAATATCAAGAGAGCTATGGTTGTACCTGGTTCCGGACTGGTTAAAGAGCAAGCAGAGAGCGAAGGCCTGGATAAGATTTTCCTCGACGCTGGATTTGAATGGAGAGAGGCCGGATGCTCAATGTGCCTGGGCATGAATCCCGATATTCTTTCGCCTCGTGAGAGGTGCGCGAGTACATCGAACAGGAATTTTGAAGGTCGACAAGGAGCTCAGGGACGAACACATCTCATGTCTCCCGTCATGGCCGCTGCGGCAGCTATCGTGGGTAATCTAGCTGACGTCAGGACAATTTCAACCACTGCGCCGTCAGTCAAAAAGTCCTCACCAAGAATCGAAGTGCAACCCGAAGTGGACGATATCGACACTGAAGAAGATCTTGATCGAATTCTCGACTTCCCTGAGGATAACGAACCTCATGCGAACACAACAGCCGAGAAAACTGCTGCCGGGCTGCCGAAATTCACCACCCTTAAGGGAATTGCCGCCCATTTAGACCGTGCTAATGTCGATACCGACCTGATTATTCCGAAACAATTCCTCAAAACCATTAAACGAACCGGCCTTGGAACTGCCCTGTTCCATGGGCCCCGATACAACGAGGATGGCTCTGAAAACCCGGACTTTGTCCTAAACAAGGAACCATATCGCAATGCCAAGATCCTTATTAGCGGTGAGAATTTCGGCTGCGGAAGCTCTCGCGAACATGCTCCTTGGGCCCTCCTTGACTTCGGCATCAAATGTGTGATTGCGCCGTCGTATGCGGATATCTTCTTCAATAACACCTTCAAGAACGGCATGCTCCCGGTTATTATCCCGGACCCAGAGACATTCAAGAAAATCGCCGCCGAAGCCGAGAAAGGCAATGAATTAGAAGTTGATTTGGTCAACCAGCGCATCAATGATGCCTCCGGCAATAAGCTTGCAGACTTCGATGTCGAGGAGTTCCGCAAACATTGTTTGGTCAATGGCCTGGATGATATCGGCCTCACAATGCAGATGGAAGACAAGATCCGAACGTTTGAAACTCACCGCACCCTCGAGACTCCCTGGTTGGACGGATCAGCTTATCTAAAGCGCAAAAATGGTCGGACTGGCCCGGTGATGGTTGAGGCCGCGCCTGTGCCAAAGACCAATCGGGGTGATGTTAAGGGAGAGCCGTTGGAATGGTGAAAAATGATAGATATCCCTTTTTGGTTTCGGTTATTTGGTTCCGCAGGACTAGCAAGCTACGTTTTCGGATTTTGTATCTGGGCTCTTTCTATGAGCTCCTTTTCGTACTAATGGCCGCGCTCGTCACCTTGGAGTTTCTGGGTTTGCTTATTGTTGATTTCCGCTACGTATGATATCCTGTCAGCTACATCGGGATTGTTAAAAGTCTCAACTTTTGATGAAAATGACAAACATATATCCTATTTTCATGAGCTGTATGCTTTTTCTAATCATTTGGCCTCTGGCGCCCAGCCTACAGTGATAATAAAGGCACCCACCTGGGCATTCATGTCCATTCGGCATGGTATCCTTCGCCCAACTTCTGCGCACCCTTCCCAACTCGGCAGGGGCGGGGAGGCGTCGGGAGCAGGTGACAGACTTCCCATTCTGGGAGGAGTAGGCTGATAGTATAGCACCGGCGATAGAGCTTGCGGCTCTGACTTGATGGTATCTATCAACTGCTACAATGGCGGCAACCAGTGACCCGTGTGCGTTCCTTGGTAGCCTCAACAAGAGCGGCAATCGCAGCAGCGATGGTAGCAGTATCTGGGTCGCAACAACCCAAGATCTCTTCTCTATTGCCACGATTCACGTTTAGCCTTGATGCCGTCCTTGTTTCTCCGATAATCATCAGTATTCTCATCAATGGCCCCCTCCCGCTCCAATCTTTCCAAAATATCAAGGACGAAATCCTGGCAACTATAGTCGGCTTCCTCGTTGCGCACAGGCGTATCCCATGCGATATTTTTGACAGTGTCGATCTGGGCCGCGTGCACGTCGCAAAGAGTGCAGAGCTCGATAAGATCGGAGTCCATGATACGTGCGTCTGACGGCGATTTCACATCACGGAAATATCGCTGGCGGGCTCCGAGAAGCTGGATGGTGGTCTGATCAGCCTTCTCTGCCGCGTCGATGAATAGGCTCCAATGTTTGATGCCTGGGTTGTCGTAGATGGCAACCATGAGAGTAACGGTGGAAGACATATTGGTTTCGGATTGCTGAGTGAGTAACAACTTAACTGGGACTTGATCTTTGCTGAAAGACACGAATGTTTCAAGACGGGTTTTGAGTTGCTACTTAGACTAGTGGGAGCAGAAGAAAGAACTATTCAAGAAGGGGTCGAAGAGATATTTATGGGAGCTTTTGTTGAAGGCAAAAGGCTGCGGGCCGATCCGCATGGATTTAGCCTGCCTTTGTTTCCTTTGCGAGAGGGCCCAATAAGTAGGAAAGCCAGTTCAAGAAACTGTTGAATCGATAGTGCAGTCTGACTTCTGAATCCCGTATGGTTGAGTATTACCTTGGAACCTCGGGATACTCTGCAATTAACGAGATTCAGGACAGCTCTGCCCTCAGTCTCATCATAGCGATACATTTGTAGGAAAGCGGAAGCGATTTTCTTTCCATCTGCCTTCAAAGGTTTGATTTTTATAACAATTCCAATCACTCTCTTAGTTCCTTCTATCAAGAGGCCCAGGCCACCGCGATGGGTATAACTTACTTCCGACGGCCATAGCCCTGCGCGATTGGGGGGCCCATTATGCTTTCTTTGTGCATCTGTATCATCATATAACGTTGGGTGTATGCATTCATTATTTTCTGCAGAGAGTCCAGATAGAGCTGAGGAGGTATTTCAGATTTTGGCGAATTGAAGTCCTTTTGGTCCTGCACGATGTCATCCCACGTTGTAGTTATCGAGTTTTTGTGCCTCATGGCACCGTGGACCTGGAAACAAGACCTGATAAGCTAGTCAGCATGTTCCAACTGTACAGCGGGTAACGCGTAATTATCCGAGCTCACCCTCCGGCCTCCTTTTGGGATAGTTCTGCCCTTGGCCTCATGATAGTGGTACATCTGCAAAAATGCATATTGTGATGGTCTCAGGCTGTCATTTTGATTCAATGGCTGCATCTTAATGAAGATAACAATACTAATTTCTCCCTTAGTGCCTTCAAGCAACAGCCGTGCATCTTCTTTGAGCTCCCTGTATGTTTCTGAATATCCTACCTCCAGGACAATCGTTGGAAATACTCGGGTTGGAACGAATAAGGCTCCATCCGGGAGCGCTTTTCCAGCGGGAAGTTTGTCAGGGGCCATCGGGAGATTGACGCGGTGATGATGTTCAGGATCTCGTTCGGTGCTTCTTTCAAGGTTACCGGCTTATGAGTCTTCGAAGGAACCGGTGAATCCCTGCAATTCTCCTTCTCCCGCCGCTAATATTGTCTCCTCATCTAACTCTCCCGAGTCCACTATTCTGGTGGCCCATCGTTGGAGCCAGTTCAATGAGTTCAGAATAGGATTCTGAATATCCTACCTCCAGGACAATGGTCGGAAATACTCGGTTAGGAACAAATTCTGCGCCATCCGGTAGCTTTTCCCCAGCGCGAAGCTAGGCGAAAACCGTGAAGGAGATTGTGGCACGGCTGTGGGCTTATAAATTCCTGAAAACGCCCATAAATCCTTCGACCTCGCCTTCGCCTGCTGAGGATATGATTTCTTTGTCCAGCTTCTGATTCTGTGATCTTTGTAGCCCATATTTGCAGCCAGTTATTAAGATCGGAATAACATAATCAAGTGATGGTATACCATAAAGAGGAATGACAATGGTGAAGGAACAAGAACTGTTGAAAACTGAACAGGAATCCTTGTAGATGGAAGATGGAAGATGAGGAGAGCTGGGGGATAGCTGAGAGGTAAGGAAGTTCGCGGGAGAGGGAAGGCGGTAATGTCGAGACCAGTTATCCAGAGAGAAGCGTAATCTAAGTGAATACGAAGGTGCATTGAGGAGTTGGACCCCATCAGCAATCCATACATGTTATTCACTGAGAGATCGAATCCCTTCAGGTCAGGTGCAGGATATAGTAGTAGATTACCTGTTCACCGGGTCTATTGCATTACTATATACAGATTCATAAGCATCATCAAAGGAGGGAATGCACTTAATTAAAAAGTTTATATGTTTTTGTCATCAGCATCTCCTTACTCCTCAGCACCATACTGCGCCCGATACTCCTTCAACTTCCGCAGATTCTCCTCTCCAAAGTCCGCACCCAGCCTGTCGATAATATCACTGAGCCCCAAGACAGCTCTGATCGGAACATCCTCACCGAGATTCTTCTGCGCAACGCCCACCGCACTGCGCTTCTCAGTGTCGCTGACGCGCTCCTGTCTGTCGAGCAGGACAAGTACGCCAACCACAATTCCACCCTCTTTCTCAATGATGCTCACGGCCTCTCGGAGTGCGGTTCCGGCAGTGATAACGTCGTCTACGATAACGACTCTCTTCCCCTTTAGCGGGGCACCGACTATGTTTCCACCCTCGCCGTGGTCCTTGGCTTCTTTGCGGTTGAATGAATAGCTGATGCTTTCCCAGGCGCCTCGTGTGTCTCGAACACCCAGCTCGTTCACGATGGCTGTGCAGAGCGGGATTCCCTATTCCATAATCAGTACTCATGTTCATAGCTTTGAATAGACATAGGGATTACCTTGTAGGCGGGGCCAAAGATGATATCAAAGTTCGGCGCATAGTTTTCAGTAGTGAAAGGCGGAGAAGCAAGGACAGACGCGCACGCAGAGGCTGTGGCGTGTAGAAGCGGCGCGGTATGAAGGAGAGTAGTGGTGAAGAAGTAGGGAGAGCTGCGTCCGGATTTAAGAGTATAGTTGCCGAAGGAGAGGACTTTGCTGGATACCAGGACGGAGAGCAGCTTGGATTTGTAGTCCGTCGAGGCGGGGAAGGGATGCGAAGAGACCGACATGGTGGATGTGTGCTTTCTGGCGTCTTCAACGGGTATCTCAGCAAGGTCAATTGGGGAAGCTGCGCGGTGTCTGATGCTCGGCTTGATGGCAGGGATTTCGATGGTGGGGTTGAGCGGTTCATGTTTGTTCTGTTTGCCTGCGTCCCTGGCTAGCGCCGTGACTAGCGCGGGCTATAGTTCAGCCGGCCACCGAACCTCCAGCAGCGCCATTCATTGTCCCTGGAACCTCATCCTCTTCTTTTTTCTTCGTCCGCCCTTTTTCTTCCTGTTCTTCAAGCAAGTGCCTGCAGTGCTGTGTCGCATTGCTTCGCGAGAGCTCGTCCTCAATCGCTGTAAGTCTTTTCTGCGGTCGCTTCTCCCCCATTTTATGCCTCCACATCACCAATTACGTGCTCTCTCTGACCCCACCAGCCCGTTCCTGAGACGGCCCTTTCACCCTCCCAGAGCTTTAGCTACCCTTGAAAACCTCCAATTTTTTAGGATATCTTTTCTGTTCTCGCTAGATTTAGGACTGTCTCCTTTCTCCTTGCCTTACTATTGTTTTACCCAGAGATCAAACGTTCCACTGAGACGTATATGCCGCGACAGCTAGCGGACAGGTGGGCACGGAAACGATACTTTGGTTGAAGTGAGCGAACGGAAGGGATTAAGACTTTTTCTAAAAGAGACTTTTGGATAAGATATCGGGCTATTTCAGTGGGATTTCTACGAAAGTGAGTTCATAAACCCGATTGAGTTGTGTCCGCCCCTTTTTCTCTCCTCTCGTTTCCTTTCTATGTTGGTGGAGGGGAGTGGTGAGCGCGTGCAATCGGAGTGAACCATCGCCTCTATTCGCGGATAGAGGGGTAACATCTGTGGTTGAGGCATTGGTCGCTTCCGCTTGTCTGTTTGTCCAATGATCTGGACGTTCGCCTGTGCTGACCGGATTTCCTCGACTTAACAGCCTAGGCCAAGATGCATATCAAAGAGAAGCTGGCCCAATCGGAGGCCAGTGGCCGCCCGAGTATATCGTTCGAATTTTTCCCGCCAAAAACCGCGCAAGGTGTGCAGAACTTATACGACAGGATGGATCGTATGCACGGGCTGGGTCCCGCTTTCATAGACGTAACCTGGGGAGCTGGAGGCCGGCTTTCGGACCTAACGTGTGAGATGGTGGACGTGGCTCAGGGAGTTTACGGACTAGAAACATGCATGCATCTAACCTGCACTGATATGCCTCGCGAAAAAGTCGACTGGGCTCTGCAAACTGCGTTCAAGGCCGGATGTACGAATATTTTGGCATTACGCGGCGATCCACCCCGTGAGAAGGAGGCATGGGAGCAAACAGAAGGCGGATTTCGGTACGCCAAAGACCTGGTTCAGTACATACGGGAGAAATATGGCAACCACTTCGACATTGGTGTCGCTGGTTATCCTGAGGGATGCGAAGACGAGGAGGATCCCGAGATCCTTATGAAGCATTTGAAACAGAAAGTGGACAAGGGCGCTTCGTTCATCATTACTCAGATGTTCTACGATGCTGAAAATTTCTTGACCTGGGTTAAAAAGTGCCGTGACAACGGCATCAAAGTGCCGATTTTGCCTGGAATTATGCCTATTTCAACATATGCTGCATTCATGCGGAGGTCCAACTGGGTCAAGTGCCGTATTCCACCGGATTGGATGGAAGCGTTGGAACCAGTTAAGAACGATGATGCAGCCGTTAAGCACATCGGAAAACAGCTTGTGGCCGATATGTGTAGAAAACTGCTGGCAGGCGGAATTCATCATCTGCATTTGTATGTGCTTTCCCTGTTATCAGTTGTATGATTTACTGACATATATGCTAGTTACACCATGAATCTAGCGCAAGCGACAAAAATGGTTCTAGAGGAACTGGGCCTTACACCGTCAGCGGAGACACCGTTGCAGAAGCCTCTACCATGGCGGCAATCACTTGGTCTCGCAAGAAGGGAAGAGGACGTTCGTCCGATTTTCTGGCGGCATCGACATCAGTCATATGTCGCGCGCACACAGACGTGGGATGAATTCCCTAATGGTCGCTGGACTGATTCGCGATCTCCCGCCTTTGGCGAGCTTGACGTCTACGGCATTGGGCTGAAAGGTACCAACGAACAGAACATCAAACTATGGGGCGAACCGAAGTCTATCAAAGATCTCTCCGACATCTTCATCCGTTTTCTTGAGGGTAAGCTAGATAGACTGCCGTGGAGCGAGAGCCCGATAACGGAAGAGAGCGACATTATCAAATCTGAGCTGGTCGAGCTGAATAGCAGAGGCTTCTTGACCGTAAACTCGCAACCTGCTCTAAATGGTGTACATTCATCGAACCCTGTATATGGATGGGGCCCGAAGAACGGTTACGTGTACCAAAAGGCCTACCTCGAGCTCCTTATTTCGCCCGAGTTAATCGATGAAGTCCTTCGCCGCGTTGAGAAAAACCAGGACCTAACATATTATTGTGTGAACAAATCCGGCGAGCTTAAGACCAACACGACAGATAGCCCTAACGCCGTGACCTGGGGTATATTTGCTTCCAAGGAAGTCATTCAACCAACCATCGTCGAAACTGTCAGCTTTTTGGCATGGAAGGACGAGGCATACCGCTTAGGAGATGACTGGGCTAAATGCCATGATGCTAGCAGTCCGAGTAGGCAGCTAATTCAGAACGTCATGGACGAGTGGTATCTCGTCAACATTGGTATGGAAATCTGCAATCTTATCTCAGAGTGATTAAGGGACTCTTGCTAACTGGAGCGAATTTTAGTAAACAATGACTTCCATCGAACTCACGACATCTTCGACCTGTTCAAGGATCTCACCGTGAAAGACTTAAACACCGAGCTCACTGGCAAACCCAAACCTACGCCCACGTCGGCCGTGGAGAAACAACCACAAACAAACGGCCAACAACCAGAGCAGGCAGCTACGGACGCCAAAGCTACCCCTCTCCAGAATACGGCGAACTCCAACTAATCCTTCCAACTTCTCTACTCCCGTGGACTACTACCTACTCTACCACACATTTTCTCAGAACATACAACACAACGAAACCCCTCCTTCCACCAACTGCTCCTCACCAGGCCTAGCTTAACTCTAGATACCCTTCTCCTATTTCTCATCACTATCCACTTCAACAAACGCAGGAGCACTTAGCACAAAATCTTTTTCGACTTTCGGGCGTTTTAACAGGGCGGCTGGAAACGGAAGACGAAAACAAAAATAGACGATGCCAGGCGGAAAGAAATCCTCTCTGGCTGGGTCTAAAAAAATTCGGGGAAATTGAACCAAAGGAGGGACAAACATTCAACACATAAACGTTTTTCGCAACAAAGCGATATCCTATCGGGTCAGTGATGAACTCTTAACGAACGGAACTCGAAGGGATGAAAAATAGCATACGACTGGGATGAACTACGAAATCTTCAACATGATTGCAGCGATATATCTAGATGTTTTATTTTGCTTTTCTCGAATATTCCCTCCCGGCTTTCTTTGGGGTTATCTTTAGGCTTAATCACACTTTCTACGGACCCGGCAGCTTCTTTTCAACATTTTGCATACAGGCTATTATCATGATGTCGTTCTTCTTGTTTTTTAGATGCCGGGCTCTTCCCTCTTCTTGCTGATACTTCGTGTCCACATACTATGTTCCTGAAAGCAATGAGAAATTCAACATTGGGGAGATCTGACATTGGCGACACTTTCGCCGGTTGCTAATTTCAGTTCTATCATTAGCTCTAGTGCAGTTTGGTATACCATGGCCATGGGCCGCAGATACAAAAAGGAAAGCCCCCTCGATGGTTCCAAAAAGCATTCATTCCTACGCCCCTAGCAGTATGACCTCGAATAAAAAGGCTCAACTAACGAAGCACGCAGTAGACCAATACGCCTGTCATCACGCCGCCAACTTGTACAACGAGGTTCGCAACAGAGCCAGCCCAGCGCCCAAATCGAACCAAGCACCCGAAAGCATTCCATGACAAATACACCATCAATGTCAAAGCCAAGAAATCAAATAATGCCTGCAGCAAGTTAACAGCGGAATAATTGCAACGTTTAGGTGGTGGGTTGGTGATAACCTGCAGGTGCATTCGGCAGCGAGCGCATACCCTGAAGGTGATATTAAGCCAGTGCATCAGGATACTAATGAGCTGCTCAAGAAGTATCCAGAGGCGGTGCCACATTTCCGGATCTTCCAACTGCCTCGTGAGAACAGAAACTGATGTTGGCAAGGTGTTGACCCTTTCCATCTCAGCGCCTGGACCCCATCGCTTCGTTTTGCAAAGCTCGCCTCTTCCATAGTTATTAACAAGTCGACAAGGTTCAGCTGAATCAAACTCCGTTGTTAAGTTTTGGCGAAATGGGGGTGTCACATTTTCAGCGTGCATTTTGTCTGCCGTATCGGTCCCGAGCATACCGATAGTCGCAGCAGTATCGTGCCCTATCCGCCGACCGTCCGATTTGACGGCAGCGGGCTGGGACTGGATCTCTTTTGTGGTTTGAACATCCTCGTGCTTCTTGATCATGGCGTCTTCTACGAGAGGATTTGTCTCTGGAAGCGAAGTAAGGGATCCAGATGCAAAAAATCCCAGTCCAGCTTCCAGTCCAGTGCTTGCTTCCTGAGGCGCGGCGCTGTCTCTTTCGGCGATGGGCGGAAGACTTATGCTTGTGGCCGCGGTAAGGGGAGTTAGAGTAAGACGGGGAGTCGAGGTTATAGTGGTAGTGGAAGTGGACGCATCCTTCCCCTCGGGCTGTTGGGAGCTCGTTTTGAATATGGGCGGCGGCAGCTGATCGAGCATGAGATTGTCTTGCCCTCTCCTTTCCAATAGGCTGTTTGACCGAGTTCTGGGGTTCTGCTGCTGGATCGGAAGGTGGTCTTCGTTTGTTTGTACTGCAGGAAGGAAAAACGACTGTCCTTTTTCCTGCACCTCGCCTGTCATCACCGTCGTCGTTAACTGGCTTTGGGTTCCGTCGCCGCTTAGAATAGGATCGGAAGAACCCTTTATCTCGGGAGGCGAGAGCTGAGGGGTACTGTCTACTAAATTCTGGAGGTTGCTGATCCCCTTGCTCGCCTCCCCTTTGCCTAAAAAAGGCATCTGACTCGCCTGGTTGCCGTTGGTTCTCTCCCAGGCAGCGGTCGGGTTATTCTGAGTATGTTGGGTTTTGACATCGTTCACTCTTATATTGGGATGAAAGGATTGACCCGAATCATCCTTATCAAGGTCCGGAGAGCGCTTTGACATCTGCCATTTTCTATACTTGTCGACCAAGCCAAGGGGGTTCTTCTTGTTTAGCTTATTCGGTGGAGTACTTTTCCCCTCAGGGGTACGCGCCGGAGGGCTTGGAGGAGCATCTGGAGGAAACATCCCTTCGCCAGTTCTGTAGATCCGAGCGATGGCCTTCTGGAACTCTTCGATCTGCTGAGTCGTCATTGTCGGAGGGCATGGTTCTTTTGCTGATGGCATATTAACAACGAATCTATCGTCGAGTTTTGGCGATGGATTAGCGGACTTTGAAATCATATCAATATAGGATTGTGCTTGTTCACGAGCATTAGGGACAGAGTCGGATACCGCGATGGCTGGGGTTGGAAATGGAGTCTTCTCGTTTGCATCCAAACTGACCCATTCGTCGCCCTTTAAACGCCATTTCTTTCCTAAGGCCGCCTTGCGCCGCTCTTCGTGAGAACCTGAAGGATCGGACTGATGACTGCCACTGGTGATACTCGGAGTGACTACACCAGTCCTTGGATTGGCGCCACGAGCGGTTAGGTAGTCTTCGCGGCTCACCGTCCTGATATGCTTCCTATCTGCTTTCAATCGAATGCCCTCCTGGCCCGTGGGTCCAGCCCCTGGCGGTTCACCACCTGGGATAGACAAGTAGTTTGCAGCCAGGCCCAGTTTCGGTTGCTGCGTGGAAAAAGCTGACGGAAAAACCTCAGCGGCAGAGGCTCGAATCTCCTTCCTGGATCTCCTTACTGTCCCAGCGTCACTTGGTGCTGGGTGTAGTTCAACTGCGGCCTCTGTGGGTGCTTCTCCCCTGTCAGCTGCACCACCTATTGCCTGCAAAGCAGCATTGTTTCTCGCGACGTCCCCAATTGGCATGGAGCCTTTCTGCCTCTCCCTTGTATGAGCGGTAGCTTTGCGACCTTTGCCGCCGGGTTTGGATGGCAAAGAGTCGCGTATCCAAGTTGGCCATGACGACGGTCGCTGCCGGTGTTTCGGGCCCGATTTTGATGGCTGATATAGGTGGGTTGGCCGAGTCGATGAAGCTGAGGAGCTCGACCGAACACCCGAAAAGCGGGTTGGCATTGCTTAGAGCAAAGGAACGGAAAGTATTAAGAATAGGTTAATGATGCAAATTTGAAGAATCCCGGAAATGAATGGACATGTGCTTTCTATGCAGCAATAAGCTTGCATACCATGCAAATCCGCTCTTGAGAATAGCGAAATGCGCGATGCAGAGTCGGCCATAGCTGGAGGAATAAGAGTATGTTCCTTCCACCACCCTAGATGAGCCCGTGTGTTTGGACTGGAAGCCGCGAAGGATCCCAAAGGTGGCTGGCGAGCGCTTTCTCATAGTGCTCGTGATGGTTGCTTGGTGATGTTAGCGAGGTTTCAAGAAAAAAACAGTCTGAACATCCAACTTACTGGGTCTTCAGCATACTTTGCATATTCATTTAACTGTTCGTGGTTCATGGGTTTATCATCCGCCATGTTTCCAGGTATTTCGCCGATGCCATCTTGTGAGCCAGGGTGCGCAATCACACACTGCGGTGGAGATTCTTCCGGGATAATCGTGGTGTTGCCCGCCTCTTCGAGCCTCTGAAGCCATATTCATATCTATGGGCGCTTCAAATCACATGGCTGTCGGCTGCAACTCCGATATCTTCTCTCTGCTAGAGTCGAGTCGGGCCGAAGTGGATTCCTCCGTCGTTACAGTATTTGAGGGACTCATCCTCTTCAAACCCCGAGACAAGGGCAGGCAAGAGATCCTTGAGGTCTGGAATTTGATATTGACCGCTAATATAAGAGAAAGGAGAGCCTAGAATGTATAATTGTTTACCCAACGCGCCACTTCCCAGTTTTCCTAGGTAACCAAATATATAGACGCCGAAGCGGAAAAAGTCAACGGCTAGAGGTGGTAGGCAAAAGACTGTACAAATGTCGGTGATTCTTTCAAAAATGTGAGTCTGGCACTCCTTTCATTTCTTCTTCAGTGCTCCAGTGCTCTGTTGTCCCTTTTATTTTCTTTTTTTCCTTTGTTTTTCTTGTCCTTTTCGCGCCGCGCCGATGGCCTCCCCAAGCTCCCGAAGCTCCGCTAGCGAGGCTGGGCGGGCGGATCCCGCTCCACCCCCCGCTGACAACGAGCCCGCGGACGTGCGAATTTTCCCAATTCGATCCATCATATCTGTTGCGCCGTCGCGCTCAGTGTCTCCTCCCGACTCGTCAGACGCCACGACGGAACCTCAGAATGCGGCCGACCAGACGAACCCGCCAGCCGGTGATGACCAGCACGCCCCGCCGTCGGATACTGCTGATGGAGGAGAGAACACTGCTGATAACAAGCATCAGTATATAACGGATCGATTTCAGCATGTCGTCACAGAGGATGGTCATGCGGTTTCGACTGGTGGGCGTGCTCCTCTGCAGAAATGCGAGGACGAGCCCATCCATATCCCTGGCGCCGTTCAAGGCTTCGGGGCCTTACTTTGCCTGCACCGTATTCATGAAAGGGATGAGAATCTTCTCGTGAGGGTGGCCAGCGAAAACTCGAAGCAGATACTCGGATATTCTCCAGCTGACCTTTTTGGGCTGGAGAGCTTCTACGATATCATGGGTACGGATGAGAAGGAGAATTTCCTAGAGCAGTTGAGCTTTATTCGTGATGAGCCGCGCGATCTCTCTGTTGATGGGCCGGAAGTCTTCTTGCTGAGCTTGAATCAGCCAGAGGGCTCTGCGACTGCAGTGCAAAAGTTTTGGTGCGCTGTTCATGTCAGCCCTGCAAACAAAGATCTGATCATCTGTGAATTTGAGCTTGAAGATGACAAGCTCAATCCACTGGTTCGTCCTGCCAAAACTATGGAGTCACTCACGCCAACAGACACCATGGGAATAGAGCCAACCGCGGACGAGTTGGCCTCTAGCACTACCAGTTTGAGTCAGCCTCTACGTGCCCTCCGACGCTCGCGAAGGAAGCATGGTGGTGCAGCATCAATGGAAGTCTTTGATCTTGTGACCCAGATCCAAGAACAGTTGGCGCGGGCACCAACGACTGATGCACTGGTGGACATTGCCACAGGACTTGTCAGAGAACTAACCGGATTCCATCGAGTCATGGTCTACCAGTTCGACCACGAGTGGAATGGAACAGTGATCTCAGAACTAGTTGATACCCAGGCTACCAAAGATCTATACAAGGGGCTTCGATTCCCTGCGTCGGATATTCCCAAACAAGCCCGAGATCTATACATGATCAACAGAGTCCGCTTGTTATATGATCGATACCAGAACACTGCTCGCTTGGTGTGCAGGTCCAGTGAGGATCTGCAATCGCCTGTGGACATGACCCACGCGTACTTGCGAGCCATGTCGCCCATTCACTTGAAATATCTGGGCAATATGGGAGTGCGCTCGTCCATGTCCATCAGCGTCAGTGCATTCAACAAACTCTGGGGATTGATATCCTGCCACGCGTATGGCAATGCTGGCATGAGAGTGGCTTTCCCCATACGAAGGATGTGCCGCCTAATTGGCGACATTGTCTCTCGTAACGTCGAGCGCCTCTCCTATACCCTCCGTCTACAGGCCCGTCAGCTCATTAATGCCGCGCCCACAGAAGCCAACCCAGGATACATCGTCGCTTCCTCCGAGGATCTTTTAAAGATCTTCGAAGCGGACCTTGGCGCCCTATCTGTAAATTCAGAGACAATGATCCTTGGCAAAGCGGCCCATCATAGCCAGGAGATGATTGCGTTCATTGAATATCTCCGGATCCGCCGGCTCAACTCTGTTCTGGCATCGAACGACGTGGCCAAAGATTTCCCAGATCTTCGTTATCCTCCTGGCTTTAAACATATAGGTGGGCTGCTTTATGTCCCACTTTCCATCGGCGCCGGTGATTTCATTGTCTTCTTCCGTCGCCCTCTATTGACTGAGCTCAAGTGGGCCGGCAATCCCTACGATAAGCACATCCAAAAGAATACAGTCGGCTTCCTCGAACCCCGCAAGAGCTTCCAAATCTGGCGTGAGACGGTCCGCAACCGATCGCGGGGCTGGTCGGAAGCGGACCTCGAAACTGCCGCGGTGCTGTGCCTCGTGTACGGCAAATTCATCCAAGTGTGGAGGCAAAAGGAAGCTGTTATTCGGCGGTCGCGGTTGACGCAGTTGCTGCTCGCCAATTCGGCGCATGAGGTTCGCACGCCGCTAAATGCTATTATCAATTACCTTGAGATTGCGCTCGAGGGTCAGTTGGATACCGACACACGGGAGCATTTGACACGATCCCATTCCGCGTCCAAGTCGCTCATTTACGTGATCAACGACCTTTTGGACTTGACAAGCACAGAAAGCTCGTCCAATTCGCTTATCAAGGACGAAGCATTTGATTTCTTTGCAACGGCCAAGGAGGCCTCGAGCCTGTTTGAGCCTGAAGCAAACCGCAAAGGCCTGGCGTACCGCGTCTCTGTGCAGCCAGACGCCGCTTGCTTGGTCTTAGGTGATCAGAGACGTGTGAGACAGATGATGCTGAACCTCATCTCGAATGCGATGCAATGTACTACGAGTGGGTCAGTGGAAGTGGATGTGCGGCGCGGCGCGTCCAAACAGGGAGACATCACTGAACCTAAGGAGAACGGTGGATACGTCTTTGTCGAGTTCTCAGTCACAGACACCGGTAGTGGGATGTCCCAGGAAACACTCCAGTCGTTGTTCCACGAGTTGGAACAAGTCACATCCGAAGCCGATCAACTTGAGGATTATATTACGGCAGAACAGCAAGCTATTCCTGGGCCTCAGGGCGAGGAGCCCGGCCAACGAGGTGTGCTGGGCCTAGGGCTTGCACTAGTAGCCCGCCTAGTACAACAGCTTAACGGGCAGTTGACCGTCAAGTCCAAAGCAGGCAAAGGGAGCTACTTTAAGGCTGCATTGGAATTTTCTCTGCCGGGAATCGAGAGTTCTCCTGTTTCTGGAAAAGAGCAACAACAGATACCACAGCTGCATGAACCTACTCCTATCCTAGCAGAGGAAGAATCCGTGGCTGTGACAACGCCACCCACCACAGACGGCGAATTCAAGCTTGTGGCCAAACCTTTAACCAGCGAACAGCGGCGGCGCGCGAGCCACGGCAGTATTCGCTCGTCAGGCTCTGGTAGCTCACGGGGAAGGAAGAGTGAGGTTGACCGGCTTATCAGTTCCATGCAGGAACCCGTTCTTAGACGAAGTATCAGTCACGGAGATGAGAAGCGGGATTATACTTCTTCTCCGCGGGTTTCCGATCAGCATGACCAGGGCCTTCACCAGTCATCATCGTCGCCTGGGCCCGTTGTCAAGGCAATCCCGGAGTTGCCTGTTCCTTTGACATCACCAGCAGCCTCCCGGCCCACCTCTTCCCCTTCTCTGTTGAAGTTACCGGAACGCCAGAAAGCTGCTCCGCCCATACATACTTCTCCAGCCGCAGCATCGCAACCCCAGGAACTACCACCCTTACCAGCCACCCCTCCCGCAGCTACTATCGCTCCATCACCACCAAAACGCACGCCTCTCCGTGTCCTCGTCGCTGAAGACGACCCTATAAATCGCAAAATTATTCAAAAAAGATTGAAAATGCTTGGTCATGAGGTCTGTCTCACTGTCGATGGTGGTCAATGCGCCGACGCCTTTCGTGCTGATAGCAATTTCGACATGGTTTTGATGGACATACAGATGCCACTTGTTGATGGATTTCAGGCGACAGAGATGATTAGGGTGTATGAAAGGCAGCGGAAACCCCCGGTCTCCTCTGAGAGTTACGTTACGGGCGGGGAAGAAGGAGAACAACGAGCGCAGGACGCGTCGAGACTCTCACGCCGCCCTATCCCCATATTCGCGGTTTCCGCGACGTTGATCGAGGCGAAAAGGCAGATTTATATCGATGCCGGGTTCGATGGCTGGTTCATGAAACCTATCGACTTTAAAAGGCTGCAGGTCTTGCTGGATGGTATAAGGGATGAAGGGGCAAGGGGGCAGGCTACGTATCTGCCTGGACAATGGGAGAAGGGAGGATGGTTCCCGACGACCTGAAATGCCGGCAGTGCCAGTGGTCCTGCATCCATTTTCATTCTTGGAAATATTAAAAATATATCTATAGATGTTAGATAAGTTACACATAGTCGAAAATAATATTATGCAAATTAATTATCGATATATGCCCTCCCTTCTCTTTAACGAAGCCACTGCTCTATTTTTCCTGTGCAATAACCTCAATCTCCTTCTTCACCCCTTGTATCACCGCCGCCATCAATTCCGACTCCACGATATCCTTCAGCCACGAAAACGTGAGAACCAAACATCCATCCCCGCCCGTAATTGCAGAAACGTTGATCGGGCTCCCAGCCACATTCGACCCCTGACTAAACACCACCCTCCCAACGCGCGGCTCACAGTCAACCTCGTCACCAGCAGAAGCAGAAGATGGTGGCGATGTAGGCTTGTAGATCCCGAGATTAGAGATCTCAAAACTAGAAGTCCGCTCCTTTCCGAGCTTGGACATGAAGAGCTCGTTTTTGAAATCTTTGACGAATTTCAAGAGGCCTGCGCCTGCATTTTTGCCCTTCAGGCGCAGGACGGCTTCGAGATTTTGGCGTGAGCGTTTGGCTTCGGGCCAGGGGAATGGGCTTGTAGTTCCTTTTTCTTTTGATGGTGTTGTGTCTGCTTTGATTTGTTGAGGGGCGATGATGAGGCGTTTACGCTGGTAGTCTTCTAGATAGTCTTGTACCCAGCATCCGATCGAGTCGTCATCGAGAATATCGCGAGGGATCCAGCGGCGAACAGATATTGCGCCGACGCCGACGAGTTTCTGGACTGTTTCCGGAAGATTCGAGAAGAGCGCCTTTGCAACGATGGTGTGGATGGCTGCTGTTATTGTCGTTTCGTGTTTTCGGCACTGAGACACTAGCCCTGCGGTCACGGGCTGGGAGAATGCGATGTGCCGTACTTGGTTTTCCGGGGGCGGAGTGAGCGTTATGTGTCCGGCGGACCAGAAGTGAGAGTCTCGAGGGCTGAAGATGAAGGTTTTGAATAGGACTTTGAGTAGGTAGAAGTACGTTATTGGGAGCGGTAAGACGGCCTCGACGTTTGGGAGGAGTGGTTTATTTGGTGGGTGGATGATCGATTGCACATCCTCGGGCTTTGAGCGGGCTGCGGTACTCAAGGCCTTGGTGAATGTGCGATGGAATGCTTTGCCGGATGTCCCGTCGCCAATGGCGTGGTGGTATACGAAGACGGCGGTGAATTGTCTCTCAGTCCCCCTTGGAGTCAAGATATACAATCTCCAAACAGGTAGGCCTGGTGTAAAGATAGTATCATGCTGAAGCTGCAGCATCTCATCGAGCCTCTCATCCCCATCCTCCGGGACATCTGTTTCCCAATCCTGGAAGAAGACAGACTTTGCCAAATCAATTTCCGGCAAACGGACGAAATATGGATCATTGCTGTCTTCTTTGACGGGGACGGCGGAGAGCATGGGATGCTGCTCGATTAAAAGTTCGCATGCTTTGAAGATGTAGTCCTTGAGCGGGCGATTGAATATCTCTGGCAACGAATATGTTGCTGCAACCGCAACATTGATATAGAATCTTATACCTTGTCGAGCGATAGAGTACCGCTCCAAGTGGCCTGCACCCAGAATTAGCACTTCAACCAGTGATTCTGCAAGGGGAGTTTGTACCTGCCGGCCGGAGTTTCTCAAGTTGTTCCAATGATGTTGTCGACATTATTTGTATACTAGTTAGTAAACCAATTGTTCCATCAAAAGTCGATTGAAAGCTTCGTTCTTCTTCCGGAACAAACGCCCCTTTTATGCTCCATCAACCGCTTGACCTCGACGAGAAAATCTTTGGATCGAAGAAATTGAAACTCCGAATGGCTGGGATCTTTCGCCTGAGGCCGAAACTGCGCTGCCTGGCTCCGAATACGAGACCCATCTGGTGCTGTTTGCGTCGGTTTAGTCAGCGGCCACGATGACTCCTGAATTTAAAATGATATGAGGATAGATGGAAACGGCTCTGTGATGAGGGGACTGGAACACCTTTGCCTTGGTAATATTATCCAGGTAAGGTTCATATTCATCTCTATTGTCATTTTCCTCTTTCCTTTGTCTACCTTCGGTCAGTTCAAGTTGATAAATGCCAAGTTGAACTTAGCAAGTTGTGCTAATAAAGTCAATCTCAGAGCTTCCTCGAGAGTTAACATTCGTTCGCGACAAAGCTGGGCCCTCCACCTGCGTTCGTAGAATGAAGGACAACTGTTTTGCATTTCATCAATGGTGTACTGAGTATCTTCAGATCCGTTGCTGTAATGATACCAGGCTATCTCCAATTTTCGTGAGCGGAGGAGGCAATTGGCTTGGTAACACAAACTTGTTTGTCAGTTTGCGCATTCGGGGAATCGTGAATGATTCAAGCAAATAGCATTAAGACCCAGGTTTAACGGGGCGATAAAATTGGAAATTCCCCGTTTGCAGTTGTACAACAATATAGGTCAGTGTTCCGCCATTAAGCTCCCTGTCCAAGTGATCTCCTGGCGCCAAGCGGCGCTTCCAAGCTGCGTAGGTAGGTTGCCTTCATGGTCTGTTAGGCTGGTATCCGCCCCGGAGTCTATGAGAAGAGAAATCATCGACTGATATGCGCCCACCGCGGCCGCAGCATGAAGTGGCGTCCATCCCTTCGTCAAGGTGCGGGCATTCACATCGGCGCCTGAATCAATAAGGATCTTCACTACCTCCTCATTATTGGGCCTTTGGACCGCGAGATGCAGAGCGGTGAATCCGCGTCTGTCTGCTAATAAGACCGCGCCCCGGGAGGCGGTGCGGAACATCTTGACAGCTATTCGACACCCTTCTATAGAGGCGCGATGCAATGGAGTCTGGCCAAGCATATTTGCCATAGATACGTCAGCACCAGCATGGAGAAGCTTCAATATCGCGGGAGCCAACAGAACGTTCTGCAACCCTTTGGCTGCATAATGCAGAGCAGACCAGCTCGAGTATCTTCCACCAGTTGCGGAGAGGTCGATGGCCGTTCTGCCGGTGAGGAAAAGGTCCACAAGTAGTTCGATTGCCTGAGGAGGGCCCTCCTCACAGGCGGAATATAAAGCGTTTTGAAGATATTTCGATGACCACAGCCTTGGGTACGCAGCCAATATATGGCGAGTAATTGCGCTGTTTCCTCGTTTCACAGCCAGTTCAAACGCGCTCAGTTCTCCCTCAAGTGGTACATCCACGTCGACCCCCGCGTCAACCAGAATACGCGCTCCCTTTTCACTATCCTGTGACACTGCAAGCTGCAATGCTCTAATTACTTGTTCAGGCGTGCGACCGTTTCTGGCAGCCTTCATAGCTGTGATGAGCAGGTTGCTGGCCTCTTCGTAGCCGGCGGTGGCCGCACAGAATAACGGGGTTTCCCAAAACGAGTCGCGGGTTTCTTGAAAAGGGTCTGCACCACAATCAAGTAGCGCTTGTATAGCAGGGGTGTTCCCGGAGAACGCTGCTGTATGTAGCGGGGTTATCATATTATATTTCGCGGTATCGAGGCTACCGCCCTTGCGTTTCACAGCCTCGCAAATCATCCGCACCAGGGGAGCCGGGCCTGCGCCAGATGCCAAAATCAGGGGAGTGACGCCATTGTTCAGATCCCGCACGAAAATATTCGCACCGGCCTCGAGGAGAATTCGAACACAGTCTTCGTGGCCCTGGCGGGCGGCGTAGCAAAGTGGAGTCCACCCATCCGCATTACCAGCCTCCAGCTCTGCCCCCTTTGCAAGCAGAAGTTTAAGCAAGTCGTCATTTCCAGATGCCGCTACATTGTGTAGCAGCGTGTCATAATAGTGACACTTCTTATTGATGACCGCCGGAGACAAATTCTGGAAAATTTGTAGAACAAGCTTCGATCTCCAGCGTGATCCATAGCGGAAAAAGACCTGGAAATTTTCAAGGATAGTTTTATACAGTTGGTCTGTAAGAAGCTCAGCGAATCTTCTTGAGCACTGGATGAGAGAATTCAGATCTGCCGATTCGACCAAGTGAGATGCAATACAGCGGATCAGTTCTGCTGGGAGCCAGTCAAGGGCAAGTTTCACGGTACCCATCTGGGCTTTGGCTGAGCAATTCACGTCCTATTCGTGGTTTTTTTCTCTCTCTCTCTCTCTCTCTCTCTCTCTCTCTCTCTCTCTCTCTCTCTCCTCTCTCTACCTCTCTCTCTCTCTAGAAATATACAAGTATATCTCCCTCTGTTGATGCTTGACGTTGGGGTTTCAGGAGACATGCCGAGGCTTACCTAATGTAACTTTCACGCTAACCTATTTAGACTTAAAGTGAACCTTCTCCCGTGACCCCATGCCCTTGGCGTCATCGCCTCCTCCAGCCATGCCATTGACTTGACTTGGACTGGCTGACGGACTGCTTTCTCCAGCTTCAACCCCATCAACGGGTTTCCCTCGCAACGACAAACAACTGGTTCCGGCACATATATTACTCCAGACCTGTCCGCTACCTATAGACGACCCAGCCACGATGCTTCTTCCCAGGGCTACCGCCTTATTGGCCCTCCTCTCATCACCTCTCGCCCTAGCAGCCCCAGCGATCGATCTGTTCGGGAGCCAGTCCCCTCTCAAAGCCGATGACCAGCTGTCAGTGCCTGGAAATAACCCATTGCTGTTCTGCAATCCACCAGATAAGGATATCCTAACTATCGAGCGGGTTGATCTCTCGCCGAATCCGCCGTTGCCGTAAGTATCATACCTTCTCTTCCAAGTTATATGACTGGCATCATTCCACATTTCGGAGACTGACTAGACCTACTTAGTGGCGAAACCCTTGTTATTAAAGCCTCTGGAAACTTCCACAAGCGAGTTGAGAAAGGAGCTACAGTAGTGCTCGAAGTCACCTACGGCTATATCCGGATTGTGAAGCAGACCGCAGACTTGTGCGAGCAGATCCAGAATGTGGATTTGCACTGCCCTCTCGAGGAGGGAGAGATGTCATTTATAAAGACGGTTGATTTGCCAAAGGAAATCCCACCGGTATGTACTGCAGCGCCTCTAAAACCCCGTTTCCAGTACACCACTCATTATTCGTGTAGGGAACCTATACTGTGACGGCAAACGTGATGTCCAAAGACGGGGAACGGATTACCTGCCTCAACACGGCTGTTTCCTTCAATATCTGATCCGGTGAAACCCTGGTCTCGTTGCGTCCTTTATCTGAATCTCGGGCGGTTGCCAGTCGCCTACAAACGACTTCCAGTAATACCCTCATCGCGGGACCTGTGTCCAATCCCACCAATATCCGATTCCATGCTTTGATGCGTTTATTTATGATGACTGCGCTGTTTTGAATCGAGTTTCGGTGAACAGGCGTACAGGGCTCGCACATCTTTTCCACTGCACCCATGCTCACGACTGAATGCTTGCTCTTGTTGTCTTAAATACGGATTAATCGCCCTTGCTTCCCTATTTGCAATTGTTCTGTCGTGTTTGATAGAATCAGCTCCAGCGTCTATTCTTAGTTTAAACATTTCTTATCTGATCGTATCAACGACATAACCTCCATCCTAGAGTTCTTGAAACAGGCAAAAACCTGGGAGGCAACATGATGACCTGAATTCAAGAGCTGTGGTCATTAAGCACCAGATGCTCCATGTGCTGACGTTGTAATTTACATCACACCTTCAAGCATGTACTACACTCGGCAGCCGTTGCGCCATCCAAGAGGGAGCATTGTATCACCTGCCCCCAACAAGCCGTCTCTCGACCCATATAAGAACTCTCTTATAAACCTCACATCGTGTATTCGTAAACCAAGGCTTCAAAGTAGCATCGATGACACCAGGGTTCTGGCGCTTTACTCTCCAAATAACCTTCTTACGCGCCTCAGTACGCTGTCCTTTTCAGGATCATACGGATGATCTTTACTCGGAATCTCTAGGACGGCGGGAAAGGCATCTGTAAAACTATCGACGCTGGCGCGTATCCGTTCGGCGATCTAGTGGAGCAAATCCTTCTCAGCATCTCACACAGACAATAGTGGTATAACGGGCAATGGCTCGGACGTACGTGCTGGTTTATTAATACGATGCCAATGTCCTTCCTTTCCTGTGTGAAGTTCTGGAACGCGCGTTCGATGGCGGATGTTTCGGTTTTGGAGTCTACTACGAGGAAGTTTCGTTGCGAATCCGGAGGATCGGTGACATGCTAGCTCCTAACATCAGCCTTTGTGTTCGCGCGACAGAGACAGAGCGGAAAAGATGGCAAGGTATGCACTAACACCGACTCCAGCGAGGAGGAGACCTGTAACTGAGCTGAGGGTTTGTACTTGTTAGCCGGAGCTCGAGAAAACGAGAACACGGGAAGTCACGTAAGACATACTCTTCATCGCCTATAACTGCGAGGAATTGGCGGTCCTATAATTCAAGCGAAGTTCTTAGCAGATGGTACAACTCCGGAATTGCATACTCCCTACCTTTGATGTATTCCCTGTGGCCGCCATGGCGCTGGCTCTCTAGTAATTATCCCCGGACAAACGAGGAACGAAAAATCGCTGTCCAGCTCCTATTTCTTATAGAACAAATCAGGAGTAAGTTTGTTCAATAAACGCTTCGCATGCTATTGACTGAACATGCCGTCGTCGCATGAAGTCATGATGCACCACCGCAGATAGAGCGTGGTCCGTGCACTGCTTACATAACTAACAATTTGACGGCCTTGTTTGTTTACTTTGTTCGTCATTATTCTCTTCCATGCAACGAGTCGCATCGTCGAGGCCGAAAACCAGTGCCCCGTCGTTCTCAAGGGGAAATGTACGAGGGCATCGGGATTTAGGGCCGTTATTCTCAACAACCTACTGAGTGGTTGCGCTCACCTGCCAGCTATTCTACCATGCCCCGTTTAGTTCGACGTCAGCCGTTCTTGGAGCGCCTCAAATCGTACCTGAACCCGCTTGACTTCTTGTTATGGCTCTCGGAGGAACTGGACTCGAATGACTGGTCTCATTGGGAGAAGGAGTGGGCTATACCCTTAGGGATTGGCATAAACGCCCTCTTCCTCATCGCCAGGGCAAACAGTCAAAATCGAAGCCAGGCTTACGATGATGTCTTTGGAGAGAATGGCGAGACGAGCTGGCTAAGCTGGTTTGTAAGTCACATTATTGTCTGTACCTCTTAGTTGTGTCAATACTAACTGAGCAATCCAATATACAGGCTTCCTTTATTGTCCACCTTCTTGCCCTCGTCTCCGTGGTCAACGCCTTTTATACCTTTGGTCGCAAACGGCACTATCGGCTTTTTGAAGCTCCGATTGATAATGCGCCCTCAACGCCGTCCGCCCGCCGTGTGCAAGTAAACTCGTCACCCGTAGCGTTCTCACCACATCGCTTCTTTTCCAACGTTTTCGCATCTGACTGCGCGGAACAAAGGGCTCATCCAAACCCGGAACGGGACGTTTGGCAGCTCGCTGTTTGGGATCCTCATCCTTTAGCACTGCGACTGCTATGTCTTTTTAGCCCAGGCCACGTTTTGGTATATTGGCTCTTTCTTCCCACGGTACCGTCCGATCCTCGTCCCAGCGTCACGATTGTCACGACAATCTTTTTGGCTCTACTCCTCACTGGACAGCTCTCGACACTTTCCTCCTCATTCTCCCAACAAGCCAAGGACAATCTGCTCGTTCACAAAGAGGTACTCAACGAATATGATATAAAATATGTCCACCCCCTGACACAGCCCTTGATGCGGGATGTTGCTACCCAATTCAGCACCGCCGACTCGTATCAAACCCACAAGGATGAGAAATACAACGTTGTGGAAACATTCACACCTACCCCCAAGCGACATGGCTTTAAGACGAATCCGAACCCTAATTATATCAAGCATGTTGATCCTGAAATCGGAGGAATGCGTGCTCGTCGATCTTCGATTTCTACACCGCGAAAGTCACTCCCTGGCTCAAGCATACAGACTCCTAACTATGCCGTCGACTCCTCTCCGCTCGTACCACAGAGCGCCATCCGCCAGCCTCAATTTCGCCCCACTCCCAGCAAAGGTGACGGCGGCAGTTTAGGAGTTTATTCGCATGCGCATTCTCCGTTGAGAAAATCGTCCTCGGTAACTTTTGACCCTCGTGCCTCTGATAGGGACAGGGGTACGCCAAGGAGAGATGGTGCTCAAAGCCCTACCAAACGTACTAGCAGTCCTCTTAAAAGGTCAAGTATTGCCGGCGAAATAAGCACAGCGGCTGCCGCGCAAAAATGGGGTCACTTGGGCCATAGCGGGCATGGGCTTCGAAGAGACAGCGGGAGATTCTAGAACCATGTTGATTTTCTCGGCATTTCAAGCATTTATATGCTTCAAAAACAATCGGTTTTGGCGTTGGTGGATCAGTGCGGTTGGGTGGCATACGCGGAGTCTTTGGCATTTTGTGGTGTTTGGTCGATTTGAATGCTTCAGGCTGGGCAATGAGCTCGGTTATTGAATCATAATTCAACATAAGTTCCCTTTATAAATTGAAAACTGTGCCTCGTTTAAGTGTGGCTCATCAGAGCGTTATATGTTGGAGCTCAGAGACAACTGTGCTGGGAATCTGTCTTCCACAGGCGGTTGTTATATCTCGTAGACGATATGAGAATACCCAAGACTTTGACCAGGAACAAAAAGATCGATGAGATATCTTTCGGTGCGCCAAATATTATCATTGTAGGAGCAAGCTGTATTCCATCGCATCAATCAACCTGGAGCAACGAACATTCTAACTTCAAGTCGAATTCCTCGCGACTATATGGAGTATATCTTCATACTAGGTATCCAGCACTTCCGCTAGCAACAAATACTTTTTTAAAAACCATTGCAAGCCCAGTTATTCCCTGCGAAACGCCCCCGTGAGAAGACAGCATGAAAAGAGGAAACAGTGATAACGCCAGGAATATCCCACCCGTTCGACTATGTATAAAGCCCAGGAATTAAATCGATCGTTTCATCGTCTAAGTAAAAACTGAACGTAGAAGAAACAACCCGCTTAGCGGCGCTGTGTCTTGCCCATGCCACGTTTTCCAGCGAACTATTAATCCAGTTAGTAACGTTGAAAACGTCAAAATATAAGTTGAACGAAGAACATACCAAATGTTTCGGCAGGGAGGCAGTAGTATGCCGATCGGCCTCTCCCTGTCTCGCCATGCGGTTCATCTTCTGCTGTCCCAACTTCGCTAACCTCTCCGCCTTCGATCGGGCTGTACCATCTGTAACACCATCGACACGACGATCTGTTGCCGCCTGGCTGCGTGCACGGCTCTTGGCTCTCTTAAGAGCTGCCTGTCGTGCTTCGGGACCAGAGGGATCGATATCCATGGCATCGACGTCGGTAAAGTCGACTTCGCTGCGGGTTCCGGTGCGACCACGCGATTGTTCGCGCGCACGTGCAGAAGTGGCGGTAGCGTCGTGACCGATGCTGTCGAGATGGTTCTGCATCTCGGAGAGTTTCTTGGCCTTTGCGCTGCGTGGGATTAGTGCGCGGTTCTTGAGAGATTTGCGCATTCTGGCGTCGTTGCGCATGAGAACCCGTTTTTCGCGGATGAGGTCGGCCTTCATGCGGATTTCAGCTTCGTCGACGTCTTCGACGCTCTCGTCGGACTCGTAGTAGCCCTCTGCTTCGAGTTTCTCTTCTTCCTCTTCTAGTTCGGCCAATCTCTGCTCGATATCCGGGTCCACGAAGTCGAGGATGTTCTTGCCGTTCCAGATTTCGGGGATCTTATCGTGCTTCCAGTCGTCGTCGCCAAGAGTGTAGTTCTTCTTCATGTCCACGTTGTACACACCCGCACCACCGTTCTCAGCCTCGATATCACGCTCCAGTTTTCGCCTATTAGGGTCGTTCTTGTCGTATTTCTGAAGAGCTTTAACGGCATCTGGAATAAACGCCTCACGCACGACACCACCCATTGGCTGGGCAACGTGGATTCGTGCGAGGACATCACCAAGTCTGCCACTCGGTGTACCTGAGTTGTTTGCGCCCGTCTTCAATTTCTGTGCCACTCGCTCAGCGATCAGTCTATCGCATGCAGCATTCTTCACTGCGGTTACACCCTCTGTAGTGTTGCACGAGAGTTGCAGCATTTCCACGCCACTGGTCTTCAGTAGCGCCTGGAGCTCCTCCTGGGTAGCTGGGTCAAGATCCTCGGGGCGCATCACATCGATCTTGTTGACAACGATGAACACCAGCTTGTTTGCAAAGAGCGGCTTAATGCTGGTAAACAGCTTAATCTGATCGCTCACCGAATAGCCGCATTGCTCGGATAAATCCATAAAGTAGAGAATCGCTGATCTCAAGTGAGCAATGGCAGTGATCGACTGCATCTCAATCGTGTTCATTTCTTCAAGAGGGTGGTCCAGGATACCAGGGGTATCAATAGCCTGGAATCGAAGATATTTGTAATCAAAATGTCCCACAAACAAGCTCTTCGTCGTAAACGCATATGGCTGCACATCCACATCTGCCCTTGTGATGCTCTTCAGAAAACTCGACTTGCCGACGTTCGGATATCCGCAAATAAGCAGGGTCCTGGTATTAGGATCTATCGCAGGTAAACGGCCAAGATGCTGTCGGACCTGCTCGAGATAAACCAAAGGATCCTTCAGTCGCTTGCAAATGGTCGCCATGCGGCCCAGTCCCGCCCGCTTAAGTTGCTTGCACTGGAATAGAGACTGCGCATATTTAATAAGACGGACATAATCTCGCGAAACCGTTTCGATTAGGCGTTTCGCTGTGGATAACTGGCCAAGGGCGATGCGGAAATGGTCGGCATCATACAACGTATTTAGCAGATCCTTATCTAAATGCAGGTTTGGTTAGTTTTTCATTGCATGCAAGAGTCGACGTTGACGAAGAAACTTACGGAAAGGATGAATATCTTGCAGACGTGGGAATCCATCTAAAATGGCCTGGAACTTCTCGCAGAACGTCTCCGAAGTGAATTTGACCTTTCGAGTATAGAATGCTGTTCAAGCAAATTCGCAGTCAGCAACTGTTTCTTTCTCATCCATCACACCAAATATGCGCCACCCATTCCACTGCATTCAACCAGCCAGTGGTAGCCCCGCGGCATCCATGCAAGGGAAGAGAGGCTTAATCGAACAGGCGGAAAGATGGAATACCTCTGATACGGCTGATCTTAAACCCTGCTCGAATCTGCGTTGGCAACCGTCGCTGCGTCCGGCTGAGGACGATGTCCAGGAACTCCTGGCTCGAAGGCACAGGTTGTATCTAAATCGAGAATCCGTTAAAAACCTGTCGCTTCAAGAAGAAAAAAAAGGTTTGCCAGGGCAGAACATCCGTTGCGCTTTTCACATCGTTTCGTAGCTTCTTTCCCGTCGCAACAGCATGGGGAGGTTATGGTAAAATTCAGCACTTACATCTTTCCACGTAGTCTTCATGGTAACTGTCTGCGAAGCCGTGTTCTTCTCCGCAAGAGCTCTGTCGTCTCTCGATGCCCTTTGGCTGATGCAAATTTCACAAATTTGTTGTGGTTCTCGGCAGAAAGACGGATCATCCCGGATAAGCAAGTTTTTCCGAGGGCGGTGTGGAGGAGCATCTCGATGTCTTTGGCATTAAGACTCCCTTTGCATGCCTCGCAAACGAAAACTACATTCGAGTCGATAATATTTACAATCTTAAGCCGTTTTTACAAACAATTTGTACCTGAAACCTGCAGTTATTTACTCTCAGAGCAATTCACCAATTTCCGAGCCTTTGCCGCCCAAACCCTGTTCGCCGACCCGCCTTTAAATTTCGACCTTCAGGAAGAAAAGGAAGCAAACGCTATACATCATCCAAATGTCCCACAGACATCCTCCCAAAAGGAAGAAACCATCCTCACTGAGCCAGTTAAAGATCGAGGACCTGTGCCAGTAGTCAGGTAAGGTATCAAATAAGAGGTTGGTGGCTGAACTGTACCATATCGTGCCAACCCCCACCGCCAAATGTACATTGACTTGGTCCGCGGTCCTCAAAACCCAGACTCGAATAAAACGGAATTAAATGATCATGTGCTAATAAGGCGATACGGTCGGCGATTTTGGCGTCTTTAATGCGCTGGATGTACGCCCTCATTAACGTCTTTCCAAGCCCTTTGCCCTGGTGTTCTGGGAGGACCGCAAGGGAGTGAACAGCAATTGTTTCCCCTTGATCCTGGTGACCTAGAAGTTCGTCACCATTTCCGTCAGGTAAAGTCGACGGTTTATTCCGCCAGTCATCCGGGATACCCATTGTCGCGTCCGTCACCACCGGGGCGGGCGTTCGCGTTGCCAAGATATGTGCAACCAGTTTTGCTGGGGGCTTCGGTTCGCCGTGAGGGACTTTGGGACGTGATAGAATACCGAGAGACAGCTCAGGGCATTTGGTGAGCCGGTAGATTAACTTTGACGAATTTAGACATGGTGGGACAAGGCGAGAGCTCACGCATCAGATATCATATATCATACCTTTTCTCTTGAACATCTCTCCTGCTCCGGGAA
The DNA here is from genome assembly GCA_039700045.1 of Malbranchea zuffiana. NCBI lineage: Eukaryota > Fungi > Ascomycota > Eurotiomycetes > Onygenales > Malbrancheaceae > Malbranchea > Malbranchea zuffiana. Next base: position 1,290,647 of record JARUPO010000005.1, read on the forward strand.
GGCAGACTCAACCTCTTCGCATGCGTCGACATCCGAAGTGGACAGAATCTGAACAAATGGGTGCAACTCATCTAGTTTCGTCGGTTTCACCGCCAGCGGGGGGCGGAAGCACCATGAGCAGTCCGCGACGTCGTCATGGTCAACCGCTACAAAATCCTCATCCTCAATCTCGATTTCCCCATTGGCAGCGCCGCTTTGAAACCCATCCGCATTCGCTATGGCTGCGCGTGCCGCAATCCTCGATTGTTCAGAGGCCGGTATGGGCCGTACATCAGATGATGACGTGTTGGGTATGGGTATCGTACGGTTTGCTGGGGATGGGCCGTTATCCGGTTCAATGTAGACATCGGCCGTGGGAGTAGGAAGATTCGCCATGGTTGGCGAACGGGGTCGAAGACGCTTCTACACTAGCTGGATACGCGAGGGATCCGCGAACGGTTCAAACCGGTGGTATATGCCTCTATCGCTGACTGACATGCGTTAGCGAAGCAGCGCCACTTGTGCGATGGTCACGGGAGAGGGCAGACGACGCATTCCCGCGGCCATCTTTGCTCAGACGACTTTGTCAAACAAGCGCTGGGCGGAAGATTGGCATCAACCTTTTTGACACCCAAACATTCAAGCTGAAAGCCAGACAACTGATAAGGAAGCAGATACGGACTGTATAACCAAGGCAATACCAAGGCCGAGGAAGGGATTGGTCTTCACCTGAATCGATCTTGACGGCCGCTTCTGAATGGCTGTTGGATGCCGGTAGTATGGATGGAGACAGGTAAGAGAACGGGCCCTATTGACAATTGAACTGGAATAAAAACGGATTCGATGGCTGGCGATCTGGGCGTTCACAGTGCATCCAGATGCTCCAGCAGCAAGAACCTTTCCTAGCAATATCGTTCAATCCGTGGGCGGGCAGCGAGCGAAACCGGGTACTGCGGGGTTCTGGTCGTCAGGGCGAGAACGTGGTGGCGGAACAGGTACCGCCCAAGTACCGGGTTGCCCCACAAGTTTCGTCGCGTGGAACACCGGAGTCTAAACGAGCATCACGTCATTGAGTTCACCAGTCGCCACGCTGCAGTCTGAATGCGACGAGAAGCGCGGATGGAGGACGAGAGCTGCCTCTTGGGATGGACGGAACGTGCTTCGAGTATGAATTCACGAGTAGCCGGTCTTACGTTGATATTGGCCCCCAAGACCGCAACAGCCGTTTAACTGCAGCTTCGGAGAGGAGAGGGCACGACAGCAGAAGAAGTGGCTTGTACGTCAATCAACAGGGTCAAACATGCACCATATCTTTGATCCGGGGCACGGTATAGCACTCGCAATACCTACCTTGAGGCTTGAGATGCTAGTTGAGTGGCTTTTGCGGAGGTAAGTTTCATCCGAAGCAAGATCATCTGTGGCTCTTGTAAGGACGTTCAAGAAGAAACACGTTGGTTGGAATCCGTGCGATTTGCTCCCATGTGTAACGGGGAGGTCAGACACGCGATCATATCGCACGGTCCTCTAATTGGTGCTTGCAAGCCTCGCGACATTCGTCTCACATATGGAATCCGGCTTCGAGGAGCACGGACACATGTCCACAGCTGGGTTGGTTATGTGTCCATAGACTGCAGTGCGAAGATTCTGAGGATTCCTCGGAGATATACAAAGTGGACGACCCAGGAATTGTCGGTGTTTCATGCGGCGCAACGGGCAGCTAGAAGCAGGGGCCCTCTCACGGCTGCACCAGGTCAAATTCAATACAACCTGGCTGCAAGATACCGGATTGAAAATGCAAGCATTTCGTCTTGGCCGCTACGAAAGGGGCAAACTGCAAAACATCCAACGGATGATTGTCTGTGCAAGATCTGGGCTGCAGAAATGACAACCTGACGGCACCATAATCAGTTACCGAACCGAAGGAAATGGCCAGCCGTGGTGAAACCGGTCAAATGTGACATCTGATTATGCCGTGCAGATGGACTCCGTGCCTGCAGCGGAACCAGTAGCATGGTCGCTCAGAAACACAGCCTGGTATATCAATGAAATCTTCCAGTAATTCGAGGTTATTCTGTTATGCAATAGTGGATATGTGCAGAGAGGACACGGTCGCCCGTGGTTCCGCCGCGAATTGTACGAGCAGAAGGGAGGAATTTGATATGTTGAGCACGGATCTTTAAAGCCGTTGGCATCATCCTTGTTGTACCTGTACTCCCACTTGTAGATCCACAGAGCTTGGACTCGTTAACGACCCAGAAGTATTCGACAATGATCGAATCTTTTTCAGGGGTTGTCAACAAAACGACCTGGTGTCACAAGTGAGTCAACCTGCCGGTTGGTGCGAAGGTTTGTAGAACGAGGGGCCAGGATAATGAGACGGTCAACCGACTCTCTGGAGAATCAACAACACCGTCAGCGCAAGTGAAGGCAATTCAGGCCCATGAGGTAAGCCCATGCTGCCTAATGGTGAGAGGCGGCGCGGCAGGGCAAAAGGGGGATGATTGCTCGCCACTTACCTGAATTATTAATCTAATATAAATCAGAAATTCCTTTGCCTTCTAGCTTCTTCCCTTGTTCGTCTTTTGGTGCTTGTTGGAGACGTTAAGAGTTGTTGTTGGCCTCACCATCTCCATCATCTTCATCTGGGGCGGTCGCTGTCCGTCACCTGTTTGCCAATTCCGGTCGGCGGCAGAGCAACACCTCAATCAATCACTCTTTCGAGCTAGAAACAGAACCATCCAGCATTCTCATCCCTGCTAAGCTTGTCCTTGAGCGCTTCCTGGTAGTTTAAATACCGAGTCCTCGCCTTCTCAGCTCTTGCCCCTCATCGAACCCCGAAGTCCGGAGAACTGAGCAAGGCCTCAGCAGAAACAAAAGACTCGCTCTAACGACCTCTCACACACTGCTCATTGTCTTCTGAAGCTGAATCGCGCAAGATGTAAGCAAGCAGCAAGCTGTTCTCCTCGCCACCGCACTTGACAGAACATTTGCAAGAGTATGAGTTACTGACTGATTACCCCACTATCTAGGCGCATCTCCGTCTCCGTCGTTGCCTCGAATGTCGTGGTGGACACGGATTTCCTATCTCTCGAAGTGGGAGCAGATATGACTCTAGCCGACCTCAAAGCCGTAATACAGAGCGATATCAACATTCCGCCCTCATCACAGCAACTCTTCCACAACAACCAGCTCCTCACGGACGATGCACGAACTCTGACACAAATAGGGGTCACTCAGGGTGACATGCTGGGGATGCACATCAGGGAACCGGAACAAGCTGTTGCAAGGCAGCAGAGGCCAGGTCCTACTGGTTCACGGGGGAATCAGTCGGAAGGCCCACCAACACTGCCGGATCCGGAGACACTGCGCCTACATATGCTTGGTGACGCTAGAGTGCGCGAGACTGTTCGAAGACAAAACCCAGAGCTTGCCGATGCGGCGGAAAATCCACAGCGTTTTAGGGAGGTGCTATACAACCAACAGCGTGCTGAAGCACAGGCTGAAGCAGCCAAGGAAGCGCGAATAGCAATGCTCAACGCAGATCCATTCAATCTGGACGCACAGAAGGAGATTGAGGAGATCATCCGTCAGAATGCCATTACGGAAAATCTACATACTGCCATGGAGCACACGCCGGAAGGTGGGCAAGTGGTCTTGAAACTTAGATGCTCTGGGAAGCCGGCTAACATTTTGGATATCAGCATTCGGTCGCGTTTCCATGCTTTACATTCCTGTCGAAGTTAACGGCCAGAGAGTCAAAGCATTCGTTGATTCAGGCGCTCAAGTCACCATCATGTCTCCGCAATGCGCAGCTGCCTGCAACATCATGCGCCTCGTCGACCATAGATACGGGGGCATCGCAAAGGGTGTCGGAACCGCCAAAATTCTCGGCCGCGTGCACTCTGCCCACATCAAGATCGGCAGCATGTTCCTCCCCTGCTCTTTCACAGTCATGGATGGCAAGCACATCGATCTCCTCCTTGGTCTCGACATGTTAAAAAGGCATCAAGCCTGCATCGATCTAAAGGACAATGTCCTGCGGATTCGCGATCAAGCCGTCCCTTTCCTCCACGAGGCTGAAATTCCAAAGGATCATGAAGAAGAGTTTGAAGACGAACCGATGGTTCTCGGGCGCGATGGCGCCGTTGTTGGTGGGCGCTCCGGTGCAGTCACTCATCCTGCTGGCCCACCTCCTGCGGCGCAATCGTCGTCGGCCGCGGGGCCTTCTTCGTCTTCTACTCCTGCATCAAGGCCTAACGCTACGCCTGGCTCTCACTGGCCCGCAGACTCGGTTTCCAAGATTACGGATCTAGGCTTTACGCGGGAAGAAGCTATACAGGCTCTCGAGGCTGCAGGCGGTGATCTCGATGGAGCCATCGGATATCTCATTTGAGGAGTACAGATTTAACTGATGCTGAATCTACGAATACGATTTAAATGACCATTCTAGCAGTGTAACCTTTGGTTACATAGTTCTAGGATAGTTGAGCCTACGGGTTCTTGCCGTCATCATTACTCATTATATCAATGAATCAAATAACGGGAGATAATTATCCATCTAATATATCCGAGCCTATTTATCCACTCCTTTCCTAAAAATATCCGTCGAGCTGAAGGAGAATGGCAAACCAAATGAAATCCTGTTATGGCCGCCGAGCTCTCTGCGTGACAGTCCCGCTTCATCATTGTTAATCGACGTTGCGAGGCTCGTTCGAAAAATATTTGTGTAACAAAAAATTCAAAGTATGTGCTTGGATTTTCCTGGACGCTTCTACGTATAAAATGCTTCGTCGGGAGATCAGAAATATGGAGATAAATGTTCCGGAGAGGAAAACATATGTAGAGGGACTCGATATCATTATGAGCCAATCTCTGGCCAGCGTGCACCCGAAGGATTGAACAAAGGTAGAGACACAAAGGAGTTTCCACATCCGGTTAGTATAAATTTTTGGAATAGCATTCTAGCTAGGGGAGATAAGACCTGCTCCCTTTTTAGGATCCTCGTAGTCCCCATTTAGAGACAATAGGCCCATAGCCCAAAAGACCGATGACTGGCGACTGACGGTGATAAATCTGCGCTCCTGCTCACTAAAATCAGACAGTTTTCCTTCCCTAGAGCCTGAACCCTCCTTGCGCGGATTCACGGTACGCTGATACGGCGGGCCTCGACCAGCTTCAAAGGCTTTCTCCCACGCAGATTCGCATCCTATCGCAACAGCATTGGTCGAGTTATTACCGCTAATCCGTGCGATGTCGAGAAGCTTGGCAATTGTCCAGGCCCGTTGAGCCGTATCGCTGTGCTGCACACCCGCGAAGAACAAGGGTATCGTACATTCGGAGAGGACACCCACGGTTGTAGGGTGGATCCGGGGAGCTTCCGGGTCGAGTGGCTGCGGGTAATAGATTCCGCCTACAATCCTGCCGACTGTTTGCGCATATTGCGCCGTTCGTCCTGCTGCAACGGAGGCTGCGACCATGGCTGCAGGAGGCATCGCTGGGTGCGCTCGTTCCAAGATGATGCGCAATGTATAGTGGTAGGCCCAGATGCTAGCCACGACATGCGTGCGGTATTGTAGTGCGGGTCCGAAGGGAGTTGGAATGACAGGCGCTCCATCAGCTGGCAGGGGAGAAAATCCGGGAGTCCCTAACGCGGCGCCAAGCTGCTCCCATGCACTCAGCATGTCTCTCCATTCGGCTTCGGCTTCTGCTGTTTGCGTGTCTAGGTCTGTGTCGTCGTTTGAGCCGGGGGAAGAGGACGGGTTTGGTGCTGTGTTTACGAACGCAGACGGGAGCTTCATGGGACCCTTTGACGGCACCATGCCATACATGGGTGGGCTGGTTCCACGACTTACCCCGACAGGAGGTTTCTGGGATTTGGTTGTTGGAGGTCCCGGTCGAGGTCCCGGAGGGCGTCCCATTCCCGGTGGAAAGAAGCCGGGCGGTGGTATCCACTCGCCGCCGTTTCGTTCGATAACCTTCAATTTTCTCGTTCTATCCCTGACCATAAACGACGCTACTCTGGCGAACAGCAGGATCTGGTGGTCTAGGGAGCCATAAGCAGCATCTAGCTTTCCCACTCCCGCTCGAGGGGGGCATTGTCCCCATTTATCATAAGGCATTCTATAGATTCATTAGCGGGTTGCAACTTTATGTGGATTCGTAAACCAGCATACAGAAGAGGATTTCCACTTATTAAGCACTGAAATAAATCATGTTTACAGTACCACCAATAAAGATCACACCTAATTCTATAGTCTTCAATATCCTTTGGTGTGAGTGTGAGTCGAGGTATTCCCGCGGAGCCTTCAGCGTTAACCTGGCCAAACTGATCATAATTAACCGCTCTTCCCATAGCCGTGCTGATAAGATTGATGTCAATATCAGTCTCGGTGGCAGCAAATATGTCGTTTTCATAGACTCCGCCCATATATGCCGGCCCCGGTTCTAGCCATGGGTTTAGTGGCAGTGACTGTTCCGCTCTTGCTCTCCTTCTCATAGCGCGAACATCGCGAGTCATGCCCGCGAAGTCGAACTCTTGGATTAGCTGGCTGGCACCGCCAAGATGGCTATCCCACTTGCCATGTTCCGCACCCATAACTTCAAAATAAGCAAGGAGAAGAGTCGCAGCCAAGGTCGGAACCTGCTTTCGACGATGTGGCAGCGAAACTGCTTTGCCAATGCGTCTTAGGGCGTAGTGATAGTGACGGAAACAAGCCGTCGGACGTTGGCCGCTCCATTGTGCAAGGCGATGGGCACTAAAAGCCAAAATTGCATGCAAAAGTCCATTATGTTCGAGTGCCATAATAGGAAGTGTATGTGACCATAAGCTCCGTTGTTCGGGAGGGGTAGGCCCGCCCATCATCATTGAGGAGAATGCCGCTGGGCTGCGTTCATGTATTGATATCGTCGGTCCGACGGCCGTCATAAAATAAGAGAAAAGTTCGGCAACTTGTGGATCGAGTAGAGGAGATGCCAACGGTGAAGGGCGATACGTGGCGAGAAAATTGGCATAAATACCGTACGGCGTGAACCCAAGCTTCGGTACCATTTTGCCATAGTAGGCCTTTGACTTCGGGTCGTCAAACGCGTCACGGTAGACATTCGACGATAGATCTTCCATTTCTTGATCAGTCTCAACGTCGTAGTATCCATCACTTTCAACATCATCATACTCGGGCTGCATTAGAGGTACACCTTGATTTCCTGCCCTTTCACTCTTGGACGGACCTCGGCCTGTATGAATATTCTGGCGACTATCTGGAGGAGGCTTAGCGAATTATATTCCGTAGAGTAGGAAGTTGTTACTCATACATTGGCCGGGGTCGCTAAACGGTAAAGAAGTATGGTCCATCTAATATGATTAGCAGGTATTCATATGCAGCGCCGGTATGAGAACTTACCTGAAAGGTAGAGGTAGTTTGTGAATGGTAAGTTCCCTGGGTTCCATATGCCTGGAAGCCCTCCGTGTGTTGCAAGGCAGGAGGAGGATTGGTAAAATCCGATCCAAGATAGTACCCTGAATCCATCGGCCTGTTGGTAGGAACCTGCCCAGCGGACGAAACATGCTGAACGGATTGAGCTTCCACAAAGTTATACTGCGTAGGATCCCAAGGGAAATTCTGCTGCGAGGACGCCCAGTCATGTGGAGTACCTGTATGAGAACCAAGATTCTGTGAGAATTCCTGTTTCACATGAGTATCTGAAATCGGGCCGTAGCCAGTTGGCCTAGGTGCGAGAGGAAGTAGGGATTGTCGAAGGCCTGAGGACTCTACATGGTTGAAATCAGAAACGAAGGAGCGAGTCAGATATGCGGCGTTGGAACCCGGTATCGTCTGGGACGGCGGGATAGGGCCCAAATGGGGAATTGGGCCGACAGGCTGTCTGAAAACAACGCGTTGACCATACCCCTCGCAGTCTCGTTTCGATTTGATGCAGTTGTTGCACCTTGGCTTTTCCTCGCCGCACTTTATTCGTCGTTTACGACATGCTATATTCAGTCAATAACCAGCTCATCAATGAGACTCAAACAAGTAATAAATCAAACATACTCAAGCAACCCGTTTTAGTTCGCTTCCTAGGCCCTTTGGCCTTCGCAGCGGCAGCGTTGGAGGTGTTTGCGGTGGAGGAGTCCTCCGCTCCGGCTGATGGAGGGTGGAGCTCCGCTGACTTGGCTCCGGCGGACGATTTCTCCGCCATGGCTAAGATTTGCCAAGGTTTCCTCGTAAATGACTCGGAAATAGGCTCGACTTGAAGCGTGAAAAGCAAGATAGGAGAACAGAGAACTAAAGACGCAGCACGAAGCAAGGAGGGGTAAGGTAGCCAGGTACGAGAGCAGACAGAAGAGGTTGGCCACAACGAGTACACGAGGGGCGGGCAGTGCGCAGAATGAACGAAACCGTATAGAGGCCTCTCAAAGTCGGAGATCTGAATAGGTGATAGCAGCTGTGCAGAAGAACGCGCTTTATCTGCAATGAAATAAGAACAGGAAATCTTGACAGAGACGAGCGGGATATCAGCTTGGCTCCGGAGGGACAGTTGGCAGCTGATATATGATAAGAATGACACCAATAGCAAACTACCGGAACGCAACTGTCTCGCTATATTTGCGGGTGATAATGGCGAGGGCAATTCCTCAGGGGGATACCTGAGGGGATATGGAACGCCCAGGATACACGAGCAAGGCATATACGAACAAGATAAGATGGGATCTTCCCCTGCGGCGCGAGACGTCGTCCAACCAAATTCCCGAGGTATGACGGACTGGGAAGATGATCATATATATAGTACGGCAGACAACGTGGGAAAGGGATCACAAAGCATGGCGAACATGGATATGTGACCAGGAAGGGAACCGGTGGACTGCGGGCGAACCAGTGACAGGGTCAACAACGAAACAGTGCAGGATACACAGAAAAACAAACAATAAAATTGACTGAGAATGATAGGAAGAGTCGCAGGGGAGAGAAGCAGCGCAAAAAAAGGAAAAAGAACAGAGTCGATTGAGCCCCGTCGAGAGCGGTGCTGGCGCAACTTTGAGGCCGACAGAGACCGAGCGGGAGCTAGAAGAGGACGTCAAGCGGTCGGGAGCATGGGACGAATAATTTTGCGAATCCCCAGCTCCATCGCGAGCTAGCAAATGGCGATTCTGGCGGGAAGCCGGTGGAGGATCAGCGAGAGATCATCGCCGCCGCAATCCGAAAAGCCATGCCTGGAAAAGGGGAGACCAGAAAAAAAGAAAAGAAAGGGAAAAACAACTTGTGTTGACCACGCGAGAAAAGAAAAAGCAATAAACTTCCTCGGCCAAGCCTTCATTCGCTGGATATCCTGCCCAGAAGTTGGGGCAATACGGGCTGGTCTTGTCCTGATGCTGGGCAAATGGCGGCATTCTATTAATAGGCTTTTTTTCTTTTCTTTTTTTCCCTCTTTTTTCCCTTGCTTGTTGGTGATGACGGTGTGGTTGACAGACGGTGATTAGTTGTGAGGCTGGTTAGCTTCGTGATAGCGCCCATCCAGCCGAAGCCATCATCGGCCGCCGGCAATGCTCTGAACTTTGATCTGAACAGGCCCTTTCTGGTCATTGACACAAACGGCGAAGCACTTGGTTAGGATCCGGACCACACTTTCATGCACCTGCCCTTCCCGCAGTTCCTCGTGGCCAAAGATTGAAGCTGCAATGTTACTCAAGAAGAGGCAAACGACGGAGGACTCGGCCAAGGCTGGGGAAGATATTCGCCCCTAGCCTTGCTCGGAAGGAATCGTCGCTCCACCGCCACGAGGATAAAACGGGGCCTATCCACGTTTTTCGACAGCAAATCAAAGATGAAAGAGAGGAGAAAGGAAAACGGAACCAGAGGTACTCTGTACAACAACGGAGATCCCCAAGAGTGCGGCGATTGTTCTGCTCCTCCGACTTGCGGTTTGGACAGCGCGGATTGTAGGTCGATTTGGCCACCATAGCCCATTCAAGCAAGGGAACATGGGCATCAGTTCCTCGCAAGGGCCGCTCCAGTATCATAGCCTCCGCGCCCGGCATTTGGTGCATATGATGGACCACTGCTGACCCTGGCTCCCGATCTAGAGCGCTCTACCGGTGTCCGCGCTCGACGCAAAATGAAAAGCCTCATTCCCAAAACGGCCAAAAACGCCATGAAACCCTTTTCGGGAGCAGAGGCCAGACTCGGGATTCAATCACTCAGCACCGTCAATGCGCTGGGCTTTGCCAAGGTCAATTTAACTCCTCACCCTGTTCCGTTCAGAGCCAAGTGCAGAGCTATTCTGCCATAAGCTTCTCCCTTCTCCTCTGAGCAAGGAAAGTTCCGATAGGGCAACGAACCAAAGCAGACTGCAATCGCGATCCTCTTTCCTTTCCCGTCCCTTGTCGAAAGCCTCGGAAAGCCCAAAAAAGAAAAATTGCTTGGGCGCGAATCTCTCATCCCGTCCATTCCAAACCTGCGGTCACGGCCATGCAACGAAAACACTTCCTAAAAGGCCATCAACGCGCTTCCTCCAGGCGCAAGAGGGGTGAGAATCTAGACTAGGGCTTTGCGAGCAAGGTAATCGGAGGAGGCGATGCCAAATGCAAGCGATAAGGCTACAAAAGTGCAATCGGCTGTCACTGCCATGCACGCAGCTTGTCAAGAACGTGATCTCAACCCTTGTCCGCTGAATAACTTAAAATATGTTTAAAATAACCACTGGATGTCCTACGACAAGTGGTTGTTCATTGAGCCCCCCTGCGCAGTCATGGCCTCGCGCTTTTGCATCCGAGTCATCACCGATGACCTGCATTCGTTACCATTGTTGTTAACAGGGCCTAACGCCACCCTTTGGACAACTACGATGCATATGAGTGTCCCCGAAACGGCATTAGCAGCGAAAAAACCGTAATGGCGGCGCATAAATATCGAGAACTGAGTTCGGCCTGTGGCTGGCTAGCACCCCAGCGAAGAAGTCCAAATGAAAATGCACGAGTAACAATCGCATTGTTTGGGCATCCCCTTTTAAGTCCGCGCATTGTCTCACCTGTTTCCTTCTCTCATCCGCACGGAGGACGACCTTCCGTACCGCGCATTGGCACAGCCCACTCTCACAAAGAAACAACTCGAATGGCCCCGGATTTCCAAACTCGAAACACGTCTTTGTTGCCTACGCACATGGGGTTAACTAGTGCAAACTCTTTTGGCAGTGAGACCATTTTCGTCTTGCCAGCACACACTTCGGGACAGGAAGCCGAGTCTCGTAGTGAACAGATTGGTACAAGCCCGTGTTTTCGTGGATTTTCACAGCAGCTTTAGCTGCATGACGCGAGGCCACGTTTTATTTCATTAGCCACGTTGCCTGCTGATCTGACCTTCTCTTCGAAATCATCATCACAAGCTCAACCATGGGTGATTGCCATCCCCTTTTCTTACAGCCAATCCCTTCACCCGAGTTCGTCGGAAGTCAACAAATTGACGCCCGGCTAATCGTTAATCCGACGGCCCCGCTCCCCGGACCCCACAGTTATCCACCAACCTTAATTAACTCTATCTTGGCCCATCAATCGATCTCGCACACGGACCACGATGAATACGGATGATCACCTCCGAGTAAACAGGAGAGCTTCCCCCGCAGTTTATGGCGAAGAGCAACAAACTGAGATGTGGAGAATTTAAAGGAGGATCGGAATATGACGGATGGCTGCCTTTCATCTGGGTGTTCTGCGCATTTTGGTGGATTCTTCCCACGCCTCACCCTCGGATGCTAGATTCAATCCTCGCTTTGTGGGGGCCGACACCTAATGAATATCGACCTGTATTATTACGTGGATGAAGAACGTGGCAGCGGGCCTTTTTCTGTCCGTCTCAAGACCAGGACCCTGCACTGTCTCACAGCTCGCTGAAGAAACTCTCTCTTGCCAGCGGGGGTATCATTGATAGCACTTGCTCCTAGAACTCGGCAAAGGACATAGGGATGCGCTTGAAGCAAACTCTCTGAAGCCGTGCAAGCTTTCATTACTTGCATGCGGAACTGCCACGATCCGGATGGCGTTTTTTTTTGCAAGTCATGAGGAGTTTACCTCGTATTCAACCTCCGCCCCTCCCACATGGCTTTGGAACTATCCTAGAGCCGAGCTAGGGATTCAGCAGCTATTTCCCTGCGCGAGTGCTATATTTCGGCATCTAATAGCCGGTGCTGAGCAATACCGGGTCACCGATAGTAAACCACGGCCTTGGGTTGACCTACCCACGTAATCGGGATATAACCCTTCAATTGGTATACCCCTAATATCAGGGTCTCGATGCTTGAACTCCAATGAACTATTATTAGAGAACCCTTGCTCCAGGGATCGAGCAGCAACTCTCAACAGCCTGCACTTGGATTTCGGTACTTCCGCTGGCCCGAAGGAAGGGATTACCCCTGAAAGGTACATTGCAGACGAAGGGGTGCCTACAATTGGCATTTCACGAGAGAAGCTTTCCCGTGAGGGCTACAAGGTCGAGGATTCCTCGGCTAATTTGATAGCAAATCATTATGTGAGATTTTATTTATTGATTTTCTCCATATTCAAAAAATGGAAAAAAAGTTTCTAGATATTTCCCGAGGCAGTGCGGTGCGGGGATTGCGGCACTAGTACTCTAGGCAGGGATTTGAACGGGGGGAGCTCGTGGCGCAGAGACCATTGGCACCTTTGGACTACGGAGGAGACAGTAGTATCTCTGTCCGTCCGGACTCCGCAAGATGCGCAGTCCGCGTTTGATGACTTCATTCTTGAAAGAAAGCACCCAGCGCACCAAACGGTAACCTCTGCTTGAAAGCAGGTGGGCATGGCGCAGGCTGGACGATATTTGCCGTGTTATCGTCTGGTCTCAAGCTTTGGGCCCCTTAGTGCATATCTGCTTACCGCCAATTTGGATTCTGGAGCTCGATGATCGGGAATCCCTGCCGTCAAGCTCTCACAACAGCAGCCCTTCAGGGCTTCAGACAAAGTCCGAAGTTCGTGATCGGGAAGAGAACCGCCTGTTCCACAAGCACGAGGCAGAGAAAAACCGGGGTTCGTGAGAGTGGTCGAAAATAGTAAACCGGCCAGGTACCGGCCAATCTGCACGGTCTCTGCGTATACTTCTTCAGGCATCGCGGCCTTTGAAATACCCCTGGGGCGGAAATCCGCTTTTCCCGAGGTGAGACACTCATATTCGGTCAGAATCGCAACAATGTTGATTGAAGATCCGCCGATGCATGAGCTGTCCCGAGCTTCTCTTCATCCTCACGCATATCTAAACCTTCCTCCTCTTCCACTTTTGATCAATTTGAGCCGCATAATCGCCAGGAAAAACTTTTCTCTTGTGCGTGGAAACCTGTTTTTCGAGGGGATAGTCAAACAAGTTCCTTTGGTGCTGCTTGCTCTTCTACAGCAAATATTGTACCGCCATGTCTCCGAAGCCATTTTCATCAGTAGTTGGCGCAGTAGTTCAGTCCGAGGAGCCAAGCTCCCGGTGCCAACCGAGTGAAATTAAGGCAAAGACGCGCCCTAAACTCGGCCAGATCCCGAAATCCAAAGCCGCTTTAGGGAGCTTCACGACGCAGAGTCATGACTGCTTCGATGTTTTACCCTCAATGACTGTGGAGTTGCACGAGAGGGCTGCTTGAGCAAGAGAGCTTGGCCTGATTTGAATCAAGTCCAACTTCATCATGTTCTATGTCCAAGAGAACTATTATTTTCACAGCCCAATGCAACAGCGCTCTCTCTCCTTTCTGTGATGGTTCAAGTTTGTATGAAAAAGGGGTGGGTTTGTGTTGTACAACAACATAGCATCAGATTGATCCATCAAGATGATCCTCCTGCACTCAACACAGGCAAATGTTTGGATTCACTGGAGAGATCACTTGTATCCTGGGTTGTCGCGGTGTAGAGAAACACTGAATTGTTGGAAGTGATCAAAAATGCTATTGTAGGTGTTGCAGAACACTTTCCACTCCTTTGGTTGGCTTACTTACCTGAAGACCTTTCCATGCAAATTCATGGGGATAATCTCCCATCATCAGCTTTCATCGCATCCCACTAGGGCCTCTGGGTCAACTATTATGTCTGCCTTGGTAACTCGAGTACGACGACGCCGCCCTCAAGCACCACCACCACAACAACATCGGAAGTAACCCTCCTCCGCTCGGGCCAACCCAGGTCATTCCTGCCAATTGTAGTGGGTGGGTACCTCAGCAGGATGGTGTTTATTGCGCGGACATGGCGTCTGCTGTCGCTTTCACTCCCGCGAGGCTGTATGAGCTGAATCCGGCACTGGGTGGTGATTGCAGTGGACTGTGGGTTGGATATGCGTAGTGCATGGATACCGGGCGAAGTCTAGCCGCTCCTGTCCCGTCGTATCAGCCTCGGAATCCCCCATGCGAGTGTGCTTTGTATAGGGACCATAGAATCTAGCGTTTTGTTGCCAATCAGCCATTATAAAATTCAAGGAATCAAGCAAAACATCGCGGACCCTGAATTACTACACGCTGTTCTAGATCTGAATCATAGATCCGAACAAGTAGATATGAGGCATGCGTTTCACGGGGTAGCATTTAGCTGGCGGGCGGCTGGGAAGCGAAACAGAACACCTTCTCTCGACCCTCTCCATGCACGGTGAAGGCCGTGTCCCACTCCACACCATCAATGTAGATCTCATCGTCCCCGACTAGAGTCATGTTCATGCTCTCCACCACAGCTTTGACGTCCCGGATTGCTTCAATTGCGTCCTCATATTCTGCATTCCACGCTTTCACAAACACATGGCCCAGCCGCCGGCCCTCGAGAGCCTGCCACGCGCGTTGTCGGTACCGCTCCCGCTTGTATTTGGCTTCCTCGTTATAAGTATCAAACCGAGGTCGTTTCTCTAAGTTAATCGGGTCGAACGGCTGCACGGAGTTTCCATCGATCCAGGGTGTTCCAGATGTTGAATGATGATTCGACATCACACGCCACATCCACGTCGCTCAATTGAAGAGGCTGTACTTCTTTCTTGGGGTGCTCGGAAATTCCTGTTCCTCTGGATCCATGTACTTGATAGACTCCTGATGTGTCGGCCCCGAAACCACCGTAGAAAGCAGTTCAATTGTGTATTGTCCACTATTGTCATCAACAGATACATTTTGGTCATACAAATCATCAAAGAATGCAGGACTTGGCGGGTTATCTAGAATCTCCTGCGGGCACCGTTTCCCAAAGTTTGGCCTCCTCCTCTAGGCTTTTGGGCGAGTCCATGTATAGGTATGGACGCCGTGTTGGTACTGATGTGTGAAGAAACCCAGTTACTGCAGCCGAGAAGTCCTCACGCAACCAGATGGTTTCCGGAGAAGCATGGACTGACAATGGATGAAGTGGAGTGCGGAAAGACTCTGAAGGGCCCAACGGTAGAATAATGCCAGAAGAATCCGATCCAGTGAAACAAGCTCTGAAGACAGCGGAACGTTGAGTAGTGGAATTCTGATATCATCAATTGGACTAGGGTTTAAACGCTCCAGTCGGAAGTCGCTAGAGCCATCATCCCGCAGAGGACCAAGATAACTGTTTCTAGTGAGTATAAAGTTGGACAACGCGACGCGTGCTTACTTCACAATTCTAGGATCGGAACCAGCATTGGCCAAACGCTCGTTCATACGCCGCATGTGGCAGACCAGCTCGTGTCCCATGGTCCAGGGTTGGTCAGGAAGTCCCTCCTCATCAGGGTCCTGTTCGCTAAAACACAATGACTGAGGTCCTATCTCCATGTGGGACAGCTTCAGAAAGATAGTAGATAGAAGCATACAACAAGCGGCAGTCCTCAGGATGCAAGCTTGCCTCTATGGGCGTGCGTTTGGCGTCAAGATATAGCCGAGGTTTCCGTGCCTTGACAACCGCCGGTGCCTCCTCATCGTGAGGAGCGCTTGGGTAGAATATAGAGCCCATATTGACCCATGAGAATTGACTTTGCTAATGCTTTTATATCCGGGACCCCGCTGCCATGTGACAGGTTGAAGTTCAGGTTCTCGTCCGGCGGCGTTGCCTGACGTTGCCTCTGATGGTCACGACACTAAGCTCTTTCCGGCGCAAAATCCAATTTTGACGAGGAAGCACTCTGTCAGGCCTGGTATTTCTGTCTCTGAAGGCATAACATCGACCCCAGATTCAGCTTTAACTATTCTCCGAGCTGCCAGAAAACCTGCCCTGAGCCTATCTGAAAGCGTCGGGTGAGAGACGAACGAGACGAGGCGCCAAACCGCGTCACTTTCAATTCACTAAACATGCTTTCGTCCAGGCTGCGTGAGAATGACCCATAGGAATGCCTTAAGGCCCGGAATAAAGTCGTTTGCACCAATTATCAAGGGTATGAATCAGTCATGAAGGCCTTCGGATGTCGCTTGGCTTGGGAACATGCGGCAACGGGGGTGCTCGGCCCGACCCGGAGCTCCCGGAGACTTGGTTGCTGGTTGTGACGCGACTCCCCGAGCCTCTAGCAGGTTGATCGAAGCAGCGTTCAGAGCGACTTGTATCGATGGAAGTGGATATCTGTGATGGGCAAGAGACGTTTGCTGGTGTAACCACAGCTGCTCTCCGGAAGTTACTTCCCGGATCAACAACGTCACTGGTTCGTTGGTGGGGCATCGAATTCCATCCAGCTGTTTTATGGAGAGGAAAAGGATAGAAAGTAGCTTACGACCTCCTGTCTCGGAGTTATTGTTCTTTTTGGCTGCTAATTGATAAACGCACCTCTTTCACCATGTCGAATTCAGTGTTGGACGACATCTCCCATCGGAGATACAACATTTTGCGGGGAACACATGTTTTGGTCTCCCCTCACCGCACAAAGAGACCATGGCAGTAGGTCGTTTCTCCAGTCTTGCAAGATGTTAGACCTGTCGCGGACCTAATTCCTCTGTAGGGGCCAACAGGAGTCACCGTCTACAACCACTCTGCCTGCGTATGACCCGCAATGCTACCTCTGCCCGGGGAACAAACGCGCTCAGGGGGACCACAACCCTCAGTACGAGAACACGTTTATATTCGTAAATGACTTCAGCGCGGTAAAAGAGGAGCAGCCAGACTATACGCCCGAGTCTGATGAAAAGAGTACGTTCCGCCGATGAACCTAAAATGCCTTTCAACATCTACTGGACCCTGACTTCATGATCAATCAAGATCTTGCCTCTACCTTCCTCAAGGCAGAGCCAGTTAAAGGCAAATGCTACGTGCTCACCTTCTCCTCGAGCCATAACCTCACGCTCGCAGATCTCTCGCCAAAAGAGATTGTTCCGGTCATCGATGCGTGGACCGATATATACACCACCCACCTCTCAGCATCCTCACCCATGGCAGCCAATGCTTCACACAGGCCCCTTTCTTCCAGCTCACCCGCCGTTCAGGTCGGTAAGCCGAAACAGCAGTACCGCTATATGCAAATTTTTGAAAACAAGGGAGCTGCTATGGGCTGTTCAAACCCTCATCCCCACGGCCAAATTTGGACGACCAGCTGCTTACCGGAAGAGTTGGAGGAGGAGCTGGCACAGTTGAAAAAGTACCGGAACGGACATTCCGGGAGGCACATGTTGGAGGACTACGCTAGCCTCGAGCAGGAGAAGCAGGAGAGGATAGTGTTTGAAAATGATGCTTTCCTTGCCCTGTGCCCGTGGTGGGCTGTGTGGCCGTTTGAGACGATGGTCATTAGCAAAAAACACAAGCGGTCACTTGTGGATCTAGATTCCACTGAAAAGGAGCAGCTCGCGGAGGTAATCGCAGAAATCACGCGGAGATACGACAATCTTTTTGAGACACATTTCCCTTATAGTATGGGAATCCACCAAGCTCCCCTCGATGGAAGTGATGAGGAAGTAGAGGCCTCGCACCTCCATCTTCACTTCTATCCCCCGTTGCTTCGGAGTGCCACTGTAAGGAAATTTTTGGTTGGGTAAGTTCCTTCAGATATCCTGCTCAGCAATAAGTTGTTGCTAACCAATTCACAGATATGAATTACTTGCTGAACCACAGCGTGATATCACGCCAGAACAAGCTGCAGCGCGTCTTCGAGCATGCGGTGGGGAGCTGTACCGAAAACACCTGGAACCAGCATCCAAATAAATGGTGGTCGCTAACAAGCTTGGTACAATAGTAGCCATATAGTCCTTAGAAATGACACAAGCTCCAATTGATGGATAGTCACTGAAAGCATATGCATACCGAAATGATTGTGTCATGTCTAGACTCCTCTAGCTTATATTTTAGTCCTCTCGCCAGCCTGGTAAATATATAGACCGTACAGAACATCGATCCTGCACCCAGCGCTCATCCCATTCTTCAGTCAACACAATTCACCAAGCCTACTCAACCCAAATACCACCCTCGCTGCGTAAACATCCACGCAAAGCTCCCGCTCGCCACAAGCAACGGACTCACAAACCTGCCCTTGGCCCTCGCAGTGCCAAAAACAAGCCACTCACTCACAAAATGCACCAAGGCAATCGCATACGTCCACATGGCAAGGTCATACACATGCTGTTCAGAGATATAGTAGGCTGCATACAATCGAATCACGGAGGATAGAAACGTCCATGTCCCGAATTTGCGAGAGGAAAGGGGCGTGACGGGTGCGGCGGAGTAGAGCTGGCTGGTGTAGGTTGGGTTTGTGTAGGCTTGGAGAGTGTTGAGGGAGGACACAACGGAGACCTGGAGAGCGAATGGTAAGTAAAGGGCAAGGCCGCAGAAAGATAACCACGCGTGTTTGTCGAGGTTGACTTACGAACAGCAGCCATTTGGGTAGGATACCGGCGTGCTGGGGTAGGTAGGCGGAGACGAAGTCCATTGTCGCGTTAGTGAGAAGGCAGTAAGTCGACTAAGGTAGAGAGCAGCAGAATAAGTCAAATTGGCTATTGAGCGTGAGATTGTTTTGTGTTTGTCGCGTCAATTGAACAGACGTCGAATCTCAGGAGGTTGAAGATGGAGGATCGACACAAGCTTTCTTTTGAGCTCAAAACTTCCTCAACACCACCTTCTTCTCCGAGTCCCAACACCTCTTTTGCACCCACGTCTGCTCGCTGCCAGACTGATCACGGCATCATGGCTCCGTCACTGAATTGCATAACGAGCCACCTCAAGGACTTCCGTTTTGAAACCGCGACAGGTTGGCAGTCAGTCTTATCCGCCGTCGTCTTCGCAACCGGTGGACTGTTCCTCCTCAGCAAGGCTCTTTGCACTCTGAAGGTTTTCCTAAGCATTTTTATACTCCCAGGAAAATCTGTATGTTTACTTCTTACTCCATAATTTGGTTCCATCTGCATTGCCAGCCTCAATTGGAAGCGTAAATGCTAACATTTCCTCTCTCCAGCTTCGCTCCTTTGGCCCCAGTGGAAGCTGGGCTCTCGTAACTGGTGCCTCCGATGGCATTGGCAAGCAATTCGCCCTTCAACTCGCCCGCGCAGGCTATAACATCATCCTCGTCTCCCGCTCTGAGACCAAGCTCAACGCCGTAGCCTCCGACATCAGCGTCGCAACAAAAGACACCGCCCAAACCAAGATCCTCTCCATGGACTTCGCCCAAAACAACGACGCCGACTATGAGAAACTAAAGACACTAATCTCTGATCTCGATGTCTCGATTCTCATCAACAATGTCGGCCTCAGCCACTCTATCCCCGTCCCATTCACCCTCACCCCGGAGCAGGAGATGACCGATATCATCAAGATCAACTGCCTTGCAACCCTGCGCGTCACCCAGCTCGTCACCCCCGGAATGATATCTCGCAAGCGCGGTCTGATTCTCACCATGGGCTCGTTCGCCGGCCTCATGCCTACCCCACTCCTCGCCACTTACTCCGGCAGCAAAGCCTTCCTACAGCACTGGTCCAACGCGCTCGCGTCTGAACTCGAACCGTACGGAATCCACGTCCAGCTTGTGCAGAGCTACCTCGTTACATCCGCCATGTCCAAGATCCGCAGGGCGTCGATGATGATTCCTGATCCGCGGGCCTTTGTCAAGGCTACGCTTAGCAGTATCGGGCGTCGTGGTGGCTCGAGCTATCCGCATACCTCGGTGCCGTATTGGAGCCATGGGCTTATGGTTTGCGGGATTTCTTCATTCGTTGGTGTGATGAGCAAGACGGTGCTGGGAATTAATAGATCGATGCATGAATCTATCCGTAAGCGTGCTTTGCGCAAGGCGGAGCGGGAGAAGGGTAAAAAGTCATTGTAGATTCGCTCTTCTTACTTGCTTCTGGGGTAATTGAAATTCAACGCTGCGCTTCTGGTATGGAGGCCGGCCCCTAGATTTCTGATTCTCGGGACAATGATGGTTATATTCCTTTACTGTATGCTATCCCAAAAAAATATGATATAATGTAATATGTATTTCTTATTTTCAAGGAACGACTTTCACTGTTGATATTAATAGCCGGTGGATACAAGCGGAAGCTTCTTGACAAGCTAACTACCCTCTAGCGGTTCTCCACGTCATCAGCAACACTTATTCTGTCCTTCCGTACAGGGTGGATTGGAGACGCAACTCGTGTATCGACTATTCAGTTTCAAATCGCCAGACCAAGATCTGCCAATCCTCAATGCTCGGAAGGCAGTTGCGAAAGCATCGTACTTATAAGAGTCGATCTTCAGGTACAAAAGGCACCGGTTTTCTTTGCGTAACAAAGGTGCTTTGCGTGATACAGTAGCAGAAGTCCCCTTCTCGAATGCGAATTGGTCATATTTCAGTATTTGATCGCCATCAATCCCCCCTTCCCTTGCTAGGCAGAGGAAGGACAGCGCATCGCACTTCAGCTTCTGGAGAAATAGTGGGTTTCAAGCCTCTCTCTTGAAACCCAGCGTTCTTGCTCACTGGAAGGCTGACTGACCTGCGAGACATGTCATGGAGCGTGGGGTTGGAAATGGCATCAGAGGAGCCCAGTTTGGGACCTCCAGTTGCCCTGGCTGATTGGGCGAAAAATGCTCGGATAAAAATCCGGGTACAAGTGTCGTATCTGATAATAAGCTTTGTTGGAGGGGCTGATGGCTCATAGCCTTTTGTCAACGTCGTTTCTCCCATTCTCGAGCACTGGAGGGAGAAACAAGATATTCCAATATCAAGGAGAAGATGAAATAGAGAATAACCTGAGTAGAGGATAGACACCTAAGGCTATCCACGTAAAATTCCCGTTGCAATCAGCACGTGCATTCCTTGGTCATTGGTGATCGTCTCGAGCAACCGATGACTTGCATATTATGACCTGGTTTCAGGAGGAACATCACGAGGCTGACGTTCCCCCACAGGGTATTCTTCAAGACTCCACAGAGCAAATCCCGAACCCGGCAAAGCGGTTGAAGTACTGGCTTTGAGGAACGGATAGCACCCGGTAGTTGCAAAGCCGGGCTTCGTGACAACCCGCCAAATTTCGAGGAGGTATTTGACGATGATTTGAAATTCACTGGGCAACATTCCTCTGTTTTCTTCGCGGAAAGCAAAGATCAGATAACGGCCATTCGATTCCCACGCAGGGCCCGCATCGCCCTTAACCTCCACCGTCACGAAATGGGGTCATTTGATGATGGTGTATACACCCTAAGCATGGGGTGCCTCTGAGTCGCGGTATGTGTGGCGGAATTTCAAATTACCGGGTTTCCATCCAGCCTAAGAAACGTCAGCCATGCGTGGAAACAGCACCAGCAGCCAATCTCGGTTCCCTTTTTTGCTGTCTGCAGCCCCCTTTGAGAAATCGACCAACGTCAGGCTCGAGTATCAAGGTTAAAATTGGGCTGCGGGACGGCAGCAATCGCGCGACCCAAGTCCATGTCACTGGGAATCGAAAACAGAATTCGGCAAGAATTAGGTTTCTCGGCACCCTGCAGACAGCGTTGGACACTTGATGACGTCTAAACTTTTTTTTTCTCCTCCATGAACATACGTGTTCCGCTGTCGGCCATCCCTCGGTTCCACTGTGGAAATGTATGATTTCGTCTTGCCGGGTTTGACATAGTTCCAACTCGATGGGCTCGTTGGCTCGAAGGTCATTGATACGTTCTCGGAACTATTATTGGCTGTTTCCGTCAACGTGGACTCCTTCGAGCCAGGGAGCTGGCTTGTTTTGCAAAAATACCAATCGCTTTCTCCGGCAGACGTAGGTGATCATCCTCACCGCCGGCTCTGCAAATACCGCTGCCACTAGATGTTACTCTATCGGTTCGACCTGTGGGAACCACGGCAATAATTCAAGTTGAACTTCCACGACCAGTGCATATCGTGACTTCTCTCCTCCAAAGGCGTCTCGGTCTCGCTTTCTGGTGGAATATATTCCCCTTCGGCACTCGTCGACGCGTAGTATGATGAAAATAATTGCTTTGAGAAATGGGCCCGCATCAGCCACTTTCCATTCAATATGCCGAAAAGCGCGCAGGTCTCAAAATGCCACCCACTCGACTTCGGTTTAGTCGAATATCATACTCTGTCTCACAACAGGGGGGTCCAAACACGGGAAAATGGCCTGGTGGGCAAATTGCGCCTCGCGGGAGCCCTAGATGTAAGGCCGTAGAGCGCCGGAGATCCTAGATAACTCTAGCACCATCAATGTCCGGATATAAAGATATATAGACCCCTCTTCAAAATATTCCCCTGACATTTTAGTAAGCAGGAGCAGACCTCCACACCTTCTATTGTTGCATACCGCTGGTCAATTCCCATCTGATATCTGGCGCTTCCTAGAATCGCTCCGTGCGGCACCTTAAGAGCTTGACAACCTCACAGCCTCAAGTCGCGTTGACCTAAGATGATGTACTAATGCCTTCGTTTCCAATCGCTAAATCCCCGAAGCTCACATAATTCGTTTTTAGTGATCCCCAAGCAGGTACCGTTGAGCTGGATAGCTCATATCTGGAAACTTTAACAGTTCGAGGGAGGGAGTTCCAGAAACATGCAATCGATAACAACATTTATTTTGCTCCTGTTGACGATGTATGTGACTTCGAGGTGTCCAATGCACGCGCTGTTGACGCAACGACAGGAAGAGATTGATCGGCTAGATCTCCAACATCGGGTCTTCAATATGATATTCGACGAGAGGCTGGTCTTCCCTCCTGTTCAAGGCTTAGAAAAGGTTTTGGATTGCGGCTATGGCTCGGGCGCCTGGGCCGTTGATGTCGCTGAGCAATACGAATCTTGCGAGGTAGGTGGAGGTTCCTGGCCATTTTGACTGCCGCTAAACAATGTCATATCCTAGGTCATAGGTGTGGATATTGCGCCACATATGAAGCCAGACTATACCCCAGAGAATCTGTGGCTTCAGGTAGTTTCTCACCCACATTAGCCTGTTTTATTTTGACATGCTTTGACTTGTCTTTGGTACTAGGCAGATGATCTGAACAGACCTTTCACTTTCGGCTCTAACAAATTCGACCTCATCCACTCGCGGCTAGTTGCCTGTGGTTTGGACCGGCAGAGATGGCCAAGGTATATGCGAGATGTTGTAAGGTGAGCAACGATGAGGAGCCCCTGTCAAGAGCTGGTTTAACCAATCGGGCAATTTGGACCAATTCAGGTGTTTAAAGCGTGGCGGCTGGGTGCAGGCGGTCGAAATATACTTCAACGTCCAATCTGATAATGGCTCCCTCACAGAGAACCACGCTCTTAGGAAATGGAGCACGCAGTATATCAAAGCATTAGAAGATATGAAGGACGTTCGTGCAGGAATGAAATTGAGCAGCCTCATGTCGGCTGCGGGTCTGATAAATGTGGAATCAAAGATGATTCCACTGCCGCTCTCTGCTTGGTCGACGGGTGAGTCTGACAATATTATAGATCGTTACATCAGCTCACGATGGGCAGATCCAAGGATGAAAGATATTGGAGCTCTCAACCGCACAAATGCCCAACAGTTCCTAGAAGCTTTGGCAATATACCCATTCCTCAAACAGTTACGCATGTCCAGCGATGACTTTGATTCGCTGGTTGCCCGTGCTCAACAGGAAGCGGACGACCCGTCGCTAAGGGCGTATGTGCCATTGTAAGCTCTGCCTAGCCATTGGGTTCCGTCGGCTCGCGCTGATATGTCAGATACGTTTGCATTGGCCAGAAACCGTAAGATGGAAAGGCATGCCGGTGTATTGAAGGCTTCAGTCGGTAGCAGCGAGCAATGGCCAAAGGCCAAGGGGTCGAAGAACGGTACACGCCGAAGAATCGATAGCGTTTCAAAATAGAGCCAATGAAGCAAATATGGATTCCTGTCATGAGCGTCGATACCACTCTCCATCGCTAAGCTTGCTTTTGTGCTCGAGGAGCTGCATTTCCGTGGTTATGCCGCGAGTTTCAAGGATTGCAACCTGTCAGAAGGGCCCCTACATGCCCAGCGAAACATGCTCATTGCTCCGTACAGATTCAGGGAATAGATGCTCCGGGAAGCGGCAGGGAGCTGGTGTCCAGCCATAGTTGAATAAATGGTGCGGGAGTCGGTTATCGGTGTGCTGTCCAGCGTTAGAGATGTCTGATACGTAGTATCGTCAGCAGATGTATGCTACGCGGAAAGGTGGGGATTGAGGTCAGCTTTGTTGCCTTGGGGAGCAATTCAACTTCGTTATAACAGGGAGAGTTTCCTGCCTCTGCATCCAGAGGGCTGCGCCAGAGATGAACGGACAGATGTCTTCCAGAGAGTCGTAAATACTGGACTCTTATGCCGGTCGATTTGGATCCACCTCGTTTCCCCTCACTCCCTATTGGTTACCGTACTGTCCCGGGCGCTGTAGAATAATACCTCGATATTGCAGATGTGAAGAAGAATTTGGTAGGAGTAAGCGGTTCCGGGACGAGCGGGCGTGTTCTCCTCAACCAACCTCACCCAAGGCCCTAGTTTCCCCCTGTTAGCTGGATCCACCTACTTGCATCTCAGAAGAGTCGCCAGATCCCTGGCGTCCGACGGTTATTTCTCCATAACAGAATAGGAAAAGCAGCATTTCATCCTCAATGGCTTCTTCGCTCTTCAGGGGGGATGAAGTTGGAGACGCGGCTGTGAGCTGTCTACGGGTGTTGTCTGGCGCTTGGGCGCTTGTAAAAATGCACTAACCGTTTCTTGGTCTAATGGCGCTTGGCGTGAACTTTATTCAGCCACCACCTAAAGCGGCATGAGATCGCAGTCTGATATCAAAAATGTCGAGCATCAACGAATGATACGTCAAGCTAGAAGCCCATTTTGCGAAAATGCCGTCAACGCACAACGTCGATAAGCCTTGGGATACAGACGATATTGACAAGTGGAAGGTTAGTGCTCGCAGCTACTGTTGGTTCTTAAATCCTTGTTTCTAACCGTCGAAATGAGTAGATTGAAGAATTCAAACCGGAGCATAATGTCGGCGGCACTTTTACAGAAGAATCTTCGTTCGTCAGCTTATTTCCCAAATACCGCGAGGTCTACTTAAAAGAAGTATGGCCTATGATTACGAGAGCGCTCGAGAAGCATGGGATTGCATGCACGCTGGATTTGGTGGAGGGGAGCATGACCGTCAAGACAACTCGAAAAACCTACGATCCGGCCTCTATCCTCAAGGCGCGAGATTTAATAAAGCTCCTTGCTAGGAGCGTCCCCGCTCCGCAGGTATAATTTTAATCTTGATTTCCTACATTACTTGATCGTTTTATTCTAACGGGCTGGGTGCGAAATTAGGCACTCAAAATCTTAGAAGACGACGTCGCATGCGATATCATCAAAATCCGCAACCTCGTCCGAAACAAAGAACGATTCGTCAAACGACGACAACGTATCCTAGGCCCAAATGGATCCACCTTAAAGGCCCTCGAACTCCTCACATCTACCTACCTCCTCGTCCAAGGCAACACGGTCGCCGCTATGGGTCCATACAAAGGCTTAAAAGAAGTCCGCCGCGTCGTCGAAGACTGCATGAACAACATCCACCCAATCTACCACATTAAAGAATTAATGATCAAGCGCGAGCTTGCCAAGGACCCCAACCTAGCGAACGAGAGCTGGGATCGATTCCTGCCGCACTTCAAGAAGCGCACGCTCAGCAAGCGCAGGAAGCCATTTAAGGTCACTGATAAGTCGAAGAAGGTGTATACTCCGTTCCCGCCACCGCAGGAGAAGAGTAAGGTCGATCTGCAGATTGAGAGTGGTGAATATTTCCTGAGTAAGCAGGCCAAGGATCGGGCGAGGAAAGAGGAGGTTATGGAGCGGCAGCGGGAGAAGAGAGCGGAGAAAATGAAAGAGCAGGAGAAGGATTTCGTCCCGCCAAAGGAAGATACCGGTGAGAAGAAGAAAAAGAAGCGCAAGCGGCACGAGGATGATGGGGAAGATCAGGGCGCGGAGGTCAGCGAAAAGAAGTCTAAGAAGAAGAAGAGCAAAAGTAAAGAGAAATCGAGCCGGGAAGTGGATGCATGAGCTGTTTAAAAGTCGGTTATGGGTCGATTCTATTTCATCTATCTATGTAAACTCCTGCAGGCACACGGCGTGCGGTGTATTGATATCCTGGGGTAGCAGCATTTGCGACTTGTTATGCTCATTATTTTGGAATAAATTAACTTCTTCGTCAGCAGTTCTTGTCCCAAGCTTATCCAGACTCGCCTGCGAGTCCTCCCTTTCTCCGCTAGCACTCTCCCGATATCCTGAGCTGCCACCGCCGATAAGTCTGTTGGTGTCGGGCGTGCGATCATGGAGTGATTGTTTCTAGGGCTTCTAGGACTTCTAGGGCTTCACCTTTTGGTATGGAGAGAGGCCCCCTCTGTAACTCGTATTCGCCAAGCAACATGTTCTGGGACCCCTGGCGTTCACAGTGGATTCGTCGGAGAGTGGTTCGAGGATTTACTCATGGGAGTCACAGGCCGGTCAGTTCCTGTTTGGTGAGAGGCCTCGCTCAAGAACGGTCTTCCACTCAGTATTCGATATCTCATATACGCCGTTGGAAGATCACTCGTCCTTTGTGACTGTGCTCAAAGTATGCGCTAATTTCAATAAAACCACGCTTTCCGTAGCAGCGAAGTAGTTTAGACTAAATTTCAAGAATTTGGTTCACAGTTAGAATCTCCTTTGCCACGGATCTTGAAAAGCAATGGTTCAGCTTACCTATCCATTAATATTCGGAGATGGCGCCCAAAATGATCCTCATAGCGCTTCAGGGTGTCTTCCAACTTCGCAAGGCGGGAAGGATCGTATGCTCGCGAGGAATCATGCCCAGGAACCTGATTTGAATTTCCACCTGATAGGTCTGGATCTGCTGCGGCGAGGCTGCGCGAGAGTGACGAAGCAGTCCAGGTCGCAAACATAGTGCAGCATGTCATTAATTTCGAGTGGACCTGCAAGGCAGGGAGTCAGAAACACTTTCCAGCCTTATAATCGGAATTGAAATCATACCTTTAAAAGTTTGGCCTGGGTGAGCATACACTCCTTCAGGCACGTATCAAGAAAGTCCACATGGTCCTGCATCAGCTCGTCGACGGTCCGATTGACCTGCTTTGTTCCGTTTACTGTAACCTCTGTACCGTCAGCGTCATGGCCATTGACTCTGTCCATCAAAATCTTCCAATTCGGTTCGATAACTTCGGCCGTAGAAAAGTAAAGTAATTGCTGTACGAAAACAATCATGCGTGCCCGTAGAGTCCATGCTCGCCTCTTCCACAATTCAACCCTTCGGTCGGATGACTTGTGTCTCCAACTAAAAACTTTCATATGATCATACCAAGAGTTTACGAGCAGATCTTCAAGATGGCGGAGGGAGAGGAGATGTCGGAAAATGAGTTGGTATCGAAGGACGGTCTTTCGGCTGATAACAAGGGAGAGTGGGAAAGGCACAAGGTAGTCGAGTTCGAGAGCGTCAAACCCAATAATATCTTTATCGTCTTCTGTCACCTGAGGGGCCGGCGTTTGGTATTGTCCAAGACCTGCCTCGGGGTTATCTTGGTCGATGCCGGATACGCTCACCACACGCATGAGCCACTTTGTAAGGCCCACCTGGTTCATACGGACTTTGACGTCTTCCTTGTAAGGATCCTGAGCAGCGATGCTTCCCGGCTGCCTAAGAACGATGTCAAGAAGAGATTGGAGTTTGCCTTCGTTGACACTTTTGGCTGGCTTTCGCAACTCAGAAGCACCCAGCTCCAGGAAGTAGGAGAAGAAGTCTGAACGGTCGAGGAAGAAGTAGTGTTTTAGGGATCTGAATCGTGTAGTAAGGGAGTTCTTAGTCAAAAGGAGATTCAACAAAGAAGCATTCGCATATGCGTAAGCACCGTTGACATTTTCGAGAAATCGAGGGTCATCAAAAGTCTGAGGAACATCTTTCACCTCCTTGCTAATATCAACACCGCCGCACTCTCGAACGACGTTAAGGTATTTTCCAGCTAGCAACACCTTGTCTTTAACGCTTTCCAATTGCGGTGGGACTTCTGTCTCGCGGATAGTGTATCGTTTATCCCAGTATTCGTCCGTGTAGTCTTCTTCAAGTTTATCTCGCTTGATCCCTTTCTGTTCTTTCACTAGGAACTCTGCGTGCGGGTCTTTTATCCCCCCTTGGTGTAACCACTCATTCAACATCCTCATATAGGGCCGGCTTGATTCACGCAGCAAGGTCTGTAACAATACCTTCGTCGCGGGATCACCAGAAAATACCGAAAGCCGGTCCGTTAAAAGGCCCAAAACATTACCCCCCTTGCACAGCTTTTTCGACATGCTTCCTGGACCAAGGTCTCCTCCCTCTCTGAGTTGCTCTAGAATATTGTCAACGTCATCAAGGTCGTCCATGGACTCGTCCGGGTCTTCGCCTAACAGTGAATTTCGCTTTAAAAGTTCCTGTCCAAATGAATATAGCTGAGCCAAACTCTGCGCAGTTGGCATGGTATGAAGACGGAGGACATGGAGTGTAAAGTTCGGATTATTGAGAAGTTGACTTTCCAATTGAGCAACAAGAATAAGATAATCTTTCAACAGTTTGCGTATGGCTGCACATAATGCATGATTAACAGCACCAAACTCGGCCCTGCTCTGAACTTCCACGAAAGCTTCCATGGCGCTGTAATGTGTGGCTAGCTTCAACATTGACATCGTCAAGTCTCGTAGGCTTGGATCCAGGCCAGGTAGAATCTGAAAAGACGGGCCAACTAGCCGGTCCGCCTCCATTTCCGGATTATAAGTGTTTGCGAAATGAATATATTCGCCTTCGTAGCCCATGAAAACAAAGAGGAGATCCTGTAAGATAGCAGTTTCTTGGGCATCTAGACTCAGCTCCCGGAGGGGCTGCGGACGTAGTTTTTGCGGCGCCAAAGATGAAGTAGGAGGAACGGAAACGCGACATGCGAGCGGAGCTGCCGAATGGGCAATGAGGGACGCTGTTGGATTCCATGGCGCTGGGTCACGAGCTTGTTAGCTTGGAGCAAATAGCATAAACGAGCTCAATTCATACCTTCTGGCTGTTCCTTTTCTTTCGTCTTGCCCGGGCTACTATCAGTCGGGGCCGACTTTTTGAATTTCGTCTTCTCCCAGTCTCCTCGATTCCCCGCGTTCGCAGTCTCCCTCACTGGCCGTTTGCTCACTCGCACTCCCTCCCGGGTGGTTGTATGTATCCTCTCTGTGCGTAGCTCATTTGAGGTGCGGTGTTCTTTGTTTGACGTCTTCATATTTTCGCCTGGGATGGGCGTATTCTCCTTCGATACGGCGCGATCATGTCGTGAAGCTGTTGCACGGCCAGAGGCAACCCGCGGTTTGATTCCGGAATGACTTGCTATGCGACCATGAGCCGGCGCGTTTCTCGAGGCAGAAGGAGAATTCATTATCATAAAAGGCCCATTGAAGCCGTAATTTCGTCAATTCATACCGCCGCGGCGCGACTTTGCAACGCGTTGCTTGAGGTTCTTGGGCTTAATTACTTTGGTCCTATTTGGGACTAGCGCATGGACAGGCAGTGCCCGTTTGCGTACTGAGAGCTGGGCGTCTGGAGCTTCAAGAGCTACCAGTACAAACACTTGAACACTCCTCCACCTCTTCTGCGCTCGATTCGAAGAAGATTTCTCAATCTCATATATCACAATTCTTAATATCTACTTGACATTTATTCCCTACCTCCACCATGTTTATCGCACGGTCTGAATATGGTAAGATCCACCAGCTCACTCGTCCCTCCGACAGATTGCTAACTGACCTCCATAGATCGTGGCATCAAGTGAGTGGACTCTTACGAGCGTGGAACTTTTCCGGCCTGTTGAAAACTTACATCCGCTCCCTACAGCACCTTTTCGCCCGAAGGCCGCCTTTTCCAAGTCGAATACTCCCTGGAAGCCATAAAGCTTGGGTCAACCGCTATCGGAGTGCGTCACGAATAGTCAACATCGATATTATAGCAAGGCGATTTCTAACGATTCTATCCAACTATAGGTCGCAACGTCAGAAGGTGTCATCCTTGGAGTTGAGAAACGAGTTACATCCACGTTACTAGAGACCTCCTCTGTCGAGAAGATCGTCGAAATAGATAGACATATCGGCTGCGCCATGTCAGGTCTTCAAGCGGATGCTCGCTCAATGGTAGAGCATGCCCGCGTTGAAAGCCAGAACCACCAATTTCACTACGCAGAGCCGCTGAGGGTCGAGAGCTGCACGCAGGCGATATGCGATCTTGCACTTCGGTTCGGAGAAGGTGCAGATGGGGAAGAGAGTGTGATGAGCAGACCGTTTGGTGTGGCGCTCTTAATTGCTGGTTATGACGAGGACGGACCACAGCTGTAGGTGTTACCCTCATTCTAGGATATTGTTATTCGCAGAAGAATGCCTTGATTAACCTAGCCTTTCCCTGGTAATAGGTACCATGCGGAGCCATCCGGTACATTTTATCGTTACGATGCAAAGGCCATAGGCTCCGGAAGCGAGGGAGCCCAAGCAGAATTGCAAAACGAGTATCATCGATCCCTAACACTCCCTGAGGCCGAGACCCTCGTGCTCAAGACACTCAAACAAGTTATGGAGGAGAAACTGGACGCTAAGAACGTACAACTTGCTAGCGTGACCAAGGAGAAAGGCTTCCGGATCTACAACGAGGAAGAGATGGGCAAGGTCGTGTCCACCCTGGGAGGCAATTAATCCGGGCTTATACCTCTTTCAATTAGATTATAGATAAGCCTTCCCTGGATCAAGAGCTTCGTGCTCTGCCACATACTTCGTAATTGATAGTTTGCCCAGCGTTGCAGCAGATTTTATGAAATACGAGAACATTTCTTGCCGTCAAAAGAGCGTCTCTATCGAATCTTATACACACAGGGTTTTAACACCTTACTTTCCTCCTCAGGTGATAATCCCGACGGGTCCTCGAGCTCCACGAACTTTGGCTTGCCTGTCCTTGCATTATTCGTCCCAGCCCATTTCCCCTTCGTCGGCACCCCATACTTGACAAATTCCATTTTGACGAACATTTTGTTCGACTTGTCAACGGTTTCCTGTTTAAGGACAAACCCGCGAGTGCGGAAAACCTCCACGAACGCAGAAATATCAGTCTCATCGTCATCATTTGCCTGAGTACGCGCATCCTCGACAAATATTTCGGCGTTTTCCTCTTCCTTCTCTTCATTGGTCTTCTTCTTCTTCTTCGATTTATCCTTCTTTCCTGCAGCGGCGTTCTGCGTCTGTTTCTTCCGCGCTACCTTGCCGAACCGGCTCTTGACTTCGCTGACCCAGCACTCGCCCTTGCCATCACCTCGTAGAACTCTCCATGCCTCTTCAACAAACGATACCCAGTTGGTGCCCATCAGACTCAGGCAAAAAATGGTAAGGTCAACAGTGCCGTCTGGGAGGGGCAAGGATGAGATATCCGCCTTTGTAATCAGCGGATTTGCCTCATGTAGATCGTAGCTGAGAAGCTTCAACTTCATTTTCTGAGCAATAGGTTGAAGAGCACTTGCAAACTGTGCATCACCACAGCCCAAATCCGCTATGGTGCACACTCCATGTGGTCGCCGGGGTAAAGGAGCAAGCCCTTCGGACCGTGAGGGTCGCTTTTGTGCTCCGCGGGGGGGACGAATTGATGCTCGAGTTTTGACAGACTTGATATAATCGTCAACGGGATTGGAGGGCCACGATTCCTTTACTTGCCGCGAAAACCCAGTATGATATTCGGCAAAAAGCTCCGGGTTCGCCGTGAATAGTTCCAAGGCCTCTGTCGAAGGAGCGGTATATAAGGTTTCATTGAGATGTCGAAATCTGGCAGAGAGCAGCTTGTCACGCATGGATTTTTGGAGCGGTGTCAACTTTGTCGCGGCTGATGCCGGAGGCTGGGCTGGAAGAGAACTCGAGACGAGAGCAGTAGTTGTTTTCGGATTCGGGCTTTTATTCGTACTAGGCTGAGCCTCATCTGACTTGTGCTTCTTGCGGGGAGATTCTGATGTCCCATTTTTCTTTCCTGGCGGTGCTGCATCCTTTTCCTGGCCGGCCTGCGAGGAGGCATTTGCGGCGTTTTTCTGCTTCTGCTTCTTCTGCTGTGGCTGTTTCTTTTTCCTCTGCCTTTGCGGTTTCTGTTTCTCAATATGTTTCTTCCACATATCGTCCACATTAGATCTTGTTACTTTTTCTTCCGCATCGTTGCCGCCTCTCTTCCTCTTCCTCGTTTCGGAACCGTCCCCCAGAGGTTCATTGTTAGGATTTTTCGCTTGTTTTCTCGGCTGTTGGTCCGTCTGCTGCTTTAATTCGGTCGTCGATACAGACCACCCCGGTACTGCGAACATGCTGGGCTAGAGAGACCGTGAACTGATCAGAGAGTAGGTTATAGTCCTTTTCGGCTGCGCTGTCTGGGGCTCGGGAGACTTCTCAATTGGGACGGGTATGCGGGTGGCACAACAGAATTAGACGTATTGATCCTTCAACAGCTGAGTACAGATAGTATTCCAAAACGATTTCCCGACCTGAACCACCTTCTTCGTGTTCCAGTGCCTGTCGTCCGCCGTTCTGACGACCGTCGAAAACCATCCCAATTTTCCAGTGATAGCTCGGCATGTAGAAACATTTATCCGATGAGCTTTGGCCAGCTTGCCACCCCCACAGCCTTATCGATAAGCCCGTTATGACGACGGTGGCAAGAGCTGGGAATCTCTCCATCAACAATATACGGAAACAGGGCGTTTTGACATTGTAATAAATTCTGATTTGCTTGGTTAGGCTGGATTGAAGCTAGGGAAACTACATAATGAGCAAAGACGGAAGTACCAGCGGCCTCCACTCTTTACCAAATGAGGTGACTCTCTGATGGCCAAAGATGCAATGGTGCAGTATTAACTGTTGGGTGCAGGTTTTTGACATGCTGCTGGATAACCTCCCGGCACGAGATCTCCTCTGGCTGACGCCTGTTTCGCATCGGTTCATGAATGCAATTCTCAACCATCTGTATCGTCGATTCCTCCAAATGGTTCCCCTGGAAGAGTTTTATCTGGGCCTAGAATATTTTCATCCGACTTCCACGGGCGGTCTTCCGCTGGTTTGTCAATATATTGGAACGGAGGGGCTGAATAGCAGCAAACCGGTGTCACTGGATACAGATTCTTTCACAGGATGTCTGAATGGATTGAGAGATAGCTACTCTCGCTTCCGCCCGCAGGCGCTTATTCCGTATATCAGCTTCAGAATGGACCCTCGACGGTCTGATGGTGGAAACCAAGGAGCTGGAGGAGGTTTATCGTTTGCGATGTCTCCTGCTTGGTCGCCGGTCTCGTATCGAATAACACTTGATAGTTTTGAGTCGTTCTCTCAGCTATGTGTTAGCACCTGGTTGATGGAACAAACAAGGCTTTTAGCCCACTTCGACGTTATCGGGGGCACTGTAAGGCTCTGGAGGGAGTGGCTGGAGAATCGATCTCGTTCTGCGCACCATAACCCCGCGTCGGGGGATGCCAACAACCGAAACACCGGCAACTTCGACGGGCGTAACGTGGCCTTCATCGAGTTGGAGCCGGCTGGGATTTCGGTTTCGGAGCATTCCTCCATTCTCTGGGTGGATGTAAAACGGGACATCGGTTTGAAGGTTCAGGTAGGGAAGTGTGACCAAGAGAACCTATGCATGTATAATCTTGAAATCGAAGGCAAGTCAACAGTCGCTTTGTTCTGCTGATGTTGCTAAGCTGCATTAGAGGTCGTCGTGCGCAACATACGGTTACTTCTCAGTTTAGAAATGGCCAAACAGGAAAACAGAAATCAACGAAACACCGTGCTTTACGGCCCGATTCGCAGGTCATAGCAGCGGGTTATCCCGGCAAGCCAAACAGGACCCATTTGGCTATTACCTCTCTTGCCCGTTGCGGAAAACCCGTGACCCGTCTTACGCGGCAGTGCTCTTGACCCTATGTTTCAGCACGAGAAACTCGTTATCAATCAGACAGGTTAGGTCTTGAACCCTTGAGAGGAATCTGTTTGCAGTCGCCGGGAGCTGTGCGGCTTGTTTCCTGCACTGCAAAGAATCAATAAGCGGTCTGTTGGACGAGCGTATAAACACTCCTTGCAACATGACAGAGGGCGCAAGGATTATACATCTTTCAGCACGGGCGCTGATGTGGAACCTTGGGTACGAAGGCTCGAGCGATGGTGGATCAGTTCGGTAGGAAGTATCGATGTCATTTCTCGGATATCGCTGTGGACGAGCCTGACAAGAGGCGGACTACCTGTCTCCAAACCATTTCCCGGCAAAGCAAGCACACGACCTTCGCTAGGCAGTTAGGCGAAATAGTAGTCCATTCAGACATGAAGTATTATGGGTTCGCCAATTAGAACTTGAAACATTTGTGAGCTGTGGACCATAAAATGCACAAACAGTGCAGAGGAAGCATTCCCCCAGTTCCATTAGCTGGCAGACTGCCACTCATCACCCTCAGTCTCAAAGCCTGGGGTGAGATTCACCATGGAATTGCTGTAGCTCGATTTGCCACCATCCAATGAGTTAGCGCTCATGACCTTTGTCCCGGGCGTCCAATCACCCAAAGTGTCAACCATTGAGGAGCTTTGGTATTTGTTAATGCATCTGCTGTATCTTTGTGGAGCATCTCTGAATCTGAGATGAGACATGCACAGTTTGAGGTCGACTGAACAATTGGCGAGGAACAATGCTCAATAGGAAGAACCGCATTTTCAGGGCGAACCGGGAGAAGGTCAAACGTCAGGACGGCGATGGCTGAAGGGCGGCGTTCTCGTTGGGCAGCCAGGGCGTCTAGGAGAGCTGGCGCTTCGGTATTTGCTATGCTTGTGTGGAGATCTGTGAGAAGGTGACACTGCTGCTGTTTCGGTAGACGCTGACTGGGTAATTTTAGCATCCTCGAAGCCGCAGGTTTAGCAATGCGCTTCAGTAAAGAATCACAATAGTCTGTTAAGCTATGGGAGAGGAATCATAAATAGACCGCTCATCCCCTACTGTCAGTCTGCCCACAAGAAAAGGTGGAGGAAAAGGAGCCTCATCACAAATTATGTCATCGATGACCACCTAGTTAGCGAACCTATCCCGCACTACTCCAGCCCGATCTCCATTCCCCAGAGCCTATTAATAAAGCGGCGCAAGACGAAATCCTGACAGCTGGACTGTTTCTTCCCGGCCGCGAAATCTGTCTCTTTACATCGTTTTGGTCTACCCTTTTCTCTGTTGAACATCTGTACGGATACTTTCCTCCTACCAGCACGTCGAGATCTGTGGCTACGACTGCTACGAGACGAACCAGACCCCGCCAAACCATTCCACGGGACGCATCCGTTAGACTTCCGCTGAAGACCGAGCACCCGCATATATTCCACGGATCAAGCTGAAGTCAATCGACTTGTTGTCGAGCTAAAGCACACTGCGCGAGGCCAGGAGCCATACGACGCTGACCACATGTCTCGCTACGGGGATGCACCCTCGACCACCACAGACAGCTCGACTAGTGGGGCTGGTGGTGGTCGATGGAATGCAGAACGCTTCATGCGGGAACGCGAGGAGAGAACGGAGCCCACACGTCGCCAACGACGTACAACCGTCAGCGTTGCAGAGCGTGAACGTGTCGAGAAGAAGAAACCTTCCTTCGTTGAACAATATCTAGAATCCCAGGAGAAATATGGACCGCCCGCGAGAAGGCCTGATCGGACATACCAGGACGAACATCTAGTTTCGACGTCCGGCGCGATCATTCCCTACGAAGACCGTCGGCGTGCTTCTCCTTCCCCTTCGCCACCGCGACGGCCAACCTTGCTACGACGCCAGTCGTCCTTGGACACTTTTGATCTCGCCGCGACCAGGAGAGCTCATGACTATTACCAGTACGACAGTGACGATTACGGTCCACCGGTTGCTCCGGTCGTTGTACCGCGAAGACGGTCTCCGCCCACAGAATCGGACGACTTGGAATCAGTTCGAGTTGCAGAGCCAGATTACTATGGGGATGAACATTTCCACGGGCTGCGGGAAAGGGACAGAAGCGCCACCCCCAGAGGGCGACGTTATTCATCCTTGCGCGAAGAAGTGGTCAAAGAAAAGATGGAGCGAACGTACCCTCGCCGCGGAAAGACCCGCATTCCAAAACACCTAGTACACCCGCGTGCAATTATCGATCTTGGATACCCCTATGAGGATGAGGTATGTTCGAATTGAAATAGCATATCCACACGGGAAAAAGTATCAGATGCTAATTATGTTCAGGGTGAATCAATTCTCATCTTGAAGGCATTGGCGAAAGAAAACATCGATGAGCTGGTCTCCTTCAGCAGAGAGATCAGGCGGAGAAACTACTGTAAGAATGTCCCCTTCCTTTTGTTCTAAGGAACAAAGATTAACATCATATCAAGTGACGCCAGATGTTAGGGAAGTCGAGAGAGTAGTCACTAGCCGTCGCCGAGAGTCAGTATCCGTGGAGAGACGACGATCAGTATCAAGGCGAAGGGTCGGCCCACCAACTGAAATCGTGGAAATGCGGAGCGCTCGAGCATACTCGCCGAGCAGATTTTCCTCCTCCACCACCGTCTCCCCATCCCCACAACCGCGCCCGCGAGCCCGGCACCACCAGCGGCGTCTGTCTTCTCCAATTCGAATCATTCAACCACGCGACGATGTGATTCAGCCCAACTCCGAGATGGCCTTGATCTTGCCTGAACGCCACCGCCGCTCAGATCGTGAGATTCGTGCAGAGATCAGAGCCTTGGAAGCAGAAAGGAAAGCTCTGCGGACAGATCGAGGAGATGTCTTGGTTCCCAAAGAAGTAATTGAGGTTCGGAAAGATGTTAAAGGTTAGCTTAATAAGGTGTTAATGTTCCAATCCATGCCAGAGATGCTGACTCGTTTTACCGCAGCTCCCAGTCCCCGCTTGCTTCGTGCGATGATGGCGACTCTTACATGAGCTAAAGGAATGTATATGATTCCAACCATATATCTGGGGTGTATTTCTCGGGATTAGGGCTATATATAACCGGCATACTGGTGTCTCGGCGTTAATTGAGCTCGCATAAGCCTTCATTATGGGCTCAAAGAGCCTCAAACCTTTAATGATCCTGTACAATTCTCTCATGTCTATAATTTTCTTGCTTTGTCCTATCCCTGTTTCGGCCGCTATCGGAGAAGGATATCTGTGTCCGGTTTATCTGCACTTTATATATATGCAATTATTGAACATGTCCTTAAACCTTCGGCTACACTCCGTAGATAGGAGCTCTGTTCATTCGCATGTCGATTTGCCATGTTGAAACTAGAGGTCGAGGGTGGAGCTCGGAAACAGATGGTGGTGGGTAGTAGATTGACAGGTTCAGTGCGGTGATTCCCAACCAGACTCAGTATGACTCAATAGATCGAATCAGTTATTTGCTTCAGGGGCAATCTCATCCCCACGTCGAAGTCCTTCTCGAAGTTCATATCCGCCTGAAGGGGTGCGGTTGGTGCTGACCTGGGAGTTAGGTATGTCCGAAAGGGGATAGTTTATCCGGAATTTCAGCTGAAACTCCGATGATGTTGACTTCGTCACGCCAACAGGCTTCATCATCGACCTCTCATTCCCCAAACTTCTCTTTGAAAGCAGCTTCAACCCCGCAGAGGAAGCATCTATATTGTGTCAGTTTTAATTTGAGCTGTGGGAAGGAAATACTGCTACCATGGATAAAGTGCAAGCATTTGGGAAGAACTTCAGGTATGCTCCGGACCAATCTATACCTGCGCACCGTATCGGATGTACCCTGCGCCACAGGATAACTACCTACGGACACTGCGTTTTGAAAATACTTGCTTTCTAACGTTGTTTGTTGAAATAGCGCGACATTTACTCCCTTCGCCGCGCGAACCCAACAATATGTCAAGGAGCAGTTCGGACAGGTTGAGGAGAAAGTATGGAGTTTCTCTCGTTACACACCCCACTGTTCGCAATTGGTGAAAATTATTTAAGCTAACGGTTGATGCCCGTTTCTATTACCAGACTCAACTTCCTCATGACTATATCGAGCTCGAGAAGCGTGTCGACGCTCTAAAGGCGGTGCATCAGAAGCTCCTCCAAGTCACGTACGTTATTCTTGATCTTACCTCTTCGTCGACGTTTATCCTTCAGAAATCCATTGATTAACATTCGCATTTGATATAGATCCCAGTATTCTAACGAAGCGTACGACTACCCTCCCAACGTTCGGGAATCTTTCAACGACCTAGGCCGCACCATTAGCGAGAAGGTCAATCTCCTTTCTCAGGCAAACACCCCCGCCGAGGCTCAAGCTGCTTTAACCGCACCGCCATCTGCCAAACCGCAGCCCAAAACGTTCAGCCACGCAATTGCGCGTGCTGCCCTGAATGGCTCGCACCAACTCACCCAGGCCCACGCCAACGGATCAGAGGACCCTCTAGCTACCGGACTGGAGAAATTTGCCCTTGCTTCCGAGAAGATTGGGGAGGCACGACTTGCACAAGATGCCCAGATCCAGAGCCGCTTCCTCGCTGGATGGAACACAACCTTGAACACCAATTTGATGTTCGCGACCAAGGCTCGCAAGAATGTCGAGAACGCGAGGTTAATGTTGGACTCAACCAAGGCTAGCAAGGGAGCTTCCAAGGGCGAGTTCGATCACTTGGGCGAGGAGGACCGTGCGGAAATTGAGCAAGCCGAGGATGAATTCGTTGGACAGACTGAGGAGGCAGTCGGAGTGATGAAGAACGTACGTCTACTCCATGTTCTTCTATCACACGGCACGCTAACATTGTTTGGCTTCTACAGGTGATTGATACCCCGGAGCCATTGAGGAACCTTGCGGATTTGATTGCCGCCCAGCTAGAATACCACAAGAAAGCCTACGAGATCCTTAGCGAACTGGCTCCTGCTGTCGACCAATTGCAAGTTGAGCAGGAGGTAAGCTACTAGTTGTTTTGAACGCTTAACAACAAGTTTCTCACATTTTCGACAATAGGCGAACTACCGCAAGAGCCGTGAGGGAGCGTAAACTAGTATTTACGACGTCTATGACCTTAGAGGTCTATATCTGGATTGGTACGGAGACGGTTATTTCATACCCTGTTCGTTCCTCCGTCTAGGAATACTTTGCCAACGTGCACCCGCATGGCAGCAGGAGCCCTTTCCTGCCTAGTATTGCTCGCCGAGTCACGTCCTAACAATGTCACAGGAGGATCCCCATCTTGTTCTGATGATGAAGTATATCTACCCCTTGCCCCGATTTCTGTGCCACTATATCTATCATTTCCTTCTTCTGTTTCCACCACGCTTCATCATACCTTGTGTCTATTTACGTTTTCCCGTTTCATGTATTGCTTCGCCATCATGTATACACGCAGTGTTTGTGAACACGTCTCAATGAGATCCATGCCATACTCAAATGCATAATTCGCAGAATGTGACTCGGAAAAGCAATTATGCTTTGTAGCTTGCCAGAGCCTGAGTCTTTCTCGAGCATTTCCTCCCACGGATTATTCCAGGACTGTGAGCGGTACATCCGCCCTGAGTACCGGATACAGGCAACCCACTGTCCGAGCTCTCAAATATCCTTGACGCTTCCAGCCCCCAAACTGTTCCTACGAGTTGATACCTCGGAGGCTCCAATATCAAAAACTGGAGCCATCAATCTTTTCTAACCATACCGTTTATCTTTACAGGTTTCTTAAAGAAATCGGCGGACCTTTCTGCTGTTTTCTGAGCTTCTTGGATGTGATCTTTGTGATCTCTCCCTTGCTCAATCATCCTTGCAGAGGGGGGAGCCCTACTTGACGCTTTATGGTGCCAATCCTGACTTTGCCTACCTCGGTATCTATCATGTTCTCTACGAGGACGTACTCATACGAGTACTAAGATCAGAAGAAGCTAGATGCCTGCATGCCAAGGCCAACAATTCAAGGGCGCCCAGGCGGCTTGTGAGTTCGCCCTTGACGATCTTCTTTTGGGCTGCTGTCTGAGCACAGAATACGAACAACAAGCAAGCATTGCTGTGATGGAGGATCATTTCGGTGGAGGGGGTTGACCCCAGCTTCGTGAGGCTCTGCTGACAAGTAGTGATATATTTCAATCTCTTTTCTCCTCACTTTGGACCCTCTAGCGAGAGACACTGAGGCTTCAAAGAGTCACCGCTCCCTGCTTTTTTTTTTCTCAACACGTCACAACTCTGACTCTATCAAAGGTATGCTACCTCCTCCAAGAAACATCCAAGCAACCAACTGTGTTCTAATCCTCACAGACTCTCGACGCCCAGGATGGCCGCTCCTGATGCCTCCCGGGATACAACTCCTCCTGCTGCCACCCCCAACAAATCCAAGGCAGTCCTCTTCTTTATCATCCTTATCTGCGTCACGAACATCGGCATACTTGCCGTCCTCGGTGTAATCGCCAGCCAGGCTGTCAAAGCCAACAACGAACTGAGAACGGGTGTTCTAACAGTCACACCTTATGACACGACGATTGGTGTTCGGGTTCTGAATACTCCGACTGTGGATGTTGGAACCTCGACAGTTCGCGTCGTGGTTATGAATACTCCGGAAGTGAGCATTTATTCGAGAGGAAGATACTAGCAGATTCATATATGTTCCAGGAGGAAGAGAGGGAGGAGCTTGGAGACTGGATTGAGCTGAGCGCTGAAGATATCCTGTTGAATGCTTGCTTGTCGAAGTACACCTTAATTAAGCGAAGGAGAGAATGATGGCTGTCAATTCTACTTTCCTAATTCCAAGAATCCAACAGAATGGTGTATGGTAAAGAGTGCAGGGAATGATTTGAAATCATCAAAACCAGGGTCTTGCCCTGCCATACTCGTACAATATACACCCCCTTGTTCGATGGTGACCATTCTCGCTGGTGATGAGGCTCTGCATGAGAGGTCAAACCGCCGCATCGGCGTGACATGGTGTTACAACCTTGGCACTCTCACAAGCCTATCCTGATCCCGATGTTATTTGTGCTGTGCTTTGGGCTTTGCCAGTGAACTCATGCTCATCCACCCTTCAGAGTCTATATTTGTGGGTGCCAGCCATGAGGCATTGAATCATGGAAGGGTGGTGTTGAAGCAGAAATACATGTCAGTTGAAATCTGGATTCTGTTGAAGGCTTGATTTTATCTAATTATATTCTTTGCTGTCAGAAGTATTGAAATAGGCAGCCTGGCTCTGGCTATAGGGTGGGTAGAGTGAGACTACTGATCTGATAGCTAACTTAT
This sequence comes from Malbranchea zuffiana, assembly GCA_039700045.1. Taxonomy (NCBI): domain Eukaryota; kingdom Fungi; phylum Ascomycota; class Eurotiomycetes; order Onygenales; family Malbrancheaceae; genus Malbranchea; species Malbranchea zuffiana. Next base: position 1,332,200 of record JARUPO010000005.1, read on the forward strand.
AATGCAATGCTGGTTGAATGGGGTGTGGTATAAACAGAAAAGCCCTGATATCTGAGCTGCTGTCATCCATTCATCAATCACAAGCACGGGTATTCAGCACCGGCAATTAGCGGGTGAGTGACATTCCGGCTGAGGGCGGAATTTTGCCAGATTCGGGTGCGGAATGGCTGGAATTCCCCCACCATAGTTTCTCTACCCCACATATTTGGATTGCCGGAACTATGGGAATTTCTCCGGCGTCCATGCGGGAAGACCGGGGGAGATATAATTATAAGATGTAGACGGTTATTTCATGTGTGACAGGACGGTTTGCTTCAAATTTCTTCGCCATCTATTAAGGAGATTCTACTAGACATTGGAACATTGTTCAGCACAACAATCATCATGCCGATTACACGCGTTACCCTCTTCAAGGTGCCCGAGGCAGAGCACAGACGGCAAATGCTGGATATTTACCGAACGATGAAGCAAGACGCCCTCAAAGTAAGAAATTCCTCTCCCTTAATCTCGTGTGCCATTCTCACACTGGATCTAGGACGGCAAACCCTACATCCTCTCCGTTCGTGCGGGCTCGACCTTCGAAGACCAACGCCGCCAGGGCTACACACTCACCGTGATTTCAGAATTTGCGAGCGAAGAGGATATGAAGTATTACGACACCGAGTGCCAGGCGCATGCGAAGTTGAAGTCTGTGGCTATGAAGGTGCATCAGGGGGTTATGATGACTTATTTTGAACCGGAGTTTGTGGCATAAGATCGGGATTTGAGAGTGACAGCGCCTTTTCTCTTCATCGGGTTGGGATGAGAAGTGATGACGGTGCGGACAACCATGCCTCCTGGCTCGCGAGGTGGGTTCCGGTGCGAGGTAGGGAGGAGGACGATTGAGATCGCCCTTCAATAGGAGCTTTTGTGGTATATAACTTGGTTCTCGATACCCTATGACCAATATAATGTTATTCAGCGCTTAAAAAACACTAGAGGGCAACAAGTATTGTCAATATGCCTCCACATATTCGCCTGAGCATGGAGGGCAAGCTTGATCTGTCTGACCAGCGCGGTGGTTTTCTTCCAACGCTTCGAAGCTTCGACGACGCCGCAATGTGCGAGTCCAATAGATCCTTTGCACAGCCACCATGGAAACCGTCTTCCCTGCGTATCGTGACCCTAAGTTTGCCCTCTTCGACCCTTGCGTAGCCAGTCAACCCTGCATCGATTGGGATATTCAAGGAACGAGTTCGACGGACGTGGGCGGGGATCAGAGGGCGCTCTGTTTATCCAAGTCCCAGCTCTTGAATCGCTTCGAAGACCTTTTTCAGCTCGTTCTTTCGATCATGGCAATGAATGGTCGTTGAGGCGACGTCCAGTGAAGGCCCCGAGTCAATATGGCCAGGGCTGCATTTGCGCGCTCGTCCGATGGTTAAGCTGCCACAAATCAGAGCAACATTCTCAAATGGATGTGTAAATTCTGCTGAAGTTCTCGTCCCTCGATATGAATTGCTTATTGACGCATCAATGAAGCTTCCCCAAGCCCAAGCCGCTGCTGTCGCAGAGGCGGATTACGTAATCTCATATTGACTTCACGTCACCTCTACGCCGGCATCATGAGGAGAGCTTCTCCTGCAAAATACTTCTCACTCGTCGTAATTGAGCACAGTTGGGTGTGTTTTATGAGCTATTGATATATAGTTTTCCCCGCCCGCGGGTCTCTTTTGCTCCCCTCCTGAAAGTCGAGTACAGCAAAGCTCTTACACCCTCCACATACTACGAACGCATACAACGAGAGACCGGAATCTTCCATAGACTCGACTCTTAATATCAGCACAAAGATGGCGAACGGGTGAGTACCCTTCTACTCCTACTCGTTTCTATTCTCTCCATATTTTCAAGATGCTAACCACTCCCATCGCTGATCCGCGCGCGGACATGCGCTGCGGCCTAGTTGCGATGAATCCCACGATCTACAGATGGAGCATAATCATCGGGCTTGTCTTTGTCATTTTGGCGAATCTGGTGGCATGGGTGTTTAGCCCCAAGGGAGAGAATAGAACGTCAGTCGCACCCGTTGTTTCCTCGCTACCTGGCCCCAGTTTCGGTTTATACCCCCTTGATCGTGTCGGACGGCGGAAGCGCGGAGAGATGGGGAGCTGGTGTGGGTTAGACTGGGCTGGGCTGGTTTAGATGGATAGCATGACCGCGGACGGAGACGGACAGTCCGCAGGGCACGGAGGTTAGCCATCGAGCAACATGGGGTCGAGCGGAGCGGAGGTGCCGTGCATACATCCGTCCCTTTAGGGGTCGCTGAGGACAGTCGCGGAGAGAAGCGCCGCTCTCCACCTCCAAGCCCCGTTCAGATACCACATGCATCAACCGATGCCCGTGTCCAAAGCGGCGCCCTTCCGGGAATCCCAAGCACCGGCCCAGCCAAAATCCGCAGCTGATATCCAGTTCCATCACGTCGTCCGCAAGCTATGAAAGAGAGGATCAAGAATGCTAACATTTATTTGCTACAGTGTATGGCGCAGCTCTCTAATACTCGCATTCTCGGCATGCTATCTCATGTGGGGTACGTCCTACCCCTTCTCCCAAGATACTAGCAGTATCATTGATCTAACGTGGCTTTACGTTCAGCGATCACATTTCTCGCACAATGGCACCCGTTAATCGTGCCTCGACGATCTGATCTGCGGCCAGAGCATGCATCACGCTAGATCGATAAACCAGTACAAAAGGCTTCTTTCTCGCAATGTTGGATATCCCTGAGTTCCATCGTCTTTTCGACTCTATAGGGCTTTAATTCTCGGTGTTTGGGTCTGTCTTACTACGTCTATCATAGTTCTTCATTTCTTTTCTTTTCTATTATATCACAGCGGAATGGGAGCTTCTTTTTTATCCGGTGGGGCATAGGAATTGGATGATCTATACAGTAATAGAGGCGGCACTTCCCAGTTAAAGCCCTACCAAGCGCAGCATGGCTCTTTCGACGGTCCACCTAGCCAATTGGCCGCCAAGTGTCATAGCCGTGGCGCGTATATATCCACAATCAAGCAGAATAAGAAGCGCCTCCACATTATTTAGCAGCACAAGATGGGTATTCGTAAAGGAAAGGAAGAGCGATAGCACAGGCTGCAACGCAGGTGACGAGGACCAGGATGCCGGTGACGAAAGAGAAACCGAGCTCTCTGTCGCAGATGTGCTAAGCGCTGTAGTCGAACCGTCGGACTGGGAGTCTGCGCCCCAGATCACGAGGAGAATCGGGAAGAGCTTCGTGCAACTGCTTACGAGGAGCGCGGTGCTAATTGCGTTTGGTCCTGCCGGTGCCGGGGGCGGGATAGGCTGTATTAATGGTGGTGCCGTTGAGGATCGGCGAAGCGGAGGCGGTGGAGGGGGTAGAGTAGATGATGACGGGTTCCGTGAGAGCGGTGGAGGTTGCTTCTGAGGCGAGACTCCGGCAGATGTCGGAGCGGCGGGAGTTGATGGACTGGGCGGGCTGCAGGGGCCTATGTCGTCGCCTTTCCCCTGGCTCACGTTGCTATTGCCGGCGCTGGGGGCGGGATTGTTGGTCGACCCTGTCAGCGGAGCTCGAGGGACGAGGATGAAAGCGAGTAGGCGAACGGTCAAGTGGTGTGCTACCGTCGCAAGCGTGTTGAGAGTGAGGAAGAAGAGGTATTGCGAGAGTATAGGGGCGGTTGCAAGTGCTGACGATACGATGGCGGAGGACTTTTCGATCCGTGCCCATGAAAGGTAGACGTCGAAGAGAAGGATTAAGATCCCAAGGCGAACGATGGAGCGCTGTCATAGAAGACTCTTTTAGCTATATCCGGCCTGCTTTATGTCTTATGGAACGTACATCCACCTTGTTATCATCTCTACCCAATCGATTGAACAATAGATGTCTGTATACCTACTCCGCAGAATGCGATTAGTCCCCACAAGTATAGCAAATGGCTGAATTGTAACCCCATCATACCTGCGGCTTTATCAATACCAGATCAATAAACAACACCACAAAGTCGTGCTCGACGTATTTATCTGCGAATCTGCTGCATCGGGGGCATTGCGTCAGGCGCACCCCTTTGCCCAGGGAGCGGTCATCGGCCCGGCTGTAGGAGGTGTACAGCAGGGTAACGGGATAGCAGCATTCGATGCATATTGGCATTGTGTTCCCTCAAGAATTCATCTTCCAAATGTGCCAGTGCTGGTGGGATGTGCTTCACTTGTGACTCTGGTCGCGCACACTGATGAAGTTGAGGATGCCCAGGTGCTCACGAAGCCAATTGTTAAGAGATGGTCCGTGCGCTTAGCGGCGGGAACCATTGCTGACAGCTCCAAACGATATTGAACTCGAAAAAAGTTTTGATATCAATGAATTGCTTCAAAAATTCTATATATAAAATTCTCCTCTGTGTATTCAATCCGGCTGCTGCGTATTATCTGCCCAACTCGGCTCAATCGACCGACACACGCCCTCATAGTCCCAAAACAGCCGCTCGTTCTGCGGAGCCCCCTGCGTCGTCCAAAACATCGTCCAATTCGAATCAGGAATCTTCCAGGTCCCCGTCGACCGTTCGAAATACCATTTATTGACGGGGTTATTGCGGCGACTACGCCAGCACAGCCCCTGCGGGAAACATGTTCGAACCATGGCATTGAAGACAATATCTGCGACTCCTCCAGCCCCTTGACTCCTCTTGAGGACAGCGAATTTGTCCAAATATGGAACCATGCGTGAGAGGCTCTCCTCACTTCCATCATCCGGAACGCCTGGGGGCGTCTCCCAAGTCAAAATGGCACCGCCTTCGTACTCGCCTGCGATGATAAGTCCGGCAAGGCGTTTATTGACACGGTTAGCATAATGTTGCACGTCCAGTTTTCGATTGAATGAATCTTCAATCAAATGGACCAGACGTGGAAGATCGATTCGTGGGTCATCCAGCGTCATCCTTGGCTCTCCGTTATTTTGCGCCGTCCAGGCCCGCACTCGAGGATCCGGCAACATGGTCAGAGGCATGCCCTTCTTCACAAAAGTCGAATGTGTAACCGGGACTTCGTTCGCCGCCAGGGCTCCATTTTTGACACCAAGCCTGCCCAGCGGTAAGGAAGCAGAATGCATGGGCTTATCCGTCAGCAGATTATGGATCAGGGGGTTCCGTTGCCTTCGTGTTCCGACAGCTGACACCAAAGAGGAGTCGGACGGCCCATTTGCGGAGTTGGCTGCTTCCCTAGGAGTGGTAATGATGCCCGAGGAAGATGGCGGTAGATAGGAAAGGGTCTCTTGCAGGAGTTTGAGGTTATCGAGGTGCCCTTCGAGTCCGCCCGTGAGCCTGTTGCTGGCTGGTCCTGTTTTCTGTAGTTCTTTAGGGAGAGAAACCACCTCCTCCTCCACAAACTTTGACAACGGATTACTCTTCCCTAGAGACGAGACTGGCATTTTTCCGTTCGTTTCTTTGCCTTCGGTCCTAGATGAAGTAGATCCAATCCCCCTTTTCAGCTCCGCGAGTATATCTTCATATTCCTGTTCCAAATTAACAAAAACGTGTGACTTCTGTAGCCCTTGCTTCAACGACGGGATACCGCCTGCGGCATCCAATATAATAACCCTATCCAGCGATATCTGGTCCTGCAAACTTTTAATTCTACGGGCTGTTGTCGCCGCATCTTCGTCTGGATTTGGCTCAGATCCCAGGCCAGCCAATTCCTTCGTGAGTGACAGAACGACTTTGTCCGCCGGAACAGGCACAGCTCTTTGGGTATCAGACGTGTAGCCAACAGGAACAATAACAGCAATTTGCCCCAGTCGCAACGGCGAGAGTAAGAGATTGCGGGAGAGAACAGAGGGTCTCAAGTCCGTGGCAGAAGGTACTGAAATTATCGAGTCCAGTCGTCGAGAGTCGGGGCCATGGCTGCCATCAATCGCAGCAGACAGTCTATCAGCTTGCCGAGACGCAATTTGTCGCCAGGAGAATACATCCTGGTCCTGAACTTGTCCCACGTCTACCACGACACAGCAGTTCATGCCAAGCCTGCTCAACTGCGACAGTGTCCTTCCAACCTCGCAGAGAGTCTTGTCGTCGAGGAATTGCGGCTCCCTGACCTTGACGAGCGCCACATGGAGCTTCTCGGGAGCCACTTTGATACTCTGCGCTGCATCGACTGCGGATTCTTGTTTGAAAACCGGACTTTCGTCTACGGCTCTGTAGGACCCAAATATATTACCCAGGTTGACTCCCGGTTTGTTAAGGCTCGAATCCGGCACATCTCTCTCTTGCGGCTTGGTGCTCTGGCGAGGAGGCTCCTGCGACGACGGCGTGGGCGATTTGAAGCGGGAGAGATAAGATTTTGCTTCTCGTTTGGTAGACGCGGAGCTCAAGAGGCTTAGGTAGAATTCCTAAAGTGAAAAGGAGGGTGTCAGAAGAGCCGTAGCAATGATCTCAACATGGAGCGTGGTATGCTAACCTTCTCGGCTTCCTTCTCGCGCGCCCTGTGGCCAAGGTCCTTAAAAAGGTCCCCGGCTTCGTACGTTGTATTATCATCCTGCTGTCGTAGAACGGCATTTGGTGGGTGGGCAGCAGGCGAGGCGTAGGAAACGCATCGCTTCTTTAGCGGGGGTAAGCCACAATGGGATGTGAGGCCGAAATGGTCATGCTAAGAGAGAGAACGACGGTCAGCGCCAGAAATTGAAACGAATTTATATAAGGTCGGGATGAAAGATAGGTGGATTGCTACCTTTTGTAAGAGTCGATGAGGCTGGCATGCCCAGCTCAATGCCGTGCTACGGCTCATATTCTCATTATAATGCTTGTCTCACTGTTCAAGGAGAAGAGTGGCGGTGGGCGGTATCGGCACACAAACCAAAGCCCTTTTTACCATGAAACAACCATCTCAGGCGGGATTGGAAAATAAAAAAGGAAACAATTGAATCTTGGAATGCAGCTGTTCAAAAAATAGAAAATAATATTAACATTCTTGTGGGGGAAAAAGCGGTCTCCAACCCGAAATTTATTTACTTCGCAGAGTCACCCGTTGCCGGGATTTCTGCACCGATCGGACCTTGTGAGTCAGTGACGCACGGCTCACATTCGGTTGGACGGACTTGTTTACTAGCTTGCGCTTTGATCTTCCATTGCCGATATAAACAAACCTATATACCATGAGGTGTATTCTGTTCGTCGTGGCAATATTCAAATCGAGACGAGATACACCCGGCTGTCCCTGGAAATCATACATGGTTCTCCCGTCTGATATTAGCTAGAAATGTCACCACCTTCGCTAACAATACGAAAACTGATCCAGGTTTCCCAAGGTATCCAAGAAGCTCATACTGCGCCTTTTGCCCCTCTCGGCTCTTTTCAATCAACTTTGGACTTTGTCAGGGATGCCCGCAGCCGGTAAAACATGTCCAGTATCATGAAGCCCGCTACAGCAACGAGTCAGCTTGTTCCGTTCCACTTCACCAGACAGGGACCATGCTTAGGAAGCTAACGCGCGGAGGGAAACTCCGCGAGATGAACGCAGTGTAGAATGACGAGGGTAGAAGACCGGGCTATCCCCAGCAAGCTTTCTCGACCGTCGTCCTTCAGGGTTCAAAGGGGGCCGAAGACAGGGAGGCAGGCCACTTACGAATTGCAACATATGGCCCATAGAGCATGGTGATAGTCCACTTCTGTTCCACTGTACGATCCGGCCAATCCCACGCAGTGACGAGGCAGGTTAGGGTGGTGATAAATGCCAGTACAGCCCAGATGAGGAAATGCACCGGGACAAAGGGATCATCTACATGGATAGACGCAACATCAGTAGCCAATTTTACCACGGAAGATCTCTTCGTTGCCCCTGGGGTCGCCTTCACAAACCTTTCAGTAATCCTCGAATAATCACCACAATCACAGGCACGTAGTAAACCGCTTCCATCCAAGTAAACATGTCAAACCATAACGGAGGCTCCGTGAAAAATTTGTCCTGGTAGGTATCAATATAGAATTGACGAAAGCGGACCAGCGCCGCTAGCTTAATAGACTCAGGATAGAGCGGAACGAGATCGACCGCTGAACAGGGTGTCAGTAGCTTGTTTGAGGCATTCGCTTGGGTCTTCGAGCAAGCATACCAAACGTAATCACAAGTTGCATCACGAAGAACGCGATGTAAGCATTGTCAAGTCGGGCTCTCCATGCTGACTTGGGCGTCACCGCTTTGGCTCTTTGACCTGTGGACGGCATTTTGGAAGGGGAGACGCGTAGATGTCGATTATTGGTTCCAAGAAAGTATAATGATTCAGACAACTGATCAGATGCAGTTCTGTTGCAGGTGTTTGGATGGCTGATGTTGTTTGTTTATAGGGAAGGAAAATTAGTGAAACAGCGTAGGGAACGTTGGAATAACTATTTCTCTGATAACTTATTCTGATTACAACTGCCCCATAACCATTAGCAATAACCATTTTATTAAGATACGCTTCTTTAAAACCGTTCTTCTACAATTTACTACGGATAAATTCACTATTTTCAAATCTCGATACCATGGATGCCGGCTTATGTATGCTTGGTAACCCCGGTCTCAACCAGTTCAAGCCGAGTTTCTATGAGGCGACATTCAGGTATCTGCGGGCTTAACCAAAGGATCTAGATGTAGCACAGCTAGGGGGAAGATGTTCGTTCGGATTCATTATTAACAGGACCACTTGACGCTAAAATAAAGCATCCCTACCGCAGACAAAAAACGGGGAAGGATTTTCTCTAGGTACAGCCAAGTCGTGACATAAACGGGGTTAGATGTTGATGCAAAAGAGAAAGTTACAAAAAAGTCATCCAGTAGAAAATTCGCAGACCTAAGAATACAAATGACTCCCCAAGGTCAGGCACACAAAAATAATTTCGTCAGGACTGGGACTCAAGAGACAGCAGGGACTTCAGCGTAGGGACTGCTCAATCCTCATGCGCAAGTCTCGGCAAGTCTCGACTACCTCAGTGTCTCTTGTGCTTTGCTGGATAAGGAGCAGTAATTCCGAAACTCTGGTGGCAATGGTATCGCTGCCAAATACACCACCTCCAATCCGGACTGTATCTTGGAACCAGCGTGAAATAAGGTAGACAAGGTCATTGCCAATATAGATCCGGTTAGGGCCCGAGAACGGGACCTCGTCGTTATAGAACATTGACTCTAGCACGGTGTAGAGCGTCTCGAAGGGAACTTGCAAGTCAAGAAATAGATCGACCACCCAGGTCTCGGGGCCCACACCCAATTGGTGTTCCAGAACATAGCGCTCGAGCATTGGTAGGAGGATGGCGACAGGGAATGCAATCTCAGACATTCTTAGTCTGTTGCCAAGGCTGCGGACTTTTTCAATTACGGCTTCGTATGGCACCGGTGTTCCTTTCTCTGTGGTCTCCTCGTGGACGTCTTTGATTAGGTTCTCCCAAGCGGCCTTAATATCGGATGTATTCCGGTAGTTGGCAAGGTACATGATCTGGAGGCAGATATCGAAGTAACCGCCCGGATCAGCATATATATTGAACAGCTAGCGAAGAAAGTTAGCATGGATAACCAAGACGATGGAAGTGCAAAGATGTGAAAACTAACGTTGCTGAGCTCCATAACTTCACCATCGACCTCCTTAAGGACGGCAGCCTTTCTATCATCTGCGATCCGTGTGTCCTCTTTCAGTCTTTGCAATAGGTCGTCCTGAACATTTGCCACATCCAAAAGACCAGTGACTTCATGCAATAATCTCTGTCGTGACGCCCTGGATACGTCCTGGGTGAATGCGGAAGCATTGGCTCTGGCCTGTCCAAGATATTCAATTCTTCGCCCAAGGGAGAGGTCAAAGGGGCTTTGTGCGAGTTGCAGTTGAACAGCTGCTGCTTCGTAAAATCTACCCGACTGCCCATAATACCTCCAGAGCAGATCTGCGTGGAAAACGTCTTCGGTGGACTTGCGCTTGAGGTAGACGGCAACAAAAGGGGTTTTGATCTCAAGCAATCTATCGCTCCAGCCATGCTGGAGATACCAGTCGTATAGGCTGGTTAGAAAGACCTCATCTTGAGAGGTCGTGATCACATCATACGCTTCGTTTTTTCTTCGTGCAACTGTAGTATACTGTCCATCAACGATTCCCGGGTCTCTCCTGGCGAGTTCATCGACGGCAATAATTATTTTGTAAATTAGATCATAGCACTGTTGTCGTGTATCATAACTTGACTGTCGGGGATCCTGTAATATCTGCGTTAACTTCCTAATATAGACCTAGTACGAACGTTTTTGTTACCTGTTGCGGGCGGCCATCCATTATCCATGAAAGCGCACGGTTGGCTTTGTCCGAGTCCGCAGCAACGCTCAGGCAGAGTTGCACCGCACCTAAACAATCAGTATACACTGGTGATATCAGGGCATGACAACATACCCGCGAAGAATTGATTGTGAATATACTGTTCTACCGCTGATTGAAGGTAGTCCATAGGGAGGTTCTCCGAAACCTGCATGAATAGATTCAAACTCTCGTTGAGCAAATTTCGTCCGAACTCAGAGTTAGGCCCGGCCTCTGTCGCTCTCTTCAACTGCTCTTGGCCCTTGAAGATAAGGACATCCTCTGGGCTGCAGAACGACCCACACCGTCTCCGAAGGGCCTCTGCAACGGTTTCGACATTGGACCCTTTAGAAATGTTGCGATTCACGATAGCTTTTACAAGCTCCTTTGCGATATCATATCCCTGGGAGCTGCTAAACAATTGCTCGAAAGTCAAGGTTAGGAAACGAGTTTTCGTTGTTTCTGGTAGCAAAGCGATAATTTCTTCCACCCGTTCGTCGAAAAGGACAAGGATAAACGAAATGCCTTCAATAGTGTCAGATATAAGTTGAACAAGGGAATGGAGTGCCCTATGCTCGGCTTGCAAGGCAACTTCTTCCTGTTTTGTGGCAGCTCGAGACAAAGCTTCAGGTCCACTTAAGCCTTCGATAAATGACTTGTTGGCTCGGAAAAATTCCTGCAGCGCGGAAAGGTCTCGCTGGATAGACTGTAACTTCGCAATTCCCACGGACGGAGAAAAGGCAACGCCGGCATTTGGGGTACTGGTCTGTTTAACAATGACGGTCTTCCATATCGATCGGAGGAGTCTAGATGTGTAGAGAGCAATTCCTGCGTGTCGAGGAGATGGTATAACGGAATCGATCGCAGGTATTGAACCCTCAGAAACAGCGTTCTCATCTACAGCAGGCTTCCCGCCGAATTCGATGAACACTTTTCGAGCAAAGTCTAGAACATCCGGATCATTGATTTTGGATAGTCGAGAATCAGGCGAAAGTTCGACGCCTTGGCCACACGCAACGGCCAGCGCTGTCGCCAGCGTCTCGCTTCGACCGTAGAGCCGAATGAGAGTTTTGATCTGATTTTCGAGCCCTTCTTCGCCGCTGGAGCTCCTAATTAGGGATGCAAAAATATCCACGAGCCTTCTTCTTCGAATGACATGGATTCCACTATTAGTCAGGACGGCCACTTCCGCGGCGGGTTCGTCAAACTGAATGGCAAGCTCGTTTCCAAATCCAGCCCCGGTCTTAATTCCAAGCGGCTTGCAGAGGCCGATGTCTTCAGCACGGCTGCCCAAGGTGAGCCACGTCCCCACTTCACCCGGTTTAAGAGGGATTGAGGTGTCCTGTTGACGAGCGAGACGGCCGGAGTCTGGTGTAGAAATAAAAAGCGTGTCCATCTGATTTAGAGGGTCCTTGGCGGTGAAGCAGAAGAAATAGCCGGGAGGGAATCTCTCTGCAGACCGAGTTGGGTTTAACGACTGGATAGGAAGCTTCGCACCATTCAGCTGATACTGAGCCCCTGGCATTGGAAGCGCGGCCTCACTAATTTGACCGGAAACCCCGCCCGCTGGAGGAGTCTTGACATGCTGTGCTTGCATGCTCGTCGGGGCATTGGCGGCATTGGGCGTCGCAGACCAACTATATGCGCCGGTGGCGCTGAGATATATCCGGTAGCCCGTCGCTGTTGTAGCCATCAGGTGGTATCTGGATGCCTCAGGTGCTGGAATAGGGCTGATCGAGACAATCTTGACTTTGGCGTTCAGGGTCTCATTCGAGCCAATGATATGGCCGAGATTTGAATAGATATCGAGCGCATGTTTCGTGATGGCCAGGTTCAAACTTCCGTCAGGCCTTAAATGGAATACCCTGATCGACGAATTCGAATTGAGGGTATATAAGAGATTCCTGCTGTCGTCCACCACCATCTGTTCAACATGGTCCGTTGGTTTCTGGCTAAGGGTAAACGACGGTGCAAAAGCGGCGAAGCTCCCGCTGGTATGATTCACTTTTCCGCATCTACCCTGGAACCATCGCTCCTCTTGCTGATACGTGAGCTCATGCACATCACTATCGGTGGAGCCAGCAAAGAATATCCTCCCTGTCGGGTCGGAGGAAGCGATCACGTTGATATCTAGGCCTCTGATCGAAACTGACATCCCGGTTTGATAGAGCGTAACCGTAGTGGCACCTCCGACGGACTCGCAGCCCAACCCCAGCAGCATCACTTCGGCGGTCGTGGCCAGCACAAGGACATGGCTGATCGAGGGGAGGAACACGCCTTTTCGCGGTCGGGCAAGCTTTACTGTGTTTATGCTGTTCGGCTGTTCCTCAAAGCCAACCAATTCGGGGTTCGGATGAGTATAATCCCACAGGTAAAGAGCATTGTCAATCGTAACCCAAGCATGGTTCAGCTCAGCAAAAAGACCCATACTCGTCGACACCTGCGCCCGGTTGTATTGCTCGAAGATCTGGTCGGGGATGTTATACATTTTGATCTTTTGGAACGGTGCCCATGACGGAGACGCGGGTATATCGTAGTGCGAAGAGAAGCCCTCTGTCAAAGAAGATTAGCCTCCCATCTCAAGAGTGCTTGCGTCTGCTTTGCGAAATGACTTACGAGAGAGGTAGCTGTCCAGATCAGGGTATCGCGAGTCTTGCGCCAACGAATCGTCTATCGTGCGAGCTGCCCGCTCTCTTGGACTCATGGTTTCAGCTTTGGTCTTGAGACTCGATGAAGCTGCTCTGGTTGCCAGTGTTTGGGGTAGGCCAGCTCCCGCAGACGACGGTCGTGGGGCCGCCGGGGGCGTGGCCTTCGTTGCGAATAGAGGTCCATTGGAAACTGGAGCTGCCGGAGTCTGAAAGTATGTGCCCGGTACAGGTCTTTGAGGTGTGATGGCTGGATAGCTCATGTTTTGGCGGTTCCCAGTCGGTGGCAGGCCGGGCGTGCCTCTTGAAAGGCTAGGACGCCTCCAGCTCTAAAAGAAAAATAAAATCGCAAGAGAAAATAATTCGGAAACTGAAAGAGAAGGTCTGCAAGTTTGTTCGAGTGCCCAAGGTCGAAATGGCTGGGAATGTCCCCTGTACCACGCGCTCCATACACAAAAAGCGGACTACGAAAGCTCAAGCAGCGAAGAGAAACAATTTTACGCACAGACCACGTCGATTTTCTGGAGCATCCTCCTCAGGATACAGATGGTCAAACTACTCTACCACTTTGCAGGAACTTGACTCATTCAAAACACCATTGTGGTTTATATACATATTATAGAGTATTTAACCATTGCGCCCGCTCATCATGTTGAAACAATCCAGACTTTTGAGCCGCCAATTCCTCCGGATTCAATGCCGCTATAATTCAACTACTCCAACGACGCCTCCGTTATTTGCAAAGCTAAAGAGTGATCTTAAAGATGCTATGAGGGCAAAGGACAAGCTAAAGTTGTTCTACCCATGTTTTCCCCGTCGCATCATGACGTCTTCAAGAGGTCTTCATTGTGCTAACGGTTCAAATCTCGACTTCTGTCAGGCTCGATGTACTCCGAACGATCATCTCAGAAGTCAACAATGCTGCCAAATCCTCCTCCCCCATTACCACAGACCTCCAATTCTTAACCTTACTCCGTAAACACACCTCTTCCCTCGAGTCTAGCGTTCAGGACTATGAAAAGGCCGGCAGAAGCGATCTCGTTGAACGTGCCAATGCCGAACGGAGCGTCATCGCGGAGTATGCGAACGGAATTAAAACCACGAGCGTTGAGGAAATTCAAGCGGCCGTCTCGCAAGCTGTTAAAGAACTTCAAGCTGATGGGAAGAAGCCGAATATCGGGCTGGTAATGAAGGCGGTACTCCGTGAAGGGGGACCCCTCGACGGCAAGCCCGCCGAACGAGGAGTTGTTTCGAAAATAGCGGGTGAAGTGATAGCAGCCCTCTGAATGCCACTGGCATAGGCAGTGAGGCTCGATATGCGCTGTTCTGTGCTACTGGTTGCCCATGAACATCCCCGCCGGCTACTGCCACAAAACTTCATGGAACGACCCTTCTTGGGAGATGTTTACATCGAGACACGAAACAATACCCTACTTGTACAACAGATTCTGTAATATTATCAAGATGACTTCTGGCGGGCTCCATCCAACTCAGCTCATTCCTGCAAAACTGAGGTGCAGCTGCAAAATTCCCAACGGAATGGTGGAGACTGAACTTGGGTATATCAACAAGTTGAGAAGGAAACGCGGCTTGACGTTGTTTACATCCCGGGCCACGCCCAATATGAAAAGGCCGGAAAACATCCGACTAAAAATAAACCCGGCCGTCGGCCGTGCACCAAGAAAGAGTAGATTCCCCGAGTCGAAGATTGAAAGTGGCTTCAACGTTCCAACGGGGGTAACCAACAGCGCAAAATTGGCATAGGTCAGAACATCCGCCCGAATCAAATTCTATCCGTACGCCTTTCCAAGATCCTTCCTTTCCTAAACGCCAATCGTGGTAGATCGTTTCGTTGCTCGGAGTAATCATCTCCTGCCCCTTGGGGCTTGAGAGTAGATCAACATAAAACCTCCGATAGAAGTCATAGCCACTCCCAACCACCACACCTGGTCAGGAGCTTTCGACGCGATCCTATTTGCAGGCTCGATTATCGTCTCGTCACCGGATACGTCTCGCTTTAATTTGCTAGAACCCGTGGCGGCAGCTCCGGCAACAACGGTTGGGTTCAGGACTTTGGTCGGAAGCATTTGTGGAGGCTTGTAAATAAGGAACATAGGATGCATCGGCGTTCCATCATGCTGGAAAAGGTTGAGACGTTTCACGTTGTGGTAGGGATCGGTCAGAACTTCGAATCTCTAAGCGCCAAGTTGTCAGCGATGCCATTTTGCCTCAGATACGTACAGAGGTAGCACACCTTGAAGATTTCGGTTTGGTTGTAGCGAGAATATGATGTTTTCTTCTTCTTGCACGGATTGAAAACCTGCTGACGACCATCGGCGGTAATTGGAGTTAAAATGAGTGAGCCATTCGCTTCCACGTTGTATTTGCCGTGCTGGAACTGCATCAACCCCCGCGGGCAAGCTGGACGAACGGCTATTTCATTAAATCGTCTTAGTTTTCTATAGCAAAGAACTCGGGGAGACAAGGGGCGGACGGAACTGACGATTCGCAAGTGCGCGGTAGTAGGCTTCCTCGAAGTAGCCATCTTCAGTGAAGGAATACGAAATCCCAGGATGCTCGGGTTCGATCAGTTTGTCCTTAATGGGGTCATAGAATCCCTAAGAAGAACGAATGGTCAGAAGTGTGTCTGTTGTGTAGGCTCAACACACAAAATTCAAGGACGTTCACATACAGGCCCAGTGACAACCTTCCGAGACTTTGTGGTCCAGGTGCCAGTTAACCTGGGGTCAAGCTCAGCAAAAGAAGTCGTTAGGAAGCTAAGAAACAGAAGGAAATGCACAATGGTGCCCATTGTAACTCTGATCCTGTTCACCCTGGACAGAGTGGTGTTGAAGCGGAAGTGTGGTTTCGGTGACACCATCAACGCTCAAGGGAAAGTTGGCTGATGATCCTGACGCGTCGTTAAAACAGAGGCTAAATTTAAAGCACTCTGAAATTGTTCATTCTGTGACCTGGTAACCATGGTTTCTTCCATCCATTCTAGGCCCAATTTGATGGAAGAACCCATCCAGTCGAAGATCATGATATGAACTTTGCTTTTAACAGCTGTAAATATTTGCTTCAAGCTTCCTGTCACTAGTCGGTTGCCTTTGGCGCTAGGCTTGCCTGTGCCGAGCAAATACGGGAGCCGCGCTTCGTCACATCAGCCCAGATTTGACCAGCATACAATTTTGGCGGCAATACGGAATATCTGTATGCTGCATAGGGAGTATTTGCGCTTAGGAATCCCCCTATATATCGGGTTGTACGGGAGGACTTGGACATCACGGCCAAGAACAATAAAGAGACGTCGGGGTTAAGGGTTTCGAATCAGAACGTAAAAACCGACTTGGGACTCGTCACTGACAACGGCAGAGAACTTATTGGTCGGACGCATCGATATCACAGGACATATTAAGGGCGACGAAGACATATCGGTACGTTTCTCCTTGGGTTGCCATGGACGTTGCGAAGTAAAAATAACAAATGTTTGTGCAATAGACTACGATCATGGCAACTCTGCAAACGGCTAAAAAGGAGCTAAGGAGGAAGATAAAGATGATACTCTCCGGGCTGTCCAAAGATTCAATTCATGCACAATGTTAGCAGCATCGCTCTGGTTGCACTCCCTGTTGAGAACCTGCTGATATGAACGGCAAGCTGCGACCGCGACCAGGACTCTGCTGTCGCTGCCAGAGTATGAAGCCGCAAAGAACTTGAGCGTGTATCTGTCGATGCCATCGGGAGAAATCCAAACTGCTGAGATTGTCCGTGATGCGTTCAGTAAGGGAAAAGAGGTGTATGTCCCTTATATTTACCAGCTGGCGGCCACACCAACGCAAGAAAAGTCATCCATCATGGAGATGCTTGCGCTACGCTCAGTCGAAGATTACGAATCCCTACAGCCAGACAAATGGGGAATTCCTTCATTGGATGCGAGTACAGTTGCTGCAAGGAGGAATTGCATGGGAGGATACGGGCTGCTTGGACCATCAGTTCAAGCTCCAGCGGAAGACAGCGCAGGTCTGGATTTCATTGTTATGCCAGGCATGGCTTTTGATGAAGCTTTCGGAAGGCTGGGCCATGGAAAAGGATATTATGATAATTTCCTGATGAGGCTGACGCGCAAGGAGGAAAAGAACACGAGCGTAAATCAGAAACCGTATCTTGGTCAGGAGCCCTCCTTGAATCCACGGACGTACTCTATTGGCTGACGTCGTATTTAATAGCCGCCCTCGCTCTCAGGGAACAGCTTCTTCCTTCGCCAGAGAGGGTACCGGTTGATAGTCACGACTACCCGGTGGACGCAATCATCGTGGGTGATGGACGGACGCTGAGGAGGACGTCGTAGCGAAATAAGAATTCCCACATATTCCATTCAAAAGAACTTCTTAGATATACCGCATCCATAACGCCAAATCTCCAAAGCCACGTCTGTTCCGTTTCGCCCGTCCTCCTCACTGCTGTAGTGCCTGTATCAGAGAAACGTTGTCGCCTTTTAGTAGAATCTGGCCTGGAAATTTGTTAGAACGTTCAATCCCTCCAGATCTAGGAAACATCCGTACCAAGCTGTCGCCTCTTCTCCTCCTCTGTCTTCGTAGCCAATCGGACTTCCACAGCGTCGTCGACAACGAGGTTCATGAATTCGTCAAATCCCTAATTGGAGTTAGCTCTATCCCCAGTAAGACGAAGAAGCTCAACGAACCCGTATCTTCCCCTCGATACGAACGGCTAGCTGCTCATAAAGCCATATCGAGACTGTTGTTCGCTTCTGGAGGAGGTTGAAGATGAAGTGGATCGGAGCAAGGAGTGTTTTCGCGGGCGCGCGCCCTCCTCTGCCAGCCATGTTCGCTTTGCGGCTGATGTAGGTTCGAAAGATAAGGTGTCAGGGTAGAGATAGCAAAGGTAGTAGAGAATTCAGCCTTAGCTTCACACGAAATGGCGGGTGGGTTTGTTTGCTGGGCTGGGACGCGGGTGCTGGTGATGGGAGTTGGAGATGAAATGCAAACTCCCGAACTTTTTTTGCCCAAGGCCAATGGTCCAGCACCAGAACTACGAAGCACCCATCTTTCCTCACTCTGTCATCTACCACCACTACAGGCGCATCTGCTGGTGAAATTTGGCAATGAGGATTTCTCACACCTTCTTGGATTCTTAACATCATTTAATCTCTTTCGACGAACCCTCTCGCCCGTTGCTCTCCCACCTCGTCGAGCTTCGATCTCCCAGTCCCTCCACGATCACGACCACACACGGCTCACCATGGCGACCAAGAGCGGGACGCCTATGCAGGAGTTCGCGCCTGTCTTAGCGGCTCTTTCCACCTTACAAGGAAATGTCTCGCGGCAGGAAAAGACTCATGCCCATGAATTCCTCGAAACCTTTCAGAAATCCGTGAGATAGAGAGCCGGCTGCCCCTCCTTCGACCCCATCTGACAGACCCGAACTTAGGTCGACGCCTGGACAACAACGCATGCCATCCTACAGTCCCCGGACCTACCTGCGGAAGCGAAACTGTTTGCGGCGACAACTTTGAAAGGGAAGGTGGGTAGGCATGATACTATGTGGCCGGGAACCATGGCTAAACAGTCTGGTAGATTATATATGACCTGGATCAATTGCCGGCATCAGCATTAGTGGATTTGAGGGATTCCATCCTGTCCCTCCTCAAGAGTTATAGCCTGGGACTAAGGCCAATACAGACACAGCTATGTGTCTGCTTAGCCACCCTGGCTATCCAGATGACGGCCTGGAAGGATGTTCTTCAAACCGTCGGTTCGGCTTTGGGAAACGAAGCAGGAGACTGTGTTTTGGAGTTCCTTAAAATCCTTCCAGAAGAAGTTACAGAAGGACGCAAAATCAACCTGACAGTATGTTCGGCCGCGTCACCTAGCATTGTCAAAAGCACCCGTCGCAGTTGCGCCCCCAAATTTCAGCAGCGACATCCTTTACGGCCAGAGACCATAATCTAATCCATCATCATGACAATTAGGAAGAGGAGTTGAGTGTCAGAACGAAGGAGCTGTTGGAGGACAATGCCAACCAGGTTTTAAACCTCCTTACTCAATATTCGCAGTCATCGCGTGAGTACTCTTTGCTCCTCCCTGGGTCTGGCCGAATTTCTGACTTCCTACCTCGCTGTAGCTACCGCAGCCACAAATCCACATCTTTTAGAGTGTATCACTTCTTGGATGCGTGAGATCCCAGCTTCTCGAATTGTTGAGTCCCCCCTACTGGACGTGGTAATGAAGGCCCTTTCAGAAGAAAAGTCGTTCGAGGCGGCAGTAGATTGCATGTGCACAATTTACAGAGATACCCTTGAAGTGGACGCGGCTCTGCCTGTAATACAGAGACTTTACCCACGTATCATCGCACTGAGGCCGAAAATCCGGGATGCAGCTGAAACCGAGGACTCAGAAATGCTAAGGGGAATCACGAGGCTATTTGCAGAAGCTGCAGAGGCGTGGGTGGTGCTGATAGCAAGGATGCCAAACGAGTTTCGCAGCTTGGTAGAGGCCATTCTAGAGTGCTGCGCGGTTGACAAGGAGCGCGACGCAATCTCCATCACATTCAACTTCTGGTATGAGCTCAAGCAATACCTGACGTTGGATAGATATGCAAGCGCGAAGTCGAGTTATGCAGATCTCTTTTCGAAACTGGTGGATGTTATGATTAGACATCTTCAATTTCCGACAC
Source organism: Malbranchea zuffiana (assembly GCA_039700045.1). Taxonomy (NCBI): domain Eukaryota; kingdom Fungi; phylum Ascomycota; class Eurotiomycetes; order Onygenales; family Malbrancheaceae; genus Malbranchea; species Malbranchea zuffiana. Next base: position 1,351,838 of record JARUPO010000005.1, read on the forward strand.
CGGACAGCGAACAGGAGGACCTTTTTGACGGAGACCGTGAGCAAGAGGAAAAGTTTCGTGAGTTCCGGCACTCAATGGGCGATGTTCTCAAAGATTGCTGTGCTGTTATCGGGGTCACTGAGTGTCTTGGAAAATCATACCACCAGATTCAGGCATGGGTGGCCAAATACGGATCGCAAGCGACCCACGAACATGTGCCGCACTGGCAAGAACTGGAAGCACCGCTCTTCAGCATGAGGGCAATGGGGAGGATGGTGGAGCCGGAAGAGAGCTCGGTTCTCCCACAGATCATTCCTCTCATCGTTCAGATTCCAGATCAAGAGAAAGTGCGTTTTCAAGCTATAATGGCCCTGGGACGATATACGGAATGGACCTCACAGCACCCGGAAACGCTGGAAGCCCAGCTCAACTACGTTATTTCCGGGTTCCAGCACAAGTCGCAGGAAGTTGTACAAGCAGCAGCTCTTGCATTCAAATTCCTTGGGATGGATTGCGCAAAATTGCTTGGAGGACACATACCCCAGCTTCATACGTTTTATGAATCGGTCATAGACAACTTGAAACCCTCCAGTCAGGAAGAAGTCACAGAGGGCGTTGCGTCCGTGGTTGCCGTCCAGCCTTTGGAAAAGATTTACGAGACATTAAAATTATTCTGCGATCCTTTAATGCGCAGGATCATGAACCTGGCCAACAATGCGAAAGATGAAGAGGGACAAAAAGCAGTGGCGGGTAAGACTATAGTTTTTATATCTGCATTTTTTGGCATCAAGCTAACTTTCCGCAGATCACTTGCAGTTAATCACCATCTTCATTTCAATCGTTTCTCCGTACGTTGGCCCGACCGAACAGAACCCGGGCGTCAGGTATTGCGAGGAGATTCTACCGGTCCTTAACACCATTGTGATGAATTTCACCAAATCTACGCCGATACTTGAAAGGGTCTGCAGATGTTGGCGATACATGATCATCTCGTATCGTATTGCGATGACCCCGTTGCTACCGAGCTTGGCACAGAGCATCTCTGCTGGCTTCGAGGCTTCCAGAGAAGGGTGTTTCCTGTGGGCAACGGATGCTGTCGTTCGAGAGTTTTCTTCCGGTGCGGAATATGTGGATCAGGCGACGAGCGACGCTGTCTACCAATTTTTCGAACAACAAGTTGTTCTCTTCCTCCGAATTCTCAACGACTTGCCTCCTCATCACCTCCCTGACAGTAAGTAGATGCCTAATGAGTGCGTCCGTTGTTGAAACTAACAGATAATCTTCAGTGATCGAGGACTTTTTCCGACTAGTATCCGACGCTGTGCGGTACTTCCCCAAAAATACAGTGACATCCCAGCTGGCCATTCCCACATTTTCGGCAGCCCTCAGCGCCCTTACCTTACAACAGGTTGATCCGCTAATTGCGACATTGCATTATTTCCGTGACATTCTTAGCTTCGGTTTCGAGAAACCATCAATATCCGAATTCCCCGGCCCAGACGGGGCGCCGTTTGCAAACCCCCCTGAGACCAGAGCAGCAGTCAAACAGTTAATAGCGTCCCAGGGCTCTTTGCTTGTCCAGCGGGTTCTGACAGGAATGATGTTTTCATTCCCAGGAGACTGTTTCCCAGATGCTTCCGGAGTTCTACTGCCCTTGTTCGAGCTTTTACCACAAGAAACCTCAGACTGGGTTAGTGCGACAATTCAGTTACTGCCGGCAGGGACACTCAAGTCTGGAGAGGGCGAGCGCTTGATGAAGAACCTGTCGGAAAAGGCACAGGCTGGAGACACAAGGAAGATTCGAACTTTGATTCAAGGTATGGCTTCCTGAACATGACACCCATAGCAACCTCAATGGAAAAAATTACTGACCCTCGTCGTTTCCTAGACTTCACAAATTCGTACCGGCGAAGAAATGTAGCCCCAAGAGAAGGATTAGGGAGACTTGAAGCTGCGCGGTTCCGATTTACGGGGTAATTCGTTCTACCTGTATCTTTGCTTACCTGTCTTTTAAAAGAAACTAGAGTCGGTCAGAAAACATCGGCAAAATTGCAAGAAGACTACCTTCTAAATGACGAGACTGCTTCGAAGCTCACTTAGGACCCTGGCCTGCCCTAGGCAGCTAATATGATGCAGACATGGGAATAGAACGTCCACGCCCTGTTGATAGAACCAGGAATCAGATAATGCTTAGCTTGATTGTGTGTAATATATATACTCGGATGATGCATATAGCAAGCCAACCTCAGTTCAGAACTAACTGAATTCTGCCAGGTCAAAAATCATTCCTGCTGAGCTTCAACCTCGAGCCCCAGGGCCACCTGTTTAGGTTAAGTCACGTGATAGGGCTAGAAGCGTAGACGCGCCAGCCGCGCCCTGCAGACAACCTCACCTCTTATGAGAACGGATATATTCTTCCTGAGAACATACACTTAGAAGAATCAAGAGGTTTTCTACCACACCGATGCTCATTCTAAATAGTCTATCTGCATCTAAGTTACTCATATCATCAGCTTTTCTATAACTATATCAATCATTTGTCCCCCTCTTTACCTCCAACTAACCTACACTTCTCCGCGATCTCTCCGCAAACACCTCCATTCGTACCGCCGCCAAAGTCTCTAACAGCGCCATATTTTCCCTGTAGCTCCTTCGTAATCCAATTGCGGACTTCCAGCGTCACCAGGGAATCCACTGGATAGCGATACATGGGTCTCCCTGGGTCCTTCTCAGACACAGGCTTTTGCAAGGCCTCCGCTGTCTTGTGCACTAGCGCGTCTGTGATGATGGACACGGCTTCAGGGAGAGTGGACACAGCAGCTAGACACGCGTTGAGGGTGATGATGCAGCGGATGAGCCGTCTTGATATGCAGAAGAGGACGAGGATGTAATACTCAACACATTTAGCGGCCCAAACCGCGGGTCTTTAAAATGATCCGGCCGTTCTAATCCGAACCTGGCCATGACATCTGCCGTCCCTAGGCCTGTACTCACTTACGCAGGGCAAGTCTCTCCTTTCAACTCGCGGTTGATCAGGCTCTTCATCAGCGCATGGAAGGTCTTTTCACGGACCCCGAGAACGGCTTCCCAGAGGGCGAGTTTGCCGGTAGTGCCCTGCTCGGCTAGGATGCCGATGTCGCGCATGATGCCTAAATTGACTGCCACGGCCTTGAGACCTTGACCGGCGGTAGTGCGCGAGGGCGTGCTGGAAAGTGTAGCTAGTGCTTCCAGAGGAGGCATTGTCACTGCAAACAAGAACGTCCGCGGACAAACTCTCTATCTGGTTTCCGGACACAGGAGTCTTTCACTGAGAATGTACTCACCGCCCTGTGTGAAGCCATCCGAGTTAGCGACAGTGGCACGGATGAACGGATGGCATCGCCATCCCGTATCGCATCGTCGAGCCGTTTCAGGATGATGATTCCACATCCCTCACCACGGCCATATCCGCCGGCGGTCTCATCGAATGCTTTCCACAATCCCTCGGGATTAAGAAGGTCAAATTATTAAGGTAGGTAGTGAAGTCCAGGGTGAGCATCAAACTAACGCCACCCGTCTTGACCATCTCCGACTTCCCTGACTTCAAGCTTTGGCAAGCCAGATGGGTAGCCGTCAACTGGACGAGCAGGCTGTCTCGACTGTGGCACTGGACCCGTGGACATTAAAAAAAAGGGAGACGCGATTGGAATTCATCTCATCGCCGGTCCCGAGGAGATGGCATTTGGGATTATGCAGGAAGCCCCACACCACTGCTCCTCGATAGTCGCTTGGACCAGACCCGATGTAGCAGGCCGTCTGGGTGCCGGATATCCTTGCATAGGGCTACCAGCATTATCAAACGCCCTGGATGTCACCTCCATGGCGATCCGCTGTTTCAGATCTAGAGCGACAGCTTCCGCGGCTGTGATGTTGAAAAATGCGGCATCGAACACATACGGATCTTCCTTCGGAAAGTGCCCTCCTTTTGTGGGTAGTGTGCTCAATCGGCCGCTGCCGGGGTGATAGAAAGCATTCGAATTACATCTGGTTGATGTTGGTGTGTAGGCACTGGGTCCCGTCAGTTGACTGTTGATGCAATGGATTTCAAGATTGAAGAGGTCTTTTGTTGGATAACATCCCGGGATCGCTGCTCACTTTTGCCATTCTTTATCATGTCCCGGAATTTGGATGGCGAGCTCACGTCGCCTGGAAAACGACATGCTAAGCCCACGAGCGCAATCGGGACGTCAAACGGTGGTGTGTGCAGAAGGCATTTTGATTTCGCAACAGCGCTAATTGTAGCTCTCGAAGGGAGCCATCGGACTGAACAAGAAAGCCGCAACGCGGGAGGCAACTGATTTTCTGATCGAATGCTCTGGCTCCTCTCCCGCCCTGGATCTCTACTGTTAAAGACAGTTCCATCACGCCCTGGGAACACGATCGACCGTGTTGCGCTTGATAGAGCTTCGTCGGATGAATACAGTGCTTTCAGCTGAGAGTCGTGATCAGCCGGCTGCGGCGGAAGGAGACACGACGATGAAGATGCCATTCTGCGAGCAAAAACTCTTGATCCCGAGCCGCTCTTCGTTGCAAAGGTCCCTTTGACAGGGCCTTTTTAGCCTTTACGCATGGCGTAGGAAGCATAATTCCGTTGAAGCTCAGGGATGGTGGAATTCGACCGTGAGATCCGCCGGTCGAAGATGTTCGTCCAGGTTGATATCGGCAACCCAGCGAGCAGCATTTCGGCCGTGCTAATAATAACTTTAAGGTTGTCTCGTGGCTTCCCTCCCACAAGCCTCCTCCGCACTGCGCTAAAATCTGCACAACTCGGCGGTCGAAAGTTCGAAACCTTCTTCCGCCGAGATCCTTCGGTCGACTTTCTCGATCGCCGGCTTGGCAGTCATTCCCCCGAACTATATGTCTTTTCTTTGCCAGCACCGAACTCAATCCCATAAGTCGCAGCTCTCCTGCCAGCTCCAACAATTCCTCATCCTCTCCCCCTTTGACATGCTGCCGCGACGCAGAACAGCCAAGAATCATGACCGAGAGTTCAGACTATGAGAGCAGCAAGAGAGTTGAGTTGGAAGGAAGTAGTAAGCCAGAGTCGAGCAGTAATGGCGAGCGCTTCGCAGCAGAGGATATCCACGAGAAGCACGATGGCAGCGCAGCCTCACCGATCGAAGAGCCTACCGAAGAGGTCCAGCCCCAGTATGTGACCGGCATCCGACTAGGACTCATTATGTTCACCATCTTTGTGAGCACAATCCTCGTATCCCTTGAAATCGGCATCATCGCGACCGCAATCCCTGGCATCACCAACGATTTCCGCCGACTCGACGATGTAGGCTGGTATGGAAGCGCAACCTTCATCCTTGCGGCTGCTGCCTCGCCGTTGTGGGGCAAGCTGTACAAGTATGTGAACGTCAAGTGGACTTTTCTCACCGCAGTGGGCATCTTTTTGGTGGGCAGCATTGTGGCCGCCGCAGCTCCGAATAGCGTGTCTGTCATCATCGGTCGCGCCCTCCAGGGCTGGGGAGCCTCTGGGGTCCTCGGTGGCACCCTCATTGTCATCAACTACGTGGCCCCGCCTAGAAATCATCCCCTGCTGATCGGAGCTTGGATGGCTGTCTTCATGGTCTCGACTATTCTTGGGCCGGTGATCGGTGGTGCCTTCACGAGTGGAGTTTCCTGGAGATGGTGTTTCTGGATTAACTTGCCCGTTGGTGCTCCCATTGTCGTTCTGTTATTGGTCTTCCTTCGCATCCCGAAGCACATCAAGCCTGTCCCGGCCACATGGAAGGAAATCATTCTCAACCTTGATCTCCCAGGCTTCTGCTTGCTCCTCGTCTCTCTTCTCTGCTTGACCTTGGCCCTGCAATGGGGTGGGCAGACCAAATCATGGAACCACGGCTCTGTCATTGCTACTTTGGCCCTTTGGATTCTACTCACCATTGCTTTCTTCGTTACCGAGTGGCTTCAAGGCCCACGCGCCATGGCCCCCCTTAGTATTCTAAGACAGCGCACAACTTGGAGCAATGTCATATTTTGCCTCGTGTAAGCTACTATCTTATTCTCTTACCTTCTCAACCAACGACTAACCACAACTAGCTCTTACGCCGCCCTCTACCAAGTCATGTTCTACCTGCCCATCTACTTCCAGTCCATCCACGGTCAGTCTGCCGTCACAAGTGGCGTCAACACTCTCCCCTTCCTGGCCTTCTTCGCCTTAGGAGCCGTTGTGAGCGGTGGCCTCATCGGAAAGACCCGCTACACCCAACCTTACGAGCTCCTTGGTGCCCTATTGATGACCGCCGGCATGGCCCTGATCTACATCTTGGATGTCGACTCCTCCAAAGCGAAGTACGTTGGTGCCGAGGTGCTTTTTGGCTTTGGTATTGGTCTTAGTAATCAGATCCCCATGACGGCTGTGCAGGGCTTCTCGAAACCAGAAGACGTCGCCAGCGCTACTGGGATCATGGTTAGTAAGTGGCATCTAAATAATAGAACTCCATCCAAGCATTCATGTTTATTAATCATCCCGCCAGTGTGTCAAACCATTAGTGGTGCCTACTTTGTCGCCATTGCGCAATCCCTCTTCGCCAACCGCATGCTCCAGACCGTCGTGAGCAGTGCAGCCAAGCTCGATACCGCCCTGGTCCTGGGCACCGGCGCTTCCGAACTCCAAGACGTATTTAGCGGCGAGGAACTGCGGGCGGTGATTGCCGCATACATGGTTGGAATCAAGGACGTATTTGCGTTTTCTCTGGCGTGTGCGTCATTTTCGGTTCTACTTACGCTGCTTATTCCATTTAAGAGGCTGCCGGATCACGGGAAGAAGAAGTCGGCGACGGAGGATGAGAAGACGGAGGAGAAGCATGAGGCTGATGATGAACGGGAGCCGGCTGTTTAGTGGATGACCGTCTTGGCGACACAGCAAGGCTCCGTGTATGGTGCACTAGACTTCTCCGTTTCAGTCCTCCGATGGTGGACCGCGTCGTTATCTGATCGTCGATCAGTCCGCAACCGGGCCGGCGCGTGGGGGCTTGTGGGTCAGCCTGACAACCCAAAGTCAAATTTCAGATGTTTGCTCTGTGTGCAAGCATTTCACAATTATTAGCTGCAATTTTCAGCTGCTCTTTTTGCTTTCTTCCCTGGTTTTTGGAGCTGATGCAAGTGCCTTGTACTGCCAGTTTAGATTTTACTCCTAATCCTTTCATGAAATGTGGGTGGCAATGCCATAAACAATCCTTTGCTGGCTTTCAAATTTTTCTCGGCCCATTTTACTTGACAGAAATGTTTATATAAAAAAAGCATCATCCCCGCAAATAAGTTTTATCCAGTCCCCCGCCGTTCGGAGATTCGGAATTCAAATTGCCCGTATTTCCTAAGAGCAGATGAGAAAAAATTCCGCTTAATGACAGCATTAAAGAATTAGGGGACTTTCTACCTTTGCCACACGCATGATAGCGCTGGTTACGAGGTCGACGTCGACCGTTCGGATCGGCACTCGGTGGTTCCCATCCCATTCGACCAACTGTGCGCTGACCGGGTCCACGTAATGCTTCAGAAGGAGGCGATGAAACGGGAGGCCTTCGTCCCGAAGTCCATGCACATGCACCGTGGGAGTTATCAAAACACTCTCGTGGTCCGGGGGGTTGCGTTGAAGGGCCGCAGTCATGGAGTTGACTGGGAGAGTCTTCGCTGGGCTTTGACCCGGTATGTCGTAATGTTGTTGAGCGAAGTTTCTGTGACTGAGTGCATAGGGCGGCGCTCGACCGGCCAAAAGAATGCCAAACTTCCAATCAACTCCAAGGAAGCTGCCCAGATTCTGGAACGGTGGCTTGCAGCTCTCCTGTCGCCGTTGTTGATCCTCGAGCAGGATGCTGAAAGCTAGCTTCGCGCCCTGGCTAAACCCCAGGAGCCCAACCCATTCTCCAGTCCCGGGATCGGAGTCCATTGCCTCCTGCAGGCTTTCCTGGATTTTCTGCACAGCCATGTCGCCATCAATACCATCGACAGCCCTGTGCTGAGGCAGCGGTCCACCCCAATGATAGCAAGGCCCCATGTCACTGTAGACCGGCACCAGGTCAGGGTGCATCTCACTGGGAAACGGGCCATCGGCGAAAACGAGCCGGAAGAAAGGTGAGAGGGCTCGAATCAAACATCTGGCCTGCAGGCGGAAGATTTCTGCGGAAACGCCACCTCCGTGGAGGCACAAAATCCGCCGTTTGTGTAGTGTTTCGGGCCCGCTGGAGGACATGGTTGGGAGAGAGATGTCAGAGAGCTGTAACAGAAGAGCGCGCGATTGCTCCGTTAGGAAATATATACATGTTGTTATGTCGTTGTTTCAGCCATCCGCAGGGTTTCGCAGCGCAGCGAATGGGAGATTTCGAATGCAACAGTCGGCAACCAATGCATTAACTTCCATTAAGTTAGCCAAGAGGCTATTTGATAGTGTCCAATTGCGTGCTCCAACTGTTTCTGCCTTCTCAACCCCTCAATTGAACGTGTATGCGAGATATCTCACCATCGAACATGATTTCCTGGAGCCCGCTGTGCAAATACCACGTCACAATCTCACCATTAACTTTGTCATTCCTCAATCCTGTCTGCCAAGTATCCTGGTCCCCTCGTGTTTGTGGCCCCTGTAAACACAAACTCGACGTGGATCATGCCCAGCAAGCTGAGGGATCAAGGATACTTCGTAGGCCGTGAAGAATTCAAGCAAGCTGAGTTGCATCTTGATATCTCCAAGATCCATCAGCGGGCGAACGCAAAAGACCCCTGCGTTACTGTCAAGATTAAGCAAGCGTCCTCAGACCGGACCGAAGTATTTTTTGCATACGCCATTCATCATGACGACGGGTTCCTGCAAGAGCCTCCAGGGGAGCCCAGCGTGAACCTGACAAAAGCAAAACGCAGCAATGCGCTGAGAGCGGCAGGTCTTGAATGCGACCCCGTATCAGCGCCTCGGAAACCGGGCGAGCAGGTAGCCCAAGTTCTCTACCACCGATGCCAGAGGTAGCGCATTTTTCTCTCTGCTATCTTCTCGACTGCGCCCGATTGGCAAGTAGTGAGTGCGTCGAGAAATGTAGTACTTTGTTCACGAGCAGTCAAGAGGTACAAATCAATCCAACCTAGCATGAGCAATTTAATCAGTGTCATTGCACCAATATTCACGTAAACACATCCTCTAAGACAATGCTAAGTGTCGGCAGAGTACGGGGACAGGCTTCGCCGCAGCGTGCCGTGTGCAGCATTCGCCCGTAATCCCTCAAAAGTATAGCAACAACTCATTCCGCTTTCCCAGAAGTTTAAACCCTGCAGACGAAGGATCACCCGTCTCCCACAATACCCCTCATTATCCCCTCGAAAAACGCCATATCAACCCCCTGAAATGCCCAGTCTTCCGCCCCTGCTGCGAGCTCTGGATACTCACTCTGTGACGATGGGTGCCGTGTCATGGAAAGAACTGGGTCGGACAAGGTATTTTGATATTGATGAGGATGATGTTGTTGTTGCTGCTGCGCAAAAGGGGTTGTAGGTTCGTGGGAAGCGGGTATCTCCGTGGGCTGGAAGGAGAGGGTGTTGAGAGGGCGGCCAGCCGGGGGAATCGGGGGAAGGGGAGTGGCGTCAACGGAGGGCGATAGGGTGTTGAGATGAGGGAGGGGACTGGGATGTACCAAGGAGGAGAGCGGGAGCTGAGAATCAGCGTGGAGTGTTTCGGCGTTGCTGGTAGTAGGTGTGTAGAACCGATCGGCCTGTGGCAGGGCGGCTTGATGCACATTTCCAGTCGTCGGAGCTCGCAGTTCTGTCGGAGCCACGCGTACAATTCGAATAATTCCAAAATATGGAATATGCACACGCACGTCGCCATCCTCCTTCACACCCGACCCATCCTGCTGCACCATCTCCTCACTCTCCGGCTCCTTCACACTCACCCGCCTATCCCCCCTATCCATCTCAATCACCAGCATCGCCCTCAATAAATCCGCACTCTGCGCGCTCAGTGGATCAGAATTCAACCGATTAATCTCTGTCATGTTCTCTTGCACCTGCTCGATCATGCCGCGATCGCCCAGATACTGGTTGGCAAGCAAGTTCTCTGCCCCGTCGCGATGGCTATCCAGATGCGCGAGGAGGAGTGCCAAAGCCGCCATAAGAGCAATGAAATCCACGGTGCGACAGCTGTAAGCGATGCGATTAAAGCTGCGGAGCGTGATATAGCGCGAGAGGACCTCACGCGACGCATTGGCGCACGTAATCCGCGAATACCTGAATTGGCTCTCCGCAGACGAGGAGCGAAGCATATATGGCAGATGCAGCTGGTTGAGAAGGTTGTAGTGACAGATCTGCACGACCAGGCGCCGCGTGTCCCAGAACAAGGCTTGCAGGTCGGTGGAGCCAATGTCGAGTTTGGGGGGCAGCCACCACTTGCTCGGGAGGCTGCGGGCGGCTTCCTGCAATTCCATATCGATGGTGCGGGTGGCGTCGAGCGCCTGGGAGCTGAGTTTGGATTCATTGCGTTGGAGAATTCGGGACATGATGACGCAGTGCAGGCGTTCTAGACGACCCATAGGGCAGTCATTGGCGAGGCGGGCCTCGGAGGCCATGCTGTGGTCGATACAGCCTTGAGGTATACCTAAAAGGAGACAGAGGTGGCGGTCTAGCATGACTATGCGGAACCACATCAGCTGCGGGTTGTATTTTGTCTTGGGGTCCAGCACCTTGTGCAGGGTCTGGGTATCCGATCGATGAAGGCCAATTAGCTGGGCGACACTCATGGCTCTCCGGCCCGCAATCCAGCTTCGCCGGAGGTTCCCGATGTTCGCCTGGTATAAACCCTCTAACATGATGCACTCAAGTCCCTCTATGCTGCCGATTAGTTCGTCGTTCGTCGTCACGTGGCGGATTGCGGTATCCACCAAACGTTCCATGATTACTCGTGGCGGTTCCGACAACCTTTGAATCTCCTTGTGAAGATCGGGGTGAAGATGTTGGAGGAAAATGGCGAGCTGGAGCATGTGTCTCGCGATCAGAATAGGATGCATGGTTGGTTCAGGAATCGCCAGTAAACTATCGGGCGTTTTGAGGCCATTCTGGTAGAGGGTATCGTATTGCGTAGTCAACAGTTCGTGGGAGAGGATGGAAGAGTGGCGACTGGCTTTGCAAATGCTCTCTGTATCTTCTCGTGATGGTAGTGATTCATGTAAGAACCAAGACTGCCTCCCATATTTAGATTGTGAGGCTGCCGTTCCAGTATCATTCCTGGTCGTAGGATATTGCTAGAAACAGTCAGTAACAGTCATATAATAATGGAAATTGGAAGATTGACCCCAGGAGATTTATAAGAGTTTACAGGCTTCGAATTCACCGACACAGGCGTGAGAACATTACGATCTGCCCTACCATTCTCGCTGGGTGTGGTAGCGGGAGTTCTGTTGTCAAAGGGAGCTCCATCACTGCTCTGGTGCACAGCTTCAATGCCCATGCCGGCATATGAGAGCTCCTCAGGGTATTTCTGGCTGATACAGCGGGAACCCCGTCGCCGACAGCCATCGCAGGAGGCACCAACAATGCGCGGATCGAATCGACACTTTACCTTCCGCCGCTTGCATTCCCAGCAACTGTGCGTGCCTTTCCGCACCTTCCTCCGTTTGGCGTCCGAGTAGCCGTCATATAATGGCGCCGCACGCGGATCAGACATTGTATGGATCTCCTGGAGGATGAGACCTGACTCCCCGAGGTCGTTGGGGCAACAGCAAAGGCAATGTATAAAGCTGTGAAAGAATGGAGATGACAGGAATGAAGCTACGGGTTGTGGGGGTAGTTGATGCTTCCAAAGGTGAAGCCGGCGTCTCCCTGCGCGACGTTAAGATAAGCAAGGCACGTTTCTCCTCGGGAAGTAGGTAGAGCGGCCTCAGCCGCTAAGTTAACTTAATTTTAGGGCGGGAAGTGGGGCGACCCGCACAAGCCACACGGTCGAATTCGCCTGCGAAACACCACAGGGGTTGAACGAACATGCAGAGTGGCGGATTTCCTTCACACCTCCTCTGCACCTTTGAAATCTAGAATCTTTGCTCTTTCAAGGGCTATCATACTGCTTGAAAACTCCCGTTCTCGAGACAAATATCACACCGCAGAGATTTCATACTGCAGAGCGACTCAATGTACTAGATACTGGTCTAGATCCTACAGCATTCAAAGTTGAGATATCAATTGTCATCAGCACGAGCCTTCAGTCGTCCTTGGCCCGTCTTCTTCATTCAAATTCGTATGCCTGAGTGCGCTGTCATGCAAAAGGAGAAGATCCACTGAGCAAGATCAACTAATCCCAGCACATCTAGAAACTTTGGAAGGAAAGACCTCCTGTTTGATCCTGAGCCCTACGTGGAATTATCGTTGGTTCCTCTAAATAATCTATATTTTTGACACAGATAACAGGCCGGATGTTTTCCTTCCATGTCACCCTCGGGAGTGGTTTTGAGCGCTCGTATGCAGGTGCCGGATGGCGCCGGGTGCAGGCACACTGGTTAGCCTATGGTCACGGTATCTTGAGAGAGCATGAACTCAGCTGGAAAAATACGAAAACGGCTTACTGAAGCTTTCGGGAGCATTGTGCTTATCTGGACTAAGATTCATACTTTGTCATTAATGAGGCAACATGAATGAATACACCAGGGGGGCACCACAGGACACTCCACGCCTCCCTTCTTGTGTATGAGTAAACACAAACACTCCCTAGCACTGGACAGGCATTTGCTAATTTTCCCCAGCTCCCAGCCATATGACAATTTATTGTTTGTCATATATAGTTGGGTGACTCTCATCTAAACAGAAAAGAACAAGATAGGTGAGTTGATTCATGTTTTTTACTCACATTTGAATCTTCCTTTACTAAATGGTGATCTCAGATCTAGCACATTATCTTTTAAGAGTCATGGACTCTAACAATCATACCGTTCTCCTTTTCGGAGGCGTCACGGGCCCATGGGTTGACGGCGTTGATTATGTCTACAGTCAGGCAGCGACAAAGCCATGGCTCCGGTCGTTCTTGGGCAACTTCTTCTCGGCACTCAAGGAAGAAACGTGGGCTATGGATCGAGCCTTGAAAGTGTTGAGCAGACTGCCCCTCTGCTCTCTGGCAAGTAGTACCTAACCTACACCCGCATTTCAAGATGGGTCAAAGAGACGGTATACTGTGACGCGATTGTCTTTGATCCTGAGACGTCACAGATAATCCTTCAACGTATCAACCTCCGATACCAGGAAAACTCCCAGAGCAACCTGGAAGCATATCCTTGAGGGACCACGAGAGACAGCCGCGGCGCGGACCCCCAAAGCACCCGTGAAAAAAACCAACAAAGTCAAGGAGAGTCGACAAGCTTCTTTGGCCATAGCTCCAGTGCAGCCACAGGAATGCGAAGCACAGGAGGACGAGGACGACGTGCCAGATGCGGGATTGTTTGATGCAATCTTGAATAGCATCTCTCAGGCTATGGGTAACGACCCTTCTGAGTTTACTGACGACACTATGGTAGCCGACCTCGGTGTCGATTCCACTATGGCCATTGAGGTTGTTGCCATCGTCAAAGCCGAATCAGGTCATGACCTGCCTGCTACCTTCGTCTTCGAGTATCCCACGATTGGCGACCTTCGCTGTGCTTTTGGAACGGAAAAACCAAAGGCTCCAGAGCCCAAACCTAGCGCAACCCCTTCCAGTTCCGAGATCCCTGTTTCACCAGGCCCCAACCCCGAAACTGCAGTATCCGAATCTGCTTCGTCACTGGGTTCAAGTATGGTCGCTATTGAAAAGGAGGAGACGACGCTCCTAGGTCATCAAGAGAACGCTAAGCGACAGGAGAAGCCATCCATTGACGTTGTCACCGGCACATCTCCAGCACCCACTGTCAGAATTACGCTGTTGCAAGGTCGTCCAGGTCCTAAGAGAACTCCCTTTTATATGATGGCCGACGGCACCGGGACTATTGCGACCTACATCCACCTTCCGGGCTTCAAGTCAAAATGCCAGTCAATGGCATTGACTCGCCGTTCCTCCGCTGCCCAACCAGACTGACCAAGGAAGTTGGCATTGAGGGGGTAGCGAAGCTCATCATCAACACACTCATGAAAGCCCAGCCCAAGGGTCCACTCATGCTCAGTGGCTTCTCTGCTGGCTCCATTGTCGCATATGAAGTCTGCCGGCAGTTAGGCAGAGCCGGCCGCAAGGTGGATGGTCTTGTGCTCCTCAACATGTGCTGTCCGCGCTCCAGCCTCCTTGATGAGGCCAAGATGAACTCTGAAGACGATGCCAGCTTCGCCATCTGAAAATGCGGTTTCCAAGGACGGCCTTTGGAGCTCATAAAACACCACCCGGCAGCATTTCCATGCATACCATGTCACCATGCACGCATACCACCCACCCTACATGACTGTGCAAGAACGACCAACTCACACAGCCGTCATCTGGGCAGAAATGTTTGGTCACTCGTGTGGTTGGCAACCCAAAGTTGATGAAAATGCTGGCAAACCAGGGGATTCCGACGAAGTCGTATCCTGGCTACATGGAAGACCCCAAGTTAGGTGTGTTCACTTGTCTTGTACCGGACGGGGCGAAGGCGGACCTGGGGCCAAATGGCGGGGGGAGCATTTGCTTGATAAGCAGATGGAAGAGGCATTTGCCTATTTTGAGGGATCGGCCTGATTGCACCTAGATTAGATAGAATTTGAGATAACGTGCTGGATAGAGGCACTGAACCGTTTCTTTGGTGTATTTGACAGAACCGTGCTTTGTAGACCGTAATCAGTGTGACAACTGGCATCAGCCCGCGGATAGTGCCTTGTATCGATTCCCGGGCATTGGAACAATTGATTCTCCAAATCATGAAGCCCTATTTTCTTCAAACTCGTCGATGTCCATTATGCTGATGCGAATGGCATTTTGCTCGGTCTTCAACTTGTTCAAGCACGTAGCAGGTTGAGGTCGAACGCTTTCCCTCCCAGCATTGGAGTCGCTAGCAAACACCACAGTAGTACTACGTACTTCAAGACGGAGTTTAAGACGATAATAACGAGAGTGAATAATCTTCTCTCTCTGTGCACAAGTTCTGCAGTCGTCGATCACAGTCTTCACCGTGCAGTTCCACTAACGGCTGTCTGCACGCCTATCCAGTTCGTCGGAAACATCAAAAGAAGAAAAGAAGATTGCCTGAACCTTGGCGGCATCATCCTTCTCCAGGGATTGCTTGACATGCCCGTGATTGGAGGCCTGCCACAGCGTCACTCCGTCGGTGTCGATACGGTGGAGGTTGAGAGGTGGATGAGGTTGAATTCACCCCTTAGCCAGAAGCGTGATAGCGGCTGGGGTGAACAGTCTGGGGGGCAATCAATCAGACCTTCACCATTCCAGACCCTGTCAATCCCCAGGATTCCCATTGCTTTTTCCTTGCTCCACACTTTCATCTCGTCTGTCTCGCATTCCTGAACACCTTGTCGCTGAACGGCTCGAGATGCTTCGCCGGTCTGGCGCTGCCCTGACTCGTCCGGTAGTTCAATTCTTCGCTGTGGCCTTCTCCGCTCTATGAACGACGTCAAACCAGCGCGCACACGTCGAGCCACTACGTCGCGAACACGAGAGAGCGCTTTTTGACTGTTACAACATTTGACTGCAGCTTCTGCCCCTCCTTCTTCACCGTGTTGTCGCCACTCCGCAAGCCAACGCCGGTAAGCACCAACTTCTGGATCCGTTCCTTTGACGACTCCGGATAATGCGAAATCATCTGCTGGCTTCGGGTTGTGGACGCAAAACATCGCCATTATGACGTTGCACGCGGAGTCGGGGGCCGATTTCGACGGGGTAGAATCAGCGGGACGCCGACGGGGCTGGGAGCAGGATGAATCGCAGTCTCCTGGTGCGGTGGCCGACTCACCGAAGAAACGGAAGAGAACCAGAAAGGGGGAGCTGGAGAAGAAGTTTGAATGCAAACATGAGGGATGCGGGAAGAGCTATTCGAGAGCGGAACACTTGTATCGCCATCAGTTGAATCGTATGTTGCTAAATCCGGAATCAGTCATACTCGTTTCCTCCCTGGCTGACCACTGCATTGAAACTACAGATAATCCCAAGCATATTTACAGATGCGACTTTCCCAACTGCTATCGGTCGTTTGTTCGTCAGGATTTATGTATTCGCCATCAGGAGCGTCACACGACCCATGGCTCTCAGCTTCAGAAGCGGGATAGTTTCGCTGCGCATTCTTCCAGACCTGTTGTCGCCGCTCCTCCTACCCCGCGCGATGAGACGAGTATGGCTGTTCATCCTGCACCGCAGTCAAGACCAACAGATTCCCCAGTATCCCCACGAAGGATGTCCATGCCCCGCGCACACCTCTCGAGAGACTCACCGCCCAGCACAGCAGGTTATTTAGCTTCCGCACCCCTTCGTTCAACCGGCTCATCCTCCAGCACCTCTGCCGAACCCGGTATTCCCTCGTCAGCGCAAGGCTACGGCATCGCCCCCGATCAGCGCATCAAATCGGAAAGCAATAACGGAATGTACGTCCCTCAACGATCCCAGTCGATGGCGATATATGGAACAGCGGACCGCCAAGTGTATCCGTCATACGATGATCAGCGTTATCAAAATGTTCCATTCAGCCCCCCGAACATGCAAGCTGGGCTTCCAAGCACCACAACAACGGGACGGCCAAGGCAGATGTCAGTCCCAGGGTCCAACCCCAACGCAGGCACATATTTGGCCTCAACGGGGCCCGGGAGTAATGATACGTTATCCAATGGCTATATTCAGCAGGGTCTCCAGATGTCCTCTTTGCAGCCATCTGAGTATTCAGACCCAAACCTCACCGGGGCCACCGATGCTTCGATCGCAAATGCAATATCGAACGGACTGGGCAGTATCGACTCTGTTTCTGGGGTAATGGGCCCTGATCCAGCGGTATCTGAACTTGATACAATGGCAGCATATGCGCTACCGGTCTTCGGTGGTGAAACCCTTAATCGATCTCCCTTTGCCATGAATGACGACTTTACTGCCTGGCTCTTCAACGAGCAGTTGAACACCTCTACGTCCATGAATTATCCGACAGTGTCTGGCATGATGTCAGGCTACTCAGACCCATTCGCATCCCAACTTCAAAGTCAATATTACCCTACCGATCCCGCCTTCGGGGCATATTTTACAAACGTTATTCAACAACAGCACCCGATGACTGTAACCAGCATACTCGACTCCGGTCCGCCACATTCGGTTATCTCTATAGAAAAACGGAACGAAATTATCGATCTATTCCAGACTCACTTCAATGAGACAGATCAATCAGCAGTAAAGAAGAGGAAGGATGTCATCTTGGAAGGAAACATTGATGCAGAAGACCACATTTTATGTTTACGAAATATGCAGACTTATATTGCATCTTACTGGCATCACTGCCATGAGCAACTACCGATCCTACATAAACCAACTTTTGCTGCTGACAAGACTCCGAACCTTCTGCTCCTTGCTGTAATGGCTATTGGCGCGGCTACCCTCGACAAGGACCATGGACATGCGATGACTGAGGATGCGGCTGAATTAGCCAACTTTATTGCATGGCATCTACGCTGGGAAATATTCAGGGACGCAGACTTCCGGCCTCCTGCGAAGCTGTGGATTTTCCAGGCGTTGCTGCTGCTGGAGACTTATGAGAAGATGTACTCTACGCGGGCTCTCCACGAACGAGCTCACATCCACCACGATACCACCTTGACGTTAATGCGACGCGGAAGCTCGCTTATTGGTCGATCAGCTTTTGATTCTCCCCCTAGCCTCCGGGAGGACAGACCGATCCGATCTACGACCGGATCAGGGACGAATTCCGCATCCGAAATTGCTGCTGGGGAGGAATCGTGGGCCCGATGGATCAAGGCTGAAGCTACTCGAAGAGTAGCGTTTGCTGCCTTTGTACTGGATTCGACACATTCCACGATGCTTGGCCATTCCGCGAAAATGGTAGCGCACGAAATACGGCTGCCACTTCCCTGTGACGAAGCTCTGTGGTCAGCAACGAGTGCAGCTGAGGTAGCTCGGGTCCAATCCAGCCTGAGTTCGAACCAAGTCAAACCGATCATGTTCCTGGACGGGTTGAAGAAGACACTCAACGGCCAGCGGGTACGCACCAATTCCTTTGGCCGCACAATTATCATGGCCGGGTTGCTGAGCGTCAGCTGGCACATGAACCAGCGAGACCTTCAAGTGAGCTCGTTGGGCGTCAGCCAAGCTCTGGTTGGAAGAGATAAATGGCGAGCAGCGCTGCTTCGTGCCTTTGATAATTGGAAACGCGATTTCGACGAAGCATCAATGGCGTCGTATCCTTCTAATTATTCGCCGGTGTATCGAAACCAGCATCCCTTTGATGAAGACGTCTTTTTCCAGTCGCGGAGCGTCCTGCATCACCTTGCGCATATGGCATCGCACGTGGACGTCGTGGACTGTCAGATATTTGCGGGCGCAAGTCGCCTCCTGGGCAGGTCCATCACACCCAAGGACTTTAGCACTGCGCGAGAGAAAATGACCGATCGCTGGGCAACCAGAGCATCTGCGCGTGATGCCACATATTACGCCTTAAAATTCCTATCGCAAGTCCTCACACCTCAGGGGGGTCGATCCGAACACGGCGGATACATCAGCTACCCCGAATACAACGCCCGTGAAGACTATCTGCTCAATCGAACCTGGGTTCTCTACTTTGCCGCGTTGGTGGTATGGTGCTACGGGTATGCGCTTGACGGGCCGATCCATCCCCCGCCGCCGGAACTCTCCACCAGCGCAGCACAGCGACAGGATATGTACGCTTTTCTGGAACGAGTCGGCGGGGTAAGCAGTCCCGAAGAGCTCGACACCATGCCCGATCGGAACCGCTGTCTGGGGTTATTGATGGTGCTGCGCGAGGACTTTTCGAATACGCGGTGGGAGCTCCTTCACGAAGCGGCGAACCTGCTTGGGAGCTGTATCGACAAGCTGAGGGGGATCCATGTGCCTGCGAATATTCCCCCGTTGTAGGGGATTACTATTTATGTTCACGAGTCGCTTTTTCTCCAGACTGTGTTATTAGGGGGTATCTTTGTTCTGCTATGCTTTATTGTTCATTTTCTGATACCACTTTCCTGCGAACTCTTTTTTGTACATGTTGACGATTCTCGAGGTATTAAATTGGTGGCGATTTGTATATACACGATTCTATTTCTACTCCGAACTACTGTATATAAATGTACATATTTTATAGTTGTTCTTGAGTCTTCATGGTCCGTCGATGTTTGGTGACTGTCTGTTTCCCTGGCGACGGACGCCCCCGACACAGCGGGTGGTGGGCAGGCGTCGTGGCTCTAGGGCCGCCAATCCGCAAACCATCAACATCCCAACTCGCAGACCAACAACACCGCAACACCCTCAATCATACCCCTTTTCCTCGATTCTTTGATCCTCACCTCCCCAATCGACTCTCCAGAGAAACTAAATTCCCTTGAAAGCAAACAGACATGGTACGTCCGCTTGTTTTCCCCCTCTCTCAGCTGGTGGCGACGTCGCCGTAAACACAAACATGTCGCCATCCATGGTTTAGGACACAGTTTGTACCGACGGCGAGGTCACTTTTTGCCCTGACTTGCTGTCTTGTTGCCCAACCCTCTTCCTCTAATCCAGATATCCTTCAACACCCCTCTCAGTCCATCACAAAGCATTCTCCCCACTTCATCTCCCCTCAATCCAACCCAGGACCCCCCATCCCTTCACCCAAGAGAGCGAAAGAGCGAAAGAGCGCAAGAGCGCGAGAGACAGACCCCAGACCACCCACCATGGATTCAACCCACTATCAGGACAGCGATAATAACAACAACCAGGCCTCTACAAACTACAAAGAAGCGTTCTCCCTCTTCGACAAGCGTGGCACCGGCCGTGTTCCCCTCGAGTCCCTGGGCGATTTACTACGTGCGTGCGGACAGAACCCTACCCTCGCTGAGATTGCGGAGTTGGAGCAGGGGATTGGCGGAGACTGTGCGTATTCCTTTTTCCCCGTTTCATGCGCCAACAGGCTGTAGAGCTATGATGAACGCTGGAGGCTGACTTGGATGCGCTGCCCAGTTGATTTCGATGCGTTTTCGAAGGTCTTGAATCGTCCGGGCGGGTTCCGCGATCCAGGAGAACCGGAGGAATATTGTCGTGGGTTCCAGGTGTTTGATAAGGATATGACGGGGTATATTGGCGTGGGACAGCTGCGATATAGTGAGAAACCCCTCCCGCTCGGCTTGCGCCTGATTGTGGGTGATTGTTCGTCGAATTTGATTGCTGATTGTGGTAGTCCTTACGAATCTCGGCGAAAAGATGACGGATGATGAAGTGGATGAGCTGCTCAAGGCAGTCGATACCAGCTCCGGCGAAATCAACTATACCGGTACGAGATGTTGTCTTTGATATGTTTCTTTTAAAAGATACTGACTATTGTTCCTGCAGAGCTCGTGCGTACCATTCTCGCCAACTGAAATAGCCAACGCGATGACGCATGGATGGAATTGTTTTTCTTTGTTATGGCGGCTACGATATTACCCCTTCTCGATGATTTTATTATCCGGCCTGTTTTCCAGTTTATCACGACCTAGTTCAGTTGTATTGTCGGGCTTTTTTATACCTCTTTTCCGAGTTCGTTCCTGATCGGATAAAGCTGTGGGAGGATTTGGGATTGATTTGAGGTGCATGCTCGTTGGGGTATGCATACGGGGTTAGGTTGGTGTATTGGTAGAATTTTCACTCTATGGGATAAATACCTCGAATTGATGCGATTCATCAGACACTGTCGTAGCTTTCCATCATCATTTCTTCCCTAAATCCTCCCACCCTGCCCACTCCTCCCGTTCAACCTGTATCTCCCTCTCCATATCCCCCGTCTCCACCAATGCCCCAGGAAGCACATACACCACCTCCGGCTGCTTCTCCTTCTCTTCCTCCTCTTCAACTCCACCGGACCCAGACCCTACTCCCGCCGAAACAGACGGAAAATGCACCTCATCCAACAAATACCCAATAACAACCCTACACCTCCCACACCTGATCAGTAACCGTTTCTCAAACCCATCTGTGCGCCTGATTATCGTCGGCTTGCGATCTGGCGCCGTCGTCGAGAGAAGGAGGGTGTGGTGGCCGCGTCTCTTGTTGCTTTGCCGGCGTCGAACCCCGCCTTCTTGTTCTTCGTCTACATTTGACTCTTCTCCTTCTTCTGACTCCTGCTCGTCGAGCTCTGAGGAGGAGGAATCCAGGTTTCGGAGCGGGAGAATCAGCGCTGCGTCTTGTGCTGGTGGGCTTCGGCGGGGTAAGCTGGAGATGTCGCGTGTGGAGGCGAGCAGGAGATGGTTGCAGAATGTACAGTGGTATGTGCGGATTGGGAGGCGGCGGCGGGAGCGTGTTGTCGTTATCTGCGTCTTTGTTTCTGGCTGGAGCGCAGGTTCTTGGCACGGGGATTGCGGTTTGGAGTTGGGGCCGGGGACTGGTGTGGGTGCTGAGGACATGTTTCCGGTGGAAATGAATAGAGGCGTGTGAGAGATACACTGCTTTTTCCTTCTGGGATTCTCTTTGATTGATAGATGCTGAAGTGAAGCTGGACTTGTCGCATTTGCGTAGTTATGAACTCCTATCGATAAGAATCTGCTTAGATAAGCGCCGTGCCCTGAGCTTCTCGAGACGCGATTCTTGACTGGGAAGGCGGAGAAGAGAAATCCAACTACTCCGAGTTGTATCCTAATTAAAACCTATGGCGTGAATATATGCAGCAAAAAAATAATTAGGGTAACGTAATCCACAAGCGAGCGAACCACACAAGCAAGCGAACCACTTTTCACCTTGTTGCAGAACAACGCATTAATTATCAAATATGTCAACCACACCAAGTCATCAAACCTCTTTTCAAGAAGGAAGGCTTCTTTTAGCCATTCAAGCATTTAATAATAATCAGATTTCAAGCATACGGGCTGCAGCAAGGCTATATGAAGTTCCTTATTCAACTTTAATCCATCACATACATGGTTGTACAGCACTTGTTGAGACTCCCCCAAAGAACCAAAAGCTCAGTCCTACAGAGGAAGAATCTCTTGTTCAATGGATTCTAGCCATGGATGAGCGAGGTCAGCCACCCTGAGTTGGAACCATACAAGAAATTGCCAATATTCTTCTTGCCAATCAAGGAATCAGTTCTTCACCCACAGTTGGTCAGAACTGAGCACAAAACTTTGTCAATCACCATGAGAAGCTGAAATCCAAGTTCTCCTGCAAATATGATTATCAGTGAGCTCTATGTGAGGATCCTGAGATTATCCATGGGTGGTTTAGGCTTGTACAAAACACCATTGCAAAGTATGGGATCCTTGAAGATGATATCTACAACTTTGATGAGACTGGGTTTCAGATGGGTGTTATTGGGACTGCCAGAGTGATTACAGAGTCTGAAAGAGCTGAAAACCCTAAGCTTGTACAGCCTGGAGATTGGGAATGGGTGACTGTTATTGCTGGAGTCAATGCAACTGACTGGGCCTTGCGTACAATGATTATCCTCAAAGGAAAGATGCATCAATCCTGCTGGTACAAGACAGAAGGGTTACCATGCAACTGGCTGATTGAAGTCAGTGATAATGGCTGGACAACAGACAAGCTAGGCCTGCATTGACTAAAGGAGGTGTTCAACAAGGATACTCTACTCTGTATGAAGGGCAAATACCAACTGTTGATTCTTGATGGACATGGAAGTCATTCCTTGGCTGAGTTTGATCAGTTCTGCACTGAGAACTGCATTATTGCTCTCTATATGCCAGCTCATTCCTTCCATCTTCTTCAGCCATTGGATGTTGGCTGCTTCTCCCCCCTGAAAAGGGCGTATGGACAGCAAGTGGAGAACCAGATGTGGCTTGGAATCAACCATATTGATAAGGAGGAGTTTCTGGCCCTATATCCTGCAGCTCAGGCACAGACCCTGACTGAGAGCAACATCAAGAGCAGCTTTAGAGCTGCTGGATTGGTTCTGTACAATCCTGAGCAGGTCCTCTCATGGCTTAATACTACAATGGAGACTTCCACCCCCCCAGGGACTTCCCACAGCTCCCAGGCCTCCTGGGCCACAGCCACACCACACAATGTACACCAATTGGAGCAGCAGACCAAGAAAGTTATGAACTATATCAAGCGCCGTACACAGAGCCCACCCAGTCCCACCCACCAGGCCCTGAGTCAGCTTGTCAAGGGCTGCCAAATGACTATGCATAGAATGGCACTTCAAAAGCAGGAAGTCAAGGAACTAAGAGCTGCAAATGTAAAACAAAAGAGGAAGCGGGAGAAGGGTCGTACATGGATAGCTCAAGAGGGTGCTTTGGGGGTTGAAGAAGGCTTGAGTCACGTACAAAGAGTCAAGGAGTGGGAACAGGGGGTGGTTGATGCTGCTGAGTCCCAACCACGGAAACGTGCAGCACCACAGTGTAGTGTATGTGGGATAGTTGGACATACTGCCCGTACATGCTCTAGGCGTACAGGAAATAATTTATAATATAATTCTTTCTTTTTCCCTTTATTGTTGAGGGATAAATGCATTCTTGTCGTACAGCAGGGTGGGAAGTGGTTCGCTTGCTTGTGGATTACGTTATCCAAAACATACACGGTAACGTAATCCACAAGCGAGCAAGCCATATAAGCAGGCGAGCCACCTCAAAACACATACTAAATATGATAAAATACAGCATCATATCTTAACAACCACATGAGATATGAACATGATGCTTGAATTCTGAGCTTAATATGATATCCATAATATACACTCTATATTTTTAGATTGATAATCACTTTCCTTACTCTTTGTTACAAAAATTACTTTACAATTTCTGTAAAATAAAAGAATCTTGGTATTATATCTAGTATTTAGAGGCAATCAAGCTCAAAATCAGTACTTAATAGTAAAAGTCTACAAAAAATACCCTCTATTAATCAGAAATCATAAAGACATGTGGTTGTTGAGATATGATGCTGTATTTTATCATATTTAGTATGTGTTTTGAGGTGGCTCGCCTGCTTATATGGCTCGCTCGCTTGTGGATTACGTTATCATCCTTCCTCCGGCTTCTTCGGCTTAACAGATATCCATTCCAAGCAAACAACACCAACAATGGAAAGGCGGGCCAGCGCAACGCCGACATAAAACGTCTCTGTCAATGCCTTGTTATACGCGATAAGAACTACATAATAGAATTTCGCGGGAACCTGATTCTTGATCTGCGTTGCGCCGGCTTCGAAGATGGTTTTCGGATCGAGCATGGGCACGCTCGCACTCAGGTGCTTCACGCGCTGATTCGTGAAGACGTTTTGAGCAACGGAGACGAAGAGAGCGCCCGCAAGATTTTCTGTGAACATGACTGCGGCCGTGCCGATCGGGATGTCCTCTAATGGCAGTGCGGTTTGGACTGCGACTAGAGCGGTCTGGAGTCCGACCCGAGAACCAAGAGCGCAATGATACGTCCGTTCTTCCACTCATACAGAGTCCCACCCCACTGCAAGGCCAGCAACAGACAGATGACGCCCGGTAAGATAAATGCCGTCCCATCTGCCTCAACTGCTCCTTCAGCCTTACCACCTTGGTGGACCTGGCGGAGTGAACGTAGAAGAAGATGACGAGCGCCGTCAGGAACCCCAAAGGCAGATTAATATAGAAACACCGTCTCCAGGTGAGTTTCGATTTATCCGTGAATGCGCCGCCCATCAACGGGCCTGCGACGGAAGCGAACCTATACCTCCCCCCGACCATGCCGACCAGCGTGGGCCGCTGGCGCGGCGGCACAGAGTCAGCGACGAGCAGGAATGCGCCGGCAACGACGCCACCATTCCCCACGCCAGCGATGGCACGGCCGATAATCAGTACTCCTGAAGTTTGGCGCGACGGCACAGATGAGGGACCCCAGTTCAAAAATCAACAGACCGGGGTAGAAAGTGAAGACTTTCCCTCATGTGAGCTGGAATGCGCAGGTGGTGAGCAAATAAGAGCTCGCATACCAGCCGACGTCGTCGAGTGCACCCAACTGATTGGTGATTTTGGGAATGGTGCTGGTGATGATGGTGTTGTCGAGGCCGATCAGGAAGACGGAGATGTTGCGGGCGAAGACGACGAGGGCGAGTTTTAGCTTGCCAGGATATTCGGGTTCGTCGTCTTCTTTGAAATTCCTTTCGGTTGTGCTCTCTGTAGGCGGTTCTGGGGGAGATTTTTCATCGTTGATGCTGTGAATAGACTTCGGAGGGCTGCACAAGATCGCGTTTCCGGGCGGCAGGGATCTTCTCGTCTGCGGGTCCGTCATTCTGCTAATATTTGTTGCACGAGACGCTTTGATATATAAAAATAAGGAGAACGATAACCGGGGCACATGAGAACAGACTCAGCTGCAAATGACAAGGCATCTCAGGAGATCCCCAATAAACAGAGCCTTAAATAAAAAAAAATCATCAACAACCGACAGCCTGTGCCATCGGTTTATGAGCCTCGCGAACGTCTATTCCCAGCACTGCCAAGGAATGTGTAATGATGCTTCATCATGAAGAAGGAAGAATGGACCAGTGAGCGAAGAGAGGCCGGTCTGGTTTTTCTCTGCCCGGACGATATGGGCCAGGACCAATCGCCTTCGTCCATCTGACGGATTCTAGCCGCGATTTGAGATCAGGCTTGACGCCGCGGACACGGCGTCCTCCGTTCGGGTTGAGCGCAGTTGGACGTTGACAGGTTGTGTACTATACACCCGTCCGTAGTTTGGGGGCAAGATGGGGATGGATGAAAAAGATGTTGCATTTTCCTCAAATACCCCCTTGCTCCATGCTAATGAACAGGGAAAAGTGCAGAAATTAAAACGACTCGTGAAAAGACAGAGTAGAAGGAAAGGAACAAATGCGCTGGAAAGACTATAGTAGATACGGCCTCCAAGGGCATACGGAGGGATTCCAAGAGGATCGAACAGCTACCAACGCCTAGTGAATAAACGGTTGAACTTCCCAGACTCCAGCATGCTAATCTCCTACTTTTATAATCCGTCCCATACCAGAACATAGGAAAACATAGGGAAAACAAAGGGAAGTAAAAAGAGTCATTAAAGGGGCGCTGCAAGAACAAGTCAAATGGGGAAGCAACAAACAAGACATAGGAAAGAATATATTAAAGGAAATAAAACTGTTAAAACATCCATCATAAGGATTTCCCCGCCGAGAACATATCCAAAACCGCGAAACCAAAGGCATTCGAAATACATGCGTCGTCGAAAAGGTCCGGTAAACAAAAGGCGAAAGCTTATTTTCAATTCAAACGGTAGATCCGTTATTCCAAGCAAGTAGGTAGGCGTGAGCCATTTTCGTGACTTTGTCATCGATGTAATGCGTACGCAATAAAAGCAGGATTCATGGGTAATTTCGAGGTAAGCAGATCGCTAAACGGTTCTCGAATCGTGTCAAAAGGCGTCGGCGCTCTCGAGTCAGATTTAATACAATGCGGTGAAAGAATAGAGGCGCTATACCCGTCATGATCAGAAGTGGTTCCCACATCACTCATTGCCAGGTTGATGGGAAGTCTAGATGTAATCAAGAAGGTATCTCTGAAAGGGGTTTCGTCTCCGTTGCGGTGAAAGCATGGGTTGATGGGGAGGCGCGAAGTAAGAAGCTCGGGGTTTGTGGATGGGAGGATTGGTGGATCGGTGGAAATGCGTGGCTCGGCTACAGTCTGCTCCCTTTCTCTTTCCTCGCTCTTGTGGAGCGGGCTTATCGGGAGTCGTGACGTAAGGAGTTCGTCCTGCAGCGGCAGCGAAGGATGCGATTGCATCTCAGGGGTAGACACTTCGGCTGAACAATGTTCAACAGCGTCATGTGTAGTCCCAAGCCGTGGGTTAATCGGAAGTTGTGACATAAAAAGGTGTTTCGAAGATTCAACAGAAATATCCCGTTCTTCGGGAGCTCCTCTGAGCAGTTTTGCCTCGTAATCGTCAGGCGGGTTCAAGATCACGTCCTGGCTTTGTGACAGGGGACGTGACACGAATGCAGGGTTGATAGGTAGGTTCGACGAAGACAAGTCCATCGGATCCGGTGCCTTTGGTGAATTGTCCTCATCAGGTCGAGCATGGCAAGCATCGGTAGCAGCTACAACAGCTAATGAAGGGCTCCTGAGCAATTCTTTCCCCGGTTGAGAGGCTGGTATTGAATGGTCTGCAAAGGAACCGGATGCATGACCACCAACACCAGTCAAGTCTTCAGGAAGTTCCGTTATTGGAGTAGCATATATTACAGGGTCATCAGCCTTATGTTCCGGAAGGGCGTCAAACGGTGTCATCAGGTCAATGTGGGGATTCCCTTCCAGATAGGAGCAATGGTGGCTTTGATCCTGTACATTACTTGCATACAACGAGTAATGTGATATATCCTCAGGAACAGAGAGGCCACCGGCAGGTTCAATTGGTATGACCCTTTGGTCCAGACGGTATGAATGGTCCTCAGGCAGTGACGGCGTGGGAGGATGTTGGAATTCACCCTGCTTATTGGAATAACCATAAGAACCACGCACGTCATGAAGATCACCATAAGAGCCTAGATGTTGTGTAGAAGGAGGCATGACAGCATGGCTCTGCGCTTGTTCATCTAAACTCGGATCTGAGTTATGCAAGCTAGCAATGTGGATACTGTCAGGTGGATAGCCATAGAGGCCGTCCTGAGGCTGATAGTCGATAGACTCATAGGTCGGAATCAGATCAGCAGGATGGTAATGATGGTTTTCCGGGAATAAGCGTAGTAGTTCCTTTGCAGAGAGGCGGTCCTGTGGTTTCGGACTCAGACAGATCTGCATGATGTTTTGGTAGTAATCTGGTATCTTCAGGTCAGCAGGAATAACCAATGGACGAGGTTGTCTCCCAGGCTCGTCTTCCTCCATTGCAATTGCCCAGAGAGTCATGCCGAGCTGGTAGAGGTCAGATTTCACCCCGATATACATCGATATTCTCTGCTTGCTCTCCAGCTTCTTCGTAAACTCTGGAGGCTCCCATCCAATGGGGCAACCGCGCCGATTGATGTCAATAATCTTGGCATCATCATTTTCATCAACGACGACGTTTGAGACCGTGAAGTCTCCTTGCACAAATCCAGCTTCGTGGATGTCGGCAAGACCACTAATAATTTGTCGAGCCCAACGCTCTCGTCGTGCCCATGATATGCTGCCTTTGAAATCATAGAACAGGTCAGCCAGCGCACCCTTGGAAGCGAAGCCAAGGAGAAGGCCTTTGACGACTTCCATGCTATCATCCACAAGAATGCCTTTAAACTGAATGACGTTGGGGGTTCCTAGCATGGCGTGGAGGGCATTGATTTCGTATAAGAATTCTTCCACTGTGTCGGGACCTGTGATGTCCTTCTTGACGTAAACTTCTCCATCTAGCTTGACCCTGTACACGAAACCTGACAGATGGGCGTCGAATGCAAGATAGCTCTCGGGGATTAGCGCTGGGCTTAAGTGAGCAACGCTCGTAACTGATGGATAGGGAATTATTTCATTGACATCTTCTGTTACGTGGACATGCAGCCGGCCGTTGCGAGTCTGGAGCCTAAGATTCGTTACGGTATCATAGAATTGGATCTCGGGTAGAGATTCACGAATATGTTCGTATATCCGTGTGTTTTTGTCGCGGTGATAGTATAGCTCCCGAAGGTCTTGTTCCAGGGAACCCGGTTCGGCGTCTCGATAGTCGCATGATACCGTCACCCTCCGCCAGCTGTTAGGCCCGTCAGCATACGTGACGAAGAATTTTTCCCGGTCCGACGTATCCCGGAAGCGCATGCTCAGATTCAAGATCCATTTTCTATCCAATTCCATCTCCAAGTCATCGTCTGGGTCTTCCCCGTAGCCGGAGATATCATCCGTATGCGTCGTAGCATCGTAATGGTTGAGTTCAGGTAAAGACTCTTCGTATCCTAGGGCATAACTAGTATCCGAATCGTCCCATTGTATATCCGGAGCCGACAGTCGCGAGCCCGGAGCAGGACATGGTGATTTTGTTCGATGTCGACTGAGCGTCCTTCGACGATCAGCAGAGAGAGCACGACGGTGGCTTGGTTGCGTTTGCGTGGGAGTCAAAAACTCCCGGCGTTCAGAATTCTGTCTTGAAATTGCCTCACGGGTCACGTCGATATTGTTGATTGATTGTTTAGGAGGCAGGGGTGTGCTGCATTCATTTTTGCTTTCCTTGTTGTCCTTGTTGTCCTTTTTATTGTCATGGCTCGATTTGACTTCGCGGGTTTCAATGGGTGGAGGCGTGGGCGGTGGCGGGGCTGTGGAGGGTCGTTGCCGATGGAGGGGACTGTGATTGTGATGAGCCAGCCATTTGCGCAACCCCAATCGATGCAGAAAGCTCTGTTTGACCGGAGCGGCCTTCTTGGGGTCAGGCATGGGGGAGAGATGGTCGGGAAGAAGACCGAAACCGTCCGCAATTGAGATGGCCATGCAGCACGGCTGGACGCGAGCTTTGGCTCTGCGGCCGCGTGACAATTGACCTGGACGACTGGCTTGACGAGATTGGAATGTCCATATGAAGAGACGGTCAACACGATCGAGCGGTTGAGTCTGACCGTTTCACCCGTGTTTGGCGAGACATGCGGTCGTGCGGATGGACAGCGAGGATAGTCAGCGGCAGGGGGAGAAATTGGGTGTAGCCTCTCCCGAAAACAGCCAGCTGTGCAGCAGTGGCAGCACACTTGCAGGCTGTGAAGGGGAACGGTGTTTGGTGTAACCGACAAAGGTAACGATGGGACAAGAGGATAAGGAGAGAATCGCAGTCGAATTTGACTCGCACGACGGCCGATTGGCGAGACGAGATGCACAGCGGCTGCTCGAACGACGGAAGCGATGGGTGGGCTCCCAATTCGGTGGCAAGTAGAGACAGGGAGAAAGAGACGACACAGAGAAGACCAGCCTTGCTTTGCTGTTCTCTTTGATGGTTTCACTTTGTATCTGTGGTGTGTTGACTGTTGTTGGAAGAACGATGAGGCTGATGGGATTTCAGGCACTCAAAAGAAAATTTTGCCAAAATTTGTGATTGTGTTTTTGTCAAGGCCTCAGGTCTCACCGCCAACCATCGCACGGCATGACTCGAATTTTTTCAAATTAAGAGAAAAATAAAGAAGCGCCGGTCCTCTAGCGATTAATTAAAAAGACGCGCGATGAAATGAATCATTGCCATTTGTTGAGTTCCAATCGTGTGTCTCTGGTGGGAGAACAGCGCCGACAGGTGGTGGACTGATGATCCTCAACAACAGCCATGCAAGGCGCCTCAATACGCAAGTTCGACTGGCCAGCCAGTTCAGCGTCTTTCTAGAAGACTTGTCGAGATTGAGTTATCAGACAGGCGCTGACCCAGGGTTTCTGCTGCGGGCGTCTCCATCGCCCTCCCATGGGTCTTCCCGACGAGCTTCCACGCCATAAATCGCGTCAATTTGCAACGTCTCGAGAAATGAAGAATGGGAGTACTTGATACAGGGGAACGTCTTGTTCTCTGACTTCTATTCGTCCAGCTTCGACTTGCCAGCTTCACCCAGCAGCAGTGCTCCATGACTCCGTGTCATCGTCCACTTTACCATCTGTCAGCCATCCCCGATTCGTCAAACACCACCAACACTCGCGTTGCGACATTGCATTGCACTGATAAGGCTCCTTTTCCTTTATGTCTTGCTGATGTTCTTTCTGTGGGTACTGAAAGAGCCCGGCATGCGACCGTGCAGTAGCGAGCATGCAATTGGAGGCCCTGTTCTTCTACCAAAAGCTAGGGCAAAGTACACCCAACACCGATCTCTGCGTTGGCTCCAATTGCATGAACTGGATCCCTTTACCATTCCTGTTGCTAGGTCCTGTTCATATGCAATTTGACATCATGCATCACAAGGAAAACGCGAACTGTCCTCGTTGTGGCCTCGTCGGTCGCCGGCTAGCGTTCGCATCAAACAGTCGATGCTGTTCATTCGAAGTTTCAGCCATGTGAAAGAAGACAGATGAAAGGGCTAGCCAGCTCAGACACACACACTGACGCGCAGGCAAATATCTGGCATCCCACGGACTATTTATTAGTTGTATGCCAACCGCGATGTCCGCCATCAAACCAAATCTCTACACGGGGAGGTCTTCTGAGCCACAGCAGAGTCGCTCAGCCTCATCACCGAAGCAGGCAGATGCATGAACTAACCGGCCGAGTTAGTTACACGTTGCCGGATTTATGGAACTAGCGAACGATACGTTCGTATCCTCAAGTATTTTCAAGCAGCGCACTGGGCCTTGAGGATGGGTAACCGGACAACGGCATGAAATCAAGGATCGACATTTTGCATGATGCCGCCACAAGATTAGGTTAAGTGAGCTCGCCAGAGTCAAGAGCTACAACCGCGCAGTGACTGCTTGGATGCTACTGATATTCGATAGATCAAATTCCATATCATACCCTTATTGTCTGGAATGATCTGGCATCTGATTATTACCTAGCGCCGTGCTGTGGAATATGTATATGGATGGGTCGCACGCATTCCTGGAAAGTGAGCGATCTGGACTTGGTTCGCCTCTCACCCTGAGCATGGCGGCGTTGGGAAGGCCACGGCTATCAAGTGTTAGCTGGCTTCAGGGAAAAGGAATGCTCGTGAGTTCGGCTTTGATATCAGATTTATAGGGAGAGGTTCTACTGCTGCCGAAGACATCAGGATGGACCTACTGGGGCGAATGCGCTTGTGGACTTGACTCGGGTAAGGATGGATTCTTATATCCATCCTGCTCTCAATCAACCACTGTCTGGTACTGGATCACTTGATGCTCAAAGATCCAACGTTTTTCAGTCTTGGAACCGAAACCAGCCCTTGGCTCTGAGATTTTGTTGTTCTGGCTCTTGCTTTTTGGCTGGGTTTCTTCATTCACTGGGAAGCAAAGAAATTCACTTGACGCATCTAGAACTCAGGACCCAATCTCAAGTCGACCCTCAAATTCCAGTTCTGAGCGTCGGGATGCTGCTTCAATGTTGCGCAGGTCAAGACAGCACCAAATCCGATCCCCCCCAGTACCCCTCCCGCCTTCTTCTTCAAGCCTTTGTATGATGCAATCCGGAAGGGCATGTTCCTACTTTGTTGACAATGATGACGAGGCAAACTTTTAACTTGTGTTCCAGGCATTCTTTCTAAGGCGGACGACAGTATTTTTATCGAGCTCCCGCGATGGCAGATGCAAGACATGTCTCGCCAAGAGGACCTCCGGGGTGGCATGCACCAAGATCAGTATCGTCAAGTCCATAACCGTGATACTACTCCAGAAACAAGAGACGCTCACGCCGTCTTGGATATTGCTGCCACATCTACAACCGGAAATATGAATACAATCCGCACGAACGACTCGGACTTCCAGTTCAAGTGAGCCACACCCAATCGGCATCCAACAAGAGAGGAATGGCGACTTGCAAAGGTTCCGGACTCGATGGCAAACGTTTGCGTCGCCCAAGCTTCTGGGGAAGTCATTGCCACATCTCCTCATCACTGCTTTGAGATTATAATCACAAAACAATGGCAGTATTTCCGGTGTCGCTATTGAATCTTACCGCTGTCTGGGTACTGCTGTAAAATATCCACAGCTGACATTGTGTGAAATCTGAGGCCAAAAACAGACTGCAGTACGTATCTTGCACTGACAAAGATGAGGTTCTTTTCAGAGCATCTATGAAATGAAATGAAGCAAGCCCTGCACAGTCAGATAAAGATTCAGTGAGGTGGAGAGATGAGGCAAAGGCTACGAAAAACAGTGCTGGAGAAGCTGTCACCAGAAGATGCATCAATGGGAAAGTGGAAAAATTCATGAAATAACCATGATGGAATGGAAATGAAATTCAACTTCCAACGTCAACCATGAAGCGTACAACTGCATGATGGAGGATGTTGAGGAGGAAGTGCTGAGACAATGGGGGAAGAAGACAAAGTGCAAATTGGATAGTTAAACACATTACCAATGTCTCTCAGCTATGCAGTCACACTCAACAAGAGAACCACCCAGACAATGCAATAACTCAAGAGAATCCAGAATGAAATGAAGCCACTAAGCAGAGCTCTTGATCATTATGAAAATCTAGCAAAGCCCACCAAATGAATTCAACATCATGTTGCAACTGCTGAGTCCACTGAGGGAAAGTGTGAGGTCTGCAGAACTTCCAAACATGATGGCCACACCACCTCAATTCCACAAAGATACTGAGCTCATGAATCTATCTATCAAGCTCAAACACAACATCATACAGCTTACATTCCTGAAAACTCACAAATGCATTAAAAGTACAAAAACTCTGCGCCTAAAGATTTCCTTTTGGTGTATTGGTGCTCCTTCATTACATATCTTGCCAACAGGAAGGGAGATCCCCGTGTGACGAATAGTTTAACACAAGAAAGGAACTCGCTTTCCATCAGAAGGACAGTAGAAGTCAAATCATCATCCCTATCACTCAAGTATTTACCTATCTGCTGAGCTGGGCAGGCACCGGACATCGTGCTAACTGGCGATTGGATTGGAAACCCCATTAAGAAGGATATACCGACCATTAAGCTCGAGGATGTGAACAGTCTATTTTGTTGGGGACATATCTTAACACCCAAACCTGCATATGATGACCCGAGCATTTTCCTGACACGGTACTACAGTTACGAGCAACTAGGCGGGATCAGCACCGGATGAAAGATGGGTTTGGCTGCATAAACAAGAGAATGGGCTCAAGTAATGTACAGTAATACTAGCATAGTTAAGTACGGACACCGAACTGGATCTCAAGGAACGAGCAAAATCAGATATACTCGGTGCAATTGGAGACTCTCTAAGCCAGGGGAACTTGAAATCCGACATGATGACATTCGGCAATAAGAAATGCCTTCAAACGTTGGAAGAAAACGAAATTATGATGCCATCGCCAGCCTCAAAGCACGGATGAATGAACAGGAAGCAAAAAAAAAAAAAAAAAAAAAAAAAAAAAAAAAAATCAAGAGAGTATTCATATACTCGTGCAGCACTCTGCTGCATTTCTTGGTACCCAAGGACGTTTCATCGATGTGTTCAAAAGAGACATGCTTGGCCAACGAGATGAAGTTCGAGAATCAATCCGAGTACCTTCGAGAGAGATAAACAATGGGGGGTCTATACTTTAGGATACAAAGATACATCCAAAAGGAATAAATTGATAGTGCGAACAAAAATAAAACAGATCGTCGCCAGACTCCGAACATGCAGGAGGTGAGATGTGTATATCTGCTAGCACAAGACAATGCAATTGTCTTGTACGGAGTAATGTAACAAGGGAAGAAAAAAGATAAGGAAATCGCCTAATACTCCACAGCCAAGTTTCGGAAGTCCAGGATTATTTAGTCGTCTGCGTTTCGTTCAAGGAAGGGTAGATAGGGTGTTTGTTTAGTTTTCAGCCTCCCCTGACTTCGCATCGGCCGGTTCGCTGAGTTGTGATTTCCACGCGTCGTTGGCAGCTTCGCGATCCAGGTCCTTGAAGACCAGGTCGAAAACTTCGGAGTACCAGCTGACGGCATGGCCTTCGATACCTTCTTTGATATTCTGTGGTCATGTTAGACAGCGGTTCAACTGGCTGAGAAAAGGAAGGGGAAACATACTTCTGGTAGCTCTAGCCAGTCTGATAAGTTGTCAGCGGGGAAAATGATGGTCTTGGCTCCTGCACGACGAGCAGCTACGGTCTTCTCGCGAAGCCCGCCGATTCGGAGGACTTTGCCGGTTACTGTGAGCTCGCCGGTCATGGCTATTGTTGGGTCGATCGGTTGGTCAAGGGCGAGGGATAGTAGCGACGTTGCCATGGTTATTCCAGCGGACGGACCTAAGCAAGGTTGTTAGACTGATGATGATAACCGTAGCTAATTAGTGTTTGCAACATACCATCTTTCTGGACTGCACCCTCGGGGCAATGCAGATGCAGTCTCGCCTTTTCAAAGAATTTGTTGGCAGGAAAGTCCTTGGCCACGACGGACTTGGCAAAAGAGTAGGCAATAACTGTCGATTCCTTCATAACAGTCATTAAATTTCCAGTCTGTTCGAATGCTGGCTGTGAGCTGGGCGATAATGCATTTTGCAAGATGGATTCGACGTATAAAGCTGCTCCGCCCATGCTCGTCCATGCCAATCCCATGGCTACACCGGGGGGCGTCACCTCGTACAGGCGATCGGATGTGAATACCGGAGGACCAACGTAATCTTTCAGCGTGTCCTTCGAAATGTTGACGTGCACATCGTCCGGAACGCGAGCAGCGAGTACTGGCACGTCCTGGCTAACCTTCTCTGCCTCCTCTCCTTCTTTGGTCTCCTGCGCAGTCCTCACTTCTTCCCTGACGACGTCCTCTTCTGTCGGCTCCTGGTCGCTTATGTCCTGAATGATTTTCAGAGCTGCCTTTCTGTACACCTTTTCGATCTGCTTCTTCAAGTTCCGGACTCCGCTTTCACGACAATAAGACTTGATGAGCTCTTCAATAGCACTTTCCTCTAGCTTCACGTCAACGTCCTTCAGCCCGCTCATCTCTTTAGCTTGTGGGGCCAGGTATCGCTCTGCAATTGCCATTTTTTCGTCCGCAACATAGCCTGAAAGTTCAATCATTTCCATACGATCCAGGAGGGGGCGTGGGATGGTGTCTGTCATGTTGGCTGTGCACACAAAAAGGACCTTGGACAGGTCCACGGGGATATCCATGTAGTGATCTAAAAATGACGAGTTCTGCTCCGGGTCCAGAAGTTCCAAGAGGGCGGAAGAAGGATCCCCTTGATGGCCACGGCCAATCTTATCAACTTCGTCAATGAGGATGAGAGGGTTTTCGGTTTGACACTTTTTCAGTGCTTGGATGATACGGCCAGGTAGAGCGCCAACGTATGTCCGACGGTGGCCCTTGATTTCAGCCACATCCGTTAAGCCTCCAACGCTGAATCGATAGTACTCTCTGTTGAGGGCGCGAGCGATCGATTTCCCTATGCTGGTTTTACCGACACCAGGTGGTCCCACGAAGCAAAGGATTTTGCCTTCGACGGTTCCACGTAGCTTTCCAACTGCAATGAATTCGAGGATGCGGTCCTTGACGTCTTTCAGACCATAGTGATCTTCGTCGAGCACTTTCATCGCGTTCTTGATGCCGAAATTCTCAGCACTCCTCTTACCCCATGGGATTTGAGTGATCCAATCGAGGTAATTTCGAGTAACATTAAATTCTGACGCTGCCGGTTCCAAGTGTGCCAATTTGTTCAGCTCCTCGTCGAACACCTTTTTGGCAGCTTCAGGCATAGCCAACTTCTCCGCTTTCTCCTTGAATTTCTCGACCAGCTTGTCCTTGCCGTCAGACTCAATTCCAAGTTCCCTTCGAATACCTTTCATCTGCTCCATTAGCCAGTACTCCCGTTGTCGTTTTTGTATCTTGGCTTCGACATCTTTGGAGATCTTGGATTGTAATTGGGCATTCATGAGTTCCTTCTTGAGGACAACCAGCGACTTGGACAGCCGTTCCTCAACATTCATTGTCTCCAGGACATCCTGCAATTCCTTAAACTCGCCAGCGGAAACTGCTGCGGCGAAGTCGGCTAGTTTGCCCGGTTCCTCGATCACATTGCCTGCCGATTGACTCATAGAGAAAGTGGATATTTGATCGCGAAACAACGGGTTAAGATTCGCCACATCTTTAAAGACGTTGACAATCTCGCTCGTAACTGCGCGAATGACTGGGCTCTTCTTGTCGACCGGTTCTTCGGGCAGATTGTCCACATTTACTATGCTGACCGGGTATTTCCGTAAGAACGACGTAGGCTCATAATGATGAACGTCTTTTGGCGCCTGTTCAATAGCGGTTTCCTCAAAGCTCGCAACGACATCTCCTTGCTTCTCTTGCGCAGCGTCCTTGGCGCCTTGCTGTTCTGGTTCTTCCTTCGGTGGTGTCGTATCCTGAGTCGGTAAAAGTGAGGACATCTTGATCCTTCGGTGAGGATATAAAACGGCAGTTAACCCCTCTTCGTCACCGTGCACCGGGAATGCGCTCGTAATCTGCGCAAATACGCCAACATCGTGAACATCGTCCGGGCTCTCAATGATATCCTTATCCGCATTCTCGTCCTTGAATAAAAACGCACCGACGTAGGGCTGACCCCGTTTCATCATTTCTTGTATCGCCGCAACAACGTTTGGATCTCGAATAGTAATTGCCTTGTAGAATCCAGGAAACAATGGTCTCCGTGCGATTGGAATCGCCATCACCTGAGGATAGACATCTGGAATCGCCGGCTTCTGTAAAGCCTTTTCGCTACTCCCTTTCTTTCCTTTCCTTCCCCCATCACTGCCTGAGCCTGAACCTGAACCTGAACCGCTCCCCGCTCCCGCGCCACTTGGCCGTGACTCTGACGGGCCGCCAGCAGCCGGGATTGGCGCCGGTCCATCTGAAGACTTTTCATCCCTTTCCAAAGATTCTTCCGGCTTCGGCCGCTCTTCACGTTCAACTTCTGTCTCTGTGCTTTCTTCACGGTCCTTCTTCTGCTGTGGTGTTGGCTTTTCTTTTCGGCGGGCTGGGCTCGTGGAGAACTCGTGTCGCTGGGAGGGGTACGGTCGAAGGGAGAGCGGGCGGAGCTCTAACGGGACGTCTGCACTGAATCTGGCTGGGGATATACGCGATCCGAGTCGTAAATTCCGCGGCGTCTGCCGGAATGCAGCCCTCCAGGGAAGGCTGGAGCCACGGAGCATGCTCGGCGGATGTCTCGAGGGTGGTCGGGGAAGAGGAGGTACTGACTTACACAGCCAACGAATGTGAGGATCTGCACGTAAGAATGTAGAAAGGTATGAGGGCAGGATAGAAGCAGAGACGAACACACAGCGCAGAGAATGTCTCGTTGGCAATTGAGTCCTTCATCCGATGTTGATTATTAAAGGCGGCCCGGTCACTCTCGGCGAAAAATTTCCCCGGCCAACTTCCGACGAAACTTTTTTGGTGACGCCGCCGTGTCTTTCCAGAAATCAATGGAATTCTCCCTTTTCTCGATCTTCTCACTGTTTACTGCTCTTTTCAAAGATACTCCCTGGACACCGGATTATTGTTTATTCGTGGTGTATACTTTTATCGACATCTTTTGCTGCTATCAGCGTTGAACACCGTTTCGGCATTGCCAATGGCAGCCGCATTACCGACACAACTTCTGCGTTCGTCGCGATGTTCAAGCCAATGCGGCGCAATCCCCGTTCAGATACAGACTCGATCATTTCAAAGTCATAGCACCCCGTACCATGATCGCAGATCTTGTATCCGACCTCCGAACCAACACCTTCGTCCCTATACTCGGGTACTGCAGCTCCGGCCCGCTTTGGATATTCAGTACAACCCGCTAATACTTCAAATATCGATAGGCTTTCCACACATCCAGCCCGCTGCAAGCCGTTCAGGACCCCTATAAAGTGCTTGGAGTAGGCAGGGACGCCTCCGCATCCGATATCAAACGCGCATACTACGGCCTTGCAAAGAAGTACCACCCGGACACAAATAAGGACCCAAGTGCCAAAGAGAAGTTTTCGGAGGCGCAAACAGCATACGAACTGTTGTCAGACTCGGAAAAGAAAAAGGCATTCGACAGCTATGGCGCGGGAGCCTTTGATCAGAACGGTGGCTTCAATCCGGGCGCAGCTGGCGGTGGACCGTTCTCCGGCGCTGGTGGTTTCCACGGGTTTGGTGGCGGATTCCCTGGCGGAGGCTTTGCTGGCGGTGGTTTCGGGGCAGATATCAATTTCAACGACATTTTCGGAGCTTTTACGGGTGGTGGCCGGCGGCGTGGACGAGGATCGCCTTTCGAATCAACTATCTTGGTTGGCGAAGATATCGAGGTTCAGTCAAATATTTCCTTCATGGACGCTGCCAAGGGAACAAAGAAAGACATTTTCATAACTCCGCTGGTTAAATGCTCTCCCTGCAACGGA
The DNA here is from genome assembly GCA_039700045.1 of Malbranchea zuffiana. Taxonomy (NCBI): domain Eukaryota; kingdom Fungi; phylum Ascomycota; class Eurotiomycetes; order Onygenales; family Malbrancheaceae; genus Malbranchea; species Malbranchea zuffiana. The sequence goes on from JARUPO010000005.1 coordinate 1,390,823, forward strand.
GAAGGTCTAAAAGCTGGAAAGAAGAAGGCGCAGTGCTCCCAGTGTGGTGGATCTGGAACACAGGTGTTTTCTCAAGGAGGATTCCAGATGGCGGCCACCTGCGGCGCTTGTGATGGCGCCGGTTCAACCATTCCAAGAGGCTCGGAGTGCAGTAGCTGTCGTGGGAATGGCGTGGTGAGAGAAAAGCGGACGGTGCAAGTGGATATTCCAGGCGGTGTTGAGGATGGTATGAGACTGAAGATCGCTGGGGAAGGTGATGCACCGCCGGGAGAGTCGGGGGCTCGCAAACAACGAGGCGATCTGTACGTCTTCATCAGAGTCTCGCCCGATCATCGATTCAGCCGGTCTGGCTCGGATATACTGTACACCGCTACCGTTCCCCTCACAACCGCTCTTCTTGGAGGCGAGGCGACGGTCCCGACACTTGACGGCGAGGTCAAGGTCAAAATCGGCACTGGGACGGGAACGGGCGATCAGATTACTCTCCCTGGAATGGGAATGCAGAAACTCGGCCGCCGTGGAGGCTTCGGTGATTTGAAAGTCCAATTCAAGGTCAATATGCCGAAATACTTGAGCGCGAATCAACGGACGATCCTAGAAGTTCTCGCAGACGAAATGGGAGATAAAACCGCGAAGAGAGTGATGAATACGAAAGACATCTTCAGGTAAACGCCAAACTGATGTACTTCTCGCTGATATACAGGTGCTAACTATGCCCAGTTCTTCCCCGAAATCCGAATCATCCAAAGACTCGCACGAGAATGAAGGCTTTTTGAAATCGGCATGGCACAAACTCACCGGACAGCATGACAACAGCGGTTCCAACTCGAGCGGCGATAAGAATACAGATCCCAAGAAGGACAAAGGGAGTAAACCCGATTCTAAAGATGAGCCTAAGAAAGCGTCGGGCTCCGGAGGAAGTTGAATTTGATTTCAGTCGGTGGATCATTGATATATACTTGCATTTGTCTGAGCGTTTCTTCGGTTTCATATGGCCAAAACACCCTTCCGGTTGGATTTGCATCTAACTTATAGACCTGAGAGCTTCTTTGTACTATATTAATGTGACCTCTCCACTCGTGCTGGGCCCAACTGTGATAGCTATGGATATATTGTACGAATATCGAGGCCAAAGTGGCCAATAGCACCAAACATTTCCATAGATTGAATCCCCAATATCCATTCGTGGTTGTGAATGGAGCTGCTTGAGGCAGCTAAATTAGTGTGCCCCTTGACATCGTCATACCGATCCTCCTCTGCAGCCCCTCGCGTAACCCTGCAGCGCAGATAAATCCTTCAACGACTTTCACCATTCTCAATTCAATACTTTCTAGGATCTACCGCTAAACCTACGTTGTTTTGTACTACGACCGATCGATCCATCCTCGATACCTGTCCGCTTCTTACCAACGTCGATCGCACCCGGCAAAGTCCTCGTCATTCGCAACCTCCAGACAACGTCAGGCCACACCGTTTATCATCGAATCTCAACCAGACCCCATCGCACAAACGACTCCAAGACACTCTCGATCTACAAGGCTACTCATAGTTTACCTTCCGCCGTGCCCGCACTGACCGACGAGACTGCTCCAGTGCACCTGGGGGTGTAGGGAGAGTTGGTTACAGGCGGCCAAGATGATGCAGTTGCCCATGATATCATGTCCGCTCAAGCAGACCAGCGAGATTGACTGGATCCAACCGCTCAAGAGCTATATCCGACAGACCTACGGCGACGACCCAGAGCGATACTCGGAAGAATGTGCCACTCTGAACAGGTTAAGACAAGACATGCGGGGTGCGGGCAAAGACAGCGCAACTGGAAGAGACCTTCTGTATCGATACTACGGACAACTAGAACTGCTGGACCTCCGATTTCCTGTCGATGAGAATCATATTAAGATATCCTTCACCTGGTATGGTTAGTCCCGGCAGCCTAGTTGATTCTATTCACTTCTCTGACTCTAGGTGCTGCTTCTAGGTACGATGCCTTTACCCATAAAGCCACCTCGCAATACTCTCTTGCGTACGAAAAAGCCTCGATTATATTTAATATCTCCGCCGTCTTGTCATGTCATGCTGCAAACCAGAGCCGCTCCGAGGACACCGGTCTGAAAACCGCATACCACTCCTTCCAAGCCTCCGCTGGCATGTTTACGTACATCAATGATAACTTCCTGCACGCACCATCCACCGATTTAAGCCGAGACACAGTCAAGACATTGATAGCTATCATGCTAGCTCAGGCACAAGAGGTCTTTCTGGAGAAGCAAATTGCCGACCAAAAGAAACCCGGATTCCTTGCCAAACTTGCCAGCCAGGCAGCTCATCTTTATTCTCAGGCTGCCGAGGGCGCACAGGATAATGTCTCGAGGGGTATTTTTGAGAAGGTATGGGCCAGCTTGGTGCAGATACGAGCTTCTCATCTGGCTTCTGTTGCTGGATACTACCAAGCTCTGGCGGATGATGAAAGCGGAATACACGGTGTCTCAATTGGAAGGTTAAAGCTGGCTGAAAAACAATCGACTACCGCTCTGGGCTTGGCCAAATCGTTCCCTTCATCGGTGCCGGCTGGATCTAATCTCACCTCCGAGACTGGCCCAACAATGGTGGAGATTGTCCGTCGTCATCTAGTTAACGTGCAGGACAAGCTCGTCTCCTTTGTTAGAGACAATGATTTTATCTACCACCAGCCTGTCCCAGCCGAAGCCGCCCTTTCTATGATTGCTAAGCTCCCCGCCGCGAAAGCGATCCCGGTTAGTGAACTCTATCAAGGCCAGGACATCCAAAGGATTATCGGCCCCGATATATTCCAAAAAATTGTTCCAATGTCCGTTACCGAATCTGCCAGCTTGTATGATGAAGAAAAGGCAAAAATGCTTCGGGCTGAAGTCGAGAAAGTGGAAGCTGCCAATGGAGAGATGGCTGCCAGTCTCGACTATCTAAAGTTACCAGGAAGTTTGGAAATTCTCAAAGGAGGGACGGATCAAGAGATAGGTGTCGACGAAGACTTCAGGTCATGGTGCGAAGAGATGGCAGGCCATGACCAGTTCCGAGGGACAATCGATGATCTGCAGGATGACAAGTTGACTCTGTTAGGAACCTTGGAGCAATGCGCCAAACAGCTTGACATGGAGGAAAGTGTGTGTGAGAAAATGAGGTCAAAATACGGAGGAGACTGGACGCAACAACCCAGTTCGCGGTTAACATCTACCTTGCGAAGCGATATCAGGACTTATCGAGAGACCATCGATGAAGCCAGTGCAAGTGACTCCCAACTTCTAGTAACGTTACGGCAACATGAATCGGAATTTGAGGAAATGCGGGCGGCTGGAGCGTCCGGTGAAACAGATATACTCTTTCAGGCGGCAATGATCAAAGCCGGAAGCAAGCATAAGAGGAATGGCAGCACCAGCCCGTATATCGGCGCTCCCGAAGGTAGCCTCCTAGACGAAGACTATGATGAAGGCGGTGCATCTGTTGCAGACCAGATCGCCAGAGTTGAAGAGCTACTCAGAAAAATGAATCTTGTCAAGAGAGACCGGATGCAGACTCTGAAAGATCTCAAGGACAAAGTAAGTCGTTAAATACCATAAAATATGAGTCCCGCTGACTTGGGAAGGTTCACAACGACGACATCTCGAACGTTCTCATATTGAACAAAAAATCGATAGCAAACCAGGAAGAACAACTTTTCCAAGCCGAGCTCGAGAAATTCCGGCCTCACCAGAACCGCTTGCTCCAGGCTAATCACAAGCAGACAGCAATCATGAAAGAACTTGCAAAGGTATACGGTGACCTGTTGCAAGATCCGCGGGTGAGATCCGAACAATCAAAACACGAGGCTCTTACCAGACAGCGCAGCGCCGCGTTATCGAAATATCGCAAAGCCCACAACGCATTCAAAGAGTTATTGAACGGACTGAGCCAAGCTCAGGCATTCTACATGCAAATGAGGGATACAGTTGACAGCTTGAAGAAGAATGTCGACACCTTCGTTAACAACAGGCGATCGGAAGGGGCCCAACTGCTCAGCCAGATCGAAAGGGACAAGGCAATCCATGCATCAGGCCACGAAGATCGGGAACGGGAAAAGCTCAAACAGCTGATGGAGCGACTATCAATGGACCCAACCCCGACAGGCTCAACTTCTTCTTCCTCATCCAAACCAAGACCGAGTGCAGTAAAGGTGCCCTCGAGTCATGGCCCTGCTTCTGCCTCTCGATCACCCCCGATCCCGGTATCCCCCGATTACGCCGCACCGGTTGGCGGCCACATCCCCAGCCCTAGCCACCAGGGTCCCATATCATACCCAACGTACCCACCAGGCAATCCACCCCCTGCAGAGCTCTATAGCGGCGGCCAACCCTATCAACAATCCCCAGCAGCCAATGCACCCGAAGTCTACAATCCAATGGCATATTTCTACCAGGCACCCACCTCCCCACCGCCTAACCAGCAATACTTTAATACCAATCCCTCCGCATACGGCGGATACCCGAATCAAGCAGGTTACATGCCGCAGGGATTCGTTCCGCCGCCGCCGCCGCCTCCTCCGCCTCGTCGTCCATCAATGGCTTATAGTGGGCAGGGAGGTGCATATATGCCGCCACCTGGCACAGCGCAGTACCCGCCGCAGGGACGACCGCAAGGATCAGGCCAACCCGGCCAACAGGGTCCGCAAGGCGCCGCTCAGAATGACCCGTGGGCTGGATTGAATGCGTGGAAATGAAGAACCTAGGAAAATAAATATATGCTACGTGCAGGATAAATACGCCACGACACGGTGCCCGTCCTCGCTGGACTCTCCGGACTACCGACGAGAAGGTTAATTCGTGATCGAATCGTGGATTAACGAACGATGGTGCCGGGCACGAAAAGCAACGCAGTAAATATGAGGAAAGCGAATTTGTCGATGAGTACGGGGTATGAAATGGGATACAGCCGCAGGGTATATAGCGCAGAGTATTTGGCATACAGTTGGTAGCTTGATCATCTTATGTCCTTTTGAAAGTTACATCTATTATAATTCTTTTATTGTTCCATGCATGCCTGTTGCATCTTCTGGCTTTTCTTGTCATATTCCTCTTTCGTAGCCTCAATCTCCCTCTTGTCGGGTATAAGGAACTTCTTCTCTTTCCTTTGATCTGTTCTCCTCCCATCAATAAGACTAACCATGGCCTAACGGCTTTTTATAGTTACATACTGCTACAAAAATACACTGTATCAATTGAACTTGGGAAAAGCGCCGGAAGATTTATATTGCAGTTTCAGAACAGCTCACACGACTGATAACGTTAACGCCCACCGCCACCAATGCTATCTCCATCCATTGTGGACAGGTCCCCCGAGATCAAGAAGAGGACCGAATAAAACTCGCATCCTGTTAACCTTTCTTTACCAGAAGCGTAAGAACTCTCAAATTTCATGGTTGTGAGATGGCGGGCCGCCATAAACGGCCCACGGGTAATGGCTAGCTCTCCAGGAGAGTGCGTCTAAAGTTATTCTCGGTGACAGCGATATAAAGCCTCTGCCGATGAGGCTGATGAGGGATGAGGCGCCGCCAAGTATCGTGTTTGCAGTGAGGAATCCATCAAAGGGGATAGGAAGGCATCTGGTTGCTGGGTTTCAGATACCACATCCATCATTCTATAGCAACTTGAATGTAGGGCTGCCCTTCTGATTGTTGAAATTGGAGACAAGATGATTCTGTTCAACTTGGGGCATTCCTGCCCATAATCCGCCAGCAGGCAACCTCCAGCAGTCAAGAAGCATCATAACTAGCCACACAATTAAGGGTGTATGCCTGTAGATAGTTAGATGAGATCGACCTAGCAGAAGGGTGCATATATTGTGTTGCCCTGAATCACCTGGGCAAGCTTCGAGGTAAATCGAGCCCCTGGGTATAAGCTATGTTGCGGCTTTTCTATTTCAGAGAATATCGTCAATGGGAGATAGGAGATACCTACCAGGATTACCCACGCAGCCTGCGGCGTGAGACCCATAGGTAAAAGAAATCACATAAGATGCGACACCCGGAGCGGGAGGCAGATTTTCAGCATCTAGTACGTTCTTCTGTCAATTTTCGGGGAATAGCAGAGCCCTGCTTCTGAGTTGAAAAGGAATCAGCCTCCTATCAGCAGAACCCCTTGAACCCCACCTTTGAATCGGGCCTTCTGTGCTGCAGAGTATTAACCCTGAGGCGCAGACCAACCACTCAATCCCTTTCCGCCTTGCCCTTACCCCCCTTAGCCGTCTCTTCCAGGCTTTCCCCCTTGATTTTCTGGCCGATGAGGGTACCAGCCCATCTTTTTCGCCTTTATTCACGCGTTGCTCAAATCTCCTTCCTGCAGTTTCTTCCGTCACAGATTTGGGGACAGTAACAGATAGATTAATGTTCTCTACCATGTGTTAGAGTAGAAAAAGGACGCATCTCAAACAAGGAATAGTCACCTAAAACTGGCAGCTCAGTATTGACCATTTTTGTGCATTTGCATATTATAAGTATCGTTTTCGCGTTTTCAATCTTTTGCCATGTTGATCTCCACCCCAAATTTTCATATATTGAGTGAGCTTTTCATATTCATTGAACTTATCATGGATCTTCAATGTAAGTTGGTAAAGGTCAGTTAGCACATTCATGACATGGTCATTCTCCACATTCAATGCTTCTGTTAGCCTCAGCTGCCTTGTCAAGAAGCTCAGAGTAGTTGTTAATCAACACTGGCAACTACATCTGCTCAAGAACTTGCTGGTGCAGACTGGTTGTGGCTGTCCCATGAAAGATCATTGGACCACCGCTTTCTGCAAGAGAAAAGGTTGTTGCCACCGGACGCCGAATTGATACTCGGTCCTTTATACCATTTCTTGATTTGTCTGAACATCTCAATCTCTTTGAGTATGTTGCGCTTTTCTGCCTTGCTAGCGGCGTAAAATTGAAGGCGTAAAATCTCCCCAGGTAAACCTTGGAGATGCCTCTTGATTTGCGAAGGTTTATAAGTGCATCAACTTGTTGGAATGATAGCTTTCAGCGAAATGGGGGGTGGTTGCTGACTGCCGGGTCTGCGATTACCAATGGCAGTGCCGGATCCCTCCTCCTCTTGGTCAAGGCTATGCCCATGAGTCCATTTCAAATGGGATGGCTCCCTTCCCAACATTCAGTTGAGAACTTGAATCAAATCGCCATGGATATTGTAATCCCGAGCCCTTTCCGTCTGTGGAAGATGTCATTGGCATACCTCCATCAGACTGATTGTTCATGCCCACATATATTCTGTTCATTGTGAACATAGAATGAAGGCTTCAAATCTCCTGGGCCATCTTTGGAAGATTTCTTGCTGCTTGCATCATTACCAGCCTCCGATGAATCACCTTTTAAGGCAAAGGTTCATCAGTGTAGCAATCGGTTCCGAGCGCGTGGAGAGGATTTGCCCCAACATCTCTTTTGCACACAAGAATCCTTCACTTCTGCTGAATGTGTGGTTGATGAATAGAATGTATATGTACTGCTCTTCCAGTTGTCTGGCGCACTTCATGCAGCCCATGGCCTGCAAGATGGTACATCAGTTTTGGTCAATCTCCAGTACGGCGGGTAATGGCAGACTCCTGAGTTTATCGTCGGCCATGAGGACATCTTTATCAGCAGATCTTTCAGAGGAAGCATCATTGGTTGCCTCCTGTTGTTGTTCTGGACCGCGACTTCCTTCAAGACCTTTGGAAAAAGGCAGCGTGAAGCTTCCAGGCTGAAGATGTAAACTTCAAGTGTCAGCATCTTTCTCGGACTGAGCGGGTATGAAGGCCTCGTTTCTCCTTGTCTTAGACCAGGACCAGACGCAATTCGCCGAGGTACGGAGCACGAGTTGGTAAAAGGCGCTGCAAAGCGTAGCTAAACCGTAGCCGATATGTACCCTCGTCGTCGGCTTAGGCTCTTATTCCCCGCCTGCATTCCACGCCACGCGTTGGAATGACCCGGATGGCCCGTCTAAGAAGAACTCCAGCAACCTTGTTCCAATGGTATTCTCGTATGGCTGCGCCTGGTAGGGGATATGCGAACATATATCGTCGTTCCTCCACTTCCTGGGCAATGATTGAGTGGCAAATCGTCGAACGAGGTTCAATGGATTGTCAATTTTGTATACCACGACTTAGTTACTTTGCTGTAGTATTTCTCGACCAGATCGGTTGCCAAAAATGTATGCTCCGTGAAGAACTAGAGTGAGCTTTAGTCGACGGTGGGTCTCCCTTGTAGCAAGGTCTTGGTAGAAGATATTCTGCCCACGAGCAGGATCACCAAGGTCTCTGCCGCCCGGCTCATGTATTTGGAAATCCCCTCATCCGCGGCAATCTGTCTCCAGTAACTCAATGGACGATTCATATTGAAGTAACCCATCAAATAGGGCCGAAGATTATCCTCGTCAGGCTGCAGTTGCATTGCCGTGTTCAAAATGATATGAATGCAGTAGACCAACCAATCTCGTCCACAGACAAGGATTCGTTATCAATGAGGAGTTGGATCACCCGCCATGGGTCAAACAATTCCGTAACCCTTGATTCCGGTCTTGAGCTACGCTTCTTCAAAACTCGAGAGGAAAAATCAAGAAGAGCGGCCATCGAGCCCAGGACGGCTTTCGCTCGTTCACCTTGGCGAGGAGGATATCAAGTTGATGTACTAGTAGCATGTCGAATGGCGGTAAAAGTTATATCAAAGAGCTATCGAGACTCTTGCAATCACCGAGTATGAATAGTACTCATATCCATAGGAATATTTCAAGTCTTTCCTCGAGCGAGGAAGAATAAGAAGAGTAAGAAGAAGAAGATGATGGTGATGAAGAAGAAGTTCAAGAACTGCGGAGGGAGGTCTGAAGGCAGCCAGCACCACCCATCAATGCATCATTCACTCACCACGTCCCCCGCCAAGCCCTACGGCATCCAACCCCGACTCCCGGTCCGATCCCTCTCTCCAAACAAAAAACATGCCCTAATCACGAGCCCGGACTATCGCCGCGCCCAACCGCACGATCTGCCATCCCCGCAACTTACGAGCCAAGGTAGCTAGAGCCTAGGAACGTGCGTAAATTCCCCGCGGATAACTCTGGAGAGCAGCGGAGCAAAACAGAACTTCCTGATTCGGGTTGGATGGCGGATCCCGCTGGAAGAAAGGGGGAAGCGGTTCTTGTTGCTTGAGATGTGGCCCCGCATTTTGAAGAGGACAGATCAGAGCCTCTTGGCCTTTCACGTTCAGGAGAGAAGGTTAAGCTATTCCCCGGTACTTTGGTTGTTCCCGTCCAGTCGCCGAGTTATCTCCTGAAGCCGAAGTCAAAGCTTGCGTCAGAGGCGGAGCGGGCGGGGTGAAAGCTTCCGTCAACTCCAAGTCTCGGTGTACAAGGCGGACAGGCGGACGAATATTAATCAATTATTATTTATTTCAATTTTTGTTGCTTCTTGTTGTGCCGGTTGCCCAGCAGTTAACTATTAGAAAAAAAAGAAAAGAAAAAGAAAATCTAAAGGGCGTCTGACCTCCCGGTCTATCAGTTTTGGTGGGGACATTCTAAACAGGAGAAAAAGGAGAGAGTACAGTAGAGGCTGGAGTACACCGCTTTTCGTGACAGTTCAAGGAAATAGAGTAGGGAGTTGAGGAAAAAAGATGTCAGCTGAAGAACGCTTGCAGTGCAGAATTGAAAGGAAAAACACAAGGATCCTTTTTTCAGTGATTAATGAGCCCCCAGTGAGAATAGAAGAGAATAGAATAACCCAGAAACCATCTTGCGATCCGTCTATAATGTAGTGCACGCTATGCCCACGCCGAAACCAAATGTGACAAAATGCAATTATTGTAGAATAACGAATTTTTAGTAGCGTTCGGCCAGGTCACCGCCGGCGATGGAGGAGGCGCCCGACGAGAGACCGCTGTGAATCTCCTGGACGGCGACCTTGGGAATCTGCGGGACCGGCAGTTTCCGCTGCGTGCCGTCGGACCGGGACATGATGTCGCTGATCGACGGGCCTGCATGCGGTGAGGCGGTGTAGTGCGTCTGGGGCTCGGTCTGCGGCTCCATCGGGGCCAGAGCCGGGGTGTGGTTGAGGGATAGGTGTCGGATTGACGGCAGGTGCAGGTCTGCGCTAAAGGGCCGGAGTCGCGGTGAATGAGCGGGGGTGGCGAGTGGGGTGTGATCTGGGGTGGGTGAGAGGGAGTCGTGGGAGAGTGTGGGCGATGATGGAGCAGTCGAATTAGGCGACGAAGGCCTGGAACGCTTGGAGCGGTGCTGGTAGTCATCCTCGTCGCGCGAGTGAGATCGAGACATGGACTGGGAGAGCGCGTAGGCAGAGAGCGACGGGAGACGGCCGCCCAGGGGATGATGGTGGTGTTGCGAGGTGGGCCGTAACGTGGCTCCAAACTGAGATCGCGAATTGGACGAGTAGTGGTAGGCTGCCAGATCATCTCGTTCCACCTGGGAGGCGGCCGTGGCCAGCATGTTGATGTCCATGGCCGATGATTGGCGTGAATGTGAATAGGGGCTCAGATTCGATGGCATGTGCGAGACGTACGTAGCGTACGAGTGCGGCGGCGACACGTTGGGTGAGCCGACTTGGGAGACTGGAGCTGAGCGTGTGACTGGTTTCGATGGTGGTGGCATCATGTTGGCGGCGGCCACGTTCGCATCGGCCATATTCACCATGGACGAGGCGGCTGCCAGATGCTGCGCCTTGTTGCCGCGTCTCGAATTTGGGTTGTTGTGAATCCGCGAGTGGCGGGTGAGTTCGTCTGAGCGAGAGAAGCGCTTGGAGCAGCCGGGATACTGGCAGGCGTGCGGCTTCTCTCCAGTGTGAGTGCGGATATGGCGGGTCTGATGCTCGAGGCGATGAAAGGCGCGGTCACAGAGCGGGCACTTGTAGGGCCGCGGTAGCTCGGGGCGTTGCTCGCCGGCGGCACCCTTGGCCATGGGGGGGATGTTGTTGGGGGAGGCCATGGCGGGAGAGCCCTTGCCGTCACCAGAATCGGTGGTTTGGGGGTTTAAGAGGTCGGCGAAGTTGACGGCCGAGCTCATTGACACGGTCAGACTGGCGGTGAGAAGATATCGGGTGTGTGTGTATGTGTGTGACAGCCAGTGTTGCCAGTGTAGGACAGTCGAATATGGTTGGTATGGTATAAGATAGGTAAGGTGGACAGAGGAAGGAGGGAGGGAGACCGGCTTAAGAAGGCCAGCTAGGCGGGAGAGGAAGAGCCGGCAAGGGACAAGGGGGGGGGGGGTGGAGGGGGGAAGTGTGGGGTGGGGACAAGGCGAATTCCAAAAGAAGAAGCAGCAATGGCAGTTTGACAGCAAGGCCGGGCGAGGTTGGGGAAATGTCGGGGAAAGACGAAGGAACAGAGATGGTGGAACGGGGAAGAAGGGAGAAGAAGAAGAAGAAGAGAAAAAAGAAAAGAGAAGAGAGAGAGATAAGAAGAAGAAGACGCAGATTTTGACGCACAATCCACAGGTACAACGAGTAAGCCGCGACGAAAAAAAAAAGGGTCAAGGAAGAGAAGAGAAGAGAAGAAAAAAAAAAAAAAAGACGGGGTGGTGGGATGTGGGGCAAGGGGGCGCCCGGATACCGTCCAATACGCGGATGACGAGTTTTGTGTGTGTTCCTTCGCCTTACCAGCAGCCAGAGACTGACCTTCCCTGGGGAAACGGAAGTCTAATGATGATGTTATAAGAATTACGCCAGCACCCGTCGCGGTGAGGCAAGTTTTCCTTCCATCACCAGTTTCCTATCAGTTCGCTCGTCATGCCCAACATAACATGCCAACAACAGGCTGCCAGTTCTAGATTCACAGGTCCCCCTGCCTGCCTGACTGACTGACTGACCAAGCGAATGCCGCCCACGGTCCTCACCATTATTGGCCTTGTTCTCTCCTGGCTTGGCTGTCTCTTCCATCCAACGTCTGAAATCCAATCAATCCATCCATGGCGTCGACTTTTCAATCCTAATATTATTTCCCTTCAATGGTCCATGCAACATCCGCGGAGGTGGCGTTTTGCCCATAGGGCAGAATCACAGTTGCAGTAGGATGACTGCTCGATGCGACGTCACAGCCCTAACTACCAAATTTCTGCTCTCTCTCCAGCTCGGTCGTCTCCGCGCGTCAACCTAATCCAGCCAGCCAGCTTCCCTCTTCGCTCTGCTCAAGTCCCTGGATTCACTCCCGTGCCCACTCCACGCACTCTCAGCGTGTCCGGTCGATGGTGAAATTTTCTTCGCCGACAGCCGAGCGCTGGTCCGTCTCTCTTCACCGCGGTAAAGCTTATTCGACCTTCCACCACAGATTTGCAGGATCGTGGGACGTCCGCGTCGCTGATTGGTTCCGCGGGCGCTAAAATACAGGAACTTGCGCCGGGAGATTCACGAATATTACCCGGTAAACTATCCAATACATCCTCCATCATCGACACTCGGGGATATCCGGAGGTTCATCTCGTCCTTTTTTTTTTGTCCTGTCATGTGATATGTCTCTGAAGAACGATGATCGACGACGTGGTCTCTCCGGACTGCGGACTCGGTAAATTCGACAACTGTTCGTGATCGGTGGTGACATGTCGATCAAGTCCGATCTTGCAACAATGGTTCTTTTGTTCCCCCAGGGGTAGCGTAACAATTCTCCTGCAGGGGGCACACAGACCTCGCCCAGCGAATCCCAGCATCAAACTCTTCCCCATGTTTGTCTCGAGCCAGATTACGTCAATGGCGCCAAGCCTCATTCATAAAAAAAGAAACACATGAAAAAAAATTAGGGGGTTCAGAGCCGAAACAAGGCGGCGGCTGCACGGAACGACCTCCCCCCTGCTTTCTCCTGTCTAGACCGCTCCACCGCCGCACTCCACATCCAGGGCGTGCTGGCCCGATGCCTGCTCATAGGCCCAACGGATTATATCATCCTTCCTCTTTCCCTCTCTTCCCCCAAAGTTCTTCTCCAGGAAATTTCTGTCCGCCCCGTAACTGAAATAGGCTTAGTCACCGCCGGCCGGCTCAGCATCCGGCATCTCGTGATTTGGGGCGCATCTGATATAAAATCCGCGGTCTTGGGGCGTGGTCTTGGCGTCGGCATCGCCTTGAGGCGGGAATTCAACCACACTTTCGGAAAACAACGCTTGCATTGTCTTGACACTCTTCCACTCTTGGCGTGGTTCATATCAATGCTCTCATCTCACCGGCAAGCCAAGGGAACTCCGCTATCAACATGTTTGAAATGCTCTCAGCCTGATGGACTCTGATTGAGCCAGCACAGCAGAGCTGTCGCCTCATGTGGCTGCCTGGCATCACCACACCTTTTCTCAGTCACCCTCCTTGACCGCGCGATTGGTGTTTGGACTCCCTCGTATCTCAATGACACGCATCAACTTATCAAGACTCTGTCGCGTGCGGCGCGCCCTCTGACACAACTGACAAAAGGGTGATCTCACCGCCGAGCCAATCAGCACGCTGCCCTAATGGGGATTCAGCTGAGATCTCTGTCTCATGTGGGTGAGAATCTCGGTACGTGGCTGCGCTGCTTGCTTTTTTCTTCCCCGTGTTCTCCGCGTCGGGAGGCATGATGGGCAGCATGCTGTTCCGCATGAGAGCACCGCGAACCGAGGATTATTGACTTTCCCGAAAGGACGTGACAGACGATTTCTTCTTTGGGAGGTCCGGCAAACGGGATGTCCTTCCCCCGCATTCCGCCACTGTCCTTGATCGGCCCTATTAGGTAACCCCATCATGATCACCGGTGCCAGGCAATGGGATTTGCGTGACGGGTGAAGAGAAAGAGGGAATAATACGAGCGATCGCGACATGTTGACGGAATATGGGGTAGGAAACCCGCCTCTCTGGCCGCATGACACGCACAAAAAAGAAGCGAAAAAAAGAAATACTCTGTCTTCATGGATGGAAAAATGCCTTGTCTGCAAATAGAATTCGAGTGGGATGATTTCCCTGGTGAGAACCGTGAGATCTCTGCGCGGGGTATCGTGAGACACCTTTCTGAATTTTTTTTTTCGCATGCGTCACCGGCTCGCTCGAAAGAGCAAGCCTGGCTGAAGAAGGTACTCGCTGAAGGCGCCGGAGTCGGAGGAACTCGTGTCGTTTCCTCCCCCGGACTTTTCCCCGCAAACCTAAGACAGCTTCATCCATCACGATCATGGTTGCTTCACACCCGGAGACAAAACCAGGACGGAACGGAGAGATGATCCCCTCGAGACCATTTGAGCTAATTCATGCAGCGCGGTACCTGTCCAGACTAACGATTGAACTAGCGATATTCCCCGGCGCCGGCTGTGCGGAGACCTTCTTGACTGGAATCGCCGGCGGCGTTTCCTCTGGAAAGGGGGAGCTCCCTTGCCCCCGCGTTTTCGCGTGTAGCTTACCCCGGACCTACCCACGGGGCGTGGGGTGCAACATACCAGATCGGGATGGATGCAACCCCAGACTTTTGTTCCTTCAGATCTTTGACACCTTCCAAGGTTGTTCAGATTTGTTTGACACGGTATGATTCCAAAGATAACTGAGCGTCTTTTTTAAAAATACGGGGAGACAAGAACCTTGGGTGTGGAAAATTCCCGCATCTCGCTAGATAACTAACTACCAAGGTATCTGGCGTAGGTTGAAGCAAAAAAGTTATTTCTTATTTACCAAAAAAAAAAAAAAAAAAAAAAAAAAAAGAAGAAGATAGGCGAAGGTAAAAGAGCAAGAATCTTTCGCAGCGTCGGAATGGAACGCTGCCGTGACCCGTCAGCTCTGCCTGCTTGCTTGACTTGGCCAGCTCATTCCGGGAGAACCGGGCGACTCCGGGTCCTTTTCTTCAGAGCAACAGTTGCAAATGCTTCCCAGTCTTTCTGCATCAGTCAAGGGGCGAGGCTTCTCGCAGTTTGATCGACGGCAGTGCCAGAAACAGGCTTATCTTTGATTTTTATTTTGTTGAGAGTTGCGGCTTTTTTGCCCTTGCTACGAAATACCCAAATTCCATTGCCACTGTCGCTAGATGTATTCCCCAGGCGGAGGCCTAAGCCTTCTCAGTCTTGAATCTCTCTAAACTCAAGCCGCCTGCAGTTGTTTCCTTCCATGAGAAATCATTGTCGTGCTGACAATAAGGATTTGATAACGCCAGGTCCGGCTCTGTTTCCTTCAAACCTTCAATCTCAGATACCAACATGATTCTAGATGATAATCTTGAGAAAGAATATCCACAGACATTGGCAAGGCTTCCAATGATGAGACTGGTGGGTACTACAGTGACGTTCCCGAGGAATCTCCTGTATGCCAATGTCCAGTGGCATTATTTTTTATTCACTATCAAGGTTAGCAGGTCAGGTTCAATTCAATATTAGGGTGGCATGTACAGAGTCCCAACAATTCACTGAGAGTTGGGTGGGTTTTCAGTCACTTTGCTCAATGGCCCTGCAAGAATTCGCACATTATCTCAATCATCTGGCAGGCACCTTCTGCCCCGACTCTTTCTGTCCCCAAGTCATGGCACCAGCCATCATTTCATCGAGGACATCATACCTTGGTCTACTTATTTTTGACCTGTTAGCAACAATGTCAGAACACCTCACCAACAAGCAGTTTCAAACCACATTATCTGCTGCAGTTAAGCAAGTGCCGCGAAGCAGTATACCACAGTTTCTTTGCTTTAAGTTTCAATGGGCAAATGACAACACTGGTGCAGAATGAGATGCTGAAACACTTTGCAGCAAATCACCTGGCCAGTATGCTGGGGTTCCCAAACTCAGAACAAATACATGATTCAGGCATCAGATGCAGCCCCCAGGCTTGACTTGTTTGACCAGGTTGTGAAAATCTTTGCTCAAGCACTCAAAGCCAAGAGAAGATCAATTTTTAAGTCTTCATTACTTGAGGCATGGCTATATAGCCTCCTTTCATATGATTCACCAATCAACGCTGTGGTCATTCTAGACTGTTGCTACAGCTTTCTGATGACATGAATGACAAATCCAGAATTGTTCAAGTCCTCTCTGCAGAGTGTACCTCAGATGATTCAATTGCCTTTGAAGCTGGTGTGAAGAATTCTTTTACATCAAAGTTATTAGTCGAGCTGCGGAGGCGCAAGCAGGCCGGCCATAGATATGTCGAATTCGCCTCAGCAATCGTGACGCTACAACAAACCTCTCCGATCAAAAAACTCGTGTACGCCGCTAAATGCGGACTTGGAAGTATCTCCCTTCGATTCACCGATGCTCCCGGTGAATCAGAGGGAGAGGGACGGGCAGGCGACTTGCAAGCAACTTTCTCGATACGTGTTTCAAAGGATTTTAGCAGCAATGAGCTACGGTCTTTACTCACTTGGATCGAAAACATGCCTCGATCCCGAAATCGTTCTTGAAACTGGAAGGAGTAAAGGCTGTGGATTCGACACTCTTCATCTTCGAAACCGATGTGACCTCGTTCTTGAGGATCGACGGTCTACCCGGTGTTTCCTTGATCTGCTACAACTGGCAACTAGATTTCGCTTGGCCGCTTCGGCCAGAAACCAGGACCGATGAGAACAGGCCACTCGGTCCACAGAGACAAAGATCCCCCTTCGCTAGATTTTATTTTGTACTTCGGTAATGATTACTATCTTTCCTCACTGGTGGCTGTGAGAGACTTTCTGATTTCCAGACTGCTTCAAAGAAGCTTAACAATTTGTGAAATACTAACTTTGGAACATTTTTTTTCTCCTACCCTCCTTACCGCTGATGGATAACAAACCGTGGTTCCTTCTGGCCTGGAACTGCCAGAGTTACTGTACTTGCTGCAAGACCGTAAAGAGTCGATCACCATATTCTGGTCAATCTTCCTGATTAATACTCTCATTCAGTCGTTGATCCTTTACCTTGCTTGCACTGTGGTATCATGGAGCACCCCCCTTCAGCGAATAAGAAATGATCCTTGCCCATAGTTATGCAAGTGTAGAATAGCGAGTTTCAATCGAGCTTAATCAAAGCCTTGTATCATTATCACATCAGCCGTGCACTAGGCAGAAGCCGAGTCGTCAACTGGCCCAAAATCAACCTAGTCGTGCCGCCAATCTGTCATTCTGCGTCAAGCATTCTTGGGTCGATAGACGGATAGCAGAGGAGAAAGCCTCAGTGCTGAAATCCCTTGATAACAGCATTTACGTTCAGCACCATACCGCATCCTCAACGGCCTTTGCAAATCACGGCTCGCTGTTCAAACCCAAGGGACTCAGAGCTCCTCGCGTTCCCGCTTCTCTCAATCGCAACCTGCCACCATGCCCTCCAACATCTCCCCGTCAGACTTCAAAACCGAAGTCTTCAAAGCCGCAAAACTGGGGAACCTCCGGAATAACCTCCCAGGGTCGATGCGCGGACTTCCCATGGCTGCCATCGTTGCGGGGTCCGTCATATCGAAAGCAGTCGGGAGCCAGGGAAGAAACATCGTTGAAGAGAAGCTCTTGGGAGGCGATGAGGCTGTGTTGTTGGAGGCCCCGAAGATCCAGGAGACGGCGGCGGAAGTGACGAAGCAGGAGAAAGAGGGTGATGCGAACAAGGGATGATCATCTGGTGAGGGTTGATGTTAGGATCCCCGTTTGCTGAAGCTGATTTACTTGATGGAAGTATTCGAGTTTGCCGTTCGACATGATGGCTTCTTGACTCATTTATACTCTCCGCTCCATCTTTGCGACGACATGTCGTCGCCCTTTCCCCTCTACGGAGTAATTTGGGATCAAATGATCGGAGTTTGGCGGCGCCTCTTTTGCGCGACACAGAGCCCTTGCCTCTATAACAACTCGGACTGGTACCGACGAGGAGATCAAATATCACGGCAATTCCAAGGTTGATCACTCCGGAGGCCCAACTGCGTTGCTCTTTTCCCAGACAGTTGCTTGTACAATAGATTTCAAGGCCTGTGGTTCTGCTACCACAGTGGGTTCGTGCATTTTGGGATTGGCTTGATGGGTTTCCTTCATGGCCTGCACTATAGAATATTTTTGAAGACGCATGGCAATCCCACACAGTTGCCGCGGGCAGCCAGTTTGGCCCAACACATTGTCCTGTGTCCGCCGAGTTCTTTCTCAGCAACTTGAATTCCTTCATCCGCTGGAGTTCTTCCGTCATCTATTACAAACTGCTAGTTGAGCGAGATCCACCAAAGCTGCTTCTGTGGCAGAAGCCCAAACGTCATACCGAGGATGTCGCAGAGTTTCGCGTCAGCTACCGCCTGTGTTGACAATTCGGACAGCTTTCCGATTTTATCGAGCCGTGTTTTCGTCCGTTGTTTATGTCATTCTTTTGGCCCGGGATTGGCGGGCATCTCGGAGATAACGGCTAAGCCGACAAAGCCGCCATTTCACCCCATGCACCTGAAGAATTTATATACTCTGTCCAAAGTGCTTTGAATATCTCACCATTCAATCCTGTCAATCAGCTCTATTAATCAATTCTCTTAATTAATACGCCCTCAATGGCTCCCACAATCCTTATTGCTGGCGCAACTGGCAACACCGGCCGAAGCGTTACCCAGATCCTCTCGAAATTACTACCGACGAGTGATGCTTTATCCGATCGCCGAATTATTGCTCTCACGCGTTCTTCAAGCAGCCTGACCGCACAGCAACTTGCCACACTGCCTGGCGTCGAAGTACTAGAGAAGAACTGGGTGGACATCACCGCCGACTGGCTCAGAGAACACGAAGTTGTCCGAGCATTCATCGCATCACATAACCAACCGAGTCAATTCGCCGAAGAATCAACATTTCATCTTGCCCTTCTCCGCGCTGGGGTAAAGTACGTTGTCCGAATCTCGACTACCGCCGCGAACGTCCGCCCGGATTGCGACGCGTACTATCCACGCTCACACTGGGCCATTGAAGCTCTTCTAAGCTCGCCGGAATTCGACAGCTTGCACTGGACCTCGCTTCAATCCAATATCTTTGGACCATTCTACCTCGCCTCCGCTGTGGGATTCATTCAAGAATATCGTAAGACTGGAAAGCAGGACGGTCCTCTGAGGTTACTGGCGTCGAAAGATGCCCCCGTTGGACTTGTCGATCCCGATGAAGTTGGGGTCTTTGCAGCGCGCCTTTTGTCTCAAGAGGACACTTCTGTGCATAACAAGGCCAAGTATGTTCTGAATGGGCCCGAGGATGTGACTGGGGAACAGATTGTGGATCTGGTCGAGAAAGCGATCGGAGCGCGGGTGGAGAGCGTTATTTACAAAGACACGTCGATTATCGAGTCATATATCGAGGCCGAGTACAAGAGGAATGGACAGTCGGCGAATGTTGTTCTGTCTGCGCTGAATGCCTTGAAGACGGCATGGGAAGGAAAATGCTCGACGTCCACAACGAGCAAGAAGGTGTTGGAGCTTGCTGCACCGAAGCGCACACCTGCTCAGATGTTGCAGAGCTTATTGGAGGATTAATACGTCTTCCCGTCTAGTAGTAATACAACAATTGTATATATATGAATATAGAACATATTTCCTCCCAGTATTTCTGCCGTCATGACATCATCGTAACGATCAGATAAGATAACTTTGATCTCTCCTCAATCTCTGATTGGTCCAAAGCTCCAATAATTTCCAGCCAATCAGAAATCACCAAATCAGGCAGAATCCCCCCCCCCCCCTTATTTTCTGTGGGAAGAGTGACATGACGCAAAGTCAATTTTGCAGCACACGCGGTGGAAGTTCGTTTGGCCTCGGGGGACATGTCGATCTCAGACTCCAGAATGAAACACCATACTTCTTCTCCTTGTATAGTGCTTTGCATCCTTTCGTCTCTTCATACTGTATACCTCTTTTGACCAGAATAACCCCTACCTACCTGAGTTTAAACCTTTCGTTTCTGCCTCGGCAGTTTTCCTAGCTTTTCCTTTCCTGCACAATGCCTCCTCCGCGTCAACGCGCCGGCAACATCGATGATTCGAGATCCGAAGCTTCGAGCAGTACCCGGGACAGACAGGCTGCTGCCGCAGCAAAGGGACGAAGACCCGCGAATGTCACCACTACAAGCAAGGAGATGAAAGCTGCGCAGACGACCTCTGCGGGCGCGGCTGCAACCGCAGACGCTGGAGACAACCCTGGCGTAAGTCTATCTCTCGTCTTAACGAACGATAACACCTATCGTGTATCGAAACTAACATGTCTCTTCTAGATCTCCTGGTCCACAATGCCCCTCCCCGTCCTCCACCAATATCGCTACGTCTATAACCTGCCCTGCCCAAGCGCGTTCTCCTCCCCGATAAACTCCCTCCTTCTCTCCAACGGAATCGGTCTCCGCTCCCCAACCGCCATCGCAGCCCGTCGCGCCTCCACCTCAAACAAACACCCACCATCAACGACAGGAGCCAAAAGGAGCAAGGAACCCTCACAGACGGAGAGCTCACACGCAAGCGGACCAGGAGCAATAAGCAAACGGGAGAGAGAAAGGGAAAATGGAAAAGAAGGGGATTCAAGACAGCGAGTCTCCAAGCCGGGTGGCTCTTCTGCGGCGCTCGGACGCGTTTCGAAAGATCAGTTGGCGAACGCGGTTCGGAAACATTTTAACAATGCGGCGATTTCGGAACAGGATGCTATTGCGCGGTTTTTGTATAAGGTTCATGAGGAGAAGAGGGGGAGGGAGTTTAGGTTGCGGTTTCAGCCGTGATGCTTCTTCTTCTTCTCTTATTTTCCTTACCTCGGGAAGGATTGCTGGAATAAATGTTGGGAGCATGGATTATTGCATGGCGTTTAGGGAGTCGCTCGTTGTAAGGGTTACGGTGACCCGATCGAGAGTGACATGCATACATATTGGAACCGTTACTTATTTTGCTGTTGGCGTAATACCCTCTATCTTTCTGGGTTGAGGATGTGTATATCCTTGGGACATATTGCTTCAGATTGATAACCAAAGATATTTCAGGCCGGTTCTTAATGCAGGGGCATGCTTTGATTAGATGAATTGAGTTTGATAGAATGAAATTGTCCCGTTGAATATATTTTAATCTAGGTAGACCACCTAAATCTCAGGCTTTTTCATCGTCCCACTGAGGGACCAGCTATGAGTATCGTTGATGGATATATGTTGAAACCCACCCACGCTTAAACGACAAAAGCCGTAGTTGATACTTTCAGCTAATAAAATACATGGTATCCCCACCCATTCACTCTTTGAGGTAAAAGTGGTCACCTCGTTCGAGAACCTCAATTTCGTCGCCGACACGTAGCGTGAATTCTGTTGATACTGCGATTAGCTATCTAGATGAAACTTAGGCGGGATAGGGATACTCACTCTTCGATGCTGGAACAAGCATCATCCCTAGACATCCGCTCTTCGAATCACCTGGGTCGATATTTCTAAGAGATTTGAGCGTCTTATCCGGCTCAACCAGATGTCGAATTCCGGTATCTGGATCGACGTTTGGAAGACGGCAGCGCAGCGTGCGGCAAGAAACGAAAAGATCCACACTCTCCGGCTCATCCTCCTTTTTCTCGTCTGCCGCCGACATGGGAGTCGGGACTACCCTGCTTTCTGGTCCTCGCGAAAAGCGAATCCTCTTCCAGTGGTCCTCGTCATACGCGTCGAAACCCTCGACGACTATATTTGGCCTGAACCGGCGGACGGTGAGGTGGGGAATAGCATAGCGTGTTTTCTCAGCTATATCCCGGATGCTGCCGATGCTCTGGATCTGGAGCGGGTATTCGTCGGGAAACCTCATGGCGGGTTTATATCCCAGATCTGCTTCGAGGGTGGCGCCGTTCCCGCGGACGGGCCGCAGGTGGGCTGGGTCGACGCAGAAGAGGCTCAGGGGCTTCTCGGTGCCGAGAAATTTGCTGAGAGAGGCCGGGATATGGCGGCTGAGGTTTATTGCGTTGGGGACGTCTGCGAAGATCCGGAGGGGGATGGATGGGTAGTCGTGTCCTGCTTGGGGGTGGAGGGGGACACGGAAGGATTCCTCGCGGGAGCAGAGCCCGAGTTTCATGCCCAGTTGGATGAGAGAGTCGGTCGTCTGGCGGGGATAGTTGATCACCAGTACACCCCCGGAGAGAACTTCTGGGGCTTTGGCGGAGTAGCCTGGTAGTGATGGGTCGGGCACCCAGATTTCCGGTCGGATGAGGGCCATTCTGCTATATTTGCCGTCACGAAGGGTACGGGCATCCCAGCGACCTGCCATGGTTTTCGTGGATCCGTTGCTGCCATCTGCCTGCTGGGCTGCTGGCTTTTCGATATACTCCGCAAAGCAGAACCGTCTGTCGTAGATCAGACCGGTGTCTTCGACGTCAGCGATGTTGAATTCCACGCCCGCGCAGCTTTTGATCGGGTATGCAATCAGGGCCTTGATTTTGAGTGCCCTCTTTTTATCCGCAGCACTCTGCTCTCGTACACCCCGCGTGCTATATTCCTCTTCGTCTGATAGATTCGAGAATGATCGAAGTCCAAGCTTCCGACATGCTTTGGGCTGACGGGCTGATTCTCGCCGGCCGGAGATGTCGAAATAGAGCAGTGCAAGAATAGGAGTCAAGCAGGTAACATAGACGAGAGGAAGAGAAATGTAGACGGGGAGGTCCAGACGAGGGACAATCTCTTGGAGAGGGATCATGGCTCTGATGTGTCGTGCAACTCCTTTTGCGTGGAAATTGTCCGACGGTCCTGGGCGGCAACTCTTGGAACTTCAGGTAGGCGAGCAAGCAAAAGAAATGCTGGTATATCAAGCGCCGTTGTGCTACATATGATATCGAGGAACGGATGACGTGATATATATTCTGCAGGAGAGATGTTCAGAGTTCTAGAAGAGCAGTGGAAATGCTGGAACCCACGCTGCAAAGGAAACAATTAATCAATATCCATCCGAAATTGTTCAAGAGAAGAAAGATAATGGGAGTTGAGATGCTTGATATCTTCCGCCGTTCCCCTCCTCAGTGAGATGAGATGGATGTTCTGATTCCAAAGTGTGGATCGGCTATTTGTTAGTGAACCTTGACAAATCCCGACGGCGCCTTCGTCAGTGGCCAGTTTCCCGCCGAAAGGCTATCTGTCGGCCATTTGCCTCTGGTTTTTGGTTGAAGGGCGCGCCTGGTGTTAACTTAACAGAGAAGCTCGATCCGAGCAGACTGCCACAGATTTTCTCAGCTGGTACAGGCTGATTTTGTGGCCAATGGGGGCTGAACCTCAGCAGCAGTGTCACCCAACATCGAACAACGGATCCATCTTGAGATTTCATCTTCTCTCATCCGCTTCTTGTTGGTCATGATGAGGTGAGGTCTGTCGCTGAGATATTGCTTTATTCAGTGCAGTCATGTGATAAGCCACTTCCGAGCTCTTGACCTGCAATTCAGGGACAATGAACTGTCAACAAATGAGCAGCGAGAGGGTCTTTGTGAGGTTCAGAATGCTGCAGAATTGAGTAACTACGCCCGCACGAATCTTACTTTGTGGCTTATGATGGTCGTCGTGATCCGTTATCAAGGCAGATGTTTAGACGGCGATGCTTTTGATGACTGGAATCTGACTTGACTGGGAATTTACGTCGCAGGGGGACCCTTAGAGCCTGTGATTATTGGCATGGGCAGTGGCTTATCGCCACCAACAACCCCCAATTCGATGCGATACCAAGGCCAGTTTGAGGAGTAGGACATGAAACCTGACATGATCCCGCGGGATATTCCCAAGAGTGATGGTTGTGGTCTCAGAGAACAATAATAATATCTTCTCTCCTTCTGGTCGTCTTATGTATCCTAGCCTGGGCGAGGAGACAAAATAAGTTTCCTTGTTTGCCGTGCATGTCGCAAGGGCGCAGGTGGCAGCCAGGAAAATCCTGGGACATTCCCTTGGCTCCCGCATGGACAGGTGTCTGCCCGTGATGCTCTCGATGGTCGATGAGGTTCTTTTTTCTCCGCATGACAGCATGTCCGGATGGTTGCTGGAAAGCGTGTATGAATGTAATCGGTATAAGAAATGAAATTATGGACTACAAATATAAAACTTCAGCAGGAAGTGCAATGCCTGAAAATTCATCTTGGAGCCCTTGTTGATGTGAAGAGTGATGATGAGCTTCCGAAGGCATCGAGATGCAATCCACATTTATTAGTTAGTGTCGCCGGCCTTCCAAGGTTATCGCCAGCCAGGGCTACCAAGAGAACTCTAAGCTTGATGTACATTCCTAAGCTCGTCTCTTAACCCTCCATGTAAGATGTAAATATCTAGTCGGGGAGGATTGTGAGGAATATGTACGCGGACACCTCTGACACGAACTTCACCATCGCGTCGCGTGTCAACTTCCTCAATTAAAACCCTCGAACATGAACCATGAAGAAGATATCGCGAATTTCTCCCTTCCCGAGACCCGTACGTCCAGCCTTATTCATCCCTTCCTCGCTCTAAATATCCATTGAACTACTAACTTGTCGACAGCACAAACGACGCGTCTCCCGCCACTAAACGCGTCTTCGTCATCACGAAGAAATCCAACGACAATAGGCAGGACTAGTAAATTTGGTCTTCCGCCTCCGTCAGCGACTCCTGTTTCTTTTTCGCAAGTTCAGACCCAGACCCCGGGTCTAGGGGGTGCTGTGTCGACGGGTCTTGGGCGGTTGGACGCTGCGTTGGGAGATGGAGAGTGGGATGGTGAGGATGAGGGTGTCAGTTTCAGTATGGGAGGGGCGAGGAGGGGAGAAGTCACGGAGGTCATTGGGCCAAAGGGGGTTGGCAAGACGGCGCTTGCGTGAGTTACTTCAATATAGTTGTTGAGATGTTACTGATTGGGATATAGCATGGGGTTGGCTGCAAAGGTACTTCGGGCTGGGCAGAGAGTGATCTGGATTGGTACGTGTGTCTGCTATGGAGTAAGATGAGAAGGGCAAATGCTAAGCAGGTGCAGATACTGCTGGTCCAATATGCACTTCTCGCTTTAAGGCGGTGCTCGAACACGATATGAAATCATGCTTGTCTCCAGATGGCTCGTTTGCTGATATGGAAACTATGCTGGGACGATTCCAAAATTTCCAACCATCATCCCTCGCGCATCTCATGGCTCTAATCTCACATCCGCCAAAGGGATTCCCGCCTCCCGACACAGGATTAATAGTCCTAGACTCAATATCCAGCCCCTTTAGCTCCGAATTCCGCACAAAGCTGCCCACCGCGCACGAAACACATACCACTCCAGCCAGCAAAAGCAGCAGAAGACAGAAAGAACAAGACGACAAGGAGTCGCGACTACGCTGGAAAATCATCGGGGATCTGGTGACGAATCTACGCAAGCTGGCTTTGAGGTTTGATTGTGTGGTGGTAGCGGTTAATGAGATGGTGTCGAGGTTCCGGCGGGATCGCAGCCCCATGCTGCACGAGGCGGTGTCGGGGATGACCTGGGATGCGGGGATTGCGACGAGTCTGCTCTTGTACTGGCATTGGTTGCCTGCAGAATTGAGGGAGAGAACGGGGAGGAAGTGCGTGAGGTTGGCGGAGGTGAGGAAGGTTGGGGGGATTATGTTTGGGGAGAGAGAGGGGAGGAGGATTGTGCCGTTTGTGATTGGGGATGTAAGTTGACTCTCCTTGATGGGTGGTTTTCTCCTGCTGATGATAACTTTTAGACTGGACTTTGCGAGCTGCTGGTGGATGGGGAATCCATTCGCATTCGGCTGCCAACAAATCACGCAGCTGAGAGCTCAGGGCGCAAACACAGGATTCATCACAGCATCGACAGTCCCGTGCATACAAAGGTCAAGCTAGAGCCGGAGCCGGATATTACATTGGTACCAGCTCCTGAAGGCGAAGGCCACGAAGACGACGACGAGATGCTACTGTCTGCCGATTTCGACATTGAATGGGAAGAAGAGCTGAACGTTGATCATCTGGTGGATACAGATGAGAAGGATGCAACAGACGTCTGATATGAACTCCTCCAGTGACAATGGTGTAGCCCACGAGATTGTTGGGAAGAGTACCTTCCGGGTCACGAAGTATGTAGACCTTCACGGTGAACCTCGGTATCGCGCTGCTCCTACCTATCCCTGACCTCTGGGTTCGTATCATTGTGGACCAAGCAAGCTGCAGCTTCAAGGGAGCTTTGAACAGCAGTGATGCTTTCGATGCATGACAGCGCCATCGTGGATCATGCGAAGCAAGCTGAATTCGAGTATACATCAAGCTTGTTCCTCGGTCGAATTCCCCTCCAGCTGGTCATGTTTCTCCGCGGTTGATTTTCGTCCGCCGTGAGAACGGTGAGATGTGGAGGAGCGGTTATCGATAAGCAGGTTTCGGCCCCGCAATCGGGTTTAGCGCAGACCCGGAGATCGGGGACGCAGGGCGAACGGAGGATGGTCGGCCGTCGGCCATCGGCCATCCAACGCAGCAGCCATATTCCGTAGTGGCTGTCGGAAATTTCACCATCCAACGACAATCCTCGTAAAAAAAAAAAAAAAAAAAAAAAAAAAAAAGAAGATCAAGACTCCGTTGGCCTGCTTTGAAATGTGACCAGCACGAGTTCATGAACCTGCCCAGTGGCCAGTCGTGGCATGAGAACGAATACGACGAGCATGAAGCAACAGGAAAAACACACAGGGCGCCACTGGCCAGGCGCCGGAGAACAAGGAAGAAAACAAAAAAAATTCTCAGTCCCCTGTCAACGAGATGGCTGCCAAGACCTACAACCCACGAGCTTAAATGGAAGACAGCCAATGGGGAGCTGGGCATTGGGTTGATTCTGTTGGGGAAAGGCTAATGCGGGCCGGGGATTATGTAAGAACGTGTATTTTTCCAGGTACGACGGGTATTTTGCACCGCCACAAGATACCTACCTACAATGGTGATGGTTAATGATGAAGTTGTTGGGAGGGCCACCTGAGGGAGCGAACTTCCAAATTGGTCATCAACACAGGCAACAGTAATAAAGAGGTCAATGATGCTTCTACACAACTGAATGACGGTGTTCTGGCAGAGGTAAAAGTTACCAACGTGGTACCGTGGGATACCGGGAGCTAGTCAGACGGTCCTCCACTCTCACCCCAACAAGACCAGGTCAGCCTGTCACCATCCCAGACACTGCAGAAAAGAAGAGAACAGGCGACAGTGACACCATTGAAAAGGAGGAAAAGTGGCCTGACATCAACATGACCGAATCACACAAGCCGCAATTGACCAGATAAAGGCGGCCTTTCTCTTCTTCTTTTTTTCTCCTCCTTTCGTTTCTTTTTCTATCCCCAGTTCATCTTTTTGTTGCTGGTCTTGCTGCCTCCATCTAGATTTCGGTTGACTTGGCCAACGGATCCATTCCGGGCTCTGGACTAGGCTGCTTTGGCCCGTCCATATCTTCGTCGGATCCCGCCCTCGTCTCTCCTTCCTCACTTCTCCTCTTCTTTTCTCCTACCAACACCCTCTTCTGCTCTATCCATCCTCTCTTCGTTGCAGACATCGACAGCGAGGAATAGAATAACACCATGGCTGCCACAGAGGCCATGGCTGACAAGGCCACATCCGTGCCTGTTTCCGATCCCTCCAAGAAACCTCACATCACCGACACGCCCATCACCCTCAGCACCTGGCACAAGCATGTCAACTGGCTCAACGTCACCCTCATCCTCCTCGTGCCCGTCTATGGCTGTATCCAGGCCTACTGGGTTCCCCTGCAGCTCAAGACCGCCCTCTGGGCCGTTCTCTATTACTACATGACCGGCATCGGAATCACTGCTGGTATGTTCATCACCTAAATACACCTCGATCAGTGCTGACTTCCTGTTCTAGGGTATCATCGTCTTTGGGCTCACACTGCGTATTCCGCTACTCTGCCGTTGCGAATCTACCTTGCCGCTGTTGGAGGCGGTGCTGTTGAGGGCTCCATCAGATGGTGGGCCCGTGACCACCGCGCTCATCACCGTTACACCGATACCGACAAAGACCCTTACTCAGTTCGCAAGGGCCTGCTCTATTCGCATCTGGGCTGGATGGTCATGAAGCAGAACCCCAAGCGAATTGGCCGCACTGACATCACTGATCTCAATGAGGATCCCGTCGTCGTATGGCAGCATCGTAACTACCTCAAGGTCGTCATTGGAATGGGCTTGATCTTCCCCATGTTGGTCAGTGGTCTTGGCTGGGGTGACTGGTTTGGCGGTTTCATCTATGCCGGCATCCTGCGCATCTTCTTCGTTCAGCAGGCCACCTTTTGCGTCAACTCGCTGGCCCATTATCTGGGTGAACAGCCCTTTGACGACCGCAACTCCCCGCGTGACCATGTCATCACTGCCCTAATTACCATGGGCGAGGGTTACCACAACTTCCATCATGAGTTCCCGTCCGACTACCGCAACGCGATCCAGTGGCATCAGTATGACCCCACCAAGTGGATGATCTGGACCTGGAAGCAACTCGGCCTCGCCTATGACTTGAAGCAGTTCCGTGCCAACGAGATCGAAAAGGGCCGCATCCAGCAGTTGCAGAAGAAGATTGACCAGCGACGTGCCAAGTTGGATTGGGGTGTGCCCCTTGACCAGCTCCCCGTCATGGAGTGGGACGACTACGTCGAGCAAGCCAAGAACGGTCGGGGACTCGTTGCTATCGCCGGTGTTGTACATGATGTTACCGATTTCATCAAGGACCACCCCGGTGGCAAGGCCATGATCAGTTCTGGTGTTGGCAAAGACGCCACGGCCATGTTCAACGGCGGCGTCTATTACCATTCCAACGCTGCCCACAATCTCCTCTCGACCATGCGCGTGGGCGTCATCCGCGGAGGCTGCGAGGTGGAAATCTGGAAGCGAAACCAGAACCAAAAGGACAGTGGTTTCGTCCGAGACGAGTACGGCCAGCGAATCATCCGGGCCGGCGAACAGGTGACCAAGGTCTCTGAACCCATCCCCAGCGCTGGCGCAGCATAGATGGCTCGAGTTATATTCCCTTCCGTGTAATCTACCTTTTCCCCTTTATCAACCTTGTTGCGACGATGACGACTCGACGATTGTGCCTAGCAAATGGCTATGACACTCCCCCTTCCGACCTTCTTCCCTCGTCCATGACCCCTGGTCAATAATATCACCCTAGCAGACCTCGTTATAAAAGGACGTTCCTCCTGATTGCAATACTAGACGATCGTACCGGCTGTCTGCTCTACTCTTTGCGATTTTGTCTTGCCGGAGTCTGGGTTCTGGGTATGGCTGGCGCTTTTGTTTTTTTGTGTGGGATTGGGTTTGTGTGTGTGTGTGTGTGTGTGTGTGTGTGTGTGCCGTATGAACCTGAAAACAAGGAGCCAGAATATGAATTAGCATGTTTATATCTTTAAAAGTTGATTACCTTTATGGCCCTCTTAGAATTGCATCAATACATACACCGCTTGGTCGAAAGGAAGGTCTTCTCCTCACACCCCTCAAGCGTCTCGCGAGGGCAGCCAATCTCTTCTCCTAAGCTCACCAACCAATCGGAACAAGAGCGATTGGAAAAGTCTTGGTAGTTCCACACTCGACACACCAAGGAAGCTGCCTGTCATTCCGGAGGAACATGGGCCGCCCTATTCTATTACGCCTTATTAGTAGGAGCAGCTGCTCCGTTTTTGCCACGGTTCTGGACATCACCCCCAGCCCAATTTTGAGAATTTATATACTAGTACGGAGTAGTTTGTGTGTGAGATAATGCTGTTCCAAAGCTTGAAGAGATTGGTTGCTGCAGGCTCAAAACCTGAGATTAACTAAGTCATGTGATTAAGAAGCTGCGTTCCTGAGGTGATGCCTATGGGGACTCGAGATCATCTGCTTGAGAGTTGGAAAGTCGAAGAGTTGAGATTCTTCCATGAAGGAAAGCTATATATTCAGACATGATGGACAGCATTGCCGAGTTTAGATCTTGCAGCTTCTTCTTTCACTTCAAGTTCCTCAGGTTCAATGTTCTCATCGACAATCTCCCCTAGCTTTGTTTTCTTACTGGTAACTACAGTAGTTACCGTGTCGAGTGAAAGAAAGCCTCAAGCTGTCTATCCTTCACTGAGGAAGACAATGTTTGCTTACAGTCTTCTGCATTTACATTCTCCCAACCTCTTCTCTACTATCTTCTGAGTAACAGCTGTCAGAATGGCTGCAAGCCAACCATGCCTCAGTTTGCAAATCTCCTGCAGTTCTATGACAACCCGCCAATGGCCAATTTGACACTGGATAATGATGGAAGCTCCTCCACTGCACCCATGGTACCTACTGAAACACCAAATCCACGCCAGTTGCCCCGCCATATACTCGTGGACCGCCAGATGTGCCAAACCCTGATTGCCGCAGCACGCAACTATCTGGCTGGGTCTACGCAGGCCCCTGGGAACCTTCCCGCTATCCATCTTGCCGCACAGATCTCCCTCAACACGTCCATTGGAGATGAAACCCGCAATATTGATGCGTTTGTGAAAGCTGCGGAATATGTTTGCAATTTTGTTCAGATAGCAGACGGATTAGGGCTAAATGCTGTGGACGCAGTTCCCTGCGACAACGAAGGAGGGATTCGCCCCAATCGGAAACTCAGGCGCTTGGGAACCGACAGAGTTATCATCGAAATGAGAAGTATTGCTGCATTCAATTGTCACGCCGGAACCATTCAACAATTGGCAGCCGCCAACAATGGAACAGGATCTGAGATCATATATGAGAATGTTGCATTCGGCGCAGAGTCGATCATCCTGAAGGTGGGAATTCCCCTTTTTTAGCTGTAAGGATGAGAATCAGGCTCTGGCATGAAGTGTTTACCTCTGTAGCTGGGAAAACGCATGATCGATACAAACTGTTCTTGGGGCGCCTTGATCGGGGGTCGTGAATTTGTGATTTTCTATCTTGATAGGCGAGGGTACCGCAATGACGTATACCATCACCTTGTCGTCTCTGGTCGACACCGTGTCTCTCTACCAGCTACGCAAGGCGCTCCATCCCTCATTCCAGTACTGATCGCCCTACTTTTGGGGAACCTGTCTGCGATCGACTATCATCGTCCGAAGGCCAGCATCGGAACGAAATACGTAGGATCATCGGCGGGCAGGCAGACAAGATCAGGGAAACTTCAAGCACCAAAGGGCAAGACCAGAGGCACTACATCATCTCGTTCCAGAGGGGGCGTGAGTACTCGTCAGAGAATTGATACCGGGTTGAAATCTCTGTGCGACGGTATACAGGTAAAGCCGTAAACCATCCAACTCCATATACCTCCCTCTCAGTTACTGATTGTCCATATTCCCGCAGCTTTGCGCACTCGCATATCCGAATTCTGGTCTTCCAGACCGTGAGTTCGCGCTTACTCGCGTTGTAAGTCACATCCAATTCTTTATTGTTTGCAGGCATGCCAACCTGATCAATTTTTAGAGTGCACGGGAAGCCTTGAAAATCGTATCTGGAGCAGTGGGAAACCTTCCTTCAACACCTTCTGATGCAAGTGGACCTCACTCCTTGATATCTGGAGCCGAAAGAGTTGTAAAGCTTTTAGCCCTTGAGCGCTTGGGATCGGGGGTTTGCGGCTTCGTTTACAACACTCTCTGCGTAGTGGATGGTTTTGAACGAGCTTGCGCCACAAAGGTTTTCCAGCATAAGTTCGAGTTCTTTCAGATTGAAGTCAGCATCTATGAACAGTTGGGGGAGAAGCCATTTGTACCTACATTTTACGGTGCTTTTGCCGGAATGTGGGTCACTGGTCTCCTGGGGGTGATTATGATGGAAAGGCTCGATAAGACCTTTAGCTTTTTTGAGGAGATGAGCAGCGAAGAGAAGTAAGTGTTGTAATATCCCTTTTTGCACAAAATTTGGTTCTTGGCTAGTGGAGGCTGTATGATCTGTTCATTTTCTAACTTATTGCATTCAGATGTGGTGCTTTCGAATGCATCAAGCAGTTGCACCAGATGGGCTTCCACCATGGAGACATCACGGCGCGGAATTTCGGAGTGAGAGGCCGTCAGATGGTTATCTTGGATTTTGGTGAGGTGTCTTCTTGCTGCACAGGCTGTCCTTCTGCAGCAAATGAGTGCTTCCAAGCCAGCTATGAGTTGAGCATGCTAAAGGAGAAACTCGGTCTGTGAGGAAGATGTCTCCAGTTCTCTTTAGACATTGCATCAATAGCATCATGATACTGAGATATTCTTCTTATCTTGTCATTGAATCTGTTCTGATGCTAGACCTCAGGAATAAGCTTGTAGTCACCTGATTCAATGGATGAAACAACCTGGCCTCTTTGTGTCTCATTAACAGACTGTCTAATTAATCCTGTAGTTAATTAGATACATCTTGTTAAACGTGAAGGAAAAAAAAACCTATGGTATAAATAAACAAAACAATCCCATTGTTGGGCTGTGATATAGCCACACCCACACATTCGTTTGTCAAGCTGGCGCCATTACGTCGCTGCAGCCGTTGTGCCTGCACCCCTCTGCTCTGGCTGGCCGTGCCCCTCTTCCTGGCCATCACCGTCATCCTGGCTCCCTCCGTCCATCTCCCCGCCCTCAGGCTTCTGCCTTCTCTCTCCCGCTTTCGACCAACAACAACCTCATCCTCCTCACTCTGGTCGAACATCACATCAACAAGACTCAGGCCTCTCACCACCGCGACAATGGCGCCCTCGCACCTCCGCACTCCTCCCCAGCCTCCTCCTCTGTTCACGGGCACCCCCGCCTCCGTCGTGGCAGACACAAAGCGTCTAATCGAGCAATCCCGCAAGCTCCAAGACGAGCTCGTCTCCACTGTCAAGCCTGAATCCGCAACGTTTGAGAAAGTGCTTCTCCCCCTCGCGCACGATGAGAATAGCATGAGTCTCGAGACGCATATTTTGGGCTTCTACCAGTCTGTTTCGACGGATGCGAAGCTGCGCGATGCGTCGACGGAGGCGGAGAAATTGATGGATGATTTTGCGATTGAGAGTTCGATGAGGGAGGATGTGTTTAGGCTTGTTGATGCCGTTTTTCAGAGAAGGGATAAGGATGATGGAGTGAAGCTTGCGGCGGAGTCGAGGAGGTTGTTGGAGAAGGAGCATAAGGATTACATTCGGAATGGGCTTGCGTTACCGGCGGGTCCCAAGAGGGATCGGTTCAAGGAGATTAAGAAGCGCTTGAGCCAGTTGGCGATTGAGTTTCAGAAGAATTTGAATGAGGAGAAGGGTGGACTGTGGTTGACGGAGGAAGAGCTCCATGGGGTTCCGGCTGATGTGGTTTCTGGGTTGAAGAAGGGGGAGCAGGAGAATGAGGGGAAGAGGTGGTTGACGTTCAAGTATCCGGATATCTTCCCCTTGTTCAAGTATGCGACCAATGCGGAAGTGAGGAAGAGGGTGATGATTGCGAATGAGAATAAGTGCAATCAGAACGTGCCCTTGTTCAAGGAGGCGGTCACTCTTAGGGATGAGGCGGCGAGGTTGTTGGGGTATCCCAATCATGCGACTTTCCGCATTGAGGATAAGATGGCCAAGACGCCGAAGACGGTGGATGACTTTCTGGGCGATTTGCGGTCGAGGTTGAAGGATGGTGGTGTGCGCGAGCTGGAGAAGTTGAAGGAGTTGAAGAAGAAGGATCTCGCGTCGCGGAGTCCTAGCCAGGAATTCGACGGGCATTATTTCCTGTGGGATCATCGCTTCTATGACCGGATGATGCTGGAGCAGGATTATCAGATTGATCATCAGTTGATTTCGGAGTATTTCCCCCTGCAGACTAGCATCCGCGGCATGCTGGAGATCTTTGAGACGCTGTTTGGGCTTGAGTTTGTGGAGATTCAGGGCGAGGAGAGGAGCAAGATTTCGAGTACAGGCAAGGGCGATGATATCGTCTGGCATGAAGAGGTTCAGGTCTTTAGTGTGTGGGACGATGCGGGTGAGGGAAGTGAGTTTGTGGGATATCTCTATCTCGATTTGCATCCGAGAGAAGGGAAGTATGGCCACGCAGCCAACTTTAACCTGCAGCCAGTAAGTATTCATTATTCCATTTGGGTGTTCAGTGCTAATGAGAACAGGGCTTCATCAACAAGGACGGCAAACGCCGCTACCCAGCAACCGCACTGGTCTGCAACTTCTCCAAGCCCACCGAGAAAAAGCCAAGTCTGCTCAAGCACGACGAAGTAGTGACCCTCTTCCACGAACTGGGCCACGGCATCCACGACCTCGTCGCACGGACAACCTACGCCCGTTTCCACGGCACAAACACCGTCCGCGACTTTGTCGAAGCACCCAGCCAAATGCTTGAGAACTGGTGCTGGACGCCCTCGCAGCTCAAATCTCTTAGTCGGCACTACTCCACCTTGTCGCCTGAGTACCTCAAGGCATGGGAGGAGCAGGCAGAGGGTAAACCGAGACCCGAAGAACGCATCCCAGACGCTCTAATTGCGAACCTGACCAAGACGAAACACGTCAACGACGCCCTCTTCAATCTGCGCCAGTTACACTTCGGCATCTTTGACATGACAGTGCATACACCAGTGGACCACGAGGCGATTCAGAACCTCGACATCACGGAGAAATACAACAAGTTACGTCGCGAGATTACCACCATGGAGGGTCCCGAGGCTATTGGCGGCGGCTACGCTTGGGGAAACGGTCAAGCTACCTTTGGCCATCTCATCGGCGGCTACGACGCTGGATACTACGGATACCTAAGGTTTGTCATTCTACCTCTCTTAGTAGACTCTGTTGCTAATATGTCGGTGATAGCTCCCAAGTCTACTCTACAGACATGTTCTACACCGCTTTTAAAGCAGACCCCATGAACCCCGCTGAGGGAAGGAGATATCGTCGCACCGTCCTGGAGAGGGGCGGGAGTCAGGATGAGATGACTACCCTCAAGGAGTTTCTGGGTCGTGAGCCGAAGACTGATGCGTTTTATCAGGAGCTTGGGTTGGCGTAGTCCTTCCATGGGCATGCGGTGGGTGGTTGGTGAAGGTATCGTTTCGGGATGTTGATTGCGATAGGCTTCGAGGCTAGAAATATACATTGCTAGAAGAATACCATTCCCCTCAAAGAAAAGACTTGCTCCTCTTGATTATACCTTCGATGGAGAGAAGAAGCGGGGATTGAAATTGGGATTCGAGAATGAGGTCGAGCTCGAATTCCATTTGATGTAAATTAGATATTTCATTTGAGCATTGTCCATGGTCTTAACATTCGTAAAAGCATGTGGGATTAGACCCTGTACACCTATTTGATCTGGTAAAGGGGAAAATTGATTTCGAAAAAGAGGTCATAATAGACAACAAAGAAAAGAGTAACCCCAGGGGATCAGTTAAGGAAGTATGCAGGAAGAAGGGTAAATTAATATTAAGGCTTGGAGAAGTGAATGGGGGAAATTGGAAAAGAAATATCGCCATAATCATACAAGTTTAAGAATCAGTCGGTGTGGGCTCGGTTTCGGGCTTGTCTTTTTTTTCAGCTTCTTTTGGCTCTGCTTCGGAGGGACTTTCGTTTTCAGGGGCTGGATGCACGGGAGTGTCTGTTGTCTCGTCGCTGGTAGCCTGGTCTTCCTTGGGTTTCTCTGTGGTTTCCTCTGCAGCTGGCTGGGTCGCGTCAGCTGGGGAAGGCTCTGCTTCAGCGGCAGGACGATCCGACGATTCTTGAGACGGAGCTTCAGCTGTAGCATCCGTTGGCTCAGTTTGAACGGCTTCTCCTACTTCCTCATCTACTTTCGCACCCACAGTCTCCTCTACCGGCTTCCGAGGTTCGTTTTCCACAGGCTCCTCCCCCGGCCCATCTTCAGAGTTCTCCGGTTCCTTCTCGAACTCCTTTTCCATCTCCTTCAATTCCGATGGGCTCCCGGATGACGGAGGCGTCTTATCGTCTTCCTCACGTTCCTCCTCTGACTTCTCCTCGGCTGCTGTGTCTGTTGACGGCGCGGGATCCGCTGGCTTACTTTCTTCGATTTCCTCTGCCGGCGTTACTAGTACCGAAATATTACCAGGCACTTTAGGTGCCTCGTCGTCTTCGCCCACTTCTGATATCGTTGTGACACTCAAGCCTGTCGATGGTGAATGTCGATGCCTGCGGGTTGTCGCGCCAGGACCCAAGGAAGAGTGGTCGAGTTCATCAACTCCCCGGCTAAAATCAAAGGCAGGTTTGTCATCTTTGCGTAAAATAGTCATTCTCCGGTTGTCCATTGTTTCTGTGGCATTCGCCGGCTCTTCTCCCTCAGCTTCAGCAGGAATGGTGTAGCCGTCTTCAGGAATGAGACTGTATACATCGCAGACAGTCTTGAAAAAGACGTATAACCCATCATTCGCCTCTACGTGCCAGAATACTTCGCGATGCTGAAACCAAGCGTGGGCGAATATTCGGTACACCCGCCGGAATATGTTGGTCAAATGTCGCATGCTTGCCTGCGGACCTCCGCCAGCATCGGAACCTAGCGTGAGTCGACTTGGAAAGTACTTCGGCGAAGTAAGTACGTTGGTTGCCCAGTCAAGTGTATGGCAGCAGTAGTCAATCGCACAGCATGGTTTCGGAGGATCGTGCACCGCACAGAGATATTGCCATTCAGAGGCACGCATTTCAGGACACGTTTGTGCAGAGCACGGCGGGTTTTCCGCAAAAAAGGCAATGACAAGATTGTTCGCTTTCATCGTAAGAAATCGACAGAGCTCGTACAACCAGAGTGATCGCTCAATTCCTTCAGGGGGTTCGGCGAGTTGTTTTGCAATCGTGCGGCTTATCGGTGTGACAGTCTCAGACCCAGGCGGGCGAGTATAACTTTGGTATAGTGCCTTGAGATGTTCTTGAAGTTGAAACGGCGAATCCAGCTATCGAAGAGAGTGTTAGCAATTCTCAAGGAATGGGTGGTGTATACACACTTGAGCAAGCGGAATCAGAGGGGGTCCTGAGGCCATGTCTGCGGCCTTTGTGCCCGGTCGTATCCGCCGTAGCGAGGCATCATCTTGCTTATTGGCTTCTACCTCAGCAGCGGCGAATCCATCAGCGACAGTGGGCGACTTTGGGCCGATTTGAACCTCTGTGAACGGAGGAGGGCTAGGTAATCGAGGGGAGCTCGACGGTGAAGCTCCAGCGGGACTCATTGTAAATTAGCATTACCAGACGGAATGTCTGCTAGGTAACAACACTGGAAAATAGCCCACGGTAAAAGGGAATTGGCTTCAATCGTCGTCGTTGTTTATTGAGCAGCAAACATAAAGCATCGCAGTGACTTTCTGATAGATGAGGGAGCTGAGCTGCCACCAATCAGCCGCCGTGGAGAAAAGATCTGCCGCGCCGGTTGATCTCCGCCCTCCTTTCCCGATTAGGCCAGCCCTACATTGTATACAACCTACAGCCATATATCTGACATTCTCGCTGCTTCAGTATTACCAGACCAGTTTGGTGTCAATGACAATGGATATAAACGACTTTGACGACGACGGGCCGCCAGAGCTGGTCTCTGTTGAGTCCGAGGAATCGGCACTTCCAAAGTCCCCCGCCGAACAGGACTTTCCGAGAGTCCCCATCACCATTGTAACAGGTAACATCTGCCGGTCGACTTGATGTAGTAAATGCTTTTTGTATGAGTGATGAGAAGATATGATACTAAACATCGCTATAGGTTATCTTGGCGCCGGAAAGACTACACTGCTCAACTACATCTTGAAAGAGAAACACGGCAAGAAGATTGCTGTTATATTGAATGGCTCGTACCGTCCTGTCAGCTTGAGTTGATGCTATGCTAATGTATTTATATAGAATTTGGTGACTGTATGTCGTCATGCTTTTCCTTCTGAACCCTCAATGCTAATGGTTGTTAGCCGTGGACATTGAAAAGTCCCTGACAGTCAGCCAGGAAGGGCAGCAAGTCGAGGAATGGCTCGAGCTTCCGAACGGGTGTCTGTGTTGCTCAGTCAGGTATGTTCAAGCATCACTTACTGAATATCTGCTCATGCGACCAGGGACACCGGCGTTGTTGCAATCGAATCTCTCATGAGCCGAAGAGGCAGCTTCGACTACATCCTGCTCGAGACCACCGGTCTCGCTGACCCAGGCAATATAGCCCCCTTATTTTGGGTCGACGATGGACTGGGAAGCACCATCTATCTCGATGGCATCACCACCCTGGTCGACGCAAAGAATATCTGCCGTCTTCTCGACGAACCTGCTCCCCAGGAAGTGCAAGAGAGCCCCGAGGGTACGGTATTAACCACGGCACACCTTCAGATATCACATGCCGACGTGATTATACTCAATAAAAGCGATCTCGTATCGCCCGCTGAGCTAGAGCAAGTCAAGGATCGAATTACTGCCATCAACGGCCTGGCGCAGATCTATGTGACGGATCATAGCAAAGTTCCTCAGATTGAAGGAATGGTACTGGATCTTCATGCATATGATAAACTCGCAAATGTCGATTTCACTGAAAAGGGTCACAGCACACTCGATCCGGTATGTACGCAGATCTTCGTATACGTTCAAAGTTGCTAACCACGCCCAGTCCATCTCCACGCTATCCTTCACACTCCCAGACATCCCAGAAGCAAACCTATCTAAAATAGACGAATGGCTACGCTCCGTGTTATGGGAGCGCCAAATTCCGTCATCTAGTACGGCAGCGAAGAGCCTGGATTTCGAAATCCATCGATTGAAGGCCATCCTTCGCCTCACAGATGGCAGGATCAAAATCATCCAGGGCGTGCGGGAAATCTTCGAGATCTCGGATTCCGAGGCTACAGATCCAGCACATATTCAAACGTCGAAATTCGTGCTGATAGGTCGTGGATTGGGGAAGGATAACTTGCTGTGGCAGGAAAGTCTGCTCGGTTCGCTTGGTGAGGTCAAGAAAATAGCAACGGTAGGTGTTTAGAACCCGGTGGTGGCGGTATGGCTCGCTTTCCGGCGATATTACTCTGATGATTAGCATATTAGACGCAGCAGAATCTCAGTGAAGATAAGCATTGTTTTGAAAATGCATGAGCACGTTCTGGATGACGAAATAGAACCCTTGCCAATGCCAGAATTCAATGTGAAGGCTTGATTTGCAAGGACAAGGTATATAAATTCCCGAAAGGCTATTAAGGCATTAATATAATCAAGCTCTTCTCCGCCCTGCGAGCGGAGAATTCTGTACATCATCAAAGTACCCAAAGCTACTATCCTCCAAATCCCCGCTATCAAGTTCACCCGCTACAAACGCCGGCACATGAATAGCAGGCGAATTCACCGGACTCGTGGCAATCTTCGGCCTACTCTTAAACACGCTGGCGTAATCAGCGTCTTCACTGAACAACTCTTCCTTGGGAGTGACAGCCCCTGGTTTTGGATGATCCGCTTCCCGCTCCGAGGTTTCGAACGGATTGACGGGGTAGACCTGAGATAACCGCGAGGATTTCTGGGACAAGGATTTTCGGGAACGGGATCCGGGGGATGGGAGGGAAGACATGGACATGGACTTTCTGGTGCGTTCGACTAGAGTAAGGGATATCCGTGGCGGTTTAGATTCGGAGGATACTGGAGTTGAGCTCGGAGATTGAGGCGAGATGTAGTCGATATTAGGAGAAGACTCTGGCTCTGGGTCTTCATTCACGATGAAGGACATGGACATCCTGGTGCGCTCTGTGAGGGTGGCGGCAACACGCGGGGTGCGGCGAGGGTTCTCAGCATGCTGGATAGAGGCTGCCTCTTCGGGTGCAACGGAAATAGGCGGCGCTTTAGACATGTTGCTCATGGCCGTCCGAGTGTGTTTGGCCGGATCTGCTACCGGTAAAGCCTTCGGCTTAGGGTGGCTATGATCGAAAGACGGTACACTTTTATTCAAAAGTATGTCATTCCTATCATTCGCGGTTTCGCCGTGTTTAGCTCCGTCAAAGTTCTTTCTATGCAGCGACACTTTTGAAGAACTTTGGACAGCGGTTCTAGCGTCTTTGGGTGCAGCAGCACTATCCCTCCGCCGTGGCTTTGGCTTATCGGAACTCATGTTGAGACTTTTCAAGGAATCATTAAGGCTGGTGAGAACAGCCTTATAATCATCTGGCGCTTCGGGAATATCAATGGCGGGTTTTGACTTAATTGAGTCCGAAGTTGATCCCTGGTGGTCCTGGAAAGTAAACCGCTGGCCAGGGAATTGAGGCTTAGCTTCCGTAGGATCCTCTCCTTCAATCACAAGAGACTGTCTAAACTCCTTCCATTTTGCTAGCCTAGACTTCTGTTGCGCAAGGCGATTATCTAAATTGGTGATTAGGTTTGTTTCCGAATCCGAACGTAGTGATCCCAAAGCCCCTTGTTTGGCCGCCGATTGTATTTGCGAAAACTCTCGTTCCAAGAGAGGATCAGGGATGATCTGTAGTCCATCATTTAAGAGCGCATTAGACCAATCTTTATTCCCATACCAGGCGCTTTCGATATTTCTCTGGATCCTCTTTGTCTTCTCCTTGTCAATGACATGGTTCCCAAGAGCGTCTTTGGACTTTTTGTGAAGCTCCTCCGCCTTGCTGTTGAAGTGCTGACAAAGGCCCTCATAGAATATCTTTGCGCCCTTCCTTTCTTCAAGCAAAGACGTAATTGAGGCGCGATGAGCAAGGACCAAAGGCAGTAAACTCTCTTGTTCAGATAGTGTCAATTGTCCGGCAGTAGCAAGCTCGGTGACGGGACTGTGGCGGCTCCTGGCAAGTTTCTTCCGCAGAACGACCGTTGAGAAAACAGCAAGTAGCTCTTCAAGCTTCTCCCCGGTACAGTCATCCAGCGTCGTCTTGCGCAATGTCGTTCCGCGTCCCAGATGGCCATTCTTCTTGAGGTCGGATAAGAAGCGAAAGAGCGCGGCTCTCAGGTTCACGGACTGTAGAGGTTCAAGCGGTGGGAAGAAAGGTTGCAGTTTCTGTAGAGGATGTTGTTATCATTACTGCACCTTGCCGTTGGAGAGACAAAGGATCATACATTGCGGGTTTCTACTGGGTCCCATATCAGGGACAACTGGTATAACGACCATTCCACAACCTGTATCCGACGCCGGATATTACTATGCGCACCGGAAAGTGCCTGGAGAGTCACATCAGGCCAGTCAGGGCGTTGATCGAGATCGAGAAGCTTCAAGTTTCGGAGGAAGATTGTGAGAGCAGGGGTCCCGGTCCATGCTTCAGGTTTGGGAGCGGGGTGAGAATTAGGGCGCTGCATTGAGCTGGAGTCATAATTCGCCCTTGTATATCGTGGTTAGCTGCTTATAAGCCCATGACGATTAACAAAGATGAAGTCAACAAGTGATTCCGCGTCTGTGTTGTCCGCCATTGTTTGTATGCTGCTGTAGTTCAAGATCATGTTTGCCCTGTTTGCTCAGATCGCCGATCGCCTTTCTGCGCGAATCGCAGCAACAGCCGGCAGATTCCAGGTTCTTCCTCGCAGCGAAATATTCTGATAAAAGGGAATATAGAATTATTGGAAAGATCATATTTATAGCTCTATATATCCTTCTTGAACTGCATTTACCTATATCCCTTCACCACCAACCAATCCACCCCTCCCCGCTCTCCAATGGGATCCCACTCCTCAGAACCGGCGTGGACAGCGCAGTCAGGTTTGTGCTGGGTGCTCTCTATATTGCTGTTCTATGTTCACCTCTAATTATGGCTGCGCAGTAATCTCTACTTTACCACATCCGCCGTCAGGAAACAGCTCCTCTCCCGTCGAATTCTTCCACCTCCTCGAGCGATTAAAGACCACCAAACGAGAGGGATGGCGCAGATTTGACATCACTAATGGCGAATCGATCTCCGACCATATGTACCGCATGTCGATTATGACCATGTTGGCCCCGCCGTCTCTCGCCGCAAGACTCAACGTTCCCCACTGCACAAAAATGGCACTTATCCATGATATGGCGGAGGCGATCGTAGGCGATATAACACCGGTTGATCCCGTATCGAAATCGGAGAAGGCGCGGCGAGAAGCCGAAGTGATGGATTATATCTCCAAGACTCTGCTGGGCGGGGTACATGGTGGTTTGGCCGGCGAGAGTATCAAAGCGGTCTTCCAAGAATATGAGGACAACGAGACGCTCGAGGCAAAATTCGTCCACGACATTGACAAAATGGAGCTACTGTTGCAGACGATCGAATATGAGCGATCACATGGCGGGAAGCTGGAATTGACGGAGTTCTATCGAGTAATGGCGCGTATTGAGCTTCCGGAGGTCAAAGAATGGGCGGATACCGTCATGAAGGAGAGAGAGGCATTTTGGGCTGATAAAGGCGGCGCGCCGACGCTTTTGAAATAATAGTTGCGTCTGATGTTCCTGTTAGACGGCGGTGCGGGTTCCGGAGCCTTTTTTCGTTGTTTGCGGTCGTTCCAACCCTTATTGTTATTCATAGATTTTGAGATGGACTCGGCGTCCCCTTTTATGTTGCAGTATGAGATACATTTGTAACCCCCTCCTTTGTTATTTCCATTAGGTCTGGAGTGGGTTCAATCCAGGGGCTCGTTCTCCATCTCGTTTGCCAACGCTTGAGCCTCTTCATTCATCTCTTCTTCGCTTCTTGGTGCTCTCTCCTCATTATCAACAGCAGGGAATTTCGACCTCTTGCTCCTTGCCTCCATTAATTCCCACATATGTCGCGCAATATCCCCTTCTTCGCCATCCATCATACCGTAAATCGCATCGGAGCCGCCTCGATGGTCTAGATCCGCCTTCTTCCGTGGTATGATGTGTGCGTGGACATGCGGAACGCTCTGGCCTGCTTCAAGCCCGTCTTGAATGGCAATATTCAAGCTCGCTGCTTTGTAAACTCGCTCGACCATACGGCCTACCCGGCGGACTGTGAGGAAAAGGTCTGCTGTCTCGGCGGCCGTGAGATCTTTTACTCGCGGAACGCTGCGAAGGGGGGAGACGAGTACATGGCCCGGTAGAAGAGGTTTGATGTTGACGAGAGCAAAGGATAGGGGCGTTACATGGAATACCTAATCAATTGTGAGAGGTTGTCCGTCAGCATTGTGGCAGGGAAAGGGCTGAGGGTCCGATCGCAGGATGTTTTGGGATGGGCATTGAAAGGGGCCTAATACCTGCGGTGTAACTAAGAATGGCCCAAAGTATATAGGTCTTTTTGCGATTGCTGCCATGGCCATTGGCGCAGAAAACTGTCCGTCTTTTATAGTACCATCCATATGGGTTGTTCCAGCGGCTGAGAAGGACTCAAAGGAGGCTCGATTCGCTGGAAACGAAGCCCCACTTCCCGGCGCTTCGCGTCTAAATTGCCGCGACGGGCAGCCGCGCTAGCGACGACG
Organism: Malbranchea zuffiana; assembly: GCA_039700045.1. Taxonomy (NCBI): domain Eukaryota; kingdom Fungi; phylum Ascomycota; class Eurotiomycetes; order Onygenales; family Malbrancheaceae; genus Malbranchea; species Malbranchea zuffiana. The sequence continues at coordinate 1,433,928 of JARUPO010000005.1, forward strand.
CTCCACGACACCGGCCACTTCCAAACTCGATCCTACTTCATCATGGAATCTTGCTTATATTACGAGTCGAGCAGGGAATAATCTAACGCCCATTAATTACATATACCCGATTTCTTTCCCTTTTGGCGCTAGAGCTCCCCTTCGAGCTCCAGCGCCGGCTCCTCCTGCTGGCCAAGATGAATTCCACAGCTCAATTTCTCGGGCCACCGCATGTTTGAGTTGACTCCAGACTTTGCTCTGCGTTATCTGTGCTTTCTTTATTTAATATCTCAAAAAATCGATCACGGACATCCCGCAGAATAGCGAATATCCGCTTTCGATTCTCAACCGCCAACAAAGAATGCCGCCTCATTCGCCAAAACCCGAGGAATAAAGTTCGCCAGTCGACTTGATCGTCATTGTCTTCAGTCTGCGGCATGTTCCCATCCGATATACCTAGCTCGATGATTGCCTCTACCGGAAGCCTCCGTTTCCAATAGAGAGCCGGCAGTTCCCAGCCGAGTGTCTCGACGAGGTTGCATGCGTCTCGCATATTAGGCGTGATCTCGTCGAGGATTATCATTTTGATATCGACTGGCAAGCGATGAACTAGTGAAGTATGAAAGCCACGTTTGACCTTATGAGCAGTGGCCATTGTGATTCGACGGGTTAGTCGACGGGTCAGCCTCCATGATTCCGTCTTTTCCAGTTGCTTTCTGCGACGTTGGCTTCGGGCAACAAGCCTTTGAAGCTCCGGGATGTGAACTGGGTCGATCAATGGAGTGACGGTGGTGTCATATCCCAATCTGTGATGGATATTTCTGTAAAGGGTGCTTAATTGGTTGGATACATCGGAGATCCAAGGGGAGAAGTCCAACTCGTTTTCGGACACATGCCCCATATGTACCGTGGCTGGACTTTGTTCCCTTCCTGCCACCTTCATGGATGATGTCGCAATATCTAAATGTTTCAAAGCCTCTGGACCAATGAAAATATCTGTGATCCAATCCCAGCAGCATTTATGGATAACAGAGCAGTGCTGGGAATCTGTCAGGTATTGGAAAGAGCAGTTGGTGTGCCGTGACTTGGCGGTGTCTAGTTCGCGATTGCCCAGTGCCGAAATGTCCATTCCGTGGGCCACTCTAAAAGGTCTGTCAGGATAATGGATGACTATTGATTTGTTAACGATCGCCTCTTTGTTCGGCAGGTCTATCTCTCACGTACGCGACTGGGAAACGCGACTCCACTGCAGCCTCTTTAAGGGCAAGGCGAATTGTGCAGTCCATTCTTGGATCGTGGCGCTAATAGGTCCACCGCATGCGCAGCAGAAATGCGGTGGGGAAAAATACTATCGTGAGGCACATCTGTAGGTATAGCCTGGACATGGACTTTCAATTACTGCGGAGTTAACTGCATAGACCGGCTGAGCAGGTCAGAACACTCAAAGTGCCAGTTTCACTGGGCATCAGGTATCATTGCTTGCTCCCGTAGCGAACCCGGATCAGATTACGTATCTGACTTGGGCCTCGAACATGGTAACTACTCCCGCAAACTAACCATACTTTTAAGCCCATGAACCACCAGCATGAACATATTTCCTTCTTTTTGCTTTCCTTCATACCATTTGCTTAACCGGGCAATCTGATTCCAGCCTGCCTCTGTTCCTTCATTTCTTGTGGCTGTTTTCCAGTTCCTCTCAGTGCATCTACCTAGACCGGAGCACAGGATTCTAAACCTCGTTTGCACATGCATCAGTCAAACAGAGCGACTGTTTATGGCGAAATCCGCATGGAAACACAAGCTATCTATGCAGCAGCTAACAGGGCTGAATAGAAGAACTCATGCCTTTAATGGCCAGAGAATGAAGGTTCTGTATAGCCCTTGGTCAGTTTCTCCCTACTTTCTTGGCTACTAGTTGACTGGTATGATATACCGAACTAGTTCTCTTTCTGATAGTAGCTCCTTGAGCGCATAAGCTCAGCTTATCTACATGTTCGGGCATTAGCTGTTCACCAAGTTTGACAGCGAGGATATCATCAAAGTTGGTCCTCATCTGAGGGCGCAATGAGCTTGGTTGCGAATTAGCGTCCTGTTCCTCGCAGGATTCCAACTTCGAAGCCCTGATATCTACTGGGTATTTTATTATACTTTGGCTGGGATTCTGCGGAGATCTATCTCCATTCGGAGAACCTCTCCCCAGGAAACTTCTGCTTCACTGTTTATGCTAGGGGCCATATCCCCTGTACCCCGGCGGCCAAGTTCACTGCAGCTGGACTAGGGACATCACATTCAGGATGCACTCGTTTGCCATGATTACCCTCCAGGGAAGAGCCTGGTTAGTACCTGTTCATACCTCCGGTGCTAACAAACGGCTGAATTTATCCGAAACACCTTGAGGTTTAATATGCCCGATCTCAAAGCTGGTCTTGGGTGCAAAATCCCTGCAAACGCCGTTTGGCCTTGGATATATAAAGATATATAAACAGTGGATTTGACCCCAAGGAGAAAAATTCAATTCCTTTCCAATTTATAAACAAGTTGCGGTTGTCAGTTTGACATTGTCAGTGCACAGTTACAACTAAACTTGTGTCTTTCTGATACCATATATATATACCCTCCTCCTATCACATCGTCATGCAGGCCCATATGTTTATGAGACTATGTCTCGGCCTCTTTCTCCCCATTGTCCTTCTTGCCTACCTTGCCGAGATCACCGCCGCTCGCCAGCAAGTCATGACTTCCGTGTTCTAGTAAGCGTACCTCAGCTAAGGCGAGGTGAAAACGGATTTTACAAATCCCGTCCAGACACTCGAACCGCGGGGCCCGCGTGACAAGGCGAGGAAGTTGTTCGGAAGAAAGGGCAAGCAGGGCCGGGTCTCCCACTTTGCTCCGAGGACAATATTCAGGGACACCAACCCCAAGCGCTGCCACATGGCTCACAAAATCCAACGGGAACGGAAACTCTTCAAAGTCTGTGGAGTAATATACCTTAATACGACCTGGTCCAAACTGGTATAATTAAATCATGGAAACTGGATCCAAAGACGCCGAGAACAGTCGGTTGAAGCGAATTTTTCGGCTGCACGATTTTGACAATATTGGACCGCAACGTTGTCGTGATCGGTCACTTTGCAGAAGAAAACGGCGTATGCAACACACTAAGCGACGAGGCCACTGTCAAAAAAAAGGTGATTGAAAAGCTTGACGACGAATTACTTCTGTACGACCTGACGGACCAGACTGTGGCATATATCCTATACAAGCGGGCAGACGGTGCCAAAGAACCGGTGGGGTTGAGAATAATCAAGCAGCATCTGGTGGACAATGGGATGCATGCAGGCAACGTTCAAAACCGAACGTATTCTGCGTTTGGGGGTGCTTTGCGAGCACCGAGGGAGCAAGGGGGAAGTTAGTAGTGGAGTGGACCCTCATGGAGGCAGGAGGCAACACCCTCTCACTTAAAATGCAGAGTAACGACCCGATATATGTGCGAGACTTTGATGAAGATAGAGCCCCTTGTGAACTGATTGGGGGAAGTTAGCTTGACTGTCTATGCGCCGAGCCGGAGCGTGTAGTTACCAGATGAGGACGAGTACGGAGTACTATACAGCGGAGTACTAGCTATTTCATAAACAAACCGAGAAGCGGCTTGATCCTCAGTATGCCATCGTAGTATAACATTAATCACTCGTTCCAGATTGATTGCGGTTGCTTGAGGGATTTCAGGGGTTGTCATTTGAACCAGGAACCAGGGCGAGGTGACTTCAAGCTAACTAACTATTATTACGAGCCCAGCCTCGCCTTGGCTCCTGAGCCGTACTGAAGCAACTTGAACTCGACCCTCATCCACAGCAAAAGGAAAGAAAAAAAAAAAAAAAAAGGGGAAACGGCGTAAGAAAACATGGCGTTCAAGAACGGCAAAGAACTCCTCCGTCGTTTTAAATCTCTCACCGTCCGCCATCGAGAAGAACCTCCCAAGCCCTGCATCCCGACTGGAATTGGAGCCTTGCCACAAGAACTTATCGATGCGATAATTTTTTTTTCTTAAACCCCAAGGACCTGTGCGAATTACGACTGGCATGCAAAGCTGTCTATCGGGCGACTCGCGATGTATTCTGGAGGAACTCCCTTCGAAGTGTCCGGACGGACCTCTCCTACACAAGCCTCGAGAAGCTGGCAACGATTTCACAACACGATCAACGGCGGCATTGCGTGCGCTCTTTGACCATCGAGTTTTGATCGGCATACGATGTCGATCCTTGGAGAAGGGTATGAGTGGACTCGTCATCCTTCCGGCCATCTGCTCGATATACAAGAACAACCCGCTGTTAAACACCTACGAAACATTCTGTGTCAACTAGACAACTGCGAGTCATTAGAGATCTATACGCGTGTCGTCCCGGAACACGCAGATCCGTTAGATACTGTCAGGCCGGCAGACGCGGTTACGATTCTTCTAGATACCATTGCCGAGATCAGTGTGCCGGTCACTGCATTCACAGTGAACTTCAAAGGCGGCTTTCTGGATCCACGACGAGCTCGCCTCCTTAATTTTGACGACCCCAGGTTCCTTGCAAGATGGGCGTATATCGAGGAATTCAGGGTGAAATTCAGGCTCACGCATAACGAAAATCTCGCTCATTGGCTAACAAACTCGATTCTACATGCTCCTAACCTCCAGCTACTGCATATCGAACTTAACAACGGAGACGAAACGTTCTCATCATCAATGGCCTGGCTTCACCGGACGCCTCATTCCCGAAGCTGCAGGAACTTCAACTGGTGCTCATCAGGACGTCGGCTGAAGATCTCATGGCTTTCCTTTCCAAGTGCCAACGCACGCTCCGCATCCTCCGCCTATCGCGGCTAAGAATAGCATCGAGTGTTGATGATCTGAAATCCGCATTACGGGCGCTCGCCAACGACTTTCCTGCTCTGGAGAGGTTCGAGCTTGAACGGACACGTGGCGGCGCATCTGAAAGTCGACAACTTATTCACTTCCCCGCGCTTTCTGAGAATCCGGTCATAGATGAAGAGCGGGGGACCAGGTTTGTGTTTCAGTCTAGGTATCGGAAAGGGGTGCGGAGAAACGGCATTGTCGATTATTCGGGTGCTAAGATGAATGTTGCTTTGAATTTCCTTGCAAAATCACTGGAGTTACTCTGAGGGCCGACTCTCTCTTTCTTTTGGTTGGAGCATTTCGGTGGACAATGCAGTTTAAACTCGGACTGGGCATGGATGTGAATATATCCTAGCTCTCCCTACTTATGAAATGCAGTTCTGACTTGCCTTTTGTTCGATTTTGCGACAGGGCCATGACCAGTATAGAAACCAGGGGGTTGATACATGTATGCCTGATACCTAAATCGGATGAGGTAAAACACGCCTGACTTTCACGTAGAAAGCTACCTAGATCAATGCCAAACGCTCCAGCTCTTGAAGGGTAGCATCATCTAAGAGGCCAGTTTCATTTTCAGATTTCGCTGGTGTTACAGCACGCTGACTGCCGTCAGATAATGGGGGCGTAGCGCTGCTTTTGCGCCCCTTGATCCCCAACACTTTCCTATTCGCTACCCGCTCGGCCGATCCTTTCCGGGCGCTGCTTGTGTACCGGCTTAAGAAGGTGTTCCATGACAGAGGATCTTCCCCAGGCCCTAAGATCTTCGTTCTTGCGACCAATTCGGCGCAGACTTCTTCCAGAAAGGCGCGTGGTAATTCGCTTTTGATATCCGTGAAATCTTCCTTTTTGATGCGCTGGAGCCACATATCGAGAAACATATGGCGCAGCGGACTCTCCGCCGGGGTCTTTTCGTACACGAAATTTATAACTTCCTTTCCGACTGTTGCGAGGGGCTCGAAGTTGAAGTGCTTGTCCCTGCAGTACCTGACGACGACATCTTGCAGGATAGATACATTGAGTCTGTCGGCCAACATCCAGAGATGGCAGAGTTGCATCCATGTGGGACGGGCTCCATGGAAGAATATTTCACCACGATATGCCCAGTTGAGGAATTCGGTGAAGGCGTCTGGGTCGTCATCAGGAAGAAGGGCGGGTTCTAGATTGTCGCTGGTGAAGCGGTCTTTGAAGATATCGTTGAAGTAAGGGGAGTGGTCGCATAGTAGCTCCACGTGTGCGTCAAAGGGTGTGCCAGATGGGCCAACGTTGATATTCGCTATACCGCCGCTTAAGATGCTTAGAGCTCGTGTTAGTGGATGACACTGCTTGGGGTAGAATGGGCCTGACGAACTCCTTTCCAAGACTTTTGGCCATGTTGACGGTTGGGTTTGTTAAGCTCAAGAACCAGATACTTTGGAGAAAATCCCGCAACGACGCCGCGGCAGAGCATATTTAAGCAGAATCGACAGACATGCTCCCCTCTACTCGACATGGATCGTTTCGCGTCCTGGAGCACAAGTTCGCAGTGGCGTCCGGCAAGCTCCTTGGCTTTTCTAAATATGCAGGTGAAACGGCAGCAAGCGAGGAATTGTTCATGCCAATCCATGTCAAAGGATCACATCCAATCAACATCATATCCGAGTCGCAAAAACCATGTGGCCTTTCCCCTGGTAGCGTCATCTGTTGTCCGTTGGGATCATTCCTTGACCCCCTGAGGCCCGAGGCGGGTATCTAGTCGCCAACCAGGGAATCCATGTCAGCGCCGGTTTTTGATAAACGAATCGGGGATTTAGCTCTGCTCAGAGGACTGGAATTTGATGTACGAGTAAGATCTAGCGTTACTGCTCATACGGGGTGAAATCAGGGGTTTCGATATCGCTGAGTTCCGATGATGTCTCCTGATCAACGTCCATGACTGAAGGTCCGACATCTCCTTTATCCTTGTGAATGCTCTGCTCGACGACAAAACCTCCCCCTTCCGGCTCATCTTCTCCGGGGACAAGAAAGCCACCACCAAGGCGCTCCTCCGCTTCGTCCCGCTCAAGCTGCGCTGGGGCAGGCGCATCTCGCTCACTCACAAATGGATTCTGTGGTTCTGCTTCACCGGGTTGATCCCCGTACTCCTCCCGAATCCGTTCCTGGATCCTCAGTCCCATGATGAATTTCCTCCAAGTGGAAAGGATAAGCTTTTCCTGCTTTAGCCGCTCTTTCTCTCTTTTCTGTGCGTCCTCTGCGCGCCACGCATCCCTGACGACATCCTCGTTTTCAGCCGCGACGACAACGCCTTGTATCACGGGAACTGCCATTTTGCTGCCAAATTCGAAGCCGATGACGGCCTCCGCGTAATCAATGCCGAGCTTCTTGCAAATCCGAACTGTGCCTTGCAATGGAACATGCGTTGCGCCCTCGGGGATCATCCATGGCATGAAGCAGTCGATATTTCCGTACTCATTTTTGGGTATTTTCCCATCTATGATGGGGTCGGGAATGATATATTCGGTTTGGCGTAGTGCATATAAGCCTTGTTTTGGCTTTTCACCAGTCTCGCGCTGCATTTCATCTACCTCACGCTTCCGATTCAGGGTCACCGCCCGTATGGGAACCAGTTTTAACGGTTTCTCCCCAAGCTTGATCCTTCGCCCCTCCTTATGCCAACTTTCGGCAGAGAGACACTTTTCCACGTCTGACCTCCTATAGATTTTCTCTTCTTTCTTTTTGGGGCCCTTGCCGGAGATAAACGTCCTCACATGCTTTGCATCTGGGTGGATTGCTTCTTCACGTCGAAGAAACCTTTCTAGTACGAATTCTGTGGAGGTTCTGAGACTTTGGAGGGTGTCTGTGTCTTTCTGTGTTTTCTTCTCAGGCTGCTTTGGCGCCAAAGATTTATCCTCCTTCTCATCAACAGGCGTTCTTTTAGCAGGCGGACGAATGTAACCTTTCATCGTTTCATTGAACCAGTCGTAACTATAATGCGAGTTGAGGGCTAGGCCCGTAGGAACCGACACCTTCTCCACCGGAATGCGGAAGCCTTTCGTCTTTCCAGGCCAGGCTTGGCGCTTTAGATATCTGATCGTAACATCTTTCGCAGTTGCATCTGGCGAATAAGCTACAACGTAGGCCATAACCTGCTTCGCTTTCTCCGCCTTGACTCCTCGCGGCTCGAAAGCCGATAAAAGCTCTGGGGTCATCGCAACTGAATTAGGTAGAACCAGGGATTCTACGGGAATAATCTCCTGTGTGACAGGTGATTCCACTTCGGCCCAGTATATAGGAAACGGAAGATCTTTGTCAAACTTCTTCTTGGAAGAAGAAAATTTAGCCTTTGGCTTTGATGTCGAGAGTTCTTCTGCTGAAATATGTTCGCTATCTGAGGAATCCCCTGCAGCTTCCTTCCTCTCCGTGGTGTTATAGTTTTCAGCCTTGGTCCACCCAAACCCGATGGGCTGCAAGCTTGCGACCATTCGTGCCTCTAAGCCAAGTGCCCGAAGTAAAGCCGTGAACAGCTGTGCACCTGTGTCTCGAGATCCATGAAGATGGCGGGCAAGATCACGAAACTCGTCAAGATCTTGTATCTTCTCGCCAAAAGACGACTGATCGCCTTCTAGTTTATTGAAGGAATTTATCTCTTTCTCAAGGACAGAAATCGGCCTATAACCTCTTTTCCGCAAACCTGGAGCCGTAATATCGAAATTTTTCCTCCAATATGCAGCCAGGACCTTTAGTAAATGAAGAGTAGGATCTCCTCTACTCATATCCGGTTCATTCGGCTCAAGATGGCGAGACTCTTCGCTCCAATCACCATTTCGTTTCCGGTTTTTCGACTTCGGCTTTTTGGCAGGCGGCTTTCGCGGCTCCAAGCCTGCAGCCACTCTCCATTTTTGAACCTCTTTGTTGATTCCATCAGGAAGCTGGTCGCGTAATATCCGGTGGAGCTCAGAGTCATTAATCCAAGAGTTCCTAATTGCATTATGAAATAGCAGATATTGAACATGCATGCAATGCGTTTGGGTTCTGATTAGTCGCTCGATCTTGGTGGGTCCTTTCTTCCCTCCGGGTATCTCTGTCAGTGCATCATCGTTCTTCTCAAGAGTTATATCCAGATCCCGCAACTCCGGCGCAGGTGTAGTAGTAATGGCAGACGTTGCTTCAGTTTGGTCCAAGGCATCCTCCCAGTTCACCTCATCTTCATCCTCGTCTGTATCCTCCGATCGCGACGCTGATAGATCTGTTAGCGACGAAGAGTCCGAGTCTACTATGATTTTGCGTCTTTTGAGTTCTTCAACGGAGACAGAGTGAGATGGCGAATCCAATGCGTCAAAGAGACCTCGTTTTGCAGGCTGGCTACCTCGTTTTCGGTCCTTATTAGGGAGAATTGGCGGCATTGATATACACAAGGTACTGGACAAGGTAGATCAGCATAGGGTAATACGTAGGTGTGTTGGAGTTGATGTGTCGCGCATCACGGTTCGGTGGGATCCAAGATTTGTGAAAGACGCGAGATCACGTGATCTTAATGGTTTGCGAATGACTTTCCGTTGTTTCCACTTCAATACTAGTAGTTTCCCAAATCAAGCTGAAGCAATTTGTTGCTGGATGGAAGGTAGGTTTCAGGGATGTTAACTCTCAATACATCAGTATTGTTAGGGGTATGACAATAAAATTACAAATTTTATTATGCTCATTCGGAAACTGGTCCCCTGGGTCCGCTATTAGTATTCATGACTTTCTAGCCAGGACGAGCGCGGTCTCCCACTCCAGCACGACCTTCATATCCAGAGCAGACTGGGGCTCTTTCCACGCCTCTTCCGCCGCGACCATCTTGTCGAACATTTCGTCAATGACATCCCCAGTACCCCCCTTGCTACGTCGTTGCCGCTCAGGATGAGCTTCTTGCCATCCGTGAAAAGAGCTCGCAGTTCTCAAATATTCCAATGATTGGCCCAGCGTCACTTCCATATCCATAAATTTGGTTCCCTTTCCTGTCCCTGGTTTGTTCACGCCTGGTTCATATTCCAGACGTTGAATATCAGACCAATCTGCCGCTGGGTGCTGAATTGCTCGAAACTTGTTTCGCAAGATTGACCGGCCGGGCTGCGGCCAGTATGATCCAAGCAGCTCCTTATCCTCGCTACATGAATAGTGCAGAAGAATCTCGCTCGCTTTGGGATAGCCTATATAACGAGGGTCACCATATCCCCAGAATGCTAACGTGCCTCCCGGTCGCATTATTCTCTTCAATTCCTGGAAAAATTTCGGGTGATCGAACCAATGGGCGGCCTGTCCGGCGACAACAAGGTCAACGCTCCTATCCTTCAGAAAAGGTAGTGACTCCGCTGCGGACTGCACATATTTGACGTTCCTTTCATCTGTCGCAGCCTTTGCCTGTTCGAGCATCCCCTCTGACGGATCGACGCCGTATACTTCTGTGAAATCTCCGGATAGGGCACGCGTTACGACGCCGTGGCCGCATCCAAGGTCAACGCATGTATCCCGCCTGCCATGGTGGTACGCGAGAATCGAGCGGTAGAGTAAGGGAGAGTATGAAGGTCGGAACGAGGCGTATGCGGCGTGGGTGAAGGTGGATTTTCTGTCGAACCACAAACGAGTCAGTAGCTAAGCAAGGAGCGATGCTCTCAGCATCAATACTAACGCAAATGTAGCCATGTTGGCTGTAATGGTTCGAACTTAGAACTTAGACTGTCGCGAATGTTCAAGAGAAGCTAATTATAAGGCTCGAGTGTTGGCGCAGTGAGACCAAGACAAGACTCATGCCTCTCATGAGGAGATCGGGCGGGAGGAAACGCCCGGTAGATCCAGAGAAACTCGAAAAGTTCTCCTCGTACGGAGTTTGTCAATCCGACTCCCCATCCCTACCACCATGACGCAAAGCGACGCCAGGACGCGATGTCGCAGTCGCCCTGTGAACGCGGGGACCCCGGATGAACCTCGGCGATGATATGGACAGGGACCAAAGCTGATCACGCACGCCAACCAAGCAACGGATCGTTCTTCCGCGGAACCCATCTTGGGTTGTATACTTATATTGCGGCAATATTCGGCCGATCTAGCGTTGAATCAAGATGTCCTCAGACATGGAGGCCGCAGTCAGACGCTTCTTCACTTCCTCACGCTTTGCCGTGGCGGGGGCGAGCAATGATGGCAGCAAGTTTGGCTACAAGAGTAGGGCTAATCCCGCCAAACGATAATAAGGGAACACGGAGGAGTGCTGACAGCCTTTCTTTCAAGTTCTCGCCTGGTACCACCAGCACTCGCTGCCCGTCACCCCGCTGAATCCCAAAAGCCCTGAGATCAAATTACCCTCCAAGGCCTATCCCACCGTCAAATCTCCATCTTCTCTACCTTCTCCAACGCAGACTTCGCTGTCAATCGTCACACCTCCAAAGGTGACTCGCGACATCCTGCGGGAAGCTGCCGCGATCAAGATCCCAGCCGTGTGGCTTCAACCGGGGACGTTTGACGATGAGATCCTAGAGTACGCGCGGAAGAACTTCCAGGCAGCGATCGGTGGTGAGGGAGGCGCCGGAGACGAGGGCTGGTGTGTGCTGATGGATGGAGAGGACGGGTTGCAAGCTGCTGGGGTGAACTGGACGTTGCAGAAGTTGTAGCATTTATCCAGTACTGTATGTCTGGGGGCTTTAATGTCAATAAGAACCATTTAATGGTTTACTCACAGGCCCATCTCTGTATTAATTATTTAAACGAAGATTTCATCCCTATTGTTGATATTGAGGTGTTGCTATTGTCCGGCTCAGAAACTCACGATACAGGGATGGCTGGGAGTTTGTTGCTTCACTTGACCAGCCTCATCATTAGGGCTGGTTGAAAATTTAGTGAATAGCCCAACCAAAACCACCATCTTCACTCCTCTGTCCAAGCAGCCTCTTGAGCTTTTCCTGCAGCCAAGAGGGCGCAAGTCACGCCTATCACTACTTTCTTTCTGCTTCATCTTTAGATTCCCATACAGCTCGTCCTCATCATCGTGTGGGCTACGCTCCCCGCCTCAGCAACCAGACCCTCTCTTCCTCCCTGTGCTAAAAGAGCAGAAACATCTCAAGATGACACCGATGCCCGGTGAATTCCTTTTTGAAGGCCCCATCCCTCCAAAGCTCGACCTCAGCGGCCCTCGATCGCAGTTCTTCCGTTCTCCGCAGACCCCATCCGCTGCATCCTCTCTCAGTCGCTCCATCACCTCCTCATCGCATGGTAGCCGCAAGCGGGCGAAATACAGCTACAACACAATCAACTATCACCTCAGCAGCAACTTTGACGAAGATTACTCGACCTACCCGGCCAGCCCTGCGCCACTTGCGAATACAGACTATCGTCTACGAGATGGGGGTATCGGAACGCCTGCGTTGACCTCGTCGTCTGGTGCGACGCTTGGTTATAATGAGTACTCCTATGATGGCAATGGACCGGAGGTGGATTACCGGCCCAATCGATATTTGAACAACGGGGTGGCCACATCACACTCCGCTGATGGGAACAAACGGAAACGTGAACGGCCTTCCTCATCAGGGAGTGACGTCAACGGTAACAATGCTTCGGTGGGTTGGGGAAGGGCGATGATCAGCTTGGTGGGAGGTGTTGCGGGCAAGGTATGGGACTTTTGCTGGTCAGGGACATTCCGCGGATTCTATGCCGGCGGTGGCGGCGGATTCTATGCCGGCGGTGGCAAGGGTTATGATATCAACACGACCTCTAGTCCATCCCTGGATCAGAGCTCATGGCAGAAACTTCCCCTACAAACGGAGGCTACTTACACGTCTGCAAGTACGCAAGTTCTAAGCGAGAAATCACCGTTGCCTGGCCGTTACCCGACGGAATATAGCAAGAGTCCTGTCGCGGAATCCGACGAGCTACGAGGAAACTGGGTCGTGATCCGCAACCAAGAACACTCGCGAGAAAGCAGCCCCTCAACTCGCAAGATGCCTCGACGCAGCAGTATCGTCCGCCATGTCGGATCAAGACGACCGGCAATCAGACCTATACCCAAAAGACCAAACGTAACCCCAACACGACCAGCCTCGCTTCCTAGCCAGCAGCAACATACCTATTCCTCTCAGCATACAGCATCTTCATCACCACAAATGGCCAGTCTGCCTGTGAAGTCAAAGGAGAGTCCTATCGCCACGGAGGCTCAGCGTTACGCGGCAAAAATCCGCCGTCGAGAGCGCGAAGAGGACGCGAGTATACGACGATTGAATCAGCAGCTCAAAGCCATGATTCGAGAAGGAAAAGAGGCGCTGGGTACAAAGATTGAAGTCGATGAGATGATGGATGATATTGAATGACGGGAAACGAGAGTACGCTTTCATGTTGTTCCCAGGAAATTTCGTTGACACCTCCACTTTTTCTCCGGGATGATGATATTCCTAGCAAATAGTTTTACGGCCAAAGTTGTGATGATGCGATGTAAATAACGCTCGCTGCTGGATTTCGGCGCTCTCTGCTTGTTGTTTTTCTTGTTTTGTCCTTCTCGACTTGATTCAAGACCTGATGATACCATGACCCGTACATGACTGCTCTTTGCTATTTCAGCTCACTTCGCCTGTACTTTAATTGTTTCGCGGTTCTCTAATCGAGTCCCTGAAATTCAAGACGATTATCCAAGTCTTCATTACCTATTATGTACTTATGCGTTAAACGTGTCTCATCTCGATTCGCGGCCTGTAATTAAGACTGAGCTTCCAGTCGTAAAACCATGCCCAAGACCTCAACCAAACACCATCGTTCCAACGAGGATCAATACTATGCCGACGGGTTTAGTATCCGTAATAATTAATCAACTCCGACGCATGATTCTCTCTCAGGCGCTGATTTTCCCTCTTCAGCAGATACCGCATCCACCAAGCGCAGAGGATCGAACAGAGCGCAAATCCCGCCGATGATCCGAACCCGATCCCGTACCGCGGCGAGTCAGAATCCGGCCATACATAAGCGCCGTATATATATCCGATTTGGCCGCCTACATTCGTCATGGCGAGAATGACCTAGGACACATACTTCTGTTAGCCAACATTTGTAGAAGCTAGGGGGTCTACGTACAGCTCTCTTTTCCCTAGTTTGCGATAGAGTTGATGATGCCCAGCCGATTATGACCGAGTTTACAGAATAAGCTCCGATAGGAAAGATGAAGCATGCGATGTACCGGCCCGCGGTGTTGAGAGTGCATGCTGCGATGACGAAGCCTACTATGGCGGTCGTCAAACCGGCTGTGATGTGCCATGTTCGTTCGTGGAAGCGGCCTGAGCTATAGCCCATGAATATACCCGCGGCACCGGCGAGGATAAAGGGGGGACAAGTCAGGACGAGTGTGATGGTTGTGTTGAAGCCGATGGTTTTGACGACGCTAGACGAGCCAGTCAGATGTTGTTTGGCTAAGTAGAGGAGGATTAGACATACGTTGGGAAAAAACTGTTGAAACAGCAGGCTGATAAATGGAAGTTTTGCATCAGGCAGAAGATCCAGGTACGTTTGTCCTTGCAGGCCTGCTTCAAGCCTTCCATCATCGACGCCTGTTCGGGCTCACCCATCTTGTCCTGTTCGATCCTGGTATGGGCAAGATCTCGCTCTTCGGGATTGAGCCACCGGGTTGTGCTGGGGGTATCTGGTAACAGCCAGAACCCGGAGAGCGCTACTGCTGCTGTGGCAGAGCCTTCAATAATAAATAGCCTGAAAAGAGAAGAAGGTCAAACTTAGTTGCAATTCCATGCTTTAGGTATACACATACCATCTCCACCCAGAAAGGCCCTTTGCACCATCAAGCCCATGGAAGACACCCGCCGCGATTAGCCCCGAAAATCCTGTGGCCAGAATTTGGGCACAATACAGGACAGCAATTCGCGAAGCGACCTCTAATACATATTTAGCCAAGTCAGAGGCGGCTGGACCGCAACAAACCTTTGCGGGTGTAAAATATCGACAGGATATACGTTGCACCAGGATAAAACTAATACAAGGCTCAGTTGACAGTCAAAAGATAAAAGGAGATGATAATTTACTGGAGCTTCCGTTATCCCCAGCAGAAATCGACATACTACCAATCCGGCATACGACTCCACCAGCGCCGTGCATGCTGAACCACAGCGTCAGATCACCTCTGCATGAACAGATCGACAGAATATATGGCTCCAGCCAACTCACCCGAAACCGCCGCCCAAACCAGCATCCAAGAGCTCATATAAATGCTCGGCGGGATTCTCGTAATCAACATATTGCTCGGAACCTGCGTCAAGATATATCCCACGAAAAGTATGGAAATCGTAGTGTTGAACTGGGTTCCGTGCATGCCCAGTTCCTTCTCGAGCCCGTTGAGACGTGCTTGAGCTAGGGTATTGCGGTCAACATAGTTGAGGAAGTACATTGCAAATAATGCCGGCTAGGTCTTATTAGCTTCTTCTTCTCGTGAGAGGAGATCAAGCCTGGACAGCACCATGATTCGCAGATCAAGCTTCCTGACAAGACGGATTTCTCGCGGGTCTGTCTTTGCAACGGCGCCAGCATAATCGCGGCCAACTGCTTTCTCGCTCGGCACTGCTGTGTCGGATGCGATTTCAATGCTGCCAGGCGCTCGCTTCCCAGTCTCAGGAGAGGCCTTATTGTCGGTCCCCATCACGCCAGAAACAGTTCCTGACCGGTAGCAGATAATGGATCGATTTCTCCCGTACGGTCAATGAATTGTGAGAATAATTGCAGGATATGAAAACTACGACATCAAAAGGACTCGGGCTCGGACTCAGACTCGGGCTGAAGCAGGTCAGCCTCAGCAGCGAGAACTGATCTGTTCCACAGAAAGACCATGGCAGGCCGGATCATCATTCTTCAACAGGGATCTCAACGGTGTCTATCACATTATTTCAAGTGTAGCCTGCGGGAATTGAATCCTGCCGTGAGATGATGATTTGTCCACCTAGAGAGATCTGCGAAGCCGGGACGAAACCGGAAAATAGGGTTAGGGCTACTTAACGCCAAGACGCGGGGAAGAGTGGGGGCCAGATGCTTAATTTGGCCAATCAGATTGGATACCACGTGCACCACGCGTACGCCCCACCCGAGCCACGGAATAAACTATCGCCGTCCGAGACGGGAAAAAGGGGAAACAAACATGACGTGTCAACACACGGCCTTGTACGCGCACGCCGAGGGCCCATACCCGGAAGCCACGGAATAAACTAGCGCCGTCCGTAGTGACGGGAAAAAGTGGGACCACCTAGGCAGCATAAACATGAGGTGTTGGTTATTTGTTAAAGGGGAAACAAACATGGGGAAACAAACATGAGGGTGGTTTGTTTCTGTTTTTGTTGCTGTCCCTTCTTCCAATTGTATATAGAGGTGCTCGCGGTCGGTGTCTTGTACATATTATAGAATTGATGCCGTCCGCTCGCTAATGCGTCTCCTGTTTGACTCGCTCCCGCTCGTTTCCGTTCGTTTCCGTCTGTGTACATTCCCTCGCTTTTCTAATATCGCCGATTCAAAATGACCGTCATTGATCCCTCCTCGCTCCCCGCTCTTCCGCTCTTTATAAAAGCACAGGAACATGCGTCCCGCGACCCCCAAAAGATAGCCATCATCGACCGGACGAAAGATGCAACATTTACATACCGACAATTGCTGGCCGATGTGTCGGAGTTGAAGAAGGAGATTCTCGGTTTATTAGTGCTGGATGATTTGAATGAGCGGAGAATTGCATTCCTTGTTCCGGCGGGATACGACTATGTTGTTTGTCAATGGGCGATCTGGGCCGCGGGAGGCGTCTGTGTTCCATTGTGTATGTACTTACCAGGCTATCATTGTGGTCTCCAATTGACATGGAACAGGCACTTCCCACCCGGTCAAGGAGATGCTCTACACGATTTCCGACTCTGATCCGTCGCTGGTCATCATACACCCCGCATTCCAACATAACAAAACCCCCTTATCCGAAAAGAACCCCGAAGTAGCATTCCAAGACCTAACCCCGCGTACAGCGAGCGCAAGCGCAAGCACACCACCAATCTTCCACCCCAGCTTCCCAACTTCGCGCCGCGCATTAATGATATACACCTCCGGCACCACCGCCAACCCCAAAGGCTGCGTGACCACTCACAAGAACATCCTCTTCCAATCAACTTGCCTAATCGAAGCGTGGAAATACTCGGAATCAGACCACCTCATTCATGTCCTACCCCTGCACCACGTCCACGGCATCATAAACGGTCTCACGGCCAGCCTCCTCGCCGGCGCAACAGTAGACATGTACGCAAAATTCGATGCCCGCGCAATCTGGGAATCCTGGTCGAAGAAGGGTTCTTCGACAATGTTCATGGCTGTTCCAACCATTTATTCGAAATTAATCGACTACTTTGACGCACATATCAGAACTACTGAGCTAGAAACAACCGCAAGGGAAGGAGCAAGCTCCCTCCGGCTAATGGTTAGCGGATCCGCGGCGCTGCCCACGCCGATCAAGAACAAGTTTCTCGAAATCACAGGCCAGACCCTGCTGGAAAGATATGGCATGACAGAGATCGGAATGGGGATCAGCTGCGGTCTAGAGATCTCGCAACGCATCGACGGGAGCGTAGGCTGGCCTCTCCCCGGCGTCCAGGTCCGACTCACGCACCCGGAGACAGGAGACGTGATCAAATCCGACTCAGAGGAAGCAGGCATGATTGAGGTGAAGGGCGACAATGTGTTTCTGGAATACTGGCGCCGGCCCGAGGCTACCAGGAAAGAATTCACGGCCGACGGCTGGTTTAAGACCGGTGATGTGGCGAGGAGGAGCTTGGAATATGATGGGGCGTATTTCATACAGGGACGGGCATCGGTTGATTTGATCAAGTCTGGTGGCTACAAGATTTCTGCGCTGGAGGTGGAGAGGAAGATGCTTGCGTTGGAGAGTGTGCAGGAGGTTGCGGTGGTGGGACTTGCGGATGCGGAATGGGGGCAGAAGGTTGCTGCTGTTGTGAAGCAGAGGGCGGGAGTAAGTATACCTACCTACCTATGTACGTACTTTGTTTGGTCGAGCTAACTTGTGTAGACTCCGGTGCTGGAACTTCCGGCTCTAAGGGCGCAGCTGAAGGAAGAGATGGCGAACTATAAAGTTCCCACGGTCTTGAAACTGGTGGATGTTATTGAGAGAAATGCAATGGGCAAGGTTAACAAGAAGGATATCATCAGGAAATACTGGCCCGACTCTTAGATGGTTTCACCCTAGGACCGTAGGGATTTCGAGTATATATTTGGTTCAGCTAGATATAAAGTATATAGAGGCCGCTGAGATACATATAGATAGACAAATAGAGCTGCTGGATTGCTACCTGGTCTTGGTATCCCCCGGCAATTTCCCGGCACTTTCTGACATTATGCCGAGCCAAGAAATTTGTTTGACGCGTTTGCACTTGCTTCCAACATCCAAAGCCGAGGGAGCGGAGAGTTACCCCGACATCACCAGTGGGCAACCTCAACAGCCGAACACCCGCTCTCCTCTCGTCTCCGCCTCGCAATCTAGCCTCTCCTCCCCTCCCCTCTTCCAACCGGGAGGAGAACCCAAGGAAGGCCAGAGATAAATGGCCACCCTCCTTCGCTTCCCTCGTAGAACGGTCGGCCGCCTCCCATCACCATACCAATTCACGTCTACCACATCCACATCGAGCTTAAGCCCGCAATTCCAGCTCCAACACCGATCCCTTACCCCCAAATCCGTATCTATACGCAATATGAGCTCTCGACCCTCGCGCGCCTCGACGCGTCTGTCCGCCGTCCAGGCGCATATCCAGGGTTCACGAGAATATTCCACATCCAGCTCCTCGCCGCAGACCCTAGACTTCTCTTCGCTCCCCGGTTTGATGCCCGGTGAATCAGTCGCAGATACATCAGGGACCTCGCTATGGTACGTGGTTGCGACGGCGGCGTTGATGGCGTTTCATCGAGAGAGTGATGTGGGCAGGTTATGGGGGTATATTGCTTCTTGCTTGGATAAGGAGGAGGAGAAGTTGAGGATTGCGAGACGGATTAGGGAGTGTTGTTTGAAGGCGAGTGTGTTGGTTGGGTTTCCGAGGGTAAGTGGTGATATATCCCGTTTAACCTGGTAGATGCTGACTGGATTCTGCTGTTGCAGGGAATAAACTCGCTGTCCTCTCTACATGCGTCTATAACATCCAATACGCCGTCCCTTGCACCCGTCATCGGCGCAGATACATCCCTCCGCGCCCCGCTATCCCCGGATTTCAAATTCAAGCGCGGGAAGCACTTCTTCTCGCAAATCTACGCCAACCACACGGACAAGATCCTCGCGAACATGGGAAACAGCTCTGGCGGGGACTTGAGTTACTTTGCGCTGGCCAGTGTGTATGGGGAGCTCATGGGGGAGATGAGCATTGTCAACCCGCTGGAGACGGTGATGCTGGAGTTTGTGTGCTGTTTGGCGGATGACGTTGCACCACAGGCCAAGGGGTGAGTGATGATATGGATGAACGGGCTTGATTGAATGACGTCTGCTAACCTGTGGAACGCTTGTACCAGCCACTTCTTCGGATGCAGGAATTTGGGAGCAAGCGGGGAGCAGGTTCTCGGTGCAGTGGCGATTGTTCGCCAGATCGCAAGACAATTGCAGCTGAAGGTGCCCGGGAGCGGTGAAGGATTTGGATTCTTGTCCAAGGCCGAGTCATGGGGTTGACGTACGACTGAGAGTGTTGAGTTGATTCGTAGATTCCATCACAATCGTCACTGACGTGGCTGAGATGGGTGTGTTGATGCTTTGCATCTGAAGGGTCGCACGTACCAGGGAAGAAGCATCACACCAGAAGCAACATTGAAGGCATTCGAGAAAACTTCTGTGGCTGTATGACGTACTGATGGATGTCTGTGCCGTACTGATCGTACAAGGGTCAAGGGAGTGTTTCGGGTAGGCGCACGGGTACCTGGCGGAGGCCGGAAGGCTATTCCCGATTAAGTTGAAATAGACGCGAAGTTACTCGTACGCCTGACTGCAGCCGCTGGACAATCTGCTCAACGATTAATATCTCAACAAGCCTAGACGTCTTCATCGTCGTGATGCAGGCTGATGCAGGGATTCAGCTCAACCCGTAATCAATTCGCTCTGGCGCAGTCACTCCGCATTGATTGGGGACGGTCCTCCAGTAGCCAGTGCAGGAATCACTGATCAGAGAATGGACTGCAGAACGGTCATGTTCTCAAAACGGGATATAGGGCCAGTCTCAACGTCGTTTGTGCGATGGAATCAGCCTGTCAGACGCCACAGCGAGTGCTCTGAACCGCAAAGATTGACGGCGTGGGATTCTGCAGATAGTCATAGCTGCGTAAGCTTCCTGTCGTGAGAGTGACAGTGGGACACATGTTAGAGGATAAGCATCAAGAATCCTCATGAGCACTGGCCGGGTTGTGGTGTAACGGGTCCAGCTGGGAGCGCGAACAATGTCTCTTCTTGTGCGACGTGATGGGGTTGAGAACTTGAGGTGAAGGAGATCGACAGGATGCAGGTGGCTGACAGGTTTCAAGGAACATCTTCCGCATTGAAGTACAAATAATTACATATGGGAACCTGAATGATTCTCGAGATGGGCGGTTTGAGCTTCTCAAAGCGGGAGCTTCGTCATTCGCCAAGCCGAGATGGACATACATCGACAAACAGAAGGGGAGAAAGGTTGTGTGCCCTGTTGCCTCACTCAGTGATCCATCGTCGCAGTGACACAATCATGCAGCAAGCACCTCTCTCCCTCTTTTTGCTGGTGGAAAAGTCTCGCGGCTTGGCACTGGCGGAGGCTTGGCACCAGCCACCCCCCCGACCACACGTGTAGGCTGTACACCCGCTGATTGGCCGCTGTGCAACGTCAACCTTTTCTCATCCTTCACGGCCTGAAAAGTACCATTCCAGCAGTACGGATACGTCCCTGATACCGCCTGCTCGCCACTCCTCGCCCGCGGACTGATCCTCCTCGGTACACGGCGATTACCCATACGCTGAGGTTCCACCGCGGACATGGCCTCCAGCGAGGATGGCTTTTTTTTCTTCTTTCCTTGCTGGCTCCCGTGCGACCCGTGAGAAGAGGAGAATCAAGAGAAAAACCACTCCTCCTCCTCCCACTTCTTCGTCGTCCTCTCTCTCCCTCTCTCCTCTCCCATAAATCTCCCCCTCTCTCCCCGCCGGTGCAACTCGATAATCAGCCTCCACTGCTCCAAAGTGCATTGAGAGTCAGAGGCTGCGGTTGAGAAACTCATTCCAGTCCTCGTACTTATTTCCGGGTGAGTTCATCTGCATCAGCAAGGGCTTGCGTCTTGCCGTTGCTTGGTTGCGTTAAGCCTTTTCTTGGTCTTCTTGTTCGTGTCTTGTCATTTCGTGATTGCGCTGCCTCTTGCCCACTCAGAACGGACGCTGGGAGAACGTGGGCTTGGCTTGAGGAAGAAGCCTTTTCGCCCAGACGGCAACCCCTGACTATTCAAGAAAACTGGCTGACTCCCAAGACTTCAGGCGCACTTGGCAGCAACAGTCAAGCCTTGTTTGACGGGAACTCGAGCGGAGACCGATCTCCTCCCCCTGGCGTCTGGCGATGGCAGACTTTGGACCCCGGGCCCCCCATGGCCCCGATATGACGGGCACCCACGACCCGCTCCAGGATATGAACCTCAACGAGAAGCAGGCGTTTGACAGTCTGATTCGCCCCGACGACAGCTACACTCCCGATGGCGTCTACTGGGCCGATCTGCCCGTGCACAAGAGGATCGGGTTTGTCACCAAATATGATCTAGGTGAGGCCAAGAAGGAGTTTCTGGGCTTCTGGTCCATGTTCAAGGCCGATCCCTTGGCGCCGATAGCGTATTATTTTCGCAATATGGTGCTCCCCGGTGCTGGTCTTGGCTTGGAAGGGTATGTTCCTGTTCCTCGTTTGGTGCTCAGAAATCATTCTAACAGCGGATAGTTACGTGCTGTTTTCGATTGGCAACATCAAACCGTTGTTTGAAAAGTCATTTTCAGACTGCTGGAAAGACAAAAAGACATGTAACCCGACCTGGATCGCGGCGGTGGAATACCTTGAAATCTGTGGTATCATTGTTGGTCAAATTCTCGTTGGTGTCCTTGGCGACTGGTAGGTGATATTTTTCCAGTATCATCGTTTGATATAGACTAATCCTATGCAGGATTGGACGGCGATGGGGTCTCATTCAGGATGCTGTGATCATGTTGATCGGTCTGGTAATGCTGACAGCCGCCTGGGGCGTCACTCAAAACGGATGGGTGATATGCTATGTCTGGTCCCTCTTTTTCTACGGAATCGGTGTAGGCGGTGAATACCCCATGACTGCCACGAGCGGTATGGAAAACGCCGTCGGATCTGGAAGAGTCTCGACCAAGGAAGATCGCCTGCATCGTGGTCGCAAAGTCACCAGTGCCTTCTTGATGCAAGGTTGGGGCCAGTTCTTCAACCAGGCCCTGTTGATCATCCTCTTGCTCTGCTTCCACCACGGCAGCGGTAATGCGCCGTATTCGACAGTGTCAGCCCAATGGACGTACCGGGTTTCCTTTGCCATTCCGGCCGCTGGCACTCTCTGGCTCGTGTATTATCGTTTCTACAAGATGAAGGCCGCCAGCAAGCAGCTCGCAATCGCCAAAGCCAAATCTCGCGTCACCGGTTATGATACGGAATCTCTGCGTCTGACCTTCAAACACTTTGGTTTCCGCCTATTGGCCACCGCTGGCACCTGGTACGCCAACGACGTTTTCTTCTACGGCAACAAACTCTTCCAGCACGAATTCATCGCGGTTCTTAGTCCGAATACCACTTCATTGATGCCAGGATGGTTATATAACCTGTTGAACGTTGGTGTTTCCCTAGTTGGATACTACATGGCCTGTAAGTTTACCCAGCTCATTTTATCGCATCGGTTTCTAACTTCCCACAGCATTCCTCATCGACAGCAAACTCTACGGCCGTAAATGGATGCAGATCATTGGATTTCTCATGGACTTCGTCTTCTTTATCATTCCGGCCTTCCATTTCGAGTACTACACATCGCCGCAGCACATCCATGCCTTCCAGGCCATGTACTTCCTCAGCAGCTTCTTCAACCAGTTTGGGCCTAACTCGGTCACCTTCTTGGTTGCTGCTGAGGTATTCCCAACTCCCATCCGTGCCACTGCACACGGCTTCGCTGCAGCAGTCGGAAAACTCGGAGCTTTGACAGCTGCGGTTATGTACAACTACATTTCGACGACACAGAAATTCAAGGTTGTACCGTGGTTCGGCCTCGGCGGAATGGTTCTCACCTGGCTCTTCCTCCCCGACACAACTGGCCTCGACCTCAAAGAGCAAGAACGCCGTTGGTATTACCTTCGCACTGGGCGTGAGCATGAGTATCACGGCCCTGCTGTGCATCCAAAGCATCTTTCCGTCTGGGAACGCTTCCGTGGAGCTGGCAAATATTACGATGCAGAACTCGATTACAAGCAAAAGGTCGAGGAGATGCGCGAAGAATGGCAGGCGGCCTTAGCCAGGCAAACTGATGAAAAGGAGCGTCCGTACGAAGATGGCGATCTCAGTGAAGGCCTTGTGGATTCAGATGTTCGGAAATACTTCGAGCGCACGAGCCCTATGATTTTCGCCAAAGAAAAGGGCAGCGAGTTCAATAAAGAAAGCTCCGAAATCCTGCCACCTCCACAAGCGAACTCGGAAGAAATCTCGGAATAATTGACCTTCCATATAGTACCTGCCGTACTTTGATCTAAACTTTTGCGCTTCCCACCTATCTGCATGATATGGCGCTTGATAAAAAGCAAATGGCGTTTACGGGCGTTGGGGTTTTATACACGGCTAATATACCAAACAGCATGATATAATGATTGTGAGCATATACTGCACATCTCATGTACGCGATAACTTTAGAGATAGATTCAAATTTTTGGTTCCCCTGATTTCCCCTGTGAGCACCAGCCAGGAACATCATTTTTCCGACACCCGATCACATCTTGCCATCTTGACCAACACGGTCATTCTAACAACATCCTTTGCAGCCACCATCAACGGGATAGTATCTGGGAGAGATCTGGATTTGCATTTGGGTTCTCCATAAACCGGTATATCTCATTGTGGGATCTCAACTTTTCTTGCACTGCCAGGAGGCAGGATGGGGAGAAACCAGGCAGTGGCCAAAGCTTAGCGGAGCGCTCGGGACTGACTTGGTGTGCATCTCTCCATCTAGCTACACGATGGGAGCAACAGCTCTTGATTTCTTTCCTGGCAAATTACCTTTTTCATTAGGAATTGGTGTATTGCGTCAGCGATGTTATGTTTTTTTTTTTTTATCCAAGCTGGTCTGAGGACCGGGCTATGGTCGCCCTTCCTACTTTTTTATTTCTTCGGTTTAGAAGAAAACGGTCTGCAAGTTATCACGGTATCATCTCTGATCCGCGAACGCATCTGTTTCTATTTTGAAAAAACCGTTTTTGTGAACAGCGAGCGAGAAAACGGTCAAGATGTCACTCAAGACCTTGCTCCTGAGCCTCATCCTACCCCTTTTAACAACGCTCCCCGGTGCCAATGGCGCACCACAAGAAGCCACAGCTACCTATGTTTCCGGCGGGCCTGTGGCCGGGATCACGCCCCCTCTTCGCAGCGGCGTGTCCCTCCCTCCAAGCATGTATACCGGGATCCCAACGGTTACGGGTCCCCTGACGGGTCCAACGGTGTTGGGCACGGGGATCACGCCGCTACCCCCTGATGCCAGGGCGACGGGGTATCCTAGCGATGGCATGCTGCATGAACCGATGCCTGCGCCATTTGTGCCCGGGGGCGGCCTAGGGACGAACGGGACGATGCCGGTGTATAATGTGCAGAGCGATTATGATTACCAGTCCGTGGTGAGTATTCTTCTCCTCCTAGGCTCCTAGATGAGAAGATTTTGAGCTAAGAGATTTGGCTAGGCTCTTGCGTTGTACTGCGAGTGGCTTCAGTTGGATATGTTTGAGACTGCGCTTAGCCAGTTTACTTCCAGCGACTTTGTCCAGGCAGGCCTCACGGCGAACGACCGGAGACTGATTACGGCAATGGTTGAGCAGTCGAGAGGCCATGTTACTCTTCTAAGCAATGTACTTGGCCGCAACGCTCCCGGCCGCTGCAGCTACAACTTCCCCTTCAAGACCGTGCCCGAGTTCCTCGATTTCGCTCAAAAGACCACCAAGACCATCGAGTCAGCATACTACTACTTTGTGCCCCATCTCGACGCACGAGGCACGGCAATGCTGCTTCTGCAGTCCATATCCATCACGGCACGCCAGCAACTGATCTTCCGCCAATTTGAAGGCCTCTTCCCCATCCCCGTCTGGTTCCAAGCGGGTATCCCGCAGTCCTGGGCTTGGAGCCTCGTCTCCCGCCATATCAACTGGTGCCCATCCAACCAAACCCGCATGGCATGGCAGAATTTCCCGGCCCTCACCATCTTAAACCAGCCAAACCCGTTCTCCGAAAACGACACCGCGGCCGCTTCAAACAACACCCTCGGACCCGGCGTGAACGCCATCAACATCACCGCATCCGGAAATACAACCTGCCTCAACTCAACCTGCAGCCCAACCATCGCAAGCAACCGCACAGCAGGGCCCCTAACCACATCTGGCCGCCGCATCCGTCTCGCATGGGAACAACCCGGTAAACTCACAGGCCTGAACAACAGCTACATCGCCAGCTCACAAACCCGTCGCCCACCCAAGTTCGTGGCATGGGTCACCCAGCTCAACGTGACATACACCTCGCTTACAGTGATGGGCGGGAACGCATCATCAAACGCCACCAACACAACCATGGCCAGGGGCGAGACGATGCAACCCGATCTGTCCACGTATATGGGTGACCCGGCGGTGAACGGCACGGTGTTTATCGCGGTTACGGATTCGAGTCTGTTTGTTACGCCGTTTAATTTGAGTATGATTAATCCGCATGTGATTGCGGGGCCGGCGGTTTATCAGGCTGGTTGAATGAGAGCCGGGTTTCTTGGGGGAGCGCATATGGAATGTGTTTGGTGAACTACCCGCTTGAGTTTGCGATGCGTCTTATGCAAATAATGATGGACTGGGGCTGTCTCTTCTTGGTTATTCTTTTCCTTTCGGTGTACAGAGTTGATGTCACTAACTTGTTAATAATGTATTCCGTGATGCTTCTTTCTTCGAAATTCGATTTATGGAATAGTCCGTAGTACCCTATCTTGTCCTTATCTTCCCGAGGCTGGCTCGTGCTAGATATAGAGACTGGCTTCGTGTACACCCCTTTATAGGCAAGCACTGAATAGGCTATTCTGTTTTTTCTCAGGCCTGAACCAAAAATCTCCCACCCTTCCATCTTCAAATCCCTGGATTCACGTCTCAATGAACAAATACGGAACTAAAAAGGCTGCAACCTTAGTAGCCAAAGGCTTCTAAACGGAACATTCAACAACAAACTTGAACATGAAGGCGAATGTTGAAGGCCTTCAGGCCTCAGGAGCAACAGTGGCCAGCAGGCCATTGGTTGCAGAAGGGGTAGGGATAGAAATTGTGAAGGCCATGGGTGTCAAAGAGTGCTAGTAGACTGTGGCATTATAGTAAGAGTCCTGAGTAGCCTGACGGCCTGCATTATTTTGCTATAAACATCACTTTATAATCCTTGAATTAAGGAGTATCCGTAGGTATGTAGGTACACTCGCGCAAGGAGGACTGTGGAGCCTCCACCTCGAGTGCTCTTCGTAATGAGGTGCAACTGCAACTGCCTTGACGTTTGGCGTCTGTTATCTTGCACTGACCTCCCGAGGTCGGGGCTACAACGACGGTTAGCTTCAAGTTCTTAAGCACGCTGCCACTCAGGTACACTCTTCTTCAGTCTCTCTCCTTTGCCGGAGCCTTGGAAGTTAACAAAGTGCCCAATAAATCAGCCATGATGTGACTCCGTACAGGCCGCTGGCAGCCAGCCAGCCGCGAGCTCGGGATCTCCATGCTAGCGCTTTTCTCCGCGGGGATCACCCGTCCACATCAGATTCCTTCAGTTTGGTCTCATTGTTACCAACACAAGGATTTGCTTGTCCGCTTTCCTTTGCCCTTGGCGCTCCGAAGTTCGGGATTCGGATTCAGGACCCCTTCAGTCAGTCAGTCGGTCTGGTCGCTGAGTTACACGATATATCAGGCGGGCAACGTCCAGCCGTGGCGACCGCCACCACGCGCGTGTTGGGGGCAAACTGTTTGTTGTTGGGTGCAGTCAACGATGCCCAGAAGACTCCGTCGGACAATTGCTTTTCTCTCGAAGTGTGAGAAAAAAGGGCTCCCGTTTTGAACTCGCTACCCAGCATGTTCGTCCACGGTTCCATCATCAATCTTGGTTCCCTTGGCAGGCCAGTTGAAAACGATCAGTCAGGGCTCACTGACAACTGTCAACTGGCTGGACGGAGCACAATACTCGGATTTCTACGAGTAAATAACGATGATCGACGGGGAGAGCCTCTTTTATTCTTTTTGGTGTTTGCTGTGTGGTTGAATTGAGTCGCACAACGTCGGCCCCTTCTTCAGATCACGCCACGGCCAAGATTTGCTCGTCGACAGCAGAATTTGCGGGAAACTAATCCGGATGAAGCAGCTGCAGGACTCAGAGTCAGTGAAGGCTCTCTCTCGTATTCGATTATCTTTTCTTTTTTCCGGACCTCTGTTCGCGGCTGAGAATGGCTTCGAGATCTCTATCCGAACCACGAGGAAGATCGGGAGTCCTCCTTATTTGTTGATCGTGGGATCGAGGTTGCATCACGTCTCCTCAGCCGCAGGCCTCTGATGCATGGTTCGAGGCTACGGCCGCATCAGAAGAATGTGTGCGACTGCTAGAATCACCGGGTCCGATGGAACTAATACGGAATTGACCTCGCACATCCCCCGAGTCTTCTGAACCGACAGTGATGCACGGAGCGCTCCGCGATCTGAATCGACATCCGGACTTGTATGTACGGGATAGGCGCTGTCAGATTTCAATAACTAGCCCCGAGGTGCCAAGTCCATAGCGTGGAAGGGGTAGCTGCCGAAATGAAAAACCGAATTGAGTCAGCTCTGGCTGGCAGTGGATGATGCTGTCTCGTGCTGAATGGAACAATCTGAGAGCTGAAACCCTTTCGCACGCACCGGACGTCTCCTGGAGTCCTGGAGGGTTCGGAGACTTCAGCCTTCAAGTTCTCATGCATCGATGCAACGCCCGTGATCCTCCTTCGTGACGATCAGCGCCGCGGTACAGGAAGAGGCAGCGGAGATCGTCGCGTGTGCGTGCAAGATCTGCCGGCTGCTGCTCCTTTGCCCTTCGCTTCCCACGGCTCATTATCTTCAGCCTCTCTGCACTTAGCGCGCCATGTGGTCTGAATCTGACCTGGGAGGGGAGAAAGGCTTCGTCTTGATCCTGTCTAGACGGATTCAGCTCTCGTTTCTGCGCCATCCTATCGGGATCCTGCTCCCCTGGTGGGATTTCGATCCCGGCAACCTCTCAGGCGAGCCAAGAGATCCCCCCTGATACACCTTGTGCTTTGGGGAGTTATATAAGGAGAAGCTCCCCGACATGGCTTCTCCGCCATCTCATTCTCTCGAGAAGCAGTGTTGCGCTTGCGGGGCAAACTGGGTTTGATCGTTGAGATAATTTGTTACGATCCCATGATGACTTCCTCAATGGGTTCATGGACCGTGAAAGTGTTGTTTGCATTGGCATGTGCTGGGTCTGCGACGGCTGCTCCGAGCCCAAGTGAGCTCGGATCAGACCTTAGGATTTTGCTGCATAATGATCTTTACGGTGATTACGTCTTTCCCCAGATGTGGCGTTTGATTTACTGTTGCAGCCGACGTGGCTAACGAATATCACAGGAAACTACAGCACTCGACAGGAGGCAGTCTTGACGCTGTCCAAACCATCAACCCAGTCGCAGGCGTCGGAAGCTTGCGCGAAACTTGGGGAGGAGCTTTGGATTCCGCAAGGCGAAAATATCGACTTCCTGAAGTATCTCGAGCATAGCGAGGGTGAAAACCCTCCGTCTGAGTACTGGATTGGAGGCCCGTCCGGGAGATGTCACACCATTACTCCCAAGGGCAAAAAGGGTTCAAAGCCATGCAAATCGAAACTCCCGGCAATCTGCAGTCAGACTGCTCCCCATACATCTAGCACCACGAAGGACGACACCTCTGAAAAATGGCACACGACTATCCAGACTGGGAAGCAGACAATCACTGGGTATAAAGTTTCTATCCCTTGGTGGATATTCCGCGGGCTGACTGTGAATCAGTTTCCGTGATCGTTTGACCTTCCGTTTCTTGGGCATCCGATATGCCCCAAAACCGGCGCGCTGGACGTATTCCACCTTGTATGAAGGGAAAGGAGAGTCCACTGCTTTGAAGGTCGGCCCTATGTGTCCGCAAATCTTCTGCGTGGATGACGTCCCTTGCTCGGAGGATTGTTTGTCGCTTAATGTCTTTACGCCCCATATCCCAAACAAGAAAATGCCGGGATATAAGAAGAAGCTTCGTCCGGTGATGTTCTGGATCCACGGCGGTGGATTTGAACAAGGTAAGCTATAAGTCATATTTTAACTAATGTGTCAGCTAATGGATTGTAGGATCCAACGCCGATCCTGGCTTGGATGGCGGCAACCTTGCATCGCGAGGCGATGTTGTGGTTGTAGCTGTCAACTACCGTCTTCACACGCTTGGCTTCCTTGCTTTGGAAGATGGGAAAACTAACGGCAACTACGGCCTTGCCGACCAAGTTACTGCACTCGACTGGGTCCGCGCACATATTGAAGACTTTGGAGGAGATCCAGATCGCATTACTATCTTCGGTCAATCCGCAGGTGGCGCCTCTGTTCGAGTACACACGCTTTCGCCGATGTCCAAGGGGAAATTCTCCGCGGTTATCTCTATGAGTAATTTGGGCGGCTACAACTACGGAGCTACCTACTCTCACTACTACACTATCAAGGAACAAGTCAAAGTTGCTGTCAAGCCTATGCTCAAGTCTGTGGGCTGTGACAAGGCAAAGGACACGCTGGATTGCTTGCGTGGTGTTGACGCCATGAAATTTACGAACACTACTAATAAAGCAAGATATCCTGTCGTCGATGGAAAATATATCAATGTGGACGAAATGACTCTCCACGGGCCCGGCAACCTCCCCCAAGTTCCTTACATGATGGGCATAACAGCCGATGATGGCGGAGCCTTTGGAGGCTGGCCCACCAGCACGAACCTGGCAGCAGAGATCAAGAGAATCGGCTACAACGCCACTGATATTATTGAGTCGGGTGCATTCCCCCTTCCCGACGGGCCAGATCCTTTCCTTAACGTCTTCAACGTCACCAACCGTATCAAGACTGATGGAGAATTCCGCTGTCTTGACCGCGCTACCGCCTATGCTGCAGCCAAGAATAAGGTGTTTCCTAAAGTTTGGCTGTATGAATTCGACCGGACTTATCAAGCCGATTACTTTACTGATGCCTGGAAAGAGGTATTCACCAATCCAACTTGGCCGTATTCACGCGAATTCTAACCTTTCTCTGCGCCAGATCACGAAAGCCTGCAATGCACCAGTAACCCCCTCCCACCCCTATGGGGACCCAAGCCTGCCATACTTCCGGTAAACCCTCCACTTCTCATCTCCACTGTTCCATTAGGTCTCTAACCTGAAAACCCAGCTGCCACTCCGGCGAAATATTTCCTGTTCTCGGCACCTCCGGCCGTGTCGGCGAAAAGGAGCGCGACGAAAATGACTGGCCGTTCAGCCAGTATCTCATGGACACCTGGGCGGCGTTCGCGCGTACCCACGATCCCAACCCGGATGCCAAGTACCTTGAGGCCAGGGGCTATACGAATACTACGCGCGCAGTGAAGATGAGCGGGCGTTGGGAACCGTTTAATGCGGATAACATGTCTGTGAGGAAACTTGATTGGCCGTCGAAGCATGAGCCGATCGAGAACACAAAGCAATGCGAGGTGCTGAAGTTGAATTTGGATTATTATCTATGAGTGGACTGATTGAGGATAAATGAGTGGGTAGAGCTGGGTTATGAAATATCTGTCTTGGTTCTGTGATGATATTTTATTAGGCAAATATATTAATTTACACATGTGATTAAAGCATTAAATTACAATTAGAATGTGAGGACTGGTGCAAATGTTATTGACATTCATGGCCTTTGGCTTCATACTTGTAACATTTTTACAAGTATTTTGGGCCTAGAGACCACATTGATTTTAACAGGTAGGTAAGCAAATCATTGCACATGATCTTCAATTGAAAGCTGGATAAGTGATCTGTTGTACAAAAGGTTGCAGAGTATCATGCCTGGAGAACTTTCCTGAAAGGGAGTTTTTTGTTTCTCCTAAATTATACATGAAAGCAGTGAACCAGCATTCATGGCTTTTTAAAGTTGGAGGAGTCAGGTTCAAGGGTAAGTTACTGCTGCAGTACATTTTGAATATGCCATCCCCGGCCTGTTGTGGCCTTCAGCCTCTCTCAATATATGCCCATTGTTAAGCCTACAAACCTAGGCAAATTTTGATGCTTCATAAACTAAAATTGTCACCACAGGGTTTACCCCAAATTCTCCTACAATTTCTGGATTTGTAAGTTCAAGAAAGGTGTATATCGGATTCAGGGTCTCTTCCTGGTACTTCAAAACCCTGTTATCATGCACAAACATGTAGGCTACTTCAGATGGCTACTGCCATCTTACGCTTTCTTTTGTTGGGCCAGGAGGTTGGGATTGGTGGTGGCGGCATGCAATCTGAAGTTGAAGCCAGCCATTGTTGGGATGAGCTCAAGTTCTTACTACGGCAAATCCAAGGAATGGTTGGAAGTACAGCACAGTCAAGGGAGAGCTTACTCATCGCAATCAAGTATCAAAGAAATAGGAATCCCACAGCGCCATCTGAGAGTAGGATGTGAGGATGTTGGGGGAAGATGCAACTCTTTTGGCAGATCCATGAAACTAAATGAAAGATAACATATACTTGAATGACATCATTTGCAGCTCTGGACCAACTTCACTTAACTAGCTTAGTTTCACTAACTACCTACGAGTAAGCAAATGATTTATGGACCGGTTATTTGCGCACTTCCTGTCACCTTTTGTAACTACCTGGTACCTAATCACTTTACAGGGTTTCTGTGAGGATACTAATTGAGGTTAATAATAAGATGATAGTGACTTAATAGCCTTTCTCACTTGTCTTTTCATTTTTCATTATTTTCAGCCTTGAATTGTAGTTTTGCATAATATTCTTCTATTAAACTACAGATTGGTAAATTCATCATATCAAGGTACTCGAAACATGAAAAGTCACCCTCTTCCGCCCGCCCTCGCACGGACCCCACCATCGCTCCAGCTCCTCCACCCCACCCCCACATCCCCCTTCCGCTTCCGTTTCCGCTCCCGTCTTGGCTACCGCCCCGCCCCCACCATCATGATCATCAGCAACAACAACACCAACTCCCTTCTCCGCCAAAAGTTTCAGAAACCATCTATCCCGCGCCAGTTTCCTGCCGTTCCCAAAGAGAATCTCATCAAAGAGCGGGTTTAGATCCTTTGCAGCGCAGGATGGGAAGTTCAGACTTGATAGCGGCATATCGCTCTCGAGCGTCGCGGAGATGCGTGCGGAGATTTTGGATTGGAGTATTGTGCCTAAGGTTTCGGAAGGTTCTTGTTCTGATTCTGATTCTTCTGATTCTGAGGAGGAGGTTGGGACTCGGAGATTGCTGATGACCTCGATTTCTTGCTCGGATATAAAGTATGGCGGAACCAGGTATGTGAGGGATGAGATTGAGGCGGCCAGCCGATCTCGGGATACCGGGTTTGAGAGGTGGTTCCGCAGATCGTAGATGAAGACGTGCAGACGGTACCAGAGGGTAGGGGAGATGGTGGTGAGTTTTGCTCGGAGGGCGAGCAGGGCTGGGTTTGTGGGTGGTGTCCCGGGGGTGTCGGGGTCTGCGTCTGTGTCTGTGTCCCCGGAGCAGGAGGAAGAAGAGGGGCAGGGGAGGAGGGATATGTCTTCTATTTGCTGAATTGTGATTTCGTCGGGGTAGTCCGTGTCGATGGAGAAGGAGGAGCAATCGTCTCCGAGGAAGATTGTCGGGAAGGACATTTCTCTTGGTGTCTCTTATCGGGGCATCAACGAGCAGGGTATAACTCGATAGGATGCGAGATGAGGTTGAGAATCATGGCCGCTCTCCTGTCCGTCATTTTGTATGTATCCATGATGCGATGTTGAAGCAAGAGTGAAGTAGGGTGTATCCCTAAGCTTCACTGCTTGTTCCATGGTGCTCTTCACCATTATTGGGAGCATGTACCAGGGATTTAAGCTGGCTTTGATTTCTGGTAAGTTAGACGATGCGTCACTGATCCCGCGAGCCCAAAAGCAAGATTTGCTTGATTGGCGCTGATGTATACCTGGGGCGAATTTGTTAGAACAATGCATATCAAATAGTTGGAGTTCATCACAAGTCACTTAGTTAAACTTAACTGCCTGTCAAAAGGTATCAGCCCAGTAATAGTAGCTGCTGTTGTGAGAGGCGAAGTGGATTGCAGAGTTTGTCCATACTCTCGTTTGATTATTTAACGAGTGACAGGTCATCGACTTTGAGTTAGTCGGTGGCAGAGGCTTACCTGGGCCGGTAAGAAGTATATTGGTGCATAAATTTGTGCGGAAATAAAGCTTGTTGCCGTTAAATATCAGCCCTGTCGAAGTCAAGCTCGTATCGGAATCTCGAATGCGGAGCTAACGTCCTTCCATCGATTGTTCCGCCGAAGCTTAGTTCTTACACGTCCGAAATGCATCACGAAACAAGTCAAAATGTCAAAAATGTAACTACTCCGCCATCACTCAAGCAATGGCCGAGTCACTAACTATGTAAAACATGAGTCAAGCTTCCAGGTCGTATCGGGCCCCGCAATCAGCAAGTGGAGAACCCCTCCTCGGCTGTAGTCATCGCCGAGAGACCGAGAATTCGATCAATGCTCAAATATATCAAGAAAAAAAAAAGCTCTCTTGAGTGATAATCCCCTACATTCAGCTACACATTCCTGGCCGGCCACCAGTACATCTCACAATCTTATATAGAAAATGCCTCTAACAATCACCCCACTTTCCACCCCCGCCGACATCTCCGCCGCCATATCAATCAACCGCACCACCTTCGCCGCCTCCGCCTTCTTCCGCGCAATCGGCACCGTCCCGCCTCTCGCAGCCACCCAAGAGAAGATCACACACATCCACGACACAAGCGTGCTCCGTCTGCAGAAATGGCTCGCGGAGAATCCGAGTTTCCGGCTCCTGGGCGCCCTGGATGATGAGACGGGGGATGTTATTGCGTTTGCGATGTGGTTTGTGTTTGTGGGGGAGGATGGGCTGCGGAGGTGGAGGGAGAGTGTTGGGATTACGGACGGAGTTGGGGAAATTCCGGTACCGGAGAATGTGAATACGGAAGCGTGGAAGGTTGGGATGGGGGCGTTGGCGAAGAAGAGGAGGTGGTTGTTTGGGGACGAGGGGACGGAGCATTGTTGTAAGTGTTTTCAATGTTTGATTTGTATCTGTGTTTCAAATTATTTCATAGTTTTCCTGCCCTCAATTTCCGGGAAAAACATGCTTTTTCCGCAGACTGGTTAACCCGCGCATCCTTCCCATGTAGACCTGCATCTTCTCGGAACTCACCCGTCCCACGAACGTCGCGGAGCCGGGGCGCTTCTACTCAGATACGGCCTCGACTTGGCCGACAAGCATGGAATAGCAAGCTATCTTGAGTCTAGTCCGAAAGGTTCGCCGCTGTACGAGCGGCATGGCTTTGAAGATGCCGTATTTCCGGATGGGAAACTATCTCCGATTGAGCTTGATATGTCGCGCTTTTTAGGAGACGAGGGAAACACCATCGTGCGGCTGAGGCCGATGATCCGAAAGCCGAAAATAGAACCAAGGTAGATATAGACGAAACGTGTCCTAGATTGCATAGAGATTGGGGAAAGTGGTGCACCGCTCATGTAGGGCATGCTGTGTATCTTCTTATCTGTCACTGCCCTAAATAAGTAGATCTGACGAGGCAGACATGCTGGAAGTAGCTCGGCCTGGCCGGGATGGCTGGGTGCAATCGGAGTTCTGCCAGCCTTGTCCCAAAGCAACGAGAAAATCTGTCGATCCGGTCCATGTGCTCGGTTGCTGGCGCGGCGATCCTGCCTCGGTACCAGTATATTGCCATCCGGCGAATGTTTTGATGTGCATAAAAATCAGCTATGCAGTGCGACCGGCACCCTTCACCTCTGCCTTTTCCGCCGAAACCTAAATTTCAGGCTATCATCGCTATCCGAGTCCCGCGTGCGCGACCGTTTCCTTATTCTCGAACCCGTACCACGGGCCGTAGACTGCGAAGCGGAAGCTGGCTGGGATCCGCTTCGGGAAACAGGCTGGGACGTAATCAGGCTATCACCTGGCTCCGGCACAACCCCGCCATCATCCCTTCTGGAACCACTGCTTTCCCAATATCCGCTTCCTATCCCAAGGTCCTTCCTTTTAACTTCTTCCAAGGGTACAATGACAGCCTGGACCCTGTGTAACAAGCTGTTCCGTTCACCTTTAGGCCGGAATTTTTTGAAATTTTTGCGACCGTTCCACCGTTCATCCCATCGATCACCACTGGTAATGGATCTTACTTGCTCGTCTCTTTGCCTGACCGGCATCTCTTCAACTATAGCGAGATCCTGAAGCCGAGAAAGGTCCATCCCATCCACAATCGCCTGATACGAAACTGCCTCTTCGTCGTGCCGTACCTTGCTGGCTTGTTCTTCGGCCTCCTTATGTTTCCGAGCTGCTTCAATCACATCTAGTTTAGGCCTCTTTGCTTTTTGGGGGGGTTCCGGCGGGGGAGTACGCTCCCGACGGGGTTTATTTCCAAACCGCTGCTTCATCGCTGCAGCTCCCGGTAAGAGCTCTGATACACCTTCATCGTCCTCATTGTGATCATCCGCGTCTGACCGTATAGATACTGTTCGGTCCGGTATTGAGTCCAAGGCGGCAGACTTAGGGGTTAGCAAGCACTGCATTCCTAAATTCCACTATTAGGGCACTTACTTGGGATGGTTCTTCCATGTCATCGTCTGGCCCAACAGTGTAAGCTGGAATAGCTTCCAAATCGAATCCGTCATCAAAATTCTTAAATTTTGGCACATATGTCTGGGTGCGAGAACGTTTAACCGGTCGCTGGGTCTGCTGGCTACCTGTAATGGCGACGTTCGGAGATGCGCTCTCAGGCTCTTGCGATTGGCTTATGGCCTGTTCCTGGGATTCAGGTAGCCCGCCTTGACCAGAGAAAGGGCTATACAAATTTGAAGCGTCTGCCCGTAGAATGGCGTCGAGGAATGCGCTAACTTCAACGGGTTTCTGGTTGGTTAAACGGCTAACTTCTGTTTCAAGCGCCTCAAGCCATTCTACTCTCTTTTTCTTCCGAAGCTGGATCAGCAAGACACCGCCACTTCCATCACGGCCTGACGCCAAATCTTTGTTTCCAGAGACTTTTGTGAGGTAATCAACGATATCTTTTGCTGCTGTTTTCGCCTGATCAATCTCATAAAGCAGAGCTTTGCCGTGTCCGTTTGAAATCGGCCCTTGCAGGTCTTCAAACCTCCCCTTATCACAAAAAACAAAAGTGTATCCTTCAAAGATGTGCAAGCGCTCGGGATTTGGTCTGTATGCGGAATCTGGGAGGTCGGTTGGCTCGTCGGCTTTCTGAGGGAGATATCGGGATGGGTCTGGCCAAGACGCATCGAAATCTTCTTCTATCGGGCAGAGCGATTCCTCATAGCTCAGATCGCTAGAAGTGGCCGCGTAGACAATTTCATCAATATAGGACGGATCGACTATGTATTTGCCATTTATCAGCGCCTGTAGCCCTTTTGCGGTATTGCGCTTGTCTTGGACAACGTGCGTCGTTTTATCGACAACATAAGGTACCACTGTTTTAATGTCGAGATCTTCGAGACGGGAACGCGCATGTTCTAAGAGATCTTTGGCTTTGGACGTAGACGGAAAACTCAACACGACGGGATTCCACTGTATCCTGAATGCAATTAGAAAAAGGTTTCAAGTCTCTTCAGAACGTAACTGTACTTCAGCGCATGCGGGTATTTGCCAAGCCATATCGAATATTCATCACGACCGCTGAGCTCCTTGGTCTTTCCGGTGATAGACTCTCCATCGACGGCAGTACCGCATTTCGACTTTTGATCGGTTACCGTGACTTTCGATTTCTTGTGAATTTGTGACTAAAAGACATTAGAAGACCAGCTCTCTAAGGATGCCACGCCCAACTCACACCGTCGCCTGCTTGAGGGTGGTGAACCTCAATCACTAGATGCTGTCGCGAAATTGTGGTGTTGTCGATTTTATGACCGGCTGCAGAGAAAGGTAGACATCAGTATGGGACTGAGAGTTCCTTGCAATATAATACTCAGTAAACGCTGCTCACCTCCCTTTTGATTGACGCGGCCAAAGAGATATCTCTTTCCCGGCCTGAGCCAAATTCTCTTGCCTGGGGGATTGAAGTTTCAATTGTCAGCAGAGTAGGATAGGCCTCTCATGCGCTAGAATGGCCAACCTTGCAAGAAATCCCCTTCCGACGAAAGAATCCACATGTTCTCCGATTAGTACCATGGCAAAGGGAGAAGAAGGCTGACGGTTTCGTGCTGTGAAGCTCGATGAGGTCAAGGAACGCGATCAGAACGCGATATCACGTGACAATTCACCAATCCAATTCACCTCGCGGACTCGCTGCGGGCGGGATGTTCGGACGCGACAGATGCAGCAGACAGGTTACACGGTCGACGTCGTCGCATCACGATGTCGAGGGGGGAATATGGAAGATGCTACCACCGACAGCATAGAGAACGCCCAAGAGATACCGACGGACAAGCCTGAGCATGGCCCGGAGGCCGATGCCACGCATGAAACGTTGAAATACCATCTCCTTGGGCCATCTCTCACAAAAGCTGGCCAAGATGCGGTCGACCAACAAAAAGTACGTCGTGATATGGTACTGTATGATTGGATATTTTTGAAAGGCTTACGCAGATGCTTTAGGTCTCCGAGATCATCTATAACGCATCGAAAGGGTCCAAATTCTTTCAGCATGAGGAAGTTCGCGACAGGGTTCTGACAGCGAAGATTCAACGAATACTAGACCACAAGCAAAAGTTAGAGAAGCAAGATTTATCGGTACCTACTCGGCGTGCCGATGACTACATTGCGGAGCTTGAAATGGGTCGCGATCTTTCGCAGACCATTGTTCATATTGACTGCGATGCATTCTACGCGGCTGTCGAGGAACTGGACTGCCCAGAGTTGAAAAATG
The DNA here is from genome assembly GCA_039700045.1 of Malbranchea zuffiana. Taxonomy (NCBI): domain Eukaryota; kingdom Fungi; phylum Ascomycota; class Eurotiomycetes; order Onygenales; family Malbrancheaceae; genus Malbranchea; species Malbranchea zuffiana. The sequence continues at coordinate 1,472,187 of JARUPO010000005.1, forward strand.
TGCCGATGGCGGTCGCTGGGGGTGTCATTACAACATGCAACTATGTCGCCAGGAAGTTTGGTTGTCGGAGCGGGATGGCTACCTTCGTCGCAAAGAAGCTCTGTCCCGACCTCGTTTGTATACGACAGAATTTTGAAAAGTACACCGCGAAAGCGAAAGAAATTCGAGCTATAATTGCGAAATATGATCCTCGATTTGAAAGTGCTAGTATCGATGAGGCCTATCTCAACATCACCGGCTACTGTGAAACCAATAATATGGACCCACAGGAAGCCGTGCAAAAGCTGCGCGACGAGATAGCAAGCGAGACTCAAATTACCGTGTCAGCCGGTATTGCCGCCAATGCCAAAATCGCCAAAATCTGTTCCAACTGGAACAAGCCGAATGGCCAATTCTATGTCCCCAGCGACCGCGATGCCATTATGGAATTTATTGCAAAGGTGCCTGTACGGAAAGTAAATGGTGTCGGCAGAGTGTTTGAGCGAGAGCTAGATGCAATCGGCATCAAAGATTGCAGCGATATATTTCCGTGGAGAGGGATGTTATCGCAGTTATTTGGCCAGAAAGCTTTTCAGTTTCTTATTAATTGTTATTTGGGACTTGGACGGACCCGGGTAGCACCCGCAGAAGAACGAGAGAGAAAGAGCGTCGGTACGGAGCGGACTTTCCGGGACTTGCAAGGCATTTCAAACCTCCAGGAGAAACTCAGGTCAACTGCCGAAGATCTGGAAAAGGATCTGCAAAAAACGCAGTTCAAGGGGCGCACATTGGTGCTCAAGCTGAAGTTGCACACCTTCGAAATCATATCACGGCAAACCGCTCCGCCCAAACCGATATACCTAGCAGATGATCTTTACAAATACGCACTGCCACTGCTCACGAAAGTTGTCAAGGAGATGCCAGACATGAAGATTCGGCTCATGGGCCTTCGTTGCACTAATCTCGTGAGCACAAAAAAGGGAGATTTTAATTTCTTCGGCGCGAAGAATACTACCTCTAGTGGTCCTCCCGATTCCACCAACGGCGGGATTCTATCCACTGAAGAGGAGTTCGAGACAGCTGCTCGTCAAGAACGATTAGATCATATGGATAGTATGGAAGAACTTAGCCAAGAACTCGAAACCTCACCACAAGAAGAGAGAGCAGAATCTCCGAATGCCGCCTCCAGCGTCAAAGTGCAGACATGGGTTTGTCCGATTTGCTCAAACCCGCAACCAGCGGACGATCTACCTTTCAACCAGCATGTGGACTTTTGCCTATCAAAAGATACGATCAAAGAGGCGGTCAACATTACTCTTGCGCCAGATAAAAGCCCACCGACATCTGCCAACAAGAGGAAGGCCGCACAAGTGGGTGATTTGGATATTGAAAGCCGCAAGAAGCTATTTTTTGGCTGAGAGAGCGGTGGTTGCTCGGTACAAACTGAAACAAAGAGGAGAGCAGTATCTGTTGACCGTATTGTATGCCCTATGGAGGTTTTTTGGACATCCGTCTTGGTGCCGGAGGCTCTAATGCGGGCGATATCGCCCTTTTTTGGTACTCCGTCCTGGTTGCAGCATTCGCAGTGCGTGACACAGCAGATCATGCAGCAACATTTCATATTGGAGGCAGTATATGTCTTCATCGTTCTGAGCTTTAGTATAAATAGAGAAAAGGATACCATGATCAATAGAACTTGAAGAGCTCTCTGTTCCAATGTTGTTTATTGCTGTTTCGGCGCCGAGGTTGGGCCCTGCTGGGTACCGCGCTAGTCCCCTTTGGGAGGGAAATGACGGCAATCCTAAACTTCGAGTCCGCATCATTGACGTGAACAATACAGACACAACCCGCCCACGACAAACGCCAACAGCAGCTTGAGTTCCACGGCCCTGGCCACCATGCGTTGCATGTTTACGAGTGTCTCGCAATGTCATCCTGCGAGATCAATCGTGCCGCCCGTTGACCGCTCCCAATCATGCCCCCGATGGATAAACAAAACAACAACGCTAAACCCCTTACCCCAACTATGAGCGCAGCTTTCCGGGCAACCAAGTCACCATTGACTCCGAAACTCGCAGGATATAGTTCTCCTCAGATACCCAGAAAACTCGCACACGCTGATCCTTCCACCGCGCACTCCTCCACCCCTACTTCCCTGAACTCGAACATCACGCCGCGTTCCGGTCCTAGACAGTCGCGGAAGAATGGTCTCTCCCCATCGAGCACCCCGCCAGGGGCACAAAATTCTCCGCGTTTACCGCTGGTGACTGTGAAAGGGAATGCCAATGCAGACAACTTGTCGCCTCATAATGGTCCTGGCCCACAAGGAAGGCCATCTAGGCCTAAATCAGTCGTGAATGGCACGCTGCATGCGGGATTTGCTTCACGCCCAAATTCAGCATGTGGCAGCTCCGTCGGATCCCCCATGTTTTTTCATGCTAGCGAGGTTCAATCGTCCGCCTCGTCTGTTGAAACAGACACCAAGTCGGCTCATGGGGCGGTGCACGACACGAAGCGGTTCTTTTACGCCAATGGGACTGCAGAAGAGGCAAGGCGCTATTCTGATCTCTCTCGAAAGACTTTACCGACAAATCGAAAGTCGAGTGCAGCGTACTCTACATCGTCGGCCAAGTCTCCGGAGCCAGTGGTATCCCCCCGGCTACAGAATGCACATTTGACTCCCTCAAGAGCAAAAGAACCTACAACCGCTGAAAAGGAACAACCCAAGCCGACTATATATTCCCCAGAAGCTCAGAATTCGATTATTGCGCATGCTCCGCATTTGTCTCCCACATCGCCTAATGACCATCGCAAACATCTACATATGAAGTCCTCGAGTATGGACGGATTCCAGAGCCATTCTCGAGTCCAACCGCACCCTATGAGCCCTCCCCCACTTCGCCCACCTATTGCCTTTGATGGTATACCTAATGCCCCAGCGAGCGCACAACACAACAGCTCCGCACCTGCAAGTAATCCGTCATCCGCATCCGGCGAGATCCTGCATCCATTCCCCAGAGCACCCAGCCCCTCGAAAGAAGACGCAGCCCATACCAACCCTGTTTACAAAATCAACGAGATGGCTACCAATGCTCGCACAGAGCGCAAGGTACTGGACCTGGAGATCAGCAACTCATCCTTACTCGCAATCAATCGAACTCTCGAGCGGGAGATGCGGAAATTAAACTCCGACTTACGCCGGTTTCGCCGCCTAAGTCGTTCCGGTCGACTTTCCGTGGCTTCTACTAGACGATCGATATCAGAAGGCGGTCTTACCACCGTCAGTGAATCTGACACTCGCAGCGAGCACTCGACCGAGGCCCTTTCTGATTCCGGCGACGAAGCCTCATTATCGTCAGATGATGACGGCACAATGAGCCCAGACGATGAAGCCAGTGCTGATGGACGGCATCAACTCCGTGGCGAGAAACGTTTCCTCAATGATCTCACGGAGCACCGCCAACTTCTCATCGACAGCCAGAAATTAAACCAAAGCATAAAGCGGTGTATGGGATGGACGGAAAATCTGATAAACGAGGGTAGAAAGGCCCTCGAGTATAGCGTACAGATCAGCGATATCGAAATCGGCGGGAGGGTCCTTGCGCCGGACGAAGTCGATGACGACTGGGAGGGGGGTAGAGCTCTTTTAAGCCCGACGACAGAGATTCCGAGACTTGAGGAAAGACGAAGAGATGATGTAGATATCCATGGCCACGGCGTATTAGCTGCCGCCGCGGCCTTGGATGAGCAGCTCGGTTATCATGAACAGGAGCAGGGTGTCTCAGACCGTCCGTTCTTCTAACCCCTTTTTTTCATAGTTATATGACGACCGTGGATGGAACCTACTGGACAGAATTAACGCCTCTTGATGTTACACTGACGCACCATTTCCCTTCCTCTATATTCGGACGCATGTTTCATCCCCTACGTATTTCCTATCACCACTGTCTACGCACCTCTTGGATATACTCGGCAGCAATCTTTGGCTGCCGTCTAAAATGTTTCTCACTCATTCACTCCTATTTTTCGACACTTGTTATTACACTATGATACCCCAGTTGCCTTAATGTCAGATTTACCTTACCCAGCATTTTTCCAATCATTGATCCAGTCGCCCCCGCTCCTCATGTACATCTCTCAGAGACAAAAATGTATTTGTACGATGAGTGTATTGTGCTCTAGACTTTCATAACAATATGAACTTATGCGTTCTTCAGGCGGCCAAGGAAGAAAAGCAGGATCAACAAGGAGGCATAAGGTAGGAGGGGGATCCTTCATTTGAGTACTTCGTAGGTCAAGGGGTAGAAAAGCAAAGTCGTAAACAGAGAAGCCAAATCATATCTCTAATGCTTGGATATACAAGAAAGGGACTCGTAGGTCAGGAGGGAGTCGGTCCGATGCCATAGGTAAAGTTGGCCGGTTCTATCATTGGGCGACTTCTGTCTGTGCCTTCTTGCCTTCTTTGTCCTTTTTCTTCTCGTTCTTATTCTTCTTTGCCATGGCTTCTGCCATCAGTTGTTCGAAGGCCATGAAATCGCCTTCTTCATCGGGATCACGCTCAGCCTGGATAGAAGAGGATATATTAGTACCTTTGCCAGATCGACTTGGGATGTCAGGGGTAATGAGAGTGTATGATATACCTGCTGATAGATTTTCCCGGAAATGACAAGGGCATGTGCGCGCTCTATGCGCTTTTCAAGTTTCACCGATTTATCATTGAGAATCTGGTCGCAGACATCGCGCAAAACGCTCTGGATCTCGAACTTGCTACCACGCCAGGCGGCAGCCAGAATCTTGCCTGTGACCATCTTTTCGTATTCCGCCTTCTTCTCGTCCGTCCAGTCCTCGCCTCCCTTCTCCTCTAGCTTAGCCATCTCTTCCATTGTCATTTGTGCGTCTAGAGCGGTGGAGATGGTAGTCCATGTCTCCTTTGCCAGTGTGCCTTTGTCCTTTAGCCGCGAGAAGAAGCCTGAAATACCAAGAAATTTCTGCGACTTCAGAAACGAGGTGGCTTTTTGCAAGTAAGTAGTCCCGACGGCATGAAGGATCTCGAGACCGAAGGATTCCATCTTCAAATTCTCGACCTCCAAGCGCGTTTTTTCTTCAAAAGCGTGTGTTACGTCACGGCCTTTGTCCGTTTCTGTCCAAATGCTGATGCGGTCTATGAGCTTTTGGGCAAGGGTGTTCACTCGCTCTTCGCGCTGCCTTTTCCTCTCTGCCTCAAAGGCAGCTAGACGCTCTCGTTGTTCCTTCGACAGCCCCTTCTTCTTCTCCTTCTTGCGGAGGTCTTTCTCTTCCTGTGAAAGGCCTGCCGCTTCCATTCTTGCATCTTCTTCTGATTTTTCCATAATCGCCTGCTGTCCCAGTGGTCTTCTCGGCGTGCTAGTTCCAGAATTTACCGGCGTAGCGCTCGCTGGTGTAGCATTTGACGGGCCAGTCGTTGGTTCTTTCGTATCCGGCGAGACGTACGGGGGAGGGGTGGCTGTAGCCTCCCCGGGCACTGCGGGAGAAGGTTGCTTCTCCTTCTTTTCCTGGTCGTCATGTACGTTTAGTTTAGCTTCCGCAGATGCTGCAAGCTCATCTTCCTCCATTTCCTGCATTGTGATGTCCATCGTCTTCGTCAAGTCCTTCATCAGGGATATCTCTCCGATTAAATCGACGAAGGCGTCGCCTCCGAATATCATGCTGAAAAACTCGGACGGATCCTCTGAATCGTCATTATTAGCTGCTGTTCTAAGGCAGGCTGAGAACTCTACATGGACGTACCAAAGCCGCCTCCAGGTACAGCCTGTTCCTTGCCAAATTTGTCATACTGTTTTCGTAGTTGTTCGTCACTTAAAACTTGGTAGGCTTCGCCGATCTACAGATCGTTAGGCGTCGGTTCTATCGGTGAATCCGTATTTGACAAGTCTAAAACGATCGAGGGGCCTTACTGCTTGAAATCTCGCATGGGCAGTGTCATCACCAGGGTTCTTGTCTATTCCCCGCAGTTAGCGCACAAGCTTAAACGGACGGCGGAACCAACGAAACAGAGAGATGTACCTGGATGAGTTGTGATTGCTAATTTCCGGTAAGCTTTCTTGATTTCCAGCTCCGTAGCAGTTGGCGAGACGCCGAGAGCGTCGTAGTATGTGGTGTCTGCAACCATGTCCACGACGGCGTTGGACGTGTGTCTCAGGGAGGTCGAAGGCTATGTCCTAGGAAAAGAACAATCTAGGTCATAAAACGGTATGTGGGGAGCAAAAGAAGAATCTCTAGGTTGTAAAAAGTGAGTGAATTGCGTAAAAGACAAAAGTCCGCAAATCTCAACTGCAGGCAGATGTTTTGCGCCCTCGGTATCCGACCGTCGTCATATGCTTGGCTGGCTCAGCTGTCAAAATTCAACCAGAATCTGCTTATGTAACAGTGGGGCAGTTGCGCGGGCAACTGGCGGCGCTTAAATTGACCGCGCCTTGCCCGAAACGGCGCGCTTATTTTCCGCTTTGCCGCCGGCCGCCTTGGCGTGGCTGATTGATAGACCTTGCGATGCTGTGTGATTTTGTGTTGATGGCGAGGAATCAATTGATGACAATGTGAATATATTTGTTTTAGCCGCTCACTAATGAACAAACGGTCAATGAGCTACGAGATCGTTCATTTGAGCCCCACCTCTGCTTGCTGCAACAGATGAGTTGGATTGGCAACCAGCCCGGAATGGGCGCGCTCCGAAAGGCAGGTTAATAATAGCTGAGATTGCGAGCTTGTTGCTCTGAGAGCAGTCCTTCAGCCTTCTCCGTTCACCGCTCGGAAGCTGCTGCTTTGCCTCTGGGAGTTCGCCGGGGCCCCAAGCCGTCAAGGACAAAGTACTATATAGACTTGGAGCTCTTTACCAGCGTAGGGGCTACGATCGATCCAAACATACAAAGTAGCACAGAATGGCGCAAATAGAGCACAACCTGGGGAGAGAATCGCTATTCACATTCATATCGGAGATCTTCAAATCCCACGAGTCCGAGAGCAAGATTCTAGAGCGCTGGACAAAGCCATGAGTCCTTCGGAAACGGTTGCAACGGCTTTGTCATGGTCGTTGCTGACGCGAATCGAAGAAGGCTACACTGCTCAGCCGCAATCCTCTGCAGCCAATCTTCTTGCTCACTAACACAGGTCTCCGAGAGCGGCATCGATGATACGTCCATCCAAGAACTTCATGTACTTGCCAGTGACCAGCACAGAGAGTCTAGCTGGTGAGGCTGGAGACAAGCTGTCACCGCACTGTTTCTCATGCCCGAGCTCAAATCAGCTGCATTTTTCTGGCTTGATCGTGTTGATCGACCCGAAGATGATCAGCCGAAATCTTCAAATTCGAGTGAAAAGATTTCGATTCTGTCCGTTGTCATGACATTCCAATTGGACCCGGAATTACTGTACTTGGGAGGACGCAGATCGGCCCCGCCGCTCAAAACGCCACAAAAAGCCCATATGTCAGAAGGCAGCGGGAGAAAGTGTTCCGTTCGGAGAAGCTCTGGGAGATAATTTTGGGTTGGACCGTGCCACGGAGCCATGAGTTTGTGGATAGCTGGGATCTCGGAGGCAGAGCCGAAACGGCGAGATATTCTGGATATCGGCCATGGCAGCATGCTCGGTTTCCGGCAGTATAAAAGGCATGCGCGTCAAAGAATAGAATACTATCAGAATCAGGCTCTGGCGGTTGTTTCCTGAAGCTTCATTGTGTCGGCCCCCGAAGGACGGAGCAGGATCAAATTTATCCCGGCAGTCGGGGCCTTTCGACCAATTGGGCCCGCGGAGCCCGGCTTAGTCAGGCCGCCTCGCGCCCCAGCGGACCTTTCCCCTGCAGCGCCCGAGCCCGCCTCGCTAATTTTGCTGGGTCCTCATAAATACTGCAAACCTCTCCCCCAGCTTTCATTTCTCCACCGCATCCTCGTCACCTTAAAGCCCTTCGCGACGACCACCACTCGGATACGATCTGAACAACCTTATCCACCCTTCATCCATTCGCGTTCCTACGCCTTGCTGCTGATCCTGTCGCAATTCGCATCTGTCGACCCATGATACCCCTTTTCATTTTTACTGGATTTCTCCTTGAGCTGTAGTCAATCTCTCCGCGAAGACGTGTCCTATACATTTAAATCTCTTTTCAGCTCTTCTCGGTCACGATGGTTTCCATTTCGCAGGCGGGTTATTACCTTTTCCACCCCGCTGAGTTAAGATCCATTCTTCAATGGTAGGCCGCATATCTCCGGAAGATTTGGAACGCGACCGCTAATAGCTGTCGTTTCGCGTGTTATAGGAAGATCTGGCATGAGCCTGTACATACCCGCAAAGGGCACGAGGAAACGGAGACCGAAAAGAAATGTTTCCACTTCCTGAAGCTCACCAGCCGCAGCTTCAGTGCGGTAATCATGGAGCTGCATCCGGAGCTTCTCCTTCCCGTCTGCCTATTCTACCTGATACTACGGGGTCTAGACACGATCGAGGACGATACATCAATACCATTGAAAGTGAAGGAACCTCTTCTCCGCGACTTTAAAAATTTCTTGGAACAAGATGGATGGACATTTGAAGGCAATCGACCAGAGGAAAAGGATCGGGAACTGCTGGTTCAGTTCCATAACGTCGTTACTGAATTCAAGAAGATCAAACCTGCATACAAAGTGATCATCAAGGACATTACCGACAGGATGGGTAACGGAATGGCTGATTACTGCCGTAAAGCGGAATCCGGTGACGTGTCTGTCAACACCATCGAGGAATACGACTTGTACTGTTACTACGTTGCGGGATTAGTCGGAGAGGGCCTCACAAGATTATTCGTGGAGGCTGGATTTGCGCGACAGGAGCTTTTGGAACGACCGGATCTCTTCAAGTCAATGGGTCTATTCCTCCAGAAGACGAACATCATTCGTGATGTACGAGAAGATCAAGATGACAATCGCCGGTTCTGGCCGAAAGAAATTTGGTCAAAGCACGTCGACAAGTGGGAAGACCTGTTTAAGCCCGAGAACCGAGAAGCTGCTCTGAACTGCAGCTCTGATATGGTTTTGAATGCCCTCGGCCATGTGGACGACTGTCTCTTCTATCTAGCCGGCTTGACGGAGCAGAGTGTCTTCAATTTTGCGGCCATTCCGCAGTCGATGGCTATTGCTACGCTGGATTTGTGTTTCCGAAACCCCGACATGTTCGAACGCAACATCAAGATCACCAAGGGCACCGCCTGCCGTCTCATGTGGAACTCAACGCAAAATGTTCGCGTTATATGCGATGTCTTCCGTCAATATGCTCGTGCGATCCACAAGAAGAATACGCCAAAAGATCCCAACTACCTCAAGATCAGCATGGCTTGCGGCAAGGTCCGTTTATCTGTTGCCTTCAGCCTCTTTTTCGCTCGACTAACAAATTAACAGGTTGAAACATTCATCGAAACGATTTTCCCTTCCCAGACCATTCAAGATGCAGAGAAGAGGGTCAAGAAGGAACCAACTGCAGACGAAGCGAAGCAAAAGGAGCTAGCCCAGGAAGCGTATCGCGATACCATGTTTATTGTCCTATCTCTAGTAGGACTCATGTCGCTGGTCACTGTGCTTATGGTACGTACACCGTTACCTCTTGACTGTTATTGAACAAAATTCAGCTGATTCTCTATTTGTTTCCAGGTTGGGGCTGCTTGGCTAGCGGGTGCTCGCTTCGATTTAGCATTCCAAGAGATTAAGAAGGGCAACCTCCGACCGCCGAGCAGATCCTCTTTGCAACACGGAGAGCTCTAGTTCGCCTCGAGACGTTAAACCGCAATGTGATGACTCCGTGATGCCTTCAATCTCCTCCGATACTACGATATTAATTTTAATTATCTCGGGCTATAGAGCTCTGTTCTCTTCGGTTGTATCTTTGGTTCTATATATGGAGCTAACTAATGTACTAATATCTTGTTCCATTCTTGAATCGCTGCCGATTGCGTCATACTATCGTCCTATCACCATGCCAAGAAAGGCATTTCCAGCACGGATGTCAAATTACAATCCAACCTCTTCTATTGTTGTGGTTGTGCCGAAGATGTGCTGATATCAAGACGCTTTTCGCATTAAATCGCAAAAGCAGTACCGGATGTACTGGATGCCCACCACACTGCTTGCAGAATGGTGTGTATCTATTGAAACTCCGGTTACATCCTAGTTTTCACCTCCAACCCATGTATCGATATATTTATAATAGAGAAACGGAGTTACCGGAAGATTCGAGCATCTCGTTTTTGATTATGGGCAGCTTTGTCTTCCAGGATCGAGCTTCTAACTTAGATTGAGGTTGTCATTCTACCATGGACCTAGCCAATTCAACTCACAGTGAATGACGCATAGACTCCCGGAATCGCGGACCTCTCGAACTTCATGGAAGAACGCGGCTGCCATTCGTCTGTTTGCTGGGTGCTAGGAAGTTATAACCCGGCCACGTCCGGCAAAATGACCGTCTTATCATCACAAATCTGCCTCAATTGTTCGTGGGTGAGTCCTGGATATTTACACCAGTCTTCTTCGAGCCCACATATCCATATCCCATCTACTCATACTCGCCAATCGAGCACCCAGGAGGTCACAATGACTTTCAAAAAGTTTCACGGAGTCCCGCAATCGAGCTTCAGGTCACTACGCCCTAATGAGCTGGTCGAGTGGGCGAACAGGCAGTCATTACACCACGTTTCCCTGTATGATGAAGCGGCGCTTGAGTCTGCTGAGATCAATGGCGAGGTTTTTCTAGACTATGGGACAGAAGAATTTCTCAGGGAGGCGGGCCTCTCTCTGGGGTCCAGTATGCACTTGGCTGGTCTCAGAGCAAGGTATTTGGAAAATCATGGTAGAGTGTTTTGATTCCCTCTGTATTAGTTGATTAGTTATTAATGGCTTGCAGGAACTGGCGGAAAGGCTCGTAGGTCTGCAGAATCGTCGGCCAAGGGAGACGACAGCACGACTGCTCAGGCCGCCTGGACTTGGAGACAGGGACCTGATCGCAACTATCGAAGAGAAAGAGCCAATCGTATTTATAACGGCATATTCGAGTTTTCTAACAGTTACTTCATGAACGTGAAACAGGCAAAGAGGCACCTCTCATCCTGGGAAAGCATGATCGATCTCCCCCTTGCCTATGCTGGTGGGTCTCTGCCGTCACGCTTCAAGCTTAAACACCAATTTCCGTATGATACCTTCGAGTACTGGGGGCGAGAAGTATTCGGTCAGCTTTTCGATATGTTTGAGAGGATTCGTCAGCGGTCGAACCGCGTGGATTTGTTGGTATATGGACCTAGCGGATACGGGAAATCTCACTTACTGGCGGCTATGGCGTATCTTTTAACCAGCGAGAACCAACGAGTGATATACCTTCCGGACTGCCGCCTGCTAGAAAGAGACCCTTATACCTATGTACAGAATGCCATGTTTCTTGCATGGGCGACTGATCCGCTTATAATGAGCCAAATCGAGCTATTGCAGTCCCAAGATGATATTCGGGAGTTTCTGCACTTGCATGGTCGGGATGCTATCTTTATCATCGATCAGATAAATTGTCTTCAGGAGTCGGGCGGGAGGGAGACGGTAAAGTCTGAAATAAGGAGGTGGTTGGATCGATGCCGGTCGGAATCCTGGTCGATTTTATGCGCGACTTCTGATAATGTATCCTTTTCGATGATGAGGCCTCGGCAAGCGAATGAAGAGACATTCTGCTTGTATGACGGGCTTACGAAGGCAAGTATCTGCAAAGATTGCTTTCAACTCTCACAGTGAGGAATAGTTCTGACTACCCCTCGCGTAGTCTGAGATGGATATATGGTGGATTAGGCAGCGCGATTTAGAGATGGGACGATATCCTCGTGTGGATATTGAACAATTCACTGGCCGAATACCTCTTTTGCTCGAGGACTGTGTCAAAGATGGAGAAATTAACTTGAATGGCCCAGAAGCCATCCAAGTGTTTCGCCAGTCAAGGGAGTTCGTCACGCGGATGAAAAAGGAACTGAACAAGGATGAATGGCAGAAGTGAGTACTGGTATTTTGCACTGAATCATGTATAGCTAGAAGGGCTAATCGATATAGATATCGGCGTTACCTTCAGGCATGTATGGCTGAGGATTGGGTGCAGGGTGATGTACCCGAAGAGATGATTGACCACCGGTTCTTTTATACCTTGGACGGGAAAGGCCACTGCGTATCTGGGGCAGTAAGGAACGCTGTTACCAAGAAAGTCATTGAGATGGGAGACAGGATGTTCAGTGTTGATGCGCTTGAAAGCCTCGCAGAGCTATATCAGTCTTGGCCCGACACGGAGAAACATGGATATATCATCCAACAGTTGGTGTTTAATGGGGCACTTGACATCGAACAGTCAGAGGAGCCAAGCGTCGATGGGACAACAGTCCCAGTGACCTTTGAGCATTTCCCCCTCTACGACACCAAGAAGAGACTCATGTTGTATATTCCCAGTGAATACAAGCACCCGGCAATAGACGGTCTTCTTCTTCAGCTCGATAACGACACAATGGAGGGACGGATGATGATCTATCGAATTGCTCCCGATGGGTATTATCTAGATTCCGAAGAACAGTTCTTCGCGAACTGGAGCCATTGGGCTCGGGGGCTTGGTGACTATAAGCTTGACGTTCATTATACCTGGGTCACCGGTTCGATAGAATGCGAGTTGAAAACAGTACCGAAAAAGCGCGAGGACGGTAGGCTGGTCCATCCCGAGTACGATGTTGAAAAATACGCATGGGACATAATATCGGATGATGAAGAATAGCGGGTTCATATTCAAAACACATGCCCGTTACTGAAAGGCCAGTGGAACCTGTGCAGCTGTTTAGTGATTTATCCAGAGGATTATACCAACTGTTGAGAGCGGACTGTAGAATGAAATGAAATTGGCTAAGACTGCGAGTAACAACAGGAGGAGGAAGACAAATGGCAATCCTATGTAGACGGTTAGCAGCCAGATTGATTATGAGCTGAATAGAATATATACTAGCACCCAATATCATCATCATAGTCTGTTGTTGATATCGAAGTATACTCCGAGGCTGATGTCGATTCTCCGTGGGGCTTTCCGCTCCACACCTCGAGCCTAGCCGCAAGCTCAACGAAACCACCGAGTTGCCGTCGGCGCCTCCCACACCGTCTTCTCCCCTTAAATCTGCCGCATTTTCCATCCTCTGCGTCCACCATCGAATATCATCGACCAGAATAATCGTTCTGCATGAGCGATATACCGGTGTCGCAGCCGGTGACCTCCACCGCCGCTGCGTCGACGCCTGTTTCGGCGCCCGCCTCTGTCGAAAGCCCGCCGAGGCTACGCGCTGCTTCAGCGTGTGTTGCGTGCAACAAAAAGAAGGTCGGTTTGTCCATATCTATATCTGTGGTGCTAGGAGGAGAGCAACGGTGTCGGGCTAGGACATTAATACTCCGAGATGCTGGCATTTGGTTGCTGACGTTGATGGCGGGGCTGTAGATACGGTGTATATTCCGCGAAGGAAGCATACAGTGCGTCAACTGCGCGCGAAACCACTGGACATGCTCGTGAGTGCCAATTATCAAAATATATTTCCATTCTAGTCAATCGGATGATAGAATTCTGACGCTGTTGCCCCGTCTCTAGTCCTCGAGAACGCAAACGGAAACGCCGGAAAACCGATCGCGAAGACACAGTGCCGGGCGTGGCTCTGGCGGCAGACCCAAGGCACGAAACGCCTACTTTGTCACAGCATCGACGTGCTACATGGGATACAGCATTGATTAACTGGGAGTACCGCCGACCAATTCTCGCCGATGGCCATCCTTCCGCTCCGTCGGAGTCTTCCGCCGGCGCACCACCCTCGGTTCAAAATCACACGCCTGGAGCGTCTGCCGTGCACGAACCTGATGGCTCCACGTTATATCCTAATGCGAACATAATGAGACAACAACCGCCTGAGCCTCGTTCGTACGAGCCGAGTCCCGGGAATTCGACATTTCTAGGCCGATCGGAATACGTCCCGATTGACGAGGATCGAGCCAAGTCGTATCCAGCAGTGGCGACGGAGAGTTTGACGGATGATGATATGAGCATTCTGCAGCTTCAGCATTGTTTCGACCTGCCCCCGCGGGCGGTTAGAGAGGGGTTAATAGATACGTTTATGAAGCGGTGTTCACCGTGGATGCCGATTGTGGAGCGCAGCTGGCTGATGGAACGCTGTGGGAATCAGCCGTCGATATTACTCCTTCAGGCTGTCTTTCTTGCGGCGAGTAGAGTGTCCTCTGCGCCTGCTGTAACAGCGTACGCGTCTTCTAATGAATTCTATCGGCGCGCGAAGGCGCTTTTTTGGGCTGGTTATGAGAAGAATACGATCACAGTTATCACCGCGGTCTGCATACTGCATTGGTATAATCCTGAAGGACCAGAGCATGTTTCTATTAATACTAGTGGGTTTTGGAATCGGATCGGGGTGGGTCTCGCATATCAGATTGGTCTCCATAAGGAACCGTCGCGGGGACGAGAAGCGCCTCTCCGCAGAAGGCTTTGGTGGACTTTATATGTGAGTATACCTTTTTACCTTATGTGATAGATGAGCTGCTCACCATCTGGGTAGGCAAGAGATTGTCTGGTCTCTGCTGCACACGGCCGTCCGCGTGCCATCAACCCAGAAGACAACGAAGTCAAACCTCTGACGATAGAAGACTTTTATGGCTGCAGTTCGAACGGTAACCTTTTCATCGCTTATGTGGAAATTTGTTCTTTGGTGGGCGACTTAACCCAGTGTTGCGCCCGTCGCAACCTATCACGTCAGAAACGGGTCAGCATCGAGAACGCACTGTATAGATGGACTCGAGAATTATCAGAGAACTTCCGCCTTTTCCGTAGGGTTAGCCCGACAGAGGGAGCGCCTCCGACTCGACTAGTGCTGACACCGTATAACTTCGAAGCGCGCCAAATGCATGTGCCGTATTTCACCAACATTTCCATTCTGTATCGGCCGACGTCTCCCGGAAACCTTCCTTCTGCCGCGGCCATCCTCGCTTCATCATTTGTCGCCGCCATTTTCGAGGATTTCCTTGCGCGAGATGAGATTCGGTTCCTTGGGCCCATATTCACGTTTTATCTACTTGCAGCTGGAGTTGGTCTCCTTTCATGCTACCCGTATCCGCACTTGTGGGAAAGGGCCGAACAGGATCTTCGTATTATCTTCAATTCTCAGAAGGAATTATCGAAGCGGTGGCCTTCTGCTTTTGGTACGCTGCGGGCCTTGCAGAGCAGATTTGACGAAGCTGCCAAAGCCACACGCCCAGCCGATAAACCACAGCCAACTCCTCTTTCTCCAGATCAACAAGCGCTATTCAGCGGGTTTGGAACTGATCTGTGTCGTCTCGGAGAAGTCATGCTCTCAGCCTATCCGCATGAGCTCGCTGAATCTGGGCGGCCAGAAGACGATCAGTATGCCCGGACAGTTTCCGATATGATGACAGCAGGAATCCTCGCGGAGCTAAAGACACCAATGGACACCACTGCAGCATTAGATGAATATCTCCCGCTCGCCACCGTCGTTGATCACAATTCTCAGACGGGAGGAGACCAGGCGGAAATAACGGATGACATGCTGTATACTCAGTATGGAGGTATGGGCAACTGGCTCCTCCGCGACTGGGACTGGAACAGCGACATTGCCTGGTAAATCGCGAGACGGGGGCAGATACCACACCATAAATACACACCAACCCCGGCTCTTTTTGATCTCGGCACGAAATTTGGCTTTGGATATCCCCGGACCGGAAATATGACTAAGCGGGATTATGCCGATCACGTGAACATCGGCATTTTACCCGTGACATAGCTCCACTTTGCGGCATTCGGCATGTTCGGCCCTTCGAAAGCCTAGGACCCATTGCTCAGGCTGAGGACCCCGTTGGACATGCGGGCAGCTCTCAGTTTCCCATCGTCTTCCTCAGCGTCAGTTTGTTTGCAAGCCCTGTAGAGCCGAAGCTTGGTCATGTCCGCCACCGAGGGCAATAACGAGATTCAGGAGTTTCACCCCAATGCGATATGGCAGATATCTTCTCTTACAATGATACAGGTACCCAGGCGGAATGGGAAAATGCCACTGTATAGCTGGGCCAGCCAGATCCCCCAGCGGATCGTGGCGATCATTGGGGGGATGGGATGCCGGCGAATATTGCACCGCTATTTATTCGTTAAGACCATCGGGCCGCGCCTTTGGCATTTCTGCAAGCATCAAGTAGCGCTCTTCGCGATCACCGAGGTCTTAGCCCTTTGGGCCTCGTCGAACACCTAGAGAGCCGCTGATCCATCGCGGCCTCACGCACTTATGATGCCCTCTCTATCACGCCCGAATTGGCACATCCTGGATCCTTCAGACTTCACGGAACGCTCCCTTCGCAGGCCGGACTGCTGCCGTTGATTAGACTGCGATCATTGCACGGTATATTTTGATCGAGGGACGTTAGTATGCAGGAGTGCTTGTTCAGCCCAATATTCAGAGCACATACTTAATTCGAGAATAGATTTCTCTGTCCGCTCAAGGATAGAAAGGAGTAAAGATGGGTTGGCATATATGCGTAGATAGAATAGATATTATACAGGGGGCCGGCAGACCAACGTGCTGCCACGCAGGATATAGGAAGGACTACAGTTGCACCTCATACCCACGCTCCTTTTCGCGTGGCGGCAATAGCAAAATTACTAGGTTTTTTTTCCAATGATTTATCTTCCTCGTCCAGGATCTATACCCCAATGGAGAGCCGATGCCGGCATTTCGGCATTTCACCGGATTGTGTTTCTTCGTTCAGCAACCCTGGACTAGTTTGATGGATACGAGCGGGATGGCCCGGCCCGCCCGGATGCTGGCTGCCCATGTGGGTTTTCGGGGCTAGTAGTGCGATGGGTTTCCAGCAATTGGACATTTTGGAT
This sequence comes from Malbranchea zuffiana, assembly GCA_039700045.1. Classification (NCBI taxonomy): domain Eukaryota; kingdom Fungi; phylum Ascomycota; class Eurotiomycetes; order Onygenales; family Malbrancheaceae; genus Malbranchea; species Malbranchea zuffiana. The sequence continues at coordinate 1,489,098 of JARUPO010000005.1, forward strand.
CGAGCTTTGAAACAGTTCACATTGAAAGAGATGGCTGTCTTATATCTAAGCTGGGAATATGTTTATGAAGTAAAGGCAAGATTCTGTCTTTAGGTAGTGACCAAGGAAATAAATCAGGCTAGGATCGTTTATTTTGGAAGGCTAGTCAATCATCTCTCTCCCACGTGGTTATTAGTTGCAATGTGCGTATCACAAATGAAATCTCATCAAGTAGGAGAGCCAGAGAGAAGAAGGATGCTCGAATGTAAAATAGATTGGGGGGTATATGCGCCGAAACCAGAGAGGGGGAATAAAATGCCACTAAATAGCCACAATCAAACTCCTTGGCAGGAAGATTCTTTTTCGCTATTTCGATTTATCCGCAATGATATCGTATGCGCTAGCCTTGATGCTTCGTGGACGACTCCGAGGATACGCTGCAGTGCCTGTCTGTGCGTTAATGCCGTATTCCGGAACGATGCCGTCATCCAGTGTCTCGAAATGCGCTGTTGGCCTTGTTCTAAGAAGGGTCGTAAGAATAGCTTCGCTCCATAGACCGGTGCAGCGATCGTCTTTTAGCTGATAGTAGGGGTTAAGGAGTCCGCAAATGGAATCAAGATCAATGTATCGAATCCGCATGAATTCTATCGCCGTAAGGGTGTCAAGCGACTCGGCGGCCGCGATGACTAGCCTTTCAAAAGAACTAATAAACGCCTTGTTTGTAATTCCAAAGATCTCGTTGCTATTGATCGTCAAAGGCCCGTCTTGTTTGGATGGTTCACAACAGCACGACTTCACCACTAGATCAACGGCCTTCAGTCTAGATTTTGACTGACGCTGTGCTGTAGCAGCCGCTGCAGACGCGAATAGAGTGGCGCAGACCTTTCCGGTAAACGTCAACGATTCCAGTTGGGGGACAATATCTCCCAGCAACCGGCAAAGATGTTGTTCGATGGATGTATTAGAAGGGGAAAGCCATCGCGGTTGGGACACAGTCTTGCTACAGAATCCTTCTAGACTGATATTAAGACGCGTAAGCCTGGATGGGAAATTGGATAGAATCCTTGAGATTGTCGCGTGGCCTTCGCGCTTTGGTTTGGCGTAAGTGCAATGCCACTCGCGCAGGTTAGGCAATGCCGAAGCCAAATTGCACCAGTGCTGATACTCCCTCATAATATTCCAGGCGCCCCTCATAATGAAGGTTTGAACATTAGGCAGTACTTCCAATCCAGCACTTGCCGGCGATTCGTGGCCAAAATGTCGAATCATAGGCGGCTTCTTACAGTGGCCACCCTCGAGCGTGAGCATCTTTGCATCCGGAAAGAAGCACGCGACATGGTAGAAGATCTGTTGCAAGGTAGCGTTGTGATGGGCAGGTTTAAAATTATGGTTCGTTCGACCATGCTCAATGCCATCATGCGGAGCCTGAAGTAAGGCAAGCGTATCTACCGGGGTAGTTTCTGCAACGACGCTGTGCTGTAGACTGTGCGGGCGCGGTAGTCGATCTCCCCAAACGGGAACCCAGATCTCTATATGGCGAATGTGAGGACCAAGATGTGGATGTGCTGCAAACCACTCTGCGCTTTCATGGAGGCCATCGGTTGTTCCCTTAATCTGGACTAAATAGATGTAAGTTACAACCCCCAACGAAAGAACTCATAGAATACTGACTATGGCGATAAATCCTTTCTTGCACCAATGGCCTCCAGATCGGTGAGACTAACGCTAGATTTGAAAGCGCTTTTCTGCGTGGGTGTCGAAGTGTTCGGCTCCAGCTTGATACGCTGGGGCTAGCTGACGTGACGGACGCGAGTGCAGCACCGCGAACTCCAAAAAGATGATCTAGAACCGCTTCATGAATTTCAATGGGGAGATTGTTGAACTGCAGCGGCGCCTGTTGCGTGTCTGCAACGACTTCAGTGTCGGACATTTCCACTTCCACTGATTCTGGTCGCCGCACTGACAGCGGTCCGCATATTAATTCATTCTGCTCCAATCCTGACGGTAGATGGTGCACTTTTATAGAGTTTGTATCGAGCGATCCTGGTGGCAGATGGTGCACTTTTAAAGGATTTGTATCGAGCGATTCAAGGGACGCAGAAGATGCCGAAGGGGAGATGGGCTCTATCGAGGCAAACCGCGCAGGAATGGCGGTAGTCAACATGGCCCATTAGCTGAGACTCTCTCGAGCCTGTATGGGAACCATGCAATAGGATTTATCTTGATAGGATTGAGTTGTAGCGAAATCCCGCTTGCTTCACGAGTCTAATTGAAGTGTGGAAGTTAATAATAGTTCCAATTCAGAGCACAAAGGAAATCTCGCAGGTCGCATTTGAGAGTGTTACTCAGACCGAAATACCTTTGTCACTGTTTCAACATTGATGACGAACGCTTCCCAGCCAACCCTCAATATCAACGATCAACGCCGTCAACTTGGTGAAGCATGTAAGCTCGGTCAAAAGAAGGTAAAAGCGCCAGGGTTTGAATAATGGTAGTTAGGCTCCGCGATAACCTTGGAAGCAGGGAAAAGTGTCCACGGGGTCACGAGGGTTGTATCCGAAACGAGGCTGGCGGGTGTGAGGTCAAGAGGTGGGTAGCACGACCAATGGATAGTTGTAGATAGTAAGCAAATAACAATAGTACCAAAGGGCTCAATAAGAAGTTTGTGGAAGAGGTACAAAGCAAGGGAATGTGGAAATGTAATAGCGAGCGAGGGAGATGTTGCCAGGCGTTGGCGGGTTGAAGTGAGGCATCTTTGAAACTTTTGGGGAGAAAAAGCGGAGAGGCAGAGGAGGGGCGCTAGGCCGCATTAGCGTTAGTGCATTGTGACTAGCACCAATCTAAAGTGGGCCACGATATCCACGTGGTCCGTGCGGATATCAAACTGAAAATGTATACTCCGTATATTGCAGCTGATCTAGAGTTTATTATTACATTGATTTTATATGGCTTGATGGGGGTTGTGGGGTCCAGTTGACAGCCCTGCCGGTGTATCGACCGATGTCTGAAACAATAACGCCCAAAATCCAGATGTTGATGACGAAGAACGTCAACGAGGAGAGATAAAGGCCACTACCGAAAGTGGAAATACCGACGAACTCGAGCTGAAATCCCTGGTGAAGCCAAAGGGCCTTTATATAATGTCACTGGTTAGTAATTGAAGCTATCAGGCCGGCGATCGGGACATACCTGTCCTGCAGCCCAAAGTGCGGCAGCCACAGCCCCGAGAACCGGGCGTGAAATGAGGGAGGAGTAGGGTAGGTAGAGAGGAAGGAATATGAGATACCATAGGAAATACTATGTCCACAGATCAGCTTCCAAGTTTGAGAAAAGCAGGCAGTAGGCTTACCTGGCTTGTGCAGACTTTATTGAACGCAACAAAAGCAAATGTCTGTGCCAACATGGTACCCGCAAGGTCCTTCTTTGCCAAGGCTAACGGAATCAAGACAGCTGACAGGCCCAATTGCGGGATAAAGGCCAGGGACTCGAACCTCCCGCCAGTGACGTCCTGGGCGGCGCCAGAGGAGGACAAATAAAGCAGCATATTGTATGGCGAGAAATTGTGTCGATGGTCGACGCGGGTAAGATGGTGCAGGTAGGTGTGCTGGATGAACGGGACACCGTATACGCGGTACATAAAGATATTCAAGGCCGAAAAGACAGCGAGCGCAACCAGTGTGAGCAAAATTCGCGTTGGTGTGAAAAATCCATGAATCCGATCAAACAAGCTCGAGGCCTGATCTTCGCGCTTTCGGTCCTGGGAATCCTCCTCGCCGTCGAGATACCAGATAATCGAAGTTCCGTAGATAAAAGGATAAATCTTGAAATGCACCCCTAATCCCAGCAGAATCCCGGCCAAGGTCAGCCGTCTCTCCAAAACAGCCCACAGAAGCGCGATAACCATAACCCCTAACAAGCCCTCCGAACTCCCTCTGGTGCTAATGGTCGCAACCATGGGATTCAAAAGCCATATGCTCGCGTACTTTAGCGCTCGATCGGTATCCATATTCTGATGCTGGCGCAGAACTCGCATGAGCAACCATCCGGCGATAATATCGGCGAAAGCAAATAATGCTTTTCCAAATGAGAACCAGAAACTCCCCCAAGTTGTCGGGAGTAGCATCCACGCAAGCAATGGCGTATATCTGTACGTGGCTCTATCGTACGGCGAGCGGTTCTCAGATATAAATTTTGCAGCATCGGTAAAAACGTAGTAATCAATGTCGGTGTACTTCATAGGGGAATGAGCATCTTGATACAGCCCGTAGAAAAGAAGGACAACCCGCAAGATAGTTGCAGATGCGAACACTCGGAAGGGAGAAGAGAAGAAGTACGGCATTTTCGGACATATGACATGTACTTCGCATAGGGGAAGGCAGGAAACAATTTTAACAATTCAAGTTCCGTGTCCGATCTTCATATCTGGGAAATGTGAGTTCTGAAATATCACGTCAATTTGAGCTTAGATATCCCATCGCCCGGTGATCATGAAACTCCAATTGGCTTCTTGGATGGAGTCCAATCCTCAATTTTGCTAACAGCAGACAGGAGACTGAAGGATTGGGATAACGGATAAATAAAAATCCGGGCTAACCCCAGCAAGAGCCAAAAAAAAGGGGCAGATTAGTGACGTCACACCCGCTCTCACCCCCAATCCAGATTCATTCAGGGCTGCTGGCAGAAGCAACTTCGATTAAATTTCTTAAGATCAGCTTCAATGAGATATATCCAAATCAGATGCGAAAGCCCAGATAAGCAAGTCCCGAACAAACCAATTTAGGTACTAAACAGACTGCAGGAAGCGCGCTGAAAACTGCACTTTTGTTCACTGCAACTGCGAATATTATAAGGCAAAAAAAAACCATTACCACAAATTCAAGATATGAAAAGATGAATTAGATCCAATTCGATCGTCAGTTCAGAAGCCACCCTCGGCAGATACAACGGTGGTATGCCCAACGCTCCACGATGTCGTCGTCCAACTCCTCCATCATCGAGAGCAATACATTTATGCTCCCTCATTCTCGCCAACTCGGATATTTCCCTCGTCGCTGGTCCCATGAGACCAGAATCCCTCCATGTTGGTGGTGCTGCAGACAAATCAGTACCCTGGTCCTCGAATTCGCTTGGAGAAACTTACATGGATGACATGCTATCATGCGAGACCAGGAGCCAATATCCCAATATTCCTTGAGAAAGGACATCAAGTATGGCGTATACAATGATCTCGGCATCAACACTCATGCGTCGAGTATTGGACGATGCAGCCCAGATGCTAGGTTCAGATTAGTACATCCGGACCCCGTTTCCTTCCTTTGAAATGTATCACTCACATTGGATAGATCAAGAGGACAAACAGGAAGTACCCCGCGATAGATGAATAGAACTTCCGGGTCCTATTATCCTTCGTCTGGGAGGCCCTGCGTCCGTTGTACCCCATCTGGTACACAATGGTCAAGTACGCGATACACGCAACGGTGTACCACGCCCACTTCTTGCCGCCATGTCCACCAACAAACGCACTCATAGCAGCCGTCACAACCATGACCAGATTCGCAAAGACAGAAACGAGTAAATTAGCCCCGTTCAGTCCAGCGAGAATGGCCAGATTGATCTGGATCAGCGGGAATGTCAGACCCCAATTCAGATAGCGGGCCCAGAACACCTGGCGGAAGACATCTTGCAATGTGTCCGGGGCATGCTTGTGATGATGTCGGTGGATATCGAGGTTGTATCCGATGCCGTCACCAGTGGCCATGGCCATATATGATATGAAGGAGATTGTCGTCACGAAAGAAGTGAGGACATGGAATAACCGTTTTTGCTAATGAACGACTCCATAGTCAACGCACCATCCATATGGATTGACAAGACAATGATCAAGAACTCACCACCGGCACACGCGCAGCGAGGATGTAGAATATCAACGACGACAATAACATAAGAACCGCAACGACCCTACAATGATTTCAGTGTCAGCAACTAACAAAACCAAACCTCTCAGACGAATGAAGGAGACCATACATACCATAATCCCCGTTTGCCAACATTAGACAGCTGTTGATAAACCGGTGGCTCCCCCGGGTTGATAGGAGGCACTCCGATTTCCTTCTTCATTGTGCCAGGCGGTCTCAATGCAGTGTCAATCATCTTGTATGCTGCTACTCCGATAAATATCTAAAAAACGTAGCCGTTAGAAAAGATATACAGGCGTAAATCAAAGGTTAAGTTCCCCAACATTCATCAGACTGGCGGATGGCAAACGGCCACAACGCCTTATAAAGCCATCTCCCGCGTGTCCACGGGGCATAAGTCGTCATCGGTAGCCAAGTAACCGGGCATCGAGAGCTTGAAATATCCAATCGGGCGGAGTGGACTGCAATGACATGCTTTTGTTGGAACCTTGGAAATGTTGGAAGGCTGTACTTTCACTCGCGCTGCAAAATGATATGCTTTGGCCATAATCCCGACTCCAAGAGGCGAGACCTGGGGATAACGTGGTTCATACTAAGCAAGGGGGCGGCAGCTGCAATGCTCGTGGCTGACGTTGAGGCGTGGCGAAACTGGCGCAACGCGAGAAAGCTGCAAACTAAGTAATTATACTGAATGATATTCCAATCTATCGTACAGGGGGTTGAATGCCATAATCTATACGTCGCTAATAATACAAGTGATGTCACAGCCGACTCTCGCCTAGGCACTCGCGGACTGCATCTCCTCTCCATCGTTTGTCTCTATCTCCTTCACAACATCGTCGCATCGCTGGCAGAGAGGATTCTGCTCCGACTGCTCCACAGCCACGAGATACCTCCAGCATCTGGCGCATTTGTGCAGGAAAGGGGCATATACCCAAGCCTTTGCCTTTTCACCGGTGGGTAACTCGAACTCGGCCTCATAGCTCCATTCTGCTTGCTGTAATGTAGCAGGCAATGAGTCTGAACTGTAGCCCACGGTGACCGTTGACACCACGAAGAAATCTCCTAGGTCAGAGGGGATGGCTGCGAAAGCGTTGCTATCTCTGGCGCTTTCAGGCAAGACGAGATGGACAAAGGACTGTAAACTTGAGCCCATCTGCTGGTTCTGTCGTGCCTTTTCTTGTACGTTTTTAATCGCTGCATTCGCGGCCATGAGAACAGGTAGATATTTCCTGAACCAGGCAGCATCCCAGTTATTGTCCACCGGCGCCACAATGCGTTGTAATGGAGGTTCGCAATGCTGGATGATTTTTTCGGGAGCGTACGCCCAGGATTCCTCAACCAGAACAGGGACGATTGGTCCAAGCATCTCCTGAAGCCGTAGGTAGATGTGGTAAAGCGTAGTCTGCACAGCTCGCCGACTCACCCCATTGGCATCGCCAGCGTACAACCGATCTTTGATAGTTTCGATATAGAACGCGGAAAAGTCAGAGTTCACCCATCTATTGAGGGCTGTGACGGCTTTGACAAACTGATGGTTGTCAAAGGCTTCGTGGCAGGTAGCTACAACATCTCCTAGTTGCATCAATGCTACCTTGTCGGTGGAGTGAAGTGAGGAGTAAGGAACTTCGTCCTTGGGATTGAAGTCCTGAAGAGCTCCGAGAAGAAGCTTGAATGCCACGCGGAATTTACGCAGACTGACATTCGTGGACGAGAGGACCCGTTGCCCGAGAGCGATATCTTTGGTATAATCGCTGCCCGCGACCCACAAACGCAAAGCGTCGGGGCCTAACCCGTCATACACCAATTCGCCAGGCTTTAACTTCGCTTTTTCCTTCTTCGGGACTTTCATGGGAGGAAGAAGGGTGCCGTCCATGATTTGATCCGGGCGGATAATGTTCCCAATGGACTTGCTCATTTTATGAGAGGATTCGTCAAGAGTAAATCCGTGTGTAATGAGGGTTTTGAACGGTGCTTTGGGCACGCCCTGTTCACCCTTTGCCATCTGCTTTGCGACGTATGTCAGTATACTTGACTGGAACCACCCACGGTGCTGGTCGGTGCCTTCAAGGTACACATCGGCACGAGGCGTCTGCCCTGCTGGGGTGGAAAGCTGGGTCCAGCTTGTTCCACTGTCAAACCACACATCCATGGTGTCCGTTCCACGAGTGTAGCCCGGACCTTCGGCTGTTTTCAGACTAGGCGGTATCCAGGCAAGCTCATCGTCTGCATCCTCCCACCAAGCATCGACACCCCGTTTCTTCATCTGCTCTATGATATGTGCGATGCTTTCTCGGTTTAGAACTGGTGCGCCCGTCCCGCGATGGTATAGAGCAGGTATTGGGACACCCCAGGCACGTTGCCTTGAAATACACCATTCGGATCTCTTTTCGATGAACGCCGTTAACCTCGTCCTTGCTGACTGAGGAATAAAATTGACCTCCTCTAATGCTAGAACGGCATCTTTGCGAATATCGCTAAGGTCAGCGAACCATTGTTCCGTTGCCCGCACAATAATCGGTTGCTTTGATCGCCAGTCGTATGGGTACTTGTGCTGATACGGGAACTTGTGGATTAATTGGCCCTGGTTCTGAACATATTCCAAAACCGCGGTATTCCCTTCGCCTAAAACCGACTTGCCGCTTAACATGACCGGGTCCAAAGGCATTGCCGAATCTGTAAAGCAACCACGATCATCAACGGGTGCAAAAGCGGGCATGCCTAGTGCCGAGCACGCCTCGTAATCCTCCATACCATGGCCTGGTGCGACATGTACAAGACCTGTACCGGATTCATCCGTTACAAAATCCGCCGAAATAACCGGTTGAGACACAGCTTCAGGTCCCTTGAAAAGTGGCCGATAGGTGGTTCCCGCTAATAAATCAGACCCGGGAATAGACGAGAGCGGCACTTCCATTTTCTCTTGAAGCATCGTTTCTAGATACTCCTGTCGTGAAGAGGCGATTAATAGCTTCCCGTGCACACTAGAGTTAACTATGGTGTATTCGAGGTCCGGACTGACCGCGATCGCCGCGTTTGCGGGAAGTGTCCAAGGAGTTGTGGTCCATATGACGGCGAAGACTTCGTCATGGCCGATCTCCGGATGGCCTCGAAGCCCGGAGGGCATCGTCATAAGTGGATATTTGACGAATGCGCTCGTCGAGGTATGCGAGCTCTGGTATTCTAACTCGGCCTCCGCCAGCGCCGTACCCGTCGAAGGCGACCAATACACCGGCTTTAGCCTCCGGCATATCAAACCCTTGTCCACCATTTCCAAGAACACTTCCAGCTGCTTTATCGTAAATTCCGGGTTCATCGTTCGATATGAGTTTGCCCAATCACCCATTATTCCCCAGTCCCGAAACCCCTGCATCTGCTCCTCCACCGTCCGAGCCGCAAGTTCGCGCGCCGCATTGCGGATGGCAACTGCACCGGCTCTCCCGTCACCCCGAGCTTTCTTCAACTCCGGTCGTGCCTTGAGCGCTTTGAGCTCGATAGGTAAACCATGACAGTCCCATCCAGGCACGTAGTCGACCTGTTTCCCCTTCGCCAATTGTACCCGACATATGATGTCCTTTAGAATTTTATTCAACGCATGGCCGACGTGCAATTCTCCGTTCGCGTAGGGGGGCCCATCGTGAAGGACAAATTTATTGCCGGCAGGGCGGTTCAGCAACTGCCATCGGTAGAGGTCATCGGTGCATCGTTTGAGGTATTGGGACCGTTCCTCAGGGCGGCTTCGTGCGGGAAATTTGGACTTGGGAAGCTTGAGTGTTGATGACCAGGACCGATCGATCGCTCGCGACAGTTGTGACATGCTCCCCTTATCGTAGCATAGTCTCGACCCCGAGAGAAGTTGTGATCGCGGTAGATGTTGAATTTTCGGGCGTTCGGCGATAACAAAGATAGAAAATATCGTAAGTACGGTACCAATGTTACCATCTAATATAGCAGAACATCAGTAATATTACGATATATTTTGTACTGAAATTACACCGCATGGTCGCCAAATCCCATTTATTGGAAAGACGTAGTATTACAGTTGAATAATCTTCCTCACCTCTTCTCATTCAGTCTTGTTGCCAATTATGAAATCTAATACACTGTTAAACAACTGACAGCACCGTTCTTCAGAACTTCAAAAAGCAACCCCGGAAAACCGAATAACTCCGTATTGCCCAAGGTTCGCTCATCCTCAATATTAGGATCGTTGCACTCCTTGCCACCAGAGCCCCTTTCCCAGCCTCCGAGAAGCTCAACGCTGCTCCCAGGGCTGTCACCCCAGCCGCGGTTGAGAACCATACCTCGCTGGAGGGTTGATTCCTCCGACGCATCGGCATATGATCCTCGCCATATTTCTTTAAGTCTATTCGAAATATGATCGTAAGATGTTTCGGAGTTAAGTGCAACCCCTTGGGTATTAGTTTCGAGGGTCCATCGACTTCGCCTATGGCGGTTAAATGTGTACGATCCCGGAACGTTTCCATGCAGCAACACCTTCGTAACGGTAAGCCGGGAGTGCGGTCCGGGTGAAGATGACTTCAAATTGGGAGAGTCAACGAGGGGAGGGCCTGTCGTAGTGGGACGAGAGATAAAAACGTCAAAACCATGGTTAAAATAATTATAGAAACATTCGCTGCTTAGCGATGAGCGATCATGAGCAGTCGTCGGCGAAGTTTCGCTGTCCGAATCTTCAATAGCACTGGTATCAGGGGTATGGTCGATATCCGCAGCATCGGGTAACCGACTCGGAGAGGGACTTGTATCCTGGCCTGCCGACTTACTCTGGGCCCTGCCTCCGTGAATTAGAATCCGGCGGTCATTCTTCCGATAAATCGCGTCGGGAGGACCCAGCTCCGCAACCAAATCCTGTGGTGTGGTTTCTGACAGGTTGATCCAGAATGGCGGATGGCTTCTTCGCAGGAGCTCGAGCTTCCCTCCTCCATGGACTTTGACCAGTTCAATTTCGTCCGCGACCGCTTCCCTATTCTTCCCAACTAAGGCAGTAAAACGAGGATAGTGGGGCTGACGCGTGAGTATGTTAGATCGAGCATCAGCCCACGACGGCCCCTGGAAGACAGCCATAGACTTCGCTGGCGATGCAGCTGTAGATGACATCAAAGACACAAAATCGCGTTGGTCCGACCAGGCAGAATGAAGAAGAGGAAAAGAGAAGGCTACCCCCGGATATGACAGTATGTATGTACCATGCGATGTCCCAGAAGGGGGAGGTATGTATTCACCGGGGTATGAAGGCCCAAATAATCGGTTGTAGATATGTCGAAAGCTTGGGCCTTTCTGCGAGGTCCCATCCAGAGACTTGCTGCTCTTGAAAACATCCTTGCTTTCGTACACCAGCAGGATCTTCGTGAAGTCTAGAACCTCAATTAGGCGGAGTCTCTGATCTGGACCATCAAACCGTAGCCTTAGTCCATTCTCCGGAAGTTGTATGAGGACGGGTTTGTGGAGAGGAGTGGACGTGGAGTAGGTGAGGTCTATCGTCGGATATGCTTGAGGGAGCGCCTTGAGACGAGTCAAGACATGGTGAATCGAAGAACCAAGAGCTATAACGAGACGATTAGCCAGACTTTCCCTTAATGAACTGCAGAAAACGGGGTTCAATACTGAGAAAACCAACCGCCCGACCAGGTATGATGTGAGCGGGGGTGGAAGCGCCCGGCGAAGTCGTCATGATCGACAGCTTCAAAGCTCATCGACGCAGGTACCTCATCATAGACATAAGCCCATAAGATGGGAGTAAGATAGCGAAGACCAAACCATTTTATATGATATATATACAGATATATAAGGAGTAGATGATGGCCACTCAGCACATCTGACTCTTCCAAAGGCTCGAGGACGCGAGGGGAGAAGGGAGAGCGCGGGGGCTTGGCGGTGCACGTCATCGGACAGTCTGACGCCTGGAGGACGGCATGTGACTTCGGTCACGAGACGCGCCAAGAGAAATCGCGGTGGGTCCAGGCGGCCAATCACGCTGAGCCGATGGTTTGTTTACATTTTGCCGTTCTGGAACCCACTGGATTCTCATCTGAATCAATCAAGGGACATCGATATCTACACAACAGGGAGCCAACACACTGATACACGCGACGAGCAATATTTGGCTTCAAATACAAAACAGCTGCAGAGAGCGCCGCATGAAGCAGCCGAGACCTTTTCGACGCATTCCTCCAAAATGGCCGGCACTACTCGGCCGCAGCCGACGAGGGAACTTAGAAAACCAGCCATACGCGCCTCTACCAAGACGCGGTTATCCTCTGCAGTGCGAGACAGGTCGGAAACGCCAGCAATTCCCGCAAGAAGGCTTGCGGTGAGTACACCACAGGTGGAAGCTTCGCCTGGAGGAAAGTCGAATCCAGGGGTGAAGCGAAAGGATCGTGAATTCGAACAAGACCGCATCGGGGATACCAATATTCGTGTTTTTGTCCGTTGTCGAGGGAGAAATGACAGAGAGGTTAAAGAGAATAGCGGAGTGGTGGTGTCTACCACAGGGATTAAAGGCACGGCTGTTGACTTATCTATGGGACCCAACGCGATGGCAAACAAGTCCTACCAGTTCGACAAGGTGTTTTCTCCGGCTGCGGACCAGGCAATCGTATTCGAAGAGGTGGTGGCTCCAATTTTAAATGAGGTGGGAGCGGACATTCTTTATGAATATGTGTGATATAACTGACTCTCCGGTGTAGATGCTCTCCGGCTACAATTGTACGATCTTCGCATACGGACAAACTGGAACAGGGAAGACTTATACGATGTCCGGAGATATGACGGATACGCTGGGAATATTGTCTGATGCGGCTGGGATTATACCACGCGTGCTGTATGCCCTTTTTCAGAGACTGGAGGATACGGAAAGCTCTGTGAAGTGCTCTTTCATTGAGCTGTACAATGAGGAGCTCAGGGACTTGCTTTCGCCGGAGGAGGGCGCAAAGTTGAAAATTTACGAGGAAGCGGGCAAAAAGGGCAGTCATGTTACCATGGTGCAAGGCATGGGTGAATCCTACATCCATTCTGCTTCTTCCGGGATCAAACTCCTTCAAGAGGGAAGCTGTCGGCGACAGGTCGCTGCCACGAAGTGCAACGATCTCAGCTCCAGGAGCCATACTATTTTCACCATCACCGCATTGATCAAACGAACCACCGAACAAGGGGAGGAGCTCGTCAGCACTGGAAAATTGAACCTTGTTGATTTAGCTGGAAGCGAAAATATTCAGCGGAGCGGTGCAGAAAACAAAAGGGCTGCTGAAGCTGGTCTCATCAACAAAAGCTTGCTTACCCTAGGGCGAGTTATCAACGCCTTGGTGGATAGAAGCCCACACATACCCTATAGAGAATCGAAGCTTACACGCCTCCTTCAAGATTCTTTAGGTGGGAGAACGAAAACCTGCATCATTGCGACCCTGTCACCCGTCCGTAGCAATCTTGAGGAAACTATCTCGACATTGGACTACGCATTTCGGGCCAAAGATATCCGGAACAAACCCCAGATTAACTCGACAATGACGAAGAAAACCCTCTTCCGTGAATTTACCACCGAGATCGAGAAACTGAAAAGCGAGTTAATCGCCACCCGACTCCGGAATGGCGTGTATCTCTCGGCCGCCAGCTACGAAGAGATGACAGTTGAGAGTGAATCGCGTCGGATTTTAAGCGAAGAACAAAGGGCAAAGATCGAAACTATGGAGGCCAATCTGAAAAATAAGGTGCAAGAACTATTGACCTTGACAAGCAATTTTAATACCTTAAAGAAGAACCACGACTCCACACAGGAGGCACTGGACCGGACGCAGGATGTGCTCGAGAAAACCGAGATTGTCTTGCAAAATACACGCCAAAATCTGGAGGAGGAAGAGATGCTACGAAAGGCACATCAGGCCACCGAGCTGGAACTTCATGGAATTGGAGCCGGTTTGATATCTACCCTAGAAAAGTCCGTCTCGGATGTGGACGGCCTACACTCGAAGCTACAGCGGCGGTCGGATTTACATGATTTTAATCGGACAAAGTGGGACACTTCAACGACGCACGTATTGGATGTGATGAAACAGGTAGACGGCCGAATGTCGAATTTTCAGTCACGACATTCATCACTGCTGAAGGATCTTTCCTCCAGGGTGGAAGGATTTGTTGCCAAAGAACTAGAGACCATCGAGCTAGACCGATCAATCATGAAGGAATCGGATGCGTCCATCAAAACAATCGAAGTCAACGCTAGGGAACAGTTGTCAAGCAACAGGGATGAAATGAGCGACGTCCTGGAGGAAATCAAAGACTTGCGGGAAGAGGTACAAGAGAAAGTTGGGGAAGGCTTGAATGGACTATCTGCGGCGGCTGCACGGATTTCAGGAGAGGTCATCCATGAACTTCAGCAGTTTCAAGTAGAGGTAACCTTTCAACTAAGTCTAAGTTGACTCTTGCTGACTCCTTATAGTACCAGCAAATGCACCAATCTCTGAGCAACGATTTTTCCTCCATATTCAGGTCGATTACCGAGCACTTGCAGGCTCAAAAAACATACGTCAACGATATTCGGAGACAATTGCAAGAATCCAACACACGAATCCTCAGAATGAACGAAGAAGCGGCGTTGAAGCTGGATGAATCCGTTGAGGAGGAGAAGCGGAATTCTGAGAAAGAACGCACAGAGCTAATGGCGCAAATACAGTCACTTCTGGAAGCTTCAGCTAATAAGCAATCGGAAAGGCTCAGAAAGAAAATCAACAATGCCAGGGCTGGCGTGGAGGATTCACGGTCATCTCTGCAAAGTGCTGATACCGTATTTGGAACTGCGATGAACGGCTGGAATGAAAAGGAAGATCTGCTTCTCGGGAAAGTTATGAGATCGGAAGAAGAATTGAAATCGCGAATGAAAGACAACTTAGAGGTATGCAACGTTCCCCCTTGGCTCGAAATTTCAATGCTGACATAGTTGTGAAGATCTTTGCGGCTAGAAACACGTCGATTGAGAACACGACGAGTGCTGTTCATGAGGAAACCGTTCGGATTGTCGATGATCAAAAGCAAGACATGAGAGTCCAGATGCAATCACTCGACGAATTTGTGATGAGAGCCAGGTCCCAAAACGATCATCATCACGAATCCAATGTGTCGACATTGAACGAGTTCACCAGTAGTATTCGGGACGCCCACTCGAAAATTCACGGCCACATGGAAGGACTGGAAACCCACGCCCAACAGTTCCGCTCCGATTTTGATGCTAGAAACCAGTCTCTAGGAGAGTTGGCCACAAGTACCTCAACCAATGTCCGAGGTCCACTTGCGGACCTTGAGACTGAGATGGAAGATGCACATATGGCGGAATATTCTGTTACTGGAGACACCCCGGAAAAAGTTCACTACGAATTCCCCGATACCCTTCCGCATACAGCTCCCCATGACGCTCTTATCCGTAGGATGCGAGGAGAAGCAAGTCCCACGAAGCCGATACCAATCGATCTCGGACCCTTCTCGTCGCCAACGCCTTCCCAGCCGACATCCGCAAGGAAGACCCCAGTTTATCATGATACAGACAACCCGGTGACATCGCCAAGCAAACCGCCCTCCTGCGCATCATCAGGGCTTCGGGAAGTTGATATAAATCTTGTTGACCGGCCGACCCCAGCCAGCAGCAGCATTCCTTCTGATGGCCCGACAGCCGTTGACGAGGATATATGTGACAGCGCCCCCAAAGATATGTTACCTCCGCCGTCGAAGAAGCGCATGTCATCGGTGAGGGCGAGTAATGTGAATGTGACTGGGGAACGTAAGTTGCAGACAAGAAGGACGACAAGGCGCAACGGTGCGTTGGAGGGAAGAGAGAACTTGCTGCCACCCTCGAGGATTGGCATGGCTCCTGTAAGGAGAATCAGGAGCGTACCGGAATGATAGGCGTTTGAAAAATTTTGTTGTTACTTGTGCTGTTTCGGTTTGGGGGTTGTTTGGGGTTTTTGGATACCTTATTCGACAGGTTGGGAGGGCGTGATGTCTTCTCCCTTGGTAATACCGGTTTCATTATTGGAGTTTAAACTGGGAGACGGACGGCTAGGTTGCTTTGCACTGCCGTCTTCTTACTTGTCTTGACTTGGACGTCCGGGGAAATCGTTGCATTCCTTGAATCTATATATGTTGGTACAAGCTATGCTAATAATCAGACGTACAACGGGATATTCCCTCAACAG
The DNA here is from genome assembly GCA_039700045.1 of Malbranchea zuffiana. Classification (NCBI taxonomy): domain Eukaryota; kingdom Fungi; phylum Ascomycota; class Eurotiomycetes; order Onygenales; family Malbrancheaceae; genus Malbranchea; species Malbranchea zuffiana. Next base: position 1,505,191 of record JARUPO010000005.1, read on the forward strand.
TTCGGATAAGGCCAGAGCCCCATACGAAGGCGATGATATAGTAGTGCACTTTGAGAGATCCGACCTTCACCGATATACCTAAAGCTTAACAGGAAGAGAAAGCACTGGTATCTTTCCACGGCTTCGGGAACCGTAAATACTGAGAATAAAGGATGAACCAGCATAACCAAACACACCATAATTTCAAACCGTCAGCCCACCTTATGCTCTCCTCGCTGTCGTCCCTCCCCATTATCTTCTGCGGGAATCGGAGCATCATCCGAAGTTCGCTGAGACTCTTCTTCTCCTTCTTCCCCATGCTCCGGCGGAGATGTACGCGTGTATCCAGCCTCAACCACCCTGCGGAGTTCAGACATCCGTCTCTCAAACTGCACCAGCATATCTTCCATCGTCTGACTCTGGTTCTGTTCCTGATTCTGCTGCGGTAATATCCCCGCACCACCCCCGCCAGCAGTAGTATTCCGTGACGACTGCGGTCGTCGCCCGACCCTCCCTGCCCCTGCCCCTGTTGCCGGTGTCTGTGGTTGGAGCAGGTTCGTCGAGAACCCGCTCGTCCCCTCGATGCTGAGCATCAGCGTCCCCGTTGTAGATTCAGGATTATGCCCTGGGGTTGTCGGGGAGGAACTGGAGTCGAATGCGGGCGCGGGGGAGAGCTTGGTGGAGAGAACCTGCCATGCTGGCGAGAGGCTGTGGGCGGATGCTATTTTGTAACTGTTGGTTGTTGAGGGTGCTGCTGTTGTGGCGGGAGGTTCGTCGACGGCGGAGGCGGAGAGGTTTTTGGTCCTCTCTGGGTCTTGTGGGTTTGTTGGCTGTACGTCGACTATTATATAGTGTTCCTGAACGCCGGGGACGGGTGGTGGGAGTTTGCCGGTCCCGTATTCCTCCTCCTGGCCCTCATCGTTGTCGCCATGCTGTCTCGCTCTGTCTTCGGGGTGTTTCTGTGCGGTTTGACGATGCTGGTTTGGATCAGTGGTATCTTGTAGAGATCGTATCGCTGCTTCGGTTATCAGATCGGTGTCGTCGTCGGAGAAGACGTAGTGGATGGCGGGATGGTGATATTCGGACGTATTCGCGTCTTCGACAAGGGTGAAGAATGGTCTGAAGGATGAAGACTGTGGAGCTAGCGATGACTGTTCGGGTAGGTTTCCAGGGTCTGCTGTTGGGTTTCCGTGGTCCTGATCTCCTGGCTGTTCAATGTCAACGGGCGTTTGTGCTGGAGTTTCGTCGTAGCGGGGAGCGGAGCTGGATTCATGACGTGCATGTCGTGCGTCTGGAGCTGGCTTGGACATGGAGGAGTGCGAGGTAGTCTGCTGCTTTGGAGGAGTCATTTACTCAACTCCTGGCTCTACATGGTTAGATATAGAGAGCCACAAAGTGTTGTGAATGCTGGGAGTTGCTCCGGTCTGACTATGTACAGCTAACCTAGCGGCGCTATCGGAGCTCGGGTCTGGCCAACCGAACAAACCCAAGCACAATACACCAAAGGTTTCAAGATGAGGACAAGAAGTAGCGGGAAATTGCATGAAGGAATACAGAGTACGCTGTAGGCTAAAGGGGTATCATTGCTAAATCATTTCATACATAGACTGGGAAATCAATATCAACGCCGTCCAAGCATCATTCTTCCTGTTTCCATTCAAATTCTTGGAGGCATGTTAGTACGGCATCAACGCTCACAGGTAGGGGGGTAGCGAACTTTGTCTACACATTGGACACAGTCCCCTGGACGATTCTTGTTGGATCCATGTCAGAAGGCAATGCTATAAGGCCATTGTCAATCCTCTAAATCCTATGTGAAATCTGCAAAAGCATCAGACTCGTACCATGTGGAATGAATGTCCGCATTTCCCGATCACTAACATCTCCGGATTAGATATATCTCTCTTCGAGTAGCCTGCCGGGAGAGTACTCACAGAGGGTGCAGTCGTCGCCGGGGAATTTGCATGTTGGACAAGTGCCATCAAACTGAACTCGACAGATGCCGCAGACGTCCTCCTCTGGCATGTCCCATCGCCATGTCGCGACGGCGTGCCATTCCTTGATGCTGACCTTCATGAGTAATTGGCGCCCTTGGTATCTGCTGCTCTTTTGTGTTGTTTTCGGAGTCATCTGGCTCGGCACTTTGCTCGCAAGAAGTGAAGCTTTCGGGGAAGGATTTAGCGTGAATGCGGAGGGATTTCTGGCAGCTGAATGGCCGGAGCTCTTCACGCCAGTCGCGATGACGATGCAGCAATAACTTGAATTTATTTGGAGAAGTTCACGGCTCTTCGTTGTGTCTCAATTCGCAACAGTTTGCAAACATATGCTCAAACGTAACTATATTGTCTAAAGTGCACGGAGTAGTGGAAGGTAAGACCAGAATTGGTGTGGACTGCCTTCTGTTGTTGCCAACCCCCGCCCGCCCCTGCTCCCTCTCCTCAGCTACTTGTCACGTCGACTCGTACTTGTTCAACTCAACTTCATCAGACTGCTAACTCTCACAGCTGCTTACAGGCTTCTACTTCCCACGGTCGACGGTTCTGTTATGTAAGAGCTCTCAACTGTCCATCTCCAAGAGTCATCCGTCCAAAACAATGGCTCTAGCGGCCCTTCGGCCCCTGGTTTTCTCACATCGCGTTCCACGAATTAGGGCGTCTACCGCTATCAGTTCTCTATATTTCAAACCGCAGCAGCGGTCATTCTCCCTCGACTCTTACGTCGTGACCCCCAAGGAGCTGGACGCAGCGTTCAAGAAGAATGTACGGACAAAGATCTCAACCTCGCCAAAGGTGATTCCTTTGTGTGCAGCATGGTTCATGCCAAATGATCCCCAAGGGCGTACGGGCATTCAGGCCTTTAAACGGAATCGAATCCCCCATGCTCGATTTTTTGATATTGACGACGTCAAAGACCCGAATTCGCCGTTTCCGCACATGCTGCCTACCAAGGAAAGGTTCGAAGAAGCGATGCGGGAATTGGGTATCCACAGGGATGATACAGTTGTGGTCTATGACACTGAGGAATTGGGGCTGTTGAGTGCTCCACGGGTTGGCTGGACTTTGAAGGTCTTCGGCCACCCTAATGTTCATATCCTGAACAACTTCAAGCTGTGGGTTCAGCATGGCTATCCTACCGTGTCCGGCGAAGATGGAGACACGGACCGATCCAATTACGTTGTCAATTCGGTGAGCCCAGAGAAGGTGGTGCATTTCGAGGAAATGAAGGAAATCGGTCAAGACTACGGAAAGGAGGGTTCAGACGGGGTACAGATCATCGATGCGAGGCCTGCAGGCCGATGGGCTGGCACGGACAATGAGCCTCGTCCTGGATTACCGTCAGGTCACATGCCCGGCTCCATTAACATCCCCTTTTCCGATTTGCTTGATCCCGAGTCCAAAACTCTCCTGCCGGGCCCACAGCTACGGAAGCTCTTCGAATCCAAGGGCGTTGATCCCGCTCGCCCGGTCATTAGCAGCTGTGGTTCTGGAGTGACAGCAGCCGTTATCGATCTGGCTCTAAACGAGGCGGAATATGTATCACCTGAGAACAGGCGCATATATGATGGTAGCTGGACGTAAGTGCATTGTCAGTGTCATTCTTGCAACATCTTCAGCTAACAAATCGGTAGTGAATGGGCTCAGCGTGTTTCGGAAGACAGCGGGTTGATCAGGAAGAATTAATGGTGCTTTCATGGTTCACAATGGGCTGTTATTATACCATTATATGACTCTTTCACAGTACTTTAGCAGGCTTTATGTCCCCATGCAACAGTCAATGGGTTGGAATGGGGACAATAATGATCAAAATAATAGCATTGATAACAGCACTCTCGAGAATTGAATGCGTTGGTAGGCAAAAATGCCCGCTTAGTCAGCCACTCCCCACCCGCCTCGCAATCCCAGACTCATCAAGACTCAACTTCACCATCTCGAGGTTCGGGTGTCACCATTCCATCTGGCTTGTTCTGAACACTGTCCGTGGTTGAGAAGTCATTGGCGCCCGTGTCTATTGATCCTCAGCTTCCCCTTCGTCAGACTTATCTCCCCAGCAGATCAAAAATGCTTGACAAACCTATCTGCTGTGACTTCACCTTTACGTGTGAGTTGCCCTTCATCCGCTCAAAGTTCCTTTAACCAAAATTCCCGCCTTGACATAATGTGATGGTCATTCTGTTCATCAGCTTTTTTTTTCTGGATCTTACCATACATCTTCTCTGTTAAATTGATCTGTCCTCCTCTTTTTATTATTACCTTTCCATTGACCAACCATCCTCCCCGTTCCAGCTTCAGTTCATACTTTTGCAGCGACCCCTTCATAGTGTCTGCTTGAACTCCTGCCTTTAGTCGTCCGTCTGCAAAGACCATCCCGGAGCAAATCCCTTTGCCATGTCGGTCGGCCGCAAGGTTTTCCACTGTGTCGTCGATGACACTGCTCTTACTGCAAGCATCGGTGAGATAAAAAAATGGACTTCTCAAGGTGCCATCACCCTAATAGTCCCACTCTACAGTAAGTTGCATGATACCCCGCTATGTCGTCGAAAGAAATTATTTAACTAACTCCATTCAAGCCCTTGAACGTCTCCGCGCGCTCAAGAAAGCACCATCCCAGACCGGCATGAATGCCCGCGAGTCCGTTCGTTTCCTTGACCGCGTTACGTCCGGAAAACACAGCATCCCGTCCTCCAAAGTCCTCCTTCAGGGCCCGATGGAACAATATGAGAAGTGGGAGCAGGCAGAAGCCTTTCTTTTGCCAGAATTCAAGGAATTCAAGGAAGAGGTTGAGAACGCCGCAACCCCCGCGCCAGTTCAAACCGCCAAGCCAGAAGAGAAAATTACTCCGAATGGAAATACCACCGCCAAAGAAGCCCAGGATCTGAATGAAATGTCGCAAATGCTGCTCAGCAAGTTGAACTTTAGGAGGAATGCCGATCATGCGCCTCCGGTGTCTGAAGGAACACCCAGTCTACCCGCATCGCCTTCGGGAAGCTCGCGCCCGAGTCCTGAATGCTCCCCACGTTTGTTAGATGGACACCAGTCTGAGGAAAACGGGGAAGCAACAATCGAAGACGATGCGCAGCCCACCTACGTGGCCCCAGCGGTTCCAAACGAAATAAAACCTCTCCTGAATGCTGTTCTCTGGCGTCTTCACATGCAAGATGATTCGTCTGCGGCTGCAAGTGGTTGCATTCTCGTCACCAACAACCGTTCTACTCAAATTTGGGCTCAGAAATTCGGCATCACTGTGAAGAGCATTCCTCAACTCCGCACTTCGATCATATATGAAGAAAAGGAATTCAAAAATCATCGCAAATACCTCGAAAAGAACCAAGTTTCTGAGCCAAAACCGCTATTATCGTACGAAGACGAGAGCGATGAGGATGTTCTTGTCTTTGTACCCCGTGGTCAAGGCAAGCCTACATCTTCAGCAGCTGCTCGAACGCCCATCAAAACCTCGCCGCCAAACAACCGGATTCCCAATGGACATGCAAACGGGCGGGCTAATGTGCGTGCTGCGACGCCCGAGCCAGCTGTTGAAGTGCCATCCGTTCCGATCGATCCCGATTCGTTCAGTCGCAACTACGGGGCTCCCCGTCCCCAGGCATTGGCCAATTCAAGCATGAGCAATATTGCTCCCCGTGGCCCTGCCGTCAATGTCCCACGACCGGGTAGTGGTCGCCGCGGAGCGCCTCGTGGCGGTATGTTCCGAGGCAATGGACGCGGCCGTGGCAAGCTCTGGGTTCCTTGATTTCCCGTGGATTTCCGGCAATCGATATGATTGTTGGAATAGGAATATTTTTCTTCGTGGAGAGCTCCCCGATCAGATTTGACACTGCATCGATACGAAAGCTACTCGACCCGCTTGATGAACAAACCTGGCTTCCGTTTCGAAACGTCCGACACCAAAAATCGTTTGCGATTGTGCACGAGGCGCTGAAGGCATGCAATGCGCATAAAACACGTGTTGCCTTGAATCAAAGACATCTCGTTGAATCCGCGCAAGTTCATCTTTTCACGTCCGTGTGGTCTTACAACGTCTTTCGTACAAATAGGTACGCAGACAACGGCGATGTTTCAACAGTTCGGGACCCTCCTATTGTTCTTACATGAATGGCGGGCCGCTTGAAGACGGTCAACCAAGCTGCACGAGATTGGAGATAAATTTATCCTTGGCGATTGATTACAGTCTTCCATGCGGTGTTCTTGGCTGTGTGGTTGCTTTGCCCATTTGTTTTTGGAGAAGGGCTAGATAGTGGTGGATGCGGGTTGGGAGATATGAGGCTTCACTCGTTTTGTTATTAAATTGTCAGACAGCCCTTTGATATTCGATTGCTAGATAGTCTGCAACAGACGCTGTATTGAGTACTCTGTGAGACTTCGATATCGGATAGTTTCTTTTTCCGGTTCCGCAGTCTAACCTTACGTAATTTTACCCCAGAAAAATGCCGCCTTGGCAGTGCGGGGCACGGACCCCGATAACGTCATCAGCCCTCAGCAGGAATGTAAACAAAGCAAACAGCCGGCGTTGCCTGACAACCTCACCTGCACACCACCACAATGAACAAAGTCACTCTTCTACCCGTAATATACCCGTGTGATATCTCTGCGCTTCATCTCCATAGCTCCTCTCAATAAAACATACTAGCGAAAGCCTCCTCATCTCTCACTCTCGAAACAATCCTAGCACCATCCATCAAAACCATGGCTGAAGAACCTACTCCCGCCGGCGTCGATGAGACCCCCATCTCGCCTCTTGAGCGCCGCAACTCGCTCGAGAAATATCTTCAATGTCGGCCGGAGGCACAGGATCTGAAGGATAGACATATCCTCCTAGATACAAATGCTGCCCCGTATGCATTTCCCCCCCCCCTCCCCCCTGAATCTATACCCCTCCTCGGTGTTCGCCACCTGGGTTATTCCCCGTCGCACACCGGACTACAACATTTATCATGCGGTGGTTGTGCAAATAGGAGCCAGTCTAGCTAACGGCCCGCCCGCTTCTCTCTCTTTGAGAATGGGCCCCGAATATAGTTCCATTCAGGCCCGACAGCAAGAACTCGCCCGCCATAAGGCATCAGACAGCCTAAAGAAGCACCTGGAACGCAGACCCGAGCGTGATGAGCTCGTTGAACGTAGGAATACCCCCTCGTATGACTGGTCTAAGTGGGTTTAGACGCTGACCGTGGGATTGTGTAAAAAAGGAAACATTTTACCTTCTTCCACCGCTGCTCCTGCGCTGCAAGCTCATGCCCGCGAGCTTCAGAAACATATGGTTGCCGATACGCTGGAGCATAAGATTCAGAATCGTCCGCGTCCTGAGGATTTGATGAAGACGGGGATTCTGGAGCGGGATGAGGATCCTAGGAAGGCGGAGTAAATGTTTCAGCCCTGCCGTTTTCTCCGTGATGGCTTTGTCCGTTCTTATCAGCGAGCTTGGACGAGCTTTGTTATTTGGCGATTTCTTGCCCTTTCAATATTTCCCCCTTTTGCGAGTTTTATACCTATATGATTTACGTTTGTTTGGATGTTGGAAAGTTTATGCTTGCTGCCCGATGCGAGCCGTCGAGGGATATGAAATTGGGATCTTAGGAACCGAAGAATTACGTCTTCCCCATTTTCGTTCTTATGATCTGGCAATATGGGTCTATGTCCTCTCCACTTTAGCAACAGCGATAGTTTACTCAATTTGAGACTGAATATTTGGTCATTCCGTCGGATTCATCGTATTCTACATTGGAGCGCTCCTTCGAGATTCATTACGTCAAATCATTATCGCATATTAGCATAGCGTGGCATCACAGATGATCATAAACCGTCAAAGCCGCTTTGGAACATCAATAACTCTTGACAGCCGCTCCGCTGGACATATCCGGCATCCAGCCCTCAGGCCTCTCACTCCCCCGAACCAGCAGCCCATACGCAGCTTTCTCCACTTTCTCAACGCTCGCCTGCATCGTATCCATTTTCTTCCCCATTTCCCTACCCAGCGAAAGAGTCCGCGGCACATTCAGCGTCTCAAACATGGCACGCAGCTCCCGCAAATCATCCATGATCGTAGTTTCCACCGACCTACTCTGTCCAGCTGCTGCAGGCGCGCCATCAACAGCAGAAGTAGCAACTTTCTCACCCCCACGCACACCCCCCAGACTCATCCCCGTAATCGCAAACCGCATCACCTCCCCCGTCAAATCAAACAAGCCCAACACATAATCCGACTCCGTAACCATGATGCCCTGCGGCCTCAGGGACTCTCGTACCTGCTCGAGGGTAATGAGCTGCTTATGTTGGATGTAATGTTGGAACGAGAGGGCTTCGATGTATTCTTGGATTCCCGGGCTGATCTGCCATTGGTAGCGCCAGGCGTTGGGGCCGGAGGTGGAGAGGTCGTTTGTGATGGATTGGAAGAGGGTACTGATTTGGGTGAAACGGTCTGTGTTTTCTTTTTGGATGGATTTTGGGATTGGCGAGTTGAGATTCCGCACGCGGTGCAGGGAGAAGATACTGATGGGCGGTTTTGGTTAGTACTAGGTGCCGCGGTGAGAAGAGTAGTAGTAGTCCGGCACGTACATTTTCTTGCTCAGAGCTGTGATATCCCTTGACGCCTTTATAACCCTCTCCCTCCGATCGTGATGTTCATCCAACTCCCCGCGAATCATAGTAAACATCCCGAGAATAGGTGAGGTCTCCGTCGCGCTTTGCGATTGCGATTGTTCCCCTTCCATGGCCATCTCAGTGTCCTTAGCTGTAACTGGGGTTTTCGTCGTCGAGTTTATGAAATTTCCCTCCCAGGATCGTTTCGTGCCGGCCATTTCGAGCTTTGTGGTCAAGATGTTGGAGTAGCGTTTTGGAATCTCCAATGCGGAGAGCTAGACGGCGGATTAATTTCGGCCCGTTTGCTCCAGGAACGCCAAGAGAATTTAGCGCCGTGAGCTTCAACGTCAGCTGTTGAATATTGGGGTGAAGATAATATCAGCTTGAAAAGAATGATGGATCGCAGAGTGCGCAGAAGCCTCAATGCATTGACTATCATACAATTTCAAAGTCGTCTAAAATCCAACAAGCCTGGAAAATGAAGATGCAACCAAAGGGCCATTCAGCTTTGATCATAAAGCTCAGAAAACCACTAGCCAGAAAGGAAATGGAAACAACAAAAGGAGTAATAAGACAGATAATACAATTTGGGAAGATAAAGGAAGATAAGCATGCCGCGAGCACCTCCAGAATCAGCTACTTCTTTCGCAGGAATCGACGTCCACCGATGGTCGTCAGCTTAGGACGGGGCCGGGGCTGAGTGGGAGCCGCGTTCGAAGGCTCGCCGTCCTGATTTTCCTGCTGGCTGACACCATGAATGCTGCCCCGATCGATGGTTGTTTTCTTCAGCTTCTTGGTGGAAGATTTTGTATCTTGCTGGCGACGGAACGGGAGATTAAAGGTCCTGCCCTTGCTTTTGTCGTGGGTGCTGTTTTCGTTGCTCTGGTTGGTGACGTCCGCTGCAGCTTTCTTCTTCTTTGTTCCGAGGTCGATGAGCTTGATCTCGCCGGGCTTGACTCTTCTAGCCGTCATGACTTTCTCTGGCATATCGACATTAGGCCAGGTAACAACGAGATCGTCAAGTAGGTGTTCAGGGATAGCGAAACCGGCATCGATGCAATTTTCCTTCAACAGGATATGGCGCAGCCGATCAGAGTCGAACCATGTGAAGAAGGGGTCACAGTCAATGACGAAGCCCATAAGGGTGATCTTGACGATTGGTAGCTTTTCTATGGTGCAGCCCATGGTATCGGCGACTTCTTTTGCTGCAGCAATCGCGTGCTTGTCCAAGTATTCTCCGATGCCAACCTGGCGGTTCAACTCCCCTTCGCCGTCCCCGCTATTGGTAACGAGGAGTAATTAGCCTCTGAGACGCATGCTGCTATGCAGTCCGAAGAAGTGTCTCTATTTCACTTACAAGTACAAATTGCGAGGACGGTTGGTGACTGCTGGCACCCACCCCTTTCCGATCGCTGGCCAACTGGCCTTGAATGCGCTGCGGACGCATGGCTCTAGCGCCATCTCCAGTTCCAACTCCGCCAGCTCAGGATTGAGCCAGACGGCCTGCCAAATGAATGGCTGGTAGGACTGCAGCATTCCGGTGAGCTTCAGCGATCTCAGGCTTCTGAAATTGCAGAGGGGCGACAGCTCCTCCACCGGCATGATCTCTGGCATGAAGGGGTTGTCCTGCTTGGTTGGCCAGAAGAGGTCGAGAGAGACGTGCTCCCTCTCAATCTCTAAATGGCGCCAAGCGGCTCCCCCGCGGAAAGACATGATGGGCTTGCTAGACCCATCTTCGAAGCATGCGTCGTCTCGAAACGACGCGGCACCCCTGCCGCTCCTGGTGCTGCCAAAGACTGATTGCAGCAGAGCATGACCACTGCTCATGGAACCTCGAGAATCGGATCGAGCGCGTGGAGTACGGCCAAAGTCGAAGATGCGAGAGATTTCTGCGCTGCTGAGGCGCAGAGAGAGCGAGGGCGCGTCAGACATGCTGTGTCCGCGTCTCTTGAAGATGGATCGCTTCAACGCGTCTGGGATAGAGGAAGAACCTGATGCAGATGGAGTCCTGCAATGACGGGGAATAAAAGCCTTTTCTGACACTAGAAGGAGAAGGAATGTTAAGAAAGCTGCCCTGTATTAAATAAGAGGGAATAGGAATGTTCGTGCTCTGTGTTTTGACATACTTGGAGTTTTTTCAGATATGTTGTTTATGTCCTCATCACTGTCCTGGTCCTTGGAACACTTCAGAAAAGAAGGCCGAGACATGGAGCACTGCATCTTTACCCAATTCAGCCTGGGGCCGCTTGAGTAATCGCTGCGGTGAGGGTGCCGGCTGTTTTAATGGAGGAGATTGAGTGTTGTGGTGATGGGACGACGGTTGTTATGGCGACTTGCAGTTCCATGAGGAGGGCATTTGTGGGAAACAAACTTGTGTTATTTCGTACAAGCTCGGGGTGTCAACAGAGGGATTGACTAGGAGCCTTGCTGTGTTGTTCTGTTTGGCTGGATGTGAAGATTCAGATGCCACTCTTCACTTCAACAGGATATGTCCATGCTCCTCTCCAGCCATGCTCTTCTTCTCTCCTTGCCTCCTATATCTCCCCCTTTTCCCCCTGATAGAAATCGGAGGCCGCCAGATCTTCTGAGCTCCCTTGACAGAATAGATAGGATGGATCAGGATGGATCTTCCTGCCATGGCATTCTGTCTCGAAATTTCGACGTTTCAAAGAGGTCAATGCCTTTATTCTCGAAGACTTTGAAACAAGGGGGTGGTGCATAAGGCTTGCAGGACGCATGTCTGGTTCGTCTGGTTCTTTATATATACCCGCGCTGTGCCTGTCCTGTGCCGTAGATCGAGCGACGCAGGCGGGCGTGAATATAATTTGGAAAGTAATATGAATAAGGGTTGGAATGCCCTAGCTACTCGCTGTCGAAACATTCGTGGCGGAAGGGGCTGTGAGTGGCCGCTTGTGGGCTGCAGTTGGTTGCCTCTCGCCATACGAGAAAGTAAAGTCATCGATGAATAGTATCTAGAGTGCCTCGAGAGCATAACTTCATCATACGTCTAAATTTGAGCAGATCGTTGAGAACTCCGTGATGGAACAAGAGAATGGGTTTCTTTAGCCTGATACTATACTGTACTGCAATCAAGTAAACCGAGCGATATGAATAAATCAAGAAACGCCATGGCCATGGATGTATGCATTGATGCACATTCACTCCATGCAGGATATCATATAACCTTTCCCCATAATACAGAGTACGGCCCATATAAAGCAATTGTCTTCCCAAACACCAGCTCTCCGATGATACATAATTTGTTCATCCCTTATTCATTCCTGGTCGAAAAGAACGCCAGCCACGGCCTCCACGGCTTTAACAATAGCGACCCGATCAACATCGACGTCGATAGTGCTCTCTGCCTCGCCGCTCCCGCCTTCGCGCTTCAACATGCCCCAGAATACGCGTCGAGCTTCTCGTTCTAGTTTCTTCCCGGTCGCGTGCGGGGTATCCGCTAGATTGGACAAACATATATCTGGGTGCAGCAGGGGTTCGCCGGTCCAGAGATCGAGCTCTAGGGTACACGATACCAGGAGATCCGGTCTCTGTTTCTGGGAGGTCGCGCTAGATTCAGACGCCAGAACGAGGGATGTTCGTTCGAGATGTGGGGTTAATTTGTGGAGAGAAAAATCTTCAAGTTCGGGTATAGAGCTGGAATTTGGCCGAACCGGCTTCTTCCCCTTGCGGCTTTGGTTTTGGATAGATTCTAACTGCGCCCATATTTTTGATCGGGATACACATGCTTCCCAGTATCGACAAATTCCCCAACATAAGCCGGAAACATCAAGTTTCGTGAGAGGGTTCGAGAGCCGAGAGGCTATCCACTTGCTTAACGGAATTGGAATTAAGGATCTTCGTTGGTCAGGTGTTGATATTGATAGAACGGATTGTTTCTCTGGGTCCGTTATCACGGTTACCGGAACTCGATAAACGGATGATGGGAACTGGGGAGGGGCCGAGAGAACGAATTCATGCTTCTGTATAAAAGTTGACGCATTCGGAGAGATGGTTTGTGTAGTAGTTGACATATGGGCGGAGAGTGAAAGGGGAGCAAAGAGCGTGAGATAAGGAAGAGGATCAGACGGCTGATCCAACGCGAATGGATTCTCAGGGACGGGAGAAGGTAACCGTTCCGGTTCAACCTTGGGAATGAATTTTGGAGCAGAGAATGGAAGAAGATACGACATAAACGATGATACCGGCGGCGGAGATGGCTGTTTCGGAGGGGGCGGCACGCAAGAAGGGTTTGAGGTGGTTAGAAGCGATCTGATTGGTATTATTAGTAGACGTAGAACGGTCGCATTTATTGACAGGAAACTCACAGAAGCTGATCCAAAGACCTGTCTGTAGGTTCTGGATGCTCATCTGGCCGCTCAAAGCGCCGTGCCTCTTGTTCAAGTATGCCAACCTCTTCTCTCAGTTGCCTTAGCTGTTGTGCTAGGGTGTCGCGCAGTTGATGCTTTTCCCGCAGCTCAGCTGGAACTTGTTCCTCTGTCTGAATTGGCACAGATGGTGGGTCCCGATTGCTCGTTCCTTCTGAAGGACTCCTCACAATACTGGCTTTTAAGGGGCTGGACGGCGCCGCATCCCTCAATTTCTGCTGTCGATTCTGGGCCAATCGTATACTCGGGCTACTGCTAGGCAACGTTCTTGATCGAACGGAGAGCCGCTGAATACCGAGTTCAACGGGTGTAGGCGGCAGATCTGGTTCCCCATTCTTATTCTGAGCTGACCGCTCTCCAGGGGCTTGTTTTCGGGGCCTCCAACTCTCAAAGATCCCGGAGCCCAATTTATCCTTCGATTTGGCCAAACCGGAAGGCCGAAGCGTAGACGAAGGCTGAAGTTGTTTCCCACTCCCATGCGCTAGTCTCGGAAGCCGTGATGGTCGAGAGTTGCCCTCTTTCGTTTCGCGCGCAGCAGTGGCGCCAGATGGCCCGTCCTCGGGAGAGTCCTCATTGGAAACGGATTCTTCTGCTCCAGGCACCTGGATTCCTTCATCGTCACGCGTATCCTCTCCAACTATACCCGTATCATCCTCCTCATGGCCCCTACTAGCAGATCGTCGCGCCCTTTCTGCCACCGAACGACTGAGGACGCGCGAGAGGATATCGGGATGACCGCGGGCAAGACTTGCTCTCGTGGGCGACCTGAACGATGGGTGACTAGGTGACTCCGCTGGTCCGTCGAATGGCGAAGGGTTATACCTGGTATTTGACGCAGTTACGGGAATTGCGGTGGCGGAATTCGATTTGCGACGTTTGAAGGGAGAGGGTGAGGGGATCATGCGTGCGGCGCGTTGAGCGTACAGTTGAAACGAGGGATTCAGGTCGCACTTCTTTGGCGAAAATGCAAATATTCGTCATTGGTTATCCTTTCTGTAATCGTAAGTACGTTGTAGTCCCTTCATCTATCCGCACGCGAGTGTTCTGGCTCAAGAGATATTGGAGCTTCTCGTTCCATCACAACAACACGATCAGAGGTCAATGTTTGCACTGTTTGCACTCTGCCGGGATGCGGTCATCGTCACCTTTCAATCCGAATGACCGAGTTTGCTGCTTATTTACCAGCAACAGATGAAGCAAATGGAGCACTTATCTCCCTTCTTAAGGGAGAAATTCTTGCGAAACCTTCTATGTACCTCGTGTCTTCGCCGTGTCGCACCTAGCCAAAGAACAAACCTCCATCCATCCCACTTCCGACGAAATAATGTCCTTCCTCAAAGCCGACCAAAGCGACATTTCCAGACCGAAGCGCATGGCTCGAACAGTGCAGAATCTCAAGCCTATCCTCTGAAAGGCTACTACTCCGATATCCTCATTCAACCACCTCTCCGAAAAACCCCCAAAACAATCAAGACCATTCCGCATAAACCCCCACCAACATCACCATCATCCGAACCACGGGAACCAACGCCCGCCGAAAAGGCAAGCATCATATTCGGTTCCCGTCTCGCAGGTCCTGGATATGCATCTACCCGCTACCACACCACCCAATCCCCAGACGCAACCTGGCACACGATAAATGGTGTAGCTATTCCTCCTCGCCCGGAGGAACCGGACAACTGCTGCATGAGCGGCTGCGTTCACTGCGTCTGGGACGATTACCGTGATGATGTTGAGGAATGGGCGTTGAGAGTTGCGGAGGCGAAGAAGAGACAGCCTCGTGAGCGGTCTGGTGCTGCGCTGAAGGTGGAGGGTGATGCGCGGTCGAAGCCGAGGAGGGAGGTGGCGAGTGCGAGTACTAGTATGGATGATGATGGGGGTGGGAGTGAGAGTAATTGGGGAACGGGTCTTTCAACGGACGCGGATGATTTATTTGGAGGGATTCCGGTTGGGATTAGAGAGTTTATGAGGACGGAGAAGAGATTGAAGCAGCAGAAGGCGGTGCATTGAGAATGAGTTTCAATAGTTTGGACGTGTCATCATGAGCAGCGGAATGCATTTGCTCATTTTTGTATATAGACAAGACCATAAAGGCTAGAAAGCAATGCTTGGTTGGGAGGCTCCGTCTATGCAGTCACCAAATCGTGTCCCATGCAGCATCGACTGTATACCCAGTTCGGCGGAGAAGAACGCCGTGTACAAATGTCTTCAAAACACGTTCTAAGATTTGTACGAAAGAGCATAGATTTCTCGGCTAGGGAGTTTCGGGATTAACTCCGCGCATGAGATCTTCAAATATCTGTCGCCGGGTCGGAGTCAGGCTGGGTGGCTATCGATGAAACAGTCAGCATCAACGAATAAGTCCAGAACTTCGAAAGAGCAATGAACTTACACTGTGCTTAAGCAGTCCATGCAGCAAAATCAAAATATTCTCTTTGTCCTTAGACTTCCTTATTCGATCCGACTTTTCTTGCGCCGATTCGCCCTCCAAAGGCTCCGGGATATCTGCCTTGATTGTTTCACAGAGTAGCTGTGTCACGCTCATGTTCAGTAAGCAGTCATCGGCTGCGATAGATCCGCTAGAGTTGGTGGCCATGAGTGCTAAAGCGAACCAGCCTTCGCTCCTGACGACTGGCCACTCCGCCTGGGTTATCATCGCACCAATTGGGCGTGCTATATCTTCGTGTAAGCTAAATAAGCGCTCTATGAGCGGCTCAGTGGCGTTGGGTGCATCGGGCTCTGGGTTCAGGCGGAGTATTGAACGACAAATCGAAGAAACTGTTCTGCCAATCTCCGTTCGGATAGGTGTGGAATCCGTTTTTGCAAACAGGGAGAGGAGCAAGGAAAGGTAGGTTCGAGAATGAGCCGGAGAGTGGGGATCAGACGAAAGTGGTTCGAGTAAGCGGGAAATATTATCGACGGAAGACAGTATAACCAGTCGAGTAAGGCTAGCAGCCATGAACTGCACCTGCGGAATGGTATCAAATGCCCAGAGCCGGGATACTTTGTGGATTATCCCTGAGGCACCCAGATTCTCCCGGTTGTTCCCAGCGATTGTGAGATTCTTCAAGAATCCGAGGGAGGAATGTAGAACAGTCCCTCTCGCATCGCTGTCGAGAATAGATATCAAAGGCAGATGGATCTCGAAGTCTTGGACCATCGATTTACAGACTTCATCTTCCCGTGCAAGATTTCCCAGCATCACACAAGCACACACCTGAAGTTGGTCCTCCTTGCATTTTAGCCACGAGACTAAAATACTAGTCACGGGCGACGAGAGGGGATAAGTTCTAGAGTAGAGTGGATGTCCAGAGAGGTCAGCAAGTGCATGGTTGAGCTTCACCCGAAGCGAGGATAAGGCCTTCTCATCGTCTGGTGATGTGTCATCCTTGTCGAATTGGTAGGAACGGGACAGAGTTGAGAGGATTTCTTTGACAAGTTCACCCAAGATGCAAACCTGCTGGTAGCGTTCGTGCTGTAGACAGGCTGAGAGCGAATTGGCCAGGGAGACAAAATGGTCCAGCTCTAGGTCCGGATCCTTGACGAGATCGATTATGATGGAAAGCATGTTATCAGGAGACCGGTCCATGGTTTGTTCTGGAATGGTAATGTAAGCCTTCTCTCATTGCGAATTAGTGGGCCAGACATACTTTGCTCGCATGCTAATTCGACAAGCTCATAGGTGTAAGATCGTAAGGCATTCCCGTCGATTTCGTCTTCCTCAAGCAATTTCAAGAGGGGATATGCCACCCCGTTGCTGGCAACCTGGGCCTGGGCGGGTTCTATTTCGCGGTTAGTCGTAAGAATAGCATCTTACTCAGGGTATTTACCAAAATCCATGCAAATATTATAGATTACCGGAATAGCGACATGAACGAGTGCCGGACTGTTGAATAGCCTAATGATGGCCGCTGTATAATTCCCGTCAACCACTAGTTGTCGATTTTCATCTAACATTAATCAGTAACACTGGTATCAATAAGCTAAGTATCAGCATTAACTCACTCGTGTCAGCACACGAATTACCGATCAGCCTCAAGGCGTGAATCAGTACAGTCTCGTCCACTCCATCAGTCGCAATCACCCGAAGGTAGAAGTTCAAAATACCACTTCTGCCATACGGAATCCGCCATTTTGCTGCTCGCTCTGTTAGCTGAACTTCACAAGAGGGGCTTGTACTTGGGTGTCTCAGAACTTACGATCTCGACTTCCATTCGCTAATACTTCAGTTGTCTGGGCCATATACCGAGACCTACTCTTCCAGAGTCTATAAACCTTGGACATCACATCCTCTAGCATCTCTGGGCTTGGACTGCCGCGCAAGGCCTCTCTATCAACGAGCTCAAGCGAGGCCATGAGAGATCCTATGCCAGGGTTCTGCTCCTTGTTTTCAATATCTTCGAACACTGCTCTTAGAGATACAAAAATCTCCTCTTCTTCCGCAGGTGGTAAACTCGGGGAATCTCTGGCCGGTGCCGGTGGATATGACGCAGAGCCTTCCGAGTCTCTAGGCAGTTCAGCGGAAACGGTCTGGTCTGCATCTTCGCGGAGTGTTTGCAATGGGGGTTGAGAAGCGTATTTATCCCCGGCGGGGACTTCACCATCCTCTCCCCCATGTTCAGAAGCCTGCAGTTGCCTGTTGGTTTCCATGTTGGCGAGATATAGAGAGATCAAATAGGCATCGCTGCCTGGTTGGACCGGGGCAAGACTAATTGGAGTGGAATAGGCAATGTCCACAATCTCAAGAGAGCCAAGAAGCCAAAGCCCAGATGTTCCTTTGGCAAAGAAGTGACCGTACTATTGAGTCTATGGAATTTCCATTCAATTCAACGGTTGAATAGCGAGTGCCACCTGTCGACTGGGTATTTAGTGACATCGGGAGTTACCTAACGGTCCCGACCCATACAAAATCATACACTGATCTCACGCTAGTTAGACGTTATTTGATCTCATTCCGCTGACTAACTTACATAACTTAGCGAACTAAGAAGTTACATGAGTCGAAAGGACGAAGGAATGATAAAAACTTCAAATCTCCTGACATCAATCTTTCCAGCAAATCTGTCCTTGCCTTAACAATTCCCATTTCATTAGTTCTCGCCACGAAGAAGGAGAAAGTCTGTGTATCCCGCATCTTATCAGGCAACGCAATGGTCTTTGAGCTCAAATCCAACACCAAAGGTTGAGTCATGCATTCCTCGTCCTCATCATAAACCCTTCCATCTTCTCTGCTTCCTTTGTTCTCTCGTCAATCGTCTCGGTGCCGGTTAGCGCAGAACTGTCACTGATATTACGGAGACTGGGGAAAACTTGCCCAGCAGACATCCTCCAGAATCTGAAGAATTCCATCATACGTCCCACTCGCCAGTTCGCTCTGAGTCTGGGAATTAAAACCTTTCCGCATTGCCCATGGGCAAGAGCCAGGGCACTGGTACTGGCTTTTGGGGTTAAGTTTGTTCCATGGCTTGAACACGGAGTGACAGGCGGCACAGGAAATTTTCGAGACACAGATGTAGCTTATTGGGTGCGGCTTGATCTTGCGGGTTGCAAATATTCGAGACCCTTACATCCACAGTGAACTGGACAAGTGGACGTCAGTTTTTCCGCCGCTGCTTGATTTTCGATTTTCAAGGCGCGCTCCGACCATTCCAAGTTGACCCCCTTGAAGGCGTTTTCTACAACCGCATTCCACCGGCCAGGAGAATCCGGCAGCGATATACAGTAAGTTTGCTCTGGAGAGCAAACACCATCAATGCCTGCCTTTTCCAAGACCTTATACATCCCGAAGGAATGGGTAAAGCGGAGAGGATGATTTAAAGCATCTTCAACAGTCGATGCTTTTTTGAAGTATCGAGAAATCAAAAAAAAAAAAAAAAAAAACAATGGATGCTGGTCGGTTATAACCCCAGGCCGACTTCGAGAGCGCTTCACTTGAGACGGGCCCCAGGAGCCAAGGATTGGCCAGTCATCTTCAAGTTTGCTCACTAACTGCTACAATGTAGCGATTATTTTGTGTTAACAAAGAATCCCGGGATTTCAGAGCATTCTCTATCAGTTCAGTCAAACACTTGAGTTCTTTGATGCGGAAACTTTTGGAGACTGCAACTGAGAATGTTTCAAGTAGACTGTCAGTGTGCTGTGTCTTGTTGATTCAGGTTGTTGCTGGCTGCAATTAGCAACTCTTCTGCCTTTGCTGTGTCAGATGGCTGCTTAATCAGTGATGTTCACTGTAAGACTCTGATGATCAGCCTGGGTATTCTTCTTGTTCTCTGCTGTAAGAGGGATGTCTCATCAGAAGAGATTGATTCCCATCTTGGCCTCATAGTTCTTGCATGCCTTGTAACGCTTTTCTTTTTGACCATGACTTTGCAGTTGTCTGCTGGAGATGCCACCACACTGCAGATCTTTTGTTCTGCAATGTCACACCAACTGATGATTTGCATAAGCTCTGATATTGATCAATTTCTTGACTGTCAGCTTTCCAGTCTTCTTGCCAGCAAGCTGATAATCAATCATCTTTCACAGCCAGTTGAAATAATTGCGATTTGTTAGCGCTATGCATCATATCAGGATACAAAATTTGTCTCCCCAGTAGCTGCAGGTGCCTTCTTGATGTGTGTATTCTGGGAGTGCTAACCTGCTGGAAAGAGATTTTTGAGGAGAGGGGGATCGTGGACAGATGGTTGTCACTGAACAACAGAGATGCTGGAAAGTCTTCCAAGTCAATGAGTGAATGCCTGTTCCCAGCCTTTCGAATCAACAAGTGAATGTCTGGCCATCCAGAGCGACTTCGAGCTTAGATCCCGAGTCACTGTGTATCCAATCCTAAAGCATCTCCTTGACAACATGTACGTCTGCCCCGTCCAACTTTTGTCTATCCTCAATAACAGTCCACGCAAGCGAGGATTCAAGGTCAAGCGCATCTTTGTGCCGTAGGTTACTTCGGGTGTTGGTCTTTAGGAGGGACATGAAGGTGTCCCACGCGGTGTCATCGGCCTAGGTGCAGCGGTAGATGAGGAAACCCAATTTTGCTTCCTTTTGGTTGCCCAGCAATTCGCGAATTTTGTCTACGGGGGGCAGTTCCTCGCCCTCAATGTTTGTGATGATATTGCTGGGTATTGCGGGAAACAAAGTGTTCGCAAAAGTGGCCGCCTTAAGGAATTGGTAAGAAAAGATCGCATTTGTATTCGCTCTGAATGACTGTAATCCCGCTAATTGCTTTGTTCCTTGCTGCTGATGTTGAGTACAACAATCTTGAACTGCCGTATATTTCCACGTCGGAATATTAAAGGCCCGGTGGAGCGGAGTGGGCCGCCGTGAGGCCGGCTTGCGATACGGAGTACGGAGTACTCAGCGGAGACCTTCGATTACAGCCTTTTATAAAACACATCATCTCACTTAAGAATGAATTGTATTTTCTATTGATGAGGCAGGACGCCGTCCATATTTTCCTCTTCAAGCAAAATGCGACTTTACATTATGCCCTCAATCCGAGAATGTCAACAAACGATGAGGCGGGGCTAGAACTACTACTTTGAACCCAAAGCACTCTTCGAGTTTTGTACCCCATCACCCTAGCTAGGTAATTCGCTGAGAAGCGATACAAGTTCCAGATTTAGCGCCACTTTCCTGCAAGCGGCCACAAAGCTCCATGAGCCGGCTCAAGAAGAAGTTTAACAATCACTCAACGCTGAAGTATCGACAAGGCCTCCACTGTCGTTGAGCTCTTGATATATCATTTAAGTGGCCTTTTATTCCAACTCATTGATTCCCGGAGACGTCTATCAAGCTTCCCTTATGCCGGCACTTCGGCACTGCCCCACGATTCCGCCGACTGCCCAACGTGCCGGTTGCCGAATCAGCTGACATGATTGGCTCGTGCCTGAGCAACCTTCGGCATCTGACACGAGGGGGCAAAGGCACCAGCTCAAATCCGTCCTTTAACGTGCTGAATGGCGCACGTTATTTCCCCACAGTGGAGGGAATTCTGGATTTGTTTGACTAACAGCCTGACACGGTCAGGCGTCGATCTGTCCGTGCATTTTACGACGGATGCTGTTCGGCCATACTAGCCAATCGGAGCGGTCCATCTGATGTATAAAGACCCGGGACAATGAATTTAAGAAGGGAGCTTCACGCTGTTGAACCTACATAAGTATATAATTGGAACCACTTGACTTTACTTTAGTATATTCTCTTCCAAACCTGGAACCCTTTGCCCTGTTCAACTCTAGCACATAGATCGAGCGCAATTGATCGAAAGCACCTGGTACGAGCCAGAATATATTAAGAAACATGGAGGAAAACGCGGAGATAAAACACGCCTTGTCCGAGCCAGAAGTATCTCGAGAGGATACTCCACGGAAACGCGATGCTTCAGAAGCCGATCTAGAAAGTAACGATGGGCGCGCAACGAGAAAACGAGCTGCGAAAGCATGTCAATCCTGCAGATCCCGCAAAGTACGCTGCAGCGTCTCCGACCATGGCATTCCTTGCTATAACTGCAAGCTCGACGGTCTGGATTGTACCATTCCGGAAAGAAAGAGGCCGGTACGGACTGCTAAACGAGCGTATGTCCCATAGTCGGGAGTCAATTCTTTCGATTGATGCTGACAAGTGTTCCGGAATAGTAAGTCGCTGGGCACTGTTATTTCAGAAAGTATCCTTCACATGGAAAAGTCGTGGCCGGATCATCCGTATGCTTCATCGCTTACCTCGCGAAGCAAGTTTAATCTTGCCCAAAATGACTATGAACCGAATTATTGCAATGGTTACGGCGTCGGCAATCAGGTTGTGGGTGTAGGGTCCCCTGGCCACAGTAGTCCTTACGAACATCGGCATTCCGAAGACGAAGACAGACAGGACTCTATCGAACTGCCGCCCTGCGACGAAGAGGTGGCACGATGGCTGGGGGTCATGCCTCCTCGGGTCGTCGACAAGATGTTTGAATACTTCATCAGCCTCAGTCGCCAGGAGACAGCAGACTGGGTTTTGCCCAAACCCTGCCAGACGAAGTCCAAATCTCAACAGAAAGTCCGACTCTTCTCCTCCGGGCATAACCAGAAAGCGATCAGAACAGGCGTCCGGGATGGTCTCTGCTCGAACATGGTAGCTCGGCCTTACCACCGAACGCCGGAACCTCTATCACCGGAATCCGGTGTCGAAGAACCATGCGTGGCTAGCATACCACAACGTCGAAGTTCTGTCCTACAGAAACTATGGGACTGGCATGCCGCGGCCTCACGAAGGCGAAGCTCGGGGAAGCGAAATATGCGGGACACACAACGACCAGCCAGTCCCACCGACGCCAGTTTCAATTATTCCGATATAACAACAAAGTATCCGACGCCGTCATTCGCGCCAAACAACACACCTAGCCTCCCAGGAGTTCCTCAAAATGCTCAAGGAGACACCTGCGCGACGAGCATGTACATGCTGCAGCAGTTGGAGGAACTGTTCGCGTCCGAACATCGGAAGGGTACAAAAGAAGTAGCGATAGCCACGGGTGATGAAGTGGAAGAGACACGAGAGAGCCAGAAGATTCCTGACGAAGGAAGGGAGAATGACCCCCAAGCAAGAGATTTTAACTCCCTGGCCGACTTTGGCGTCGAGGATTCGTGGCTGCAATCATTGGACTTTGAACCAGCATTATAAGGAAGAATACTGATTCGAGGATTAAAAGTGAGAGAGACTGGAATCTCGATTCCTAGAACGTATATGTTAGTTATGCTTTATCTACAAACATACCGTTCAAGTATCTCCGAGCAGTAACAATCTATGGCGGCCCTTGACACTTTTCAAGTCTCCATCGATAATCAATGAGTAAACCATCAACAAAGTAGAGTCACGGCTCGACCCCACAGTACAGTGCCTGCTTCCAGGGAGTGAGGTAGCAGAAGACTCAAAGCCATTCGAGTCGGATGTTAGCTGTGACGCCTAAATACCGGCACCCAGTATATTTTTTCTGCAGCTTAGGTAGTTAGCAGAGGCAAGGCTCGACTGCTAAGGATGTAAGAAGACCCAATGTGTCGGCGTCCCAATTTACATTGCCCTTTCGCAACGTGCGACCCGCATTCTCCTCCACCCTCGGGCGTGCATACGGGGACCCTGCCATTGGCAATGGTACATCCCGCCCGATCTAACTTGTAGATTCGAGATAGGCAAGCCAGAAGGGGAGTAGGACTCCCTGTTTATTTGCCGAAGCTGTTTATTTTTCTCGTCCGGCAGTCTCAGGGGAGGAGCTTATTGGATATCAATCGGTCAGTGGTTGTGGATGTTGACAATGGCCCAGAGCTAGAGAGAACTGCGGATATAGAGCCTCAGATCAAGTAAGAAAGATCAACACCTCGAGCATAGCCGTAATTCTGCCCCGTTGAAGTATCAGATATTTGATTGAACTTGAACTCATGCAAGGTCATTGAAATTCCAGGTTTCTCGCATCGTGGTCCGCAGACCTTAATTAAAGAGCCGAAGGGGTAGAACACCAATACTCGGGAGCATTTCCAGACCTCACCATAATTATAGCCGATAAATAGACACAATCAGAAGAGTTGTCGTGTATCTTCGACGCGACGAGATCAAACATCGACGTTGTCGCGCTCAAGCTCCATATCACGTGAGCAAAATCACTCCTGAGGCTCGCCGTCATCAACTTCAAGGAGAAGGGAGGGACGAGTCCAATTGAAACAGGACACAGAAGCCACTTTATCCAACGTGCAATCCCCGGCTATCTCGCGCGCATTCTCAAAGGCCGACGAAGTTGTGTGTTTTTGAGCTGATTTGAATCCGCTGCTCATAACTTCATTCCGCAGTTTCTTCACACCTCCGCCATTCACCATGACACGAGCGCAGCAAACTCTCTCCGTGGTCCTACTCATCACATCGGTAAGCTTCCTAGTATTCCATGGAACGGAGATGTAGAAAGCTTTACCATGCCCCTCCCCGATCTCTCACGGAGCAAATGGCTAACCGCGCGACTCTCCTCGTCCCGTTGGACGCAAATAGTTCTACCTCGCCCTATACCTCGGTCTCCTCCCATTAAACCCGACGGTTCAAAATGAAATAATTCCATACGTGCGCTAACCCCCTTAAAACCACCCTTTCAAGTACCAGAGTCAACTGTCTAACTCTCCGGATTCTAATATATAGCTTCCCGCCTACGCTATAATGTCGCTGGGCGCATACCTCCTTTTCCGCTTGGGGTGGGGTGTGATGACGTTCAACGATGTACCTGAGGCGCATAAATCGTTGCAAGAGGAGATTGTCACGGCGAAGGGCGAACTGCGAGGGATGAAGGTCGATGTTGACTAAGATAGGAGAGGAACTGCGATGACATGAGCAAGTGAGAAAGGGGGAATGGTAAATAGGAGGAATTGTACGTTTGCGGGAACTGAGAACAGAGCAAGAGTGAGGAACAAAGCGATGTTAAGAATCAGGGCCTAGAATGGTTCTTTGCTCAGGGGCTTGTACTGGGTTGGATTGGAGATGTGATCGGTGTGATACATTGGAGGAGCAACTTTTAGAAATTATGGCACTGTATCATTTTTCACTGCAGGGCAGGGACGGGATACCTTGGTTGCGGAGTTACTGCCCACTCATGTCTATGCTTTATTCAGACACTCTATATATCTAGAGCAAGAGCGCTATCTTTTACCACTCTGGACCATATCCTGCAATGGAAGTTTCACTGACTGCTCACAAACCCAAGCACTCAGTGAGATGGGACGAAAGCAATGTCCAACATATTCCAGAGAGTGATGTGTCATCAAATTCTCACATTCAATCCTAAGTCAATAAAGATCCAAGCAGCAAGAAGGATCTGGGATAACAAAAAGCATTATAATGCTCAAAAGTCATCCATACCTTGGAAAGTCTTGTCTTTCCCCTAATCAATTCTATCTAAAAATAGTAGACGGGCCACCGTTTGTTCGAGACAGCTCAGCGTATATGCGGATCGATTGGGTATTGTATTAATATCCCAAACAGAGCCATTTTATTTAAAGCGTCAAGGGATTTTGGGCAGCAAGTCGGTCATGCTCGTCGATATCCCTATTTAAAAGCAAGAAGGTTAGCGAATACCGTAAGTCTGCCTCCGAGATATACATCCGCAAACGGGGTGAAAAACGGTGCTGCATTGGATAGGGATGAATGCATGTTCTTAAGAAGGCTTCACATACGTAGCTTCCCAGGGATAGCAGATCCAGACATCGCCAGTGGTGACAGCAGCAAGGTAGCGGTCGTCCTTGAGCATTTCTTCAGGCAATACACCCTTCTTCTCCTTATTTTTGTTCTAGGCCGAAGTTAGTATTTCCGGCCACAGCAGCGCAAAAGTTGGCTTTCGCAACAAGAGCATGGACCGCGGAGACAAGGGAAATACTCACATGGAGCACAAAAATCGAAAACGTAGTCTTCTCCCCCTGTCTTCCTAGCTGCTGCTGCGCAATCTCGACGTCCTTTTGTAATTCTTTGACAGCATATTCTAGCGTAGTGCGGGTATCGTCCACCTCATCAACGATCAATACATTCTTGCCAATCAAGTTGGACATCTCCAGAGAGCTGAGATCAAGCCATTGTGTGCGTGTGACCTTTGTGCCAATTGTCTCGACGGGGCTCTGATCTAAATCTTCGTAGAGGGAGAGGCCGATCGCTTGGATGGGGATGTTCGGGGCACCAGGACGTTTGAGAAAGGACCTAGGAAGGGAAAACCGTCAGCATGTTTGTACGCGTACAATCGCGGTGAGAGAATCTCGGGCTTTCAAGATTGATCCGGTGGCTTGAAGAGAGCTTGCAAAACTGGGCCTCGAACCTGAGTATCCGTGCCGGCACATATCCACCACCCCCAATTGCGATCATGAGATTCGGTGTGAATGAGCTTAGGATGCGATCGGCCGATTTCTGGCACAGCTTATGTACCTATACAGCTCACGGAAATGCTAACCGTCAGCCCACAGGTCAAGGATTGTCACCAGGCGTTTCGGCCGCAAAGACCTCTTCCTCAACGTACCTCGTTGTATGTAACAAAGATTTTCTCCGGCATTTTGGCGGCGTTGAGTTCCCAACTCCTTCTCTCTGCTGGTTCTATATTTTAAGGAGGCGTCTCGAGAGCGCAGCGCAGTAAGATCCTTCACCGAAGAGATTAAGAGGATGATTATATTAGCTGGAGCCTGGAGGAGAAGACCAAATTTTTTCCATTTTTACCCAGAGTCGCGGCGGAGCTTCGGGGATAGGTGGGGGTGCCGACCAGCTCGGAAGAACATCAGTGCCGGTGCCAAGCAAAACCTAAACGGATGACATAATTTTCACATGTCCCTTCACAACTACGGAGTATGGAGGACGGAGTAGGCGAAGCATGTCCAAAGGGGCGTATACATAGGAGTTAACGAGGAAAGAGTGCAGGGAAGGGCTGAATAACTTCTATTTAGAACTTGATCACTCGCTGATGAATATTTCATAAGACGCAACTCTCAAAACTGTACCCAATGCCTTCAAAAAGGAGGTCAATTGCGAAATCCGCTTCTCACATACGAGTATCTTATGCGACTACCGACTACCAGTGTTCCATTGTTTCTAGGCTTATGAGTCTCCCGTCCGATCCTCCATGCCGTGAAGCTCCTATTGCAATCCCGTTAAGTACCCATGTAGCGCCCTGCCAATTCACCTACTGCCGGATTGCCAGGAGCCCCCGTAGCTGCGAGCTTCACTGGGCGTAAAGGTGGTGGTCCTTAATGAATCGTCCAACATCAGAACTAGGTAAACAGGCTATATAAATGCTGACGCGCCGAAGCCCTTTCCCTGGCCCTTCGTTCACGGATCTCTCGATACTTAGGAACCTCAAAAGGCAGCGTGATGTCCTTGTCAAAGCACCAGAACTGGATCCCCATATCATCCACCGCACCATAATAGAGATCATCACCGAAAGAGTAAATTTGCTGACGCACCGGGAGAATGCGTTGACTTGATAAGAGGTAAACCGGGTCCTCTTTCCCCAGTTCAAGGTATATGTCACCAATTTCTGATAGATGATACAAATCGGTCCCCGGGCGCGTCACTGTGTGTCGAGGGAAGCCAGCTTCGGCAGCGTATACCAAACCCCAGGGCATTATAGCGGTCAGACCCTCCGTAAATATTATGAGATTGAGATACAGAGAAAACTCCGGTTCTTCTGCATCCGCATCCTCGGTGTATGATATTTTGCCAAAGTAGCGGTCATATGTATAGTGGTCCCCGGGAGGAGCACGAAGGGTGAATGCCAGTGTTTCAGAGAGGCCCAAATTGTACATAGACCACTTTCCTTCACCTGGTAAATCAAAAGAAAACGCGTGCGCGCTGGAAAGCTCGGTGCCTTGTATCGAGTATCTGGTGCCGACAAGCCCGATCGCCTGCTCCCAACCTCTGAAGCCCGTACCCTCACATTTCACGTGCACTATAATCAGTTCCTTTCGGGGTCCGCGAATAAAGATATGGTACGGCGATGCATCCATTAAGATTTCATGAGAATTGCCGGTTTCCAGATCCCAGACTATCACCGTGACTCTAGGACCCGTCGACAAGCTTATAGCAACTAGATGGCCGTCGATGAGGAAATTGGCAGTGTAGCGTTGATCAGTCTGGTAGTAGTGTGCAGACGGCAAACGAAGAAGGTGTTGTTCATTTGATTGATAGTCCCAAACTTCACAGCATCTAGATATGAGTGTAGTCAGTTTCTGCTCATGATAAAGGGCAATGGAAGGTCGTACCCGTGCGAGGTAAGAGCAGCCACTGCACTGTCCGATACACAAACATAGTAAATAGGTCGCCGGTTCGTGCTGGTAAATGTTTTAACCTCCCCCGTTTGTAGGGAGAGCAGATGGATAGTGGTGGTATCGTCAGGATACCACCACGCCACCATTCCCCGTGAATAGGCCACCATCTTTACATTTTCGAGATAGCCGCCCCAAGTCTTGAATGGGAAGAATCCCTTGCTATAGGGTCTGCCACTAGCCAATACTAAATGTCGTTCTGCAATCGCTGAATAATCTTGTTGCCAAGTGGGGGAATCCCTGACCAGCCTTTCACGATGGCCGATTGATTTGAGGCTGCTACTGCAAACTGGGAATGCTGAGAAGATATCCCTCCATCGCCTTGATACCTATTCACATATCAGCAGATAAGCTTCCGATTTACGAGGCACTAATCGAGCTTCCGCGGCAGAGAATTGATGGACATACTTGTCTCCACTGAATAGCCTCAGAAGGTTCTAAATAGCATGCAACTCGCGCCACCAGCTCCAAGGGTAAATTCCCAAGGACATCATAATGGTGCCTAGCATGGAAAAAGTCCTGCACTTTATGGTATTCTTCAAGCTTGAGATTAGCTATCAACGCTTGATATCTGTGGAAAAGCATGATTTAGTAACCTGCAGCCTGGGATTCCACGCGCAAGCGGGGATTTTGGTGGGGGCATACACTTCTTCTCGCGCTTTGGGCGTGGTCAAAGCTTTGAAGGCGTCGATGACCCTTCCTGCAGCTTCCCTTGCGTCTTGGCTCATTGTGTCACCACACTGGGGCGGGACTCAGGAGAGCATGGAGTAGCCGCAGTGGCCACAATGAGATATGCCGGGGAGGTTACACGCCGCGCGTGATGGAAAATTGTCCTTGAAGCGAGAAATGACAACAATCAGTTTCAATCCTTGCTCAGGTTGAAAGCAATGAAAGGGATTGTGTATAATATATCCCATGAAGAGTTTGATCAAAGGGAAAGTAAAGAATACTGCATTGAGAGAACACGGCTGCAAGTCAATAACGGGGAACGCGAGGCGACGTGCATAGCTTCTTCGAGCCTTGCCCCCATCTTTACGGCTTTGACCGACTCCCTGAGCAAACGGACGGAGTGAACAAAGAGAAATGGGGCTGGGCACTGGCACATCAAGGAGCACTGACCGGAAGATTTCTGAGGCTACCTGGGTAGGAAGTTTTAGGAATTTATCGCGCCTTATCGTACCAAATTTATATATTCAAGACACTGGCGTCTAAGAGCTTCCCTCACCTGCAGGCCACCCGATCTAGGCGCTGTGCTCGGTGATATCCCTGCGAAGCGACCATATTCCTTTTGGCGTTGGGCACCAACAGAAGGGCGGCGCAGCAAGGTCTTCCCCTGTCCCGTCGAGGAAGGGAATTCGCGATTGGATGACGAACAGAGGACCAATAATGGCTGGCAAAGGACGCCTTGAACCCGGGAAGCGGCCCCCCCGCAAAAGAACTTCGAAGCAAAAATTCGAACTATTGATGGCAGGACAAAAATAGTACGAGAATGATTCCGTGCGTTGGTTGGTGAGCCGTGACAGGTCACAAACCCAGAGGCGTCGAGATTCTTCAGGGTTCGGTCTTCATCATTCACGCGCTTGGGGCCGATTCAGATCCTTCTAGGTCTCCTTCGAGAAGCCGTGCAGATCGCAGAGCTCTACAGCTTCAAGTTCCAGACTCCACAAATCCGGAACGCGTCGCAGCCTTTGTGCTGCCGCCACCCAGGCGCATGGGCGAAGTGCGAAGTTCGAGAGCACGAAGAGTGTGTGATGTCCAGGGGGGATGCAGCGGTGAATTGCAGGTGCTCTTTGCACTCTTGTATAATATCAAAATGAATCGCTGGGGAAAAAGAAACCCATAGAGGGCTGTGTCCTGGCTTTTTCGTAGCGTCTGTCGTTGTTGGGGGCGGGAGGCGAATCTCCAACCGACGGCTTCTCCGTAGACCTGAGATATACCTCTGGATTAGTTAGAAGCAGCAAATGGCCGCTGACCTCGTGAGCAGAGAGAAAGTATTGATTGTTGAATGAATAGGATCATCACGGACGGGATTATTGCAGATTTTCCCGCCTAGTAAAGCAGCTAGAGGATGGAGAGAGCTCTTGGAATTAGTTAGCAGCAGCTGGCCACCTTCCACCCCCTTGTAGGTCTTCACTGTGCAAACGGAAGAGATCTTCTTTTTCTTTTCTTGTTTCTTCGCTCTGCCCGGCCGACTGTTGTTTGTTAGCTCGTCACCTGGCTTCTTTCGTTCAGCGCCCCTAAAGACTCGGAGACTGTCTGTTGACACAGCACAACAACATCCTCCTTGACTCACGCACCTGTCTTGTCCTCAGTGACTTCAGGTCAACCTCCATCCACTCAGGACGAAAGGAAGCTCAAGTACCACTCCACCGGGAGGGTATTGACGAGGTAGCACCAGGTACCACGGTCTCGACGACAGGCCTCGAGGTACGCCGTCGACTCTGCGCAACCCGCGTCGTCAATCACTTGATCCTGCTGCAACGCCAAATTCGCCCTTTTGATCATTTGTCGCCTCTTCATCTCTTCAGGCATCTAGGTTTACGATTCTTACTTGAGCGTTCTTCTATTGACCATCCAGCCGGAAATAAACCATTCTTTGTCGACCGTCTGCCGTCCTTGTGCATTTCCGCCTCCTCCTGCCTTCAGCCGTCCGTATAGACCACGACTGCACGCTTCCTCGAGTCTACGGCCCTTCGCTTGAGAGCTGATAACTTCCGTGGCGACGTCCGCAAGATCTTCGTGGTCTTTGAGACCGTTTCCCTCTGTGCTCGTTGCGATTCTCCAGCTTCTTCCCCCGCCCGCCTCCGCCTCCGCCTCCACCCTTCGGATATACCTTCGCCGCCCAGCCGCCCTCGTCTCCGCGCCCTAGTATCGACCGCGTAGCTCGGGTTCTTGACGACAGACCAGCTCTTGATCTGGCGCTAGCAGCAAATGATCCGGTTGTTCTTCGCGAATAGCGCTTCTTGTGGGTCCCATCTTCCCCAGCGCCTCATCCCCACTTCAGGGCCGTGCAAGGACCGATCTCTCTCTCAACTGCGAATGCTGAGATGCTGATCAAAACTGCTGCAATTGTCACATGAAGCTTCATTCTCTGTTGTCCACGCTAATTGACTTGACTCAAGCTTGCTCTCCCCGCAGCGTAGCCATCCGTGGAGCTTCTCTCCCAGCCCTCTGCGCTTCCTGACGTCTGCCTTCGACCGCCCTGCGATGAATCGAGTCCTTGAACCTCCGGTGCGAAACCCGTTCACACGTCCTGCTGAGCTATCTACGGAGACTCGAACAATTCCTGTCCTTGCATCATCTGTTCCGGCCCACGATCACTCTCCAGGAGATCCCATGGATGTTAGTCCACCTACATCAGCTGCCATGGGCCCGCCCTCGCAGAGCAGCCCTGAAGCGGAACAAGCGCCCGCGAACAATACAAATGGTGTGGGAGGGGATTCGGGAAGCTCGCAAAATGCCTTATCTAGCCAGCCAGTTGGCGCTGCTGCTGCGGCACAGCAGCCCAAAGTTGTCCAAACAGCTTTCATACATAAACTCTACAGGTGGGATGCGGCTACTTGGCTTCTTCCAATAGATTGGAATAGCTTCTGATGTGTTTGCAGCATGTTACAAGATCCCACCATCCAACATTTGATATCATGGTCCAGCTCGAACGAGAGTTTTGTGATGTCTCCGTCTTCCGACTTTTCCAAGGTCCTTGCGTACGTTGCGCCCGCCCCTTGAACTGAATAAGAACACTACTAACATGGTATCTTGGAAGTCAATATTTTAAGCACACCAACATATCTTCCTTTGTCCGGCAACTAAATATGTACGGCTTCCATAAAGGTAATTGCGAACTACCCGGATAACATCACGATTGTACCTCAGCTGACTTGCTGCATCAGTGAGCGATGTGTTTCACACAGGGGCTCCAGATTCGCCGATGTGGGAGTTTCGTCACGGGAATGGTAGCTTTAGGAAGGGGGATGTTGCCGGTCTGCGGGAAATAAAGCGGCGAGCATCAAGACACACTTTGATAAACCGTGATTCGTTCGGAACTCACAAAACCACAACATCCCAACCAGGTACTCCGGCGGAACCCCTTCCCGAGGGCCCTGACTCCAGAGTTATGAATATAGAGCATACATTATATGATGTTCATGCACGATTAACGCGCATGGAGGATCAACATGCCCTGCTAAGCTCGAGGTGTCAAGCGCTGACTGAGAGCTTGACAAAATGCCATCAGGTGAGTTTTGCCGTCCCAAGAGTGTAGAAAAGGCATCCAGACTAATTTCGTCAGTGGGCCAATTCCATGTCGCATTTCATCATGTCTATAGTTCCAGAGGACAACCCAGTCCATCGAGATGGTAAGTGCTCATATCTTCTCATCAACTTTAACCGCAACGAAGCTAATATCTACGAAGCGGCCAATATGCAAAGAGAAGTAACCAGACAGCTGGATGCGGTTGCGGCTCTGGAATTGCCACACGATTCAGCCATGCCGGGTCGCCCCACGTATTTTACGACCTTGGCATCTGATACCGCCCCTCCACTGTCCCCTCGGCAAGCTGCGCAGGATTCTCGCCGAACATCCATGGTTCGCGCTCCGATACCGTCGCACCTTTCTGTTTCCCCGCATCGTTATGGCTCTATTGGTGGCGCAAACCCGAGTCCTACCTACAACAGAACTCCAGCCCAACCCCAACCTCAACCTCAACCACCGGCACCTCATCCTCTATCAACCGTTTCTTCTCCACCGGTTGGGAACCTCGGCCGAAGGCACACTTCAGCAGATATTCGACAACAGGGGTGGCCAGCACCTGCAGCTCCGCCGTTCGGGCCCGGCACCCCTTCCACCCAGTGGCCGTCCTCGCCGCATAGACCGCCCGCCTCAAGTGATCAGCAGGTTCGAGATATGCTAGCTCAATATGAGATGGGTAAACCAAGACAGCAACCGGATACGTCTCGCCATGCTACGCCTCCAATGGGATTGGATCCTGTTCAGCCGCCTGAAACCGGATGGTCTCTTGGTGTGCCAAAATTCCCTCGGACTGCAGACTCCCTCCCTGCCACGAGACGCTCCAGCATGGCAAGTAATGTTCACTCATTGTTAAATCCCGCTGAGACCATCGAACGGCCGGAGGAGGAAGAAGTCCCAGGATTGGTAGACCGCAAACGACAAAGACTGAAGTAGGCGTTTTTTGGTCTACTCATCCTAGTAAATACGCCAGGCTGGTTAATCAACATTCTGGATGCCATCTTGGCTATTGATATTTCCTCCCAAGGCTCTGGTTCTGCCGTTCCCGGGCGCTTTGGTTACCGGCCAACGAGCAAACCTCTACTAACTATGCCCAAAATTCTCTTCTAGCATTGGAAACGCAGAAGTGTCAACTGAACAAAACTCCGAATTGATTTTTTGCGCCATTTTTCAACGTCTTCTATACCAATCTAGCAGGCACCCCAGATTTGGCAATCATACCGTGACTGTCCTTTTATACTTCCCACGGGAAGTTCCATACGCCCGATTATCGCGAGCTTTTCCATCTATTCGAACTTGTAAAGTATCTGTCAACTCTAGCCTGCCATTTCCCCGTGCTCTCACTCTTTTTGTTTTCCTACCCATATGATACAATATCTGCACGCTAGTGGTGCTTGCATTTCTATTTGTTCATTGCTATTGTTATCTTTTATCTTATTTCTGTATCACATAGTCCTCAAATTACCAAGTTGGGCGAGGTGTACTCGGTTATTCGGGATCTCATTATTCCCTCTTTTTCCATATCTCTCCTACATGTGTGTTGGGTCTGACTAGGCTTTGGGGTCTCCAGGAGTAGCTTTGGAAGGTTATTTGAAGGTATTTCTTTGCACATATGACATAGCTGTATCAAACTACTGGTGTTTCATCTTATATTGATGTTTTCCCCTCTATATGCAGCTTATTCGATGGAGGCTTAAGGGGTGGTGGGCAACTCAGGCTGCATGTAGGTTATTCCCCAGCCTCCCACCATGTATTGTGTTGATGATTCCTTTGCCATGCATGAAAGGTACTTATAAACCATTCTCATATATAAGACTTGCAAATCTTGTACCTCTATAATTATGGCTACTTGGAAGCAGCTCTTTTATATCTGCTCTTAGCCATATATCTTATGCAGCAAGACAAGAATATGTTGCCATATGCTGGAGTCTCAAGTGAATGATGAGAGAGGGATATGTTTGATGGATGAGTTTAACAAGTTAAGTTTGTTTATGAAAGTGAATATTTCCTAATGTGTTTCTCATTCACTTGAGAACAAAACCTCCTTTACTTCATAATCATGAAGACATATCTCAACACTCCCACTCTCTTGGAAGAACAGATACCAGACACAACTTTCTGCCTTTCCACCCTTGCATTATTCTTCCATTTATCCTGTCTTATCCAGCAAGGGAAGCTTTCCAACTCCAGAACCATCACTATCCAGTCGTAAGACGAAAATATGGACACGTCTCCCAAGGAAAAACGTGTCTCGCGTCCGATAAACCGCGATGCCTTCGTCCCACACAGCGAGGTCTTCCCACCAAAACGCAAACGAGCTGGTCACGGTTCAAGAACCTCACTACTACCTTTGAAGGCTAAACCCGGGAGTAGGAGCGAAGTCGAGGACGGAACGGAAACAGAGAGCGTTGGTGGGGATATCCCCTACAAGAGGCAAAGGATCGAAACCATGGGACAAGCTGAACGGGGAGGGGAACCATCGCCAGGCACTGAGAATGAAAACGAGACGCGAATGGTGGCCCCAGGCATGGATGTGTTGTATGTCTCCCTTGTCTGCTGAGCCAATAACAAGCTAATCGAGTATAGCCGCGCTTTTCAATGGATCGTGAAGGTCTTTGTCGGAAAAGAACGCGTGGAATTCCTCCTGCATGGCCACATTTTGGCTCGGGCGTCTAAGCTTTTTCAGAAGGCCCTAGAGAAAGAAAAGGAACTCGTTGAGCTCCCAAATGTCGATCCAAGCACGTTTTACAGCTTCGCTCAATGGATCTACACCAAGAACCTCGCAATACCACGCAAGAGACCAGAAGAATTCAGCTTTGCTGAATTGGCTAATATCTACCGGTTGGCAGAAGAGCTAGACGCGCCGAAATTGCAGAATCGAGTTGTCGACGATATCTTCCGGGTCTATGATCATCGAAACTCCTCCATCCCGCCGGGCACCACCAAGGAAATATGCCAGAACACGCCCCGGGACTCACTCCTACGCCGCTTGTGGGTCGGCCTGTATGCCGAGGGAGGGAGTATCGGAAATCAAGATGAGCTTCCAGCGGAATTCCTTGTTGACGTAATTGCCCGCCAGCGAAAGTTGCTTTGCGATGCGAGAAAGGGCGAGAAGGGGAGTTTTTTACGACGCGAGGATTACTACGTCAACGGTCGCGATGATGCTCATAGCGAAAGGTCGCCGTCTATCACGAGCGCGGGAAACAGTCAAAGCGGAACCGTGCCGGCTATCGAGGTGGTGGAAGGGTCAAGGATTGCTATGGTGGTTCCCGAATCCGCCATTCCTCGTGCGCCCAGGGTGAATGAATACCGGACGTTGCTTGGGAATTTCGGAGCTGTGACGCCTAAATAAATCTGCACTCGAGACAATTTCACCCACTATTTTGCGCTGCGCTTCTTTTTCTTTGCCCTCGATGCCAAAAGTTCGTCCAAATAGCTCGTACCCTGTCTCTTTCTTCGTGTGTTTCCCGTCTTCGAAGCCGATTGGGAACCCGGGTCCACAACCTCCTCTGAAGATACAGTCGACTCAGCAACCTTCTTTTTCGATTTTCTCCCTAGCGTGGACCGGCTTTCTTGCTCGCTTTCTGAGCCGGATTCTTGCGCTGTGGCGGGCGATTTGGATGTGGGTGTTGCACGAGCAGAATTCGCCGGGGAGTTTCGAGAAGTTTTGACCGTTTTAGCATAATTCCTCCCTAGAAGTTGTTTCCTTAATTTGTCGTTTGAGCTTAATTCCGTGCGATTGAAACTGCCATCGGCCTGACTTTTGGGAAGAGGTGCACCGAGCCCTAGTCTACGCAGAAAGCAAAATCGGTTAGCGTGTACTCTTTTCAATCAAGTTACTTTTTGCAGGCTATACAGGTAGTTTACTTTTCAGGTACCGCAGTGAAAATCTCATCTTCTTCCTTCTGCAGCTCTTCATCGGTTTTCGTATGCTCGTCGGGCGCTTTAGGAGGTAGCCATGACGCAATAAGCTTCTGACTCCTGGCTAAGGCAACGTTGGCCCTGTTGAAGACGATGTCTGCTTCTGAAACCGACGCCGACATCATGTAGCTGTTTGAATATCCAGCAACTTGCCTTTGTTCAATCGGATCCAACATCCTCTGTTGTTGGAATCTGAGAAGCGCCGGAATATCACGTGATTTACACGGGAAATTATTAGTCAGCGCGCCCGAGGATCTGACGCTACGGTTGCTAAACTGGGCAATCGGGACGTGATCCCGACGTTGGGAAGAGAAAGAGAAGAAAACAAGACGGGCAAAATCTGTCATACTTCGCATCTGCCCTTTTCCCATTTTCCCATCTTCAGTCCTTCATTTTCCTCTTTTTCTTTTGGGTTAATTCTATCGTACCTGTTTTTCAGAATGTTCAAATTAGCACGTAGCAAGCCAATTGCTGCGGCGTTTCGGGCTGCTGCGGTGAGTTCGGCATCGACAGCTCTCCACTCGGCTTCCCCTGCTTCGGACGGATGGGAGTGCTGACTGTGTTATGTCTGTCTAGGAATCGCCTCTTCGCAGTAACTTTGCTCAATGCCAAAGGCGAAACCTGTCCATCCACGAATACCTCTCCGCCAACCTGTTAAAACGAGTTCGTCCGCCCCCGGAAACACCCGATTACAATCTAAGATGCTGACGTTAAACGATGATGGATAGTATGGAGTTGGTGTTCCAAGGGGCGAGGTTGCCCGCACTCCGGAAGAAGCAGAGGCCATTGCGAAGCAGATTGGTACGCCTTTGTTATTGCTTGTCGATGGCACCGAAAACTTGCTGACAATGCGGTTTAGGTGGTGAGGATATGGTGATAAAGGCACAAGTGCTGGCCGGTGGTCGAGGAAAAGGATCCTTTGATAATGGTTTAAAGGGGGGAGTCCGAGTGATTTATTCGTACGTTTCACGAGCGTTCCGTCATCTATATACCCACTGACGACGCGCAGGCCGACTGAAGCCCGAATGTTTGCCGGCCAAATGATTGGACACAAGCTCGTCACGAAACAAACCGGAGCACAGGGCCGTTTGTGCAATGCTGTTTACATTTGCGAGCGTAAATTCGCTCGACGAGAGTTCTACCTTGCCATTCTTATGGACCGCGCGTCCCAGGCCCCTGTGATCGTTTCCTCGTCGCAGGGTGGTATGGATATCGAGACGGTCGCAAAGGAGACTCCTGATGCCATCACTACCACCCACATTGATATCAATGTCGGAGTCACAGATGAGATCGCTAGGAACATTGCGATCGGACTAGGATTCTCCGAACAATGCGTCGACGACGCCAAGGATACCATCAAGAAGCTCTACAAAGTCTTCATGGAAAACGATGCTACCCAGATTGAAATCAACCCCTTGTCGGAAACATCAGATCACCAAGTTCTTGCTATGGATGCTAAGCTTGGTTTTGACGACAACGCCGAGTTCAGACAGAAGGAGGTGTTCTCCTGGAGAGATACCACCCAGGAAGACGCTGATGAGGTGAAAGCCGCTGAGTATGTCTCTGAATAAGCCTGTATCGCCTGGAAGCTAACAGCGCCTAGCTTTGGCCTGAATTTCATCAAGCTGGATGGTGATATCGGTTGCTTGGGTAAGTAGCCAGAACCCACGGTGGATCTACGGTTACTAATACCGTCATAGTCAATGGTGCCGGTCTTGCTATGGCTACTATGGATATTATCAAGCTTAACGGCGGCAACCCCGCTAACTTTCTTGACGTTGGTGGTGGTGCCACTCCAGCCGCCATCCGATCAGCCTTTGAGCTTATCACCAGCGACCCCAAGGTCACTGCCATCTTTGTCAACATCTTCGGCGGTATCGTTCGATGTGACGCCATTGCCCAGGGTTTGATCAACGTCGTTCAGGACATGAACCTCCGTACTCCGATCGTTGCCAGATTGCAGGGAACCAACATGGAGAAAGCCCATCAATTGGTACGGAACCTTTCCATCCACTCCGTACCCATTTCGTATTAGACGAACCCACGACTGACATGTGTATAGATCAACGACTCCGGCCTCAAGATTTTCTCCATCGAAGATCTCCAAAGCGCCGCCGAGAAATCAGTGCAGTTCTCGAAAGTCGTCAAGATGGCCCGCGACATTGACGTTGGCGTTGAATTCACCCTCGGTATCTAGAGACATGATCCAGCTCGTGCTGTTCTTGTTTCTTGCCTCATCTTAGACCCCGTTCGTACCTCTGAAAATATAATATTTGTCCGCCCGCTGCTTGCTACTTGCCTACCTCCTTGATTTCGAATGGGTTCGACGAGAGGCGAAGAGTGGATGTTGTCCTTTTCCCGTCTTCCCGCTGACACCTATTACTGTGCTTCTGCAGATGAAGACGAAGAAGAGCCTGATTGACCTTCGAGGCGTTTCTGCTCCGGCGGGAGTCGAATTGCCAAGCCACATGCGGAATTTTAATGGTTAGACTGTTGTTGGGATGGTGGGATGGTAGGATAACGAGGTTACTTTCTTGTTGTATCTTGTCAATACCATTGCATGTTGTCGGATGTACTACTTTTGTCTGGTTTGCATTCCCTGTCATTTGGGTTCAGCATAATATAATTGCCTTTGTATATCCATGCTGTTACAGGTTGTCTGTATTGTATCACTTAAATCAACGAGCAAGCTATACCACCTCGGGGGACAAGACTATATACCAGAACAAAAGAGCTACAGCTCAATATCACAACTTAATTCACCTTCTTCGAACTCTCCCTAAAAGCCCTCTTCAGCTTCCCCAAATTAAACATCCGTTCCATTCCCCTTTGAAAAAGCCCTATCCACGCCCACCCAGCACTCATAAACCAAACGAAATTCGCCTTGTTCCCCGCCCAGATCCAATTCTTCCGTCCCGGCCCCTTGCTCCACGGCCATATCCAGCGCCAGGGCGCAGATCCATATAGAATCTGCGTGACTACTGTTTTAGCGTAGGCCTCGTTGGACATGGCGCCTTCTTGGCTGTGGGTTACGCGGCGCGTGTATTCGGCGCGGAGGGGCAGGTAGAGGGACGTTGGCGGGAGGGTGCGTGCGTCGCGGGCGATGCGGGATTTTACGCCTCCGGTTATGATGGTTGTTACGTGGACGCTGAGAGGGTTGGGGTTAACGGGATATCCGGAATATAAGGTATACTTGCAGGGGAGTTTATACGAACCCGAATGGTGCGAGTTCAACGCGTAGAGTCTCGCTGAACGAATGGATGGCTGCTTTGGAGGCATTGTAGACGGAGCCAAAAACATAGGGTATGACCTGGTTTGAGGTGCTAAGTTAGCCTGGCTATTCCCGATTCCCTCGGTTTGGCAGACTCACTCCTGCGACGGAGCCGAGCTGGACAATAGTGCCTTGGGCTTTTATGAGCAGCGGAACAAATGCCTGACACATCATAATGACACCGAAGAAATTCGTCTCGAAAAGTTGGCGGGCTTCATTGACGTCGACGTCAAGCGCGGGAACGGTGAGATCTGGCGATCGTCAAGTTAACGACGCCCTCAGAAGCCGGGCTAGGAAGGTATCCAAGACATACTTCGCCCTCTGAAACGCCATGTAAACATTAGCCGGGACTTAATCTAGATACGAACGGGATCCGACGAGCTCACGCATTATTCACCAAGTAGTCCAACCCCTTGTTTCCGCCCAGCAATTCAGCCACCTCATCTCGACATGACCGAATACTCTCCTCATTATCAACAGTTAGACTCAAAGTTTCGATTCCTCTCTCCGTCAAGTCTGCGATGCTGTTCTTGTCTCGCGCAGTTGCGAAGACACGGAGGCCATGACGGCGGAATTCGAGGGCCAGGGAGTGCCCAATGCCTCCTGGCGAGCAACTAGATGATTTGTTGTTAGCCGGAAGTCATAGAATGTCCTTGCTGAGTGACTTACCCGGTGATCAGGACTGATTTGCGGTTCTCCATGTTGATGCGGTGTTGAGCTCTGGAGATAGGCGCCATCGAAAGCTCCGGCCCAAACCTTATAAAGCTCCGAGCCGACGGGCTTGGCGTGGCCCAACGTCAGGCGCGGAGGACAAGGCGCCGTCCCAACGCTTGAGCCCCTGAGTGAGAAGAGGGAGGCAGAAATTAATAGGAATTAATGCAATGAGCTATTATCAGGCTTTGGGCCATGCTGGCTCGCGTTCACTTCTGGGAACAGAGTCTAGAGAATGGATGAAACGTGCTATTTTCAAAGGTGAAGAGAGCCAGATCCAGACAGCTTGAACAGAGGCAGCCCAGCTTTCAATCTACTACATTGGACACAGGATCTGAATGGATCTTGAGATTGCGGGTTCGCCCGATTCAACCAGGGAGCCCTACTGTACAGATGGAGGTATGGTTGCTATACGGCAAACGTCATTCCTTTCCGTACTGCTAGCCTCCTCATGCCTTAACTATACAGTATGAAATTCGTTTGATTCCCAAGTCCGAGTCTATATGCAAGAGCCCCCATTAGATGACACCCCCAGTCCAGCCTCGCCAGCGAAGCAGGTGATAACGAGATGGTTACGCGTCAGGAAAATGCGCCTTATTAAAAGCATCCGCTGCTTCTTTTGTCTTTTGCACCACTCCCACACACCCAGGCACGTCCGAATGGCAGCATACCGAGATGGGATAATCTCCAACTGGAAGCTGGGCGGTCGAGCCGTCAATAGCAGTCACAGTTGACGTTTCCAGCTGCTGGGTCACCCGCCTCTTCACTTCTTCGACATCCCAGGCTCTGTTTGGACAGAAGTCAGCATTCATCTCCTTAAACGCACGGATACACACGTACCCCTT
This sequence comes from Malbranchea zuffiana, assembly GCA_039700045.1. Lineage (NCBI taxonomy): Eukaryota > Fungi > Ascomycota > Eurotiomycetes > Onygenales > Malbrancheaceae > Malbranchea > Malbranchea zuffiana. The sequence continues at coordinate 1,545,935 of JARUPO010000005.1, forward strand.
TTTCCTCTCAATCACCAACGACCCATCCCCTCTATACTTCACATCAGCATACATCTCCGCCACAAACTCCAGGCCCAAATCCTTCGCCGCCTTCTCCATATTCGTGCCCGCCAACCCAAACACCTTTACCCCCTTCGGAATCCCCTCCATCACAGCCCTCGCAGTATCATAGTCCCGACAGCACATCCCGTACAGCATCCCATGCGGCTTGACATGGTGCAGCGGCACGCCCGCGCGGTCTAAGAATCCCTTCAGAGCACCGACTTGATAGATCGTATTGGCAGTGAGCTCGGCGGGCGTGAGCTTCATTTCGCGACGGCCGAACCCCTGGAGATCCGGGAGACCTGGGTGTGCGCCGATTTTAACGTTATGTTCCTTGCAGGCGAGAACTGTTTCGTGCATGATTAGGGGATCCCTGGATGGTGAGATTTTAGCGTGGCCTTTTTAGGGCATTTGCTGATGGGAAAAAATGCGTGTAAACGTACGAGGCATGGAAACCGCAGGCGATGTTGGCATGGTCGATGAAGGGGAGCAAGTCGCTGTCTGGGCCGCATGTCCAGTTGCCGTAGCCTTCGCCCATGTCGACATTGATCATGGCTTTGTGCTTGATTGGACCCATGGTGAATAGTAATATGTCGATATGCAGTGACTTTGGAGATACAATGCGCGGGGATCGCAGTAGGGAGCAGTTGCGTCTAAAGTAATTGATCCAAGTTAAACAAAAGTACAAGTAGAGACCAAAGGTGGCGAAATCGCTTTCACCTCCCAAGAAGCAGCCGTCCTCATTTCCTTTCTATTAACCCCGATCCATCTTCAGTCTCAAAGCTCCGTATCCTATCCCGAAGTAGGGCCCATGACGTTTGCGCCGGAAACCGAAGCACTCATCAAGGAACAAAACGTGGAGAATGCTTGTCCCGCCCGCCTCGGCTCAGCGCGTCGGTTCGGATATCTTATCTCGAGCACGCGCCAATATCCGGATATCCGGCGTTCTCCGACCAACCTCGGACAAGCTCTAGGTGAGCACTAGGAGGTTCATCCGGGAGGGGTTTGAGGGCCTGGAGTAATGCGCGCCGTTCCTGAAAGAATGCTTGAGGGTGGGCCTTCGTTATCAGGTCCTTGGGGTAAAATGGGGAAATGTTCGCGGGGATAAGGCCGGGGAGATTCGATGGAGGAAGAGCGCCACGAATATTCTCAGATGATCAATTACATGCACGACAAAGTCTGAATCAAGATCGGGGATTAGGAACCTTATTACTCTGTTCGCAGTCTCTATCTACACTGCTAAAATGCCGTCCATCGCTAATACTCTCGTTCCGGGAGCCCTGACGGAGGCTGCTCCATCCCGCTCTCATGGAACATATCCTCAGGGCCTTCGACAATCCCCAGCGCCGGATACCACGGCACATCACTAAGAGACATAGCTTGGGAAGGTCGGAGCAGGTCCCACCACATCGTAAACGCTTCCGCATTGGTGTTCACGTTGTTGGCCTGCTCCGAGACATCGTGCTGAGAACTGAAGATCATGTCATGTGTGTTGCCTGGTCGCGCTCCCGAAAGTGGCGGTGGTACCACAGTGGCTGCAGAGAGCGTCGAGGGATCTGGGAATAAGGGACGTTCTGGGGCCTGGATGTTAGGTAGCCCTTCTGCTCCCGATGAACTGGCTCCTAGGTCTTGTGACTGAGCGGATGTGTGCTGTTTAGTTGTCGTGGCTAGGCGGGATTGCAGTCCGCTCGAGAGTCTGTCAAGGAGCTCACCCCAGCGGGTAGTAAGAGAAGTCTCGTCAATGACATGTGTGCGAAAGCTTGACGCAATGCCACTGATAAGACGCAGAGAAGTTGGAATATCTATTTCAGGGACGCCAGCAGCACAGGCCTAGCAAAACGCGTTAGATAAAAAGCCCCATCGCAGCGGTCAGCGCACGAGCAACATATTCATACCTTGAGAAGGAACAGCGCTGCGCCCAAAATCCTAGAGTATGAGCGGACCGGGATATACCTCATGTAATTATCCGGGATAAGCTCGTCTAGAACTGTCCTGAGGATTTTCTGAGCAGCTCTGACGGTCTGCGTCAGATGCTCTTCTTCGTCCTGTGGGGAGATGGCTTCTGCCTGGCGGCCATTATCGTAGTATCGTCGATTGATGACTGCTTGAAGGGCAACGCTATAGATACACAGGCGAACGTAGGCGTATTCAATTGTCAGAATTGAGCGTGCTTGTCTCGTCACTATGATAGTTAGATTCGGATGTATTGTTGTTGCCTTTTTGATGTGCTTACACTTCGCTTGGTCGAATTTGACAGAAAATTCCCGTGTCAGAGGCCGGAACGTTTGGAGAATATTCAGATACTGCCCACTACGAATTATTTCGTTCGTGTGACTATGGGATATAAAAAGGAGTTCGTTCGCTTGCTTCATTAGTACGGAAACCCGGTACCAGCATTCCGTCGTGTCATCTTTCTCCGTTCCGGGGCCTGGCCTCAGGGGAGAAGGTGTAAGCACACGCAAACCTAAAGCTCATTAGTATACTCGAGTCTTAGGGTGAAAAGGAGACGCGGAATTCGAACCTGGTCTTCCCGGTTGCTGTGTTGCGTATACCCAGATCAATTGCCTGAGACGGTATACACGCAGCCGCTCCAGTGGTATTTCCCTCACATTATAGCCGCCTTCATGAATAACTGAGGGCTGGCCCTCGTCAAACACTCCTATCTCCGTCGCCAACATAGACGCAGCAGAAAGCATTGAACGACCCAACCTATCTGATCGCGCTAGCCAGTCGTGCCCGGACTGCGATCCACGGTAGTACCCGCCTCCTGGTCCCTTTGGTCGCTGTGGCTTCTTCGCTTCTCTCAGCACAATGGATGTGGTGTCCTCGTCGATTGGAGGGAAATGCAATGATCGAGGATGCCAATCGAGGAGGATGAGGAGAGCCTCACATGTCCCCAGCGTCCGGAAGCCGTTTGACCAGTTACCCGGTAGCGAGTATTGTGAGGAAGGATCATAGTAGTCTGCGAGGGAGATGAATTCACCCACAAAATTGTCTTCGGACCAGAACAGACGTGATATCATCCCTTGTAAATACCGCCATAGTCTATCGTGCACGATATACGAGCGAGCAACAGCTGAAGGACCCGTCCATTGCCGGTAGCGAGACCCAATCACAAGCATGGTGACCGTCAGAATTGGTTCGTCCTCGATCAAAGCAGCGTGCTGCGAGTGCTCCTTGTAGCAATCCGGCACAACTGGGGAGAATGGAGCTTGGAAGTTGTAGAACTGGTCGACCATGTCCAGAGCCTCTTCTGCGGTGAACAATCCTCCTCGAACAAAGCGGACGTTGGACCATGCCTTGAGCGCCTGCAGTGTTTCCTCTGGCTTATGAGCTCGGACAGCTGCTGAATTCTCTCGAGCACTGGTCGAGACATATCTGCTCTGTGGTAATCCAGCGCTGACGTGTGGCGGTCCTGGGGTATTCAGATGGTCGCTATGTTCGCACGCTTCGGAGAGTAACGTCAAGGCATCGTGGTATGTTCGTGGATGGCCCTTGAGCAGCGCTGCAGCTGCGCGCCCGTTTTCAGGAAAAGGAGAGGCGGCCAAAGTTGCGCGTGGCTCATCGGCCGGTGGTGGTTGTGGTGAACTCGCCGTCGGACTTGCGCTATCATCACCTCGACTTATTCGACGTCTCTGTCTGCTGCTCTCACTCTCTGGCGACGCAACCCCTCGTTTAACCGCACGAATTGTCTCCTGTAAAGCGGCCGCTTTGCGGTTTCGCGACGATGCAAAGAAGCACTCGCGATCCTCTCGCCTACATCTGACGCAGGGGTACCTCGTCGGGTGGTCGAGGGACCCCAGCTCACAGCGGATCTTCTTCGTCCTACAGGGTTCACAGGCCTCCACCAAGATGCAGCTGTCAGTTTCCGACTACATGGACTCGGTAATCTCAACCCTGGTGTAAGCAGCACTCACCTGGTACACCCTTCGATGTCGAGGCGGAGCAGCAACGGACGCCATCGGATACTCGGATAAGTTACTCACGGCTCGATGTGCAGTTCTTCAGCCATCCGACAGTGTTATAATTAATTCTCCGGGCATCTCCCCATGGGCGGGCTCGACCACTAACCGAGACCAATATCCGGGCTATTCCGGCCAGTCGGATGCGCCACTGGAGTTGCGGGGAGAGTTCCTGGAGTTGGTTCCACTGTGGAGGTTAAGATATCTCCAAGATGGGGAAGAGAATATGGGGAAGGACGTAATGTTCTTCCCCGAGGTATTGGCTGAGCAGTTCTTAAAGATGCTGGCGGGCGCTGTGTTCAACTTCTCGACATCTGACTTCCATCGCAGTGCTTGAAGATGGAGAAACTGAAAACTTTGCTAGTTGCCAACCGCGGCGAGATCGCGGTGCGCCTCACCAAAACTGCTCAGTAAGGGGAAATAAACCAATGATACTGCACAGTTTCAGATAGCTAAGGTTGTTCAATCTAGTGCATTGGGAATTCGTGTCATTGCGATATACACGTCTGCCGATGCCACTTCGCGTCATGTCACAATCGCCGATGACGCTGTCCTCCTCGAAGGAGACGACTCAACAGCCTATACAGATGGGTTCGTTCGATCCTCCTTGGCCACCAAGTACTTGCTCTAATATGATCAAATCAAAGGGCCCAGATAGTTGAAATCGCACGCTCTCGCGGCGCAGACGCAGTCATTCCGGGGTATGGCTTCCTTTCGGAAAACACAGACTTTGCCCAAGCAGTTGCAGACGCCGGACTGGTATTTGTCGGACCAAGGCCGGATGCAGTCGAATCCTTTGGCTTGAAGCATCGTGCCCGTGAGATGGCTGTAGCGGCTGGTGTGCCCATTGTCCCCGGTACCAAGGGCCTTCTCACTTCAGCGGAAGACGCCGTAGCAGCTGCTGGACAGCTAGGATATCCTGTGAGTTGACTGAAGTTCATTAGGCGCCCATATACCTAATATTGGAGTTAGGTCATGTTGAAAGCTACTGGTGGTGGAGGTGGTATGGGCCTGAAGATTTGCAACTCTCCGGAGGAGGTGCAAGAATCCCTTGCCCAAGTCCAATCCAGAGGACAGACTCTGTTCAAAAACGCTGGCGTTTTTATGGAGCGATATTATCCTAAAAGCCACCACATTGAAGTTCAGGTATTTGGTAACGGGCAAGGGGCTGCTATACATTTCGGTGAGCGTGAGTGCTCGATTCAGCGGAGACACCAGAAGGTCGTTGAAGAGTGTCCCAGCCCGTTCGTGGAGAAACATCCAGGTGAATATTGAATCTTGAGCCTACGATTCTAGGGCCGCACAAGCTGACTATTACAGGCCTCCGGGAACGGTTAACTTCCTGTGCCGTCGCCCTGGCAGAGTCCGTCCGGTACGGATCCGCGGGGACCATCGAATATCTCGTCGACGACGAGAGTGGTGATTTTTTCTTCTTGGAGATGAACACCCGGCTCCAGGTTGAGCATGGTATTACCGAACAATGTTATAATGTCGACCTCGTCAAACTCATGCTCCAGCAAGCCGACAGAGAGCTTGCTGGACACGGTGGGCTAGACGGAGCGAGTCTAAAAGCTCTTCAGCCGGTCAATGGACCTCAAGGGGCGTCTATCGAGGTGCGATTGTATGCGGAAAATCCGGCACGAGATCACGCCCCATGTCCTGGCCTACTTCAATATGTCGAGTGGAAAGAAGTCCCCGGTACTCGCATTGACACTTGGGTAAGCACCGGCGCTCGAGTGTCGCCATATTATGGTAAGCCTGGATATCCAACGCCCTGGACTAGAGAATGATGTGCTAACCCAACCAAGATCCGATGATTGCAAAGGTGATGGTGCATGCTGCCAATCGCCCTGAGGCAATTAAGAACTTGAGCCAAGTCCTCTCACAATCGTCCATCTGCGGGCCTCCCACCAACCTCGACTTCCTGCTAGGGATTATTGAATCAGATGTATTTGCCACTGGCATTACTCTGACGAATTTCCTGGAAAGCTTCCGCTGCGACCCTGCTGCGATTGATGTTATCTCCCCAGGTGTCTACACGTCTATCCAGGATCATCCGGGTCGTCCTCAGGCAGGCATGGGAATCCCACATGCAGGTCCAATGGTAAGTGTGGTCCGTTTGGTGGTTCAAGCATTGTACTGACACATAGGATTAGGATCCGCTCGCATCTCAAAGTAAATACATACCATCGTGTTATCCCCGCTGACAAGAACTAACGTATTCCCTAGTCGCCAATATCTTGGTTGGAAACCCAAGATCAACCGAAAGTTTGGAAATCACATTGAAGGGCCCAGAGTTGCGCTTCCTTGCCCCGGCCGTTGTCTCTCTTTGTGGTGCCCCTATGGAGTTCACGATCGATGGCGAGGACGTGCCAATGTGGACGAAGCTAGCAATCAAACGCGGCCAAATTCTATCTGTTGGCAAGCTTTTGAAAGGTGGCTGTAGGTCCTATCTTGCTATTAACGGAGGCTTCCCTTCAATGTAAGTGTGTCACATTTCACATTCTTGCCGTCGGGACGTTCTAACATTCCCAGCGCGCCATATTTCGGTTCAAAATCTACGTCCCCCCTCTTTGGGCTTGGTGGATATCAGGGTCGCCAGCTTGCCGTAGGGGATATGCTTGCAATCACGAAATCAGTCCCAGAGATTGATCGATCTGTATCGATTCCTCCTCATTTGATTCCGGAGTACGGAACTCATTGGGACATCTTCGCCATGGTTGGTCCATATGACGAAGGATACATTTTATCGGACGATATTGACACCATTTATAACACAACATGGTATGTTTCCAATTGTCAATCATCGCTGTTGGCAGCAGCTGATGTCGTGTAGGAAAGTCTCGCACAACGCAACGAGAGGTGGTATCCGTCTTATCGGGCCAACACCCAAGTGGTCAAGATCCGACGGCGGCGAGGGTGGCGCCCATCCAAGCAATCTGATCGAGTACGGATATCCGCTAGGCACGCTCAATTGGACTGGTGACGAGTAAGTTGACTCGCTGTATAAGCAGTCTCACTATTACTGCTAATAACCTCTTAGCCCGGTTATCTTCTCCATGGACAGCCCTGATTTGGGTGGTTTCGTTTCTTCAACAACCATCGTCAAGGGCAGTATATGGCGTATGGGCCAGCTCAAATCAGGCGATACCTTCCAATACCGCAGGGTCTCGCTAGACGATGCCCTGAGAATAAGAGCCGAGCTTGACAATCTTCTGGATGATATCGAAGCATTCGTGGCAGGGAGCTTGAAGACAGAAGATATCAGGGCCGTTGATCATGCGGCCACTCCAGCGTCGACGAATGATCCACGATCTTGGGGCAAAGCCGTCATCCAGGAAGATATTATCGACGATACGGGCTTAAATATGACGTTCAGACAGGTATAGTCATCCGTTTGCATTGGACCTAGTCAACCTTACTTACCTGACCTAGGGAGGCGATGACTTCCTGTTGATCGAGTACGGCGATGGCAGTTTCAACCTAAACCACCGATGCCGTGTCACTGCGTTAAACAATGCCTTGAGATCTGAAAGATCCTTCAAAGATATCATTGTCAGTACCATTGGGTGCTGCAATTGTGAGTTGCTTTTCTTTTCATTATCACGGCCACAGCCGATCTAATTTTTGATATTTAGCCTTACTGGTTCACTATGATGGCCGCAAGCTCTCCCCCAGGCAACTCATCGAATATTGCCAGGCAGTGCAGAACAATATGAAAGACCTCACCAAAATGACAGTCCCCAGTCGCCGTTTCCGACTCCCAATCTGCTTCGAGAGCAAGGCCCAGGATGATGCGATTAAGCGTTACATGGAAACCCAGCGGCCCTATGCCCCTTACTTGCCAGATAACATGGATTTCGTTGCCAGAATCAACGGCTTGAAAAAGGACGAACTGCTGAACATTTTCGTAACCGCTGACTTTATGGCGATATCTGTGGGCTTCTTTTGCTGTGATACTATCTGCCTTCCAATCGACCCGAGACTCAGATTGACCTGCCCAAAAACGAACCCCAGCCGGGTTTATACGCCTGCGGGATCCGTGAGCTGGGGAGGTTCGTGTATGAAGTAAGTCCTAATATGAACCGCCAATGTCCAAATAACAATACTAATCAAAATGTAGTATTTACCCTGCGGATGCACCAGGCGGGTATCAACTCACCGGTCAGACCATCCCGTGCTTCGATCAGCTCGGCGTCAAACCTGGCTTCTCACCGACTCAGCCAGGCATGTTCCGTGACTTTGATCAAATCACCTACTATCGTGTCAGCGCCGAAGAACTTGAGCGTGACCTTGCCCTATACTCCTCAGGCCGATATGAGTTCCAATTCGAAGAAACCACCTTCGACATGGCGGCTCATAACAGGATGCTTGTCGAGACTCGCGAGGAAGTCGCCGAGTTCAAGAAGCGACAGGCCGTTGCACAGGCTGAAATGTTGGTATTAGAACAAGAGTCAATGGCGCGGTGGATAGCCGAGAAGGCGAAGAACCAGGTTCCAGTCGATGAGGTTGAGACGCTCCGCCAAAATCCTGATATTCTGTCGATGGATTCGCCGCTCGATGCGAACGTGTGGAAGGTGACCGTTGCAGAAGGCGATGTTATCGCGGCGGATCAGGTCGCGACCATCCTCGAGGCCATGAAGATGGAAATCAATGTCCGGCCTAAGAGCAATCCTGGAAAGGATGCGGATAAGAAGTATAAGGTGGTGAAGATTCTGGTGCAGCCGGGCGGTATGATTAAGGCAGGTGATGTTATCATGTTTTTGAGGGAAGCGTGAGCTTTATAGTTCCGAGATTCCATTTTGTTTGTATATCTATAATTATCATGATATCAGTCTTTTGATACTCCATCGCAACTCCTTTGCACCCAGCTTGCCCTTGTGTCAAGGTTCATCGAATTGCAGAACAAGATGTTGAATAACAGAATAAGGGACTCTGCACCTAAGGAATTCCTTTTGGTGCAGTGGTTTCCAGTTCAATACAAAAACTACCTGCAGCCACGATCTTGTCTTATCTTATCGGATGTTGTGTCGGATCTTATCTGATCTTGGGTGTCCTCGCGACTTTTTGGCGACCTCGTGGAAATTCGTCGGCCGTAAATCATGCATGACATTCCCAGAGAATTCGCGTCACGACTCGAGAAAAAGCCGGACGATCACTGACTCGGATTCGCCCTCCACTCAAGGCGTCAATTCCTCCCCCTTCCAAAATATTCTTCGCCAAGTGCCCCTGCGGACGCTATTAGCCTGGGTCAGTCACACGTACGAAAGGCATTCAAGTTTCCACGCGATGAACACGATGGAACTCGGCCAAGGAGCCTGAGTCTCGAGGATCGGAACGATTGGCATGATCAACCGTTCTTGACAATGCCTCAACAGCCTCTTCTCGCGCGCAAGCTTGGTGCGGCTGAACGCTGCAACCCCTGCCAATTGTCCGAGGTCGCTAGTTATTTTAGCGCTGGCCGAGAAATGAAGCTCGGCTCTCAAGGCTTTCATTGCACCCAGAGCCCGAGAGAATGGGGAGGCAAGATTTGAGGGCTGCGCGAAGACACCAAGCAATACGGAGCGAGGAGACATCTGCGAGCCCCATAATGGCGCTGTTTACGGGTCGATCAGCGGCACCGGCGCACCCGCTCCCGGGCTCTTGCTCGTGGAAAACCCGCTGAGACAGCCGCCAAGTCTAACTACCAAAGTGGCCGCCTGAGCTTTCGGCCGTATGAAAGCTCTGCACAGGAAGTTTCCAGCCTGGGAGGCCATTCCACGTTGTCGAAAGCACTGAAACTAGGATTATGAGCGGATATATAATGCCTCCTTTGACTCGGACAATGGCGAGACATTCGGGAAATAAATTTTCATCAAATATCTCACGATGCAGTGGTTCAGTTTGCCTTCGTTTTATCTTTCTATCGTGATAGGAAGCGTTGGGGGTTTCGCATATTCGCCCTCGCCACCGTTATGGCCTCTCCAGTCATTCAAGACGGCAAAGTTTCAACCGCCGTTCTGCAATGTGACCAAGAGCGGCCAAACCGAGCCAGGCTACCTGTTTCTGGGGCCCCTAGATCGAGTGAGAAACGCAACAGCCCCTCTCATCCTCGACGATGATGGCCAGGTCATCTGGAACGGTCCACCTGATGCAAACTCGCTTCGAGCGCAGACTCTGAATGGCGAACCGGTGCTTACTTACTGGTCTGGCACACCAGTCGAGGGTTATGGTTATGGCTCAATTCATATCCTCAACCAGGCATACGAAGAAGTTGCAAAGGTCACCCTGCCTCAGACGACGGAGGATAAATTCGAGACTGGCCTTCCCAATCGGTTCCCTTCCTACATTGATTCCCACGAAGATACAATTACAAAGGATGGGACAATGCTCGTCATCGCTGTCAATAACACGCAAGCCGACCTCTCTGCTATCGGGGGGCCGAAAGACGGCTGGGTTCGAGACGGGCTGATTTACGAAATTGACATCAAGTCGAACAAGGTCGTTTTTCGCTGGAGCGCTACGGAACATATCAAAGACCTACCGCCAACAGATGCCGAGCTACCGTTCAAAGGTGGCCTCAATTCGACTGTTCCGTGGGGTCTTGCGCATCTGAACTCCGTTGTCAAATATGGTGACTTGTACCTGGTCTCGTCCCGAGGAACATGCAGCATTCTGCTAATCGATAAGAACGGTAATGTGGTCTGGAAGTTACATGTATGCGGTCTTTACCCTGTACGCAATAGTAATATGCTAACAGTGCGGCCACAGGGGCAAAATGGCGGAAATTTCAAGCATGGGGTTGGAACACGCTTCTGCTATCAGCACACAGCTCGCATCACGAGACAAGCCGCCAGCAACGTTACGATTCAGCTTCACAATAACGCAAACGCGCGCTGGGTTTCAGAAACCACCCAAACCACAGGGCTCGTGCTCGACCTTGACGTAAAAACCAAAAAGGTATATCTAGTCCGAGAACTTTGGGACCCAACAGATCCTGTATATGCGCAATCGCAGGGAAGCTATCAAGGCCTTGAAAACGGAAATGCCCTCCTAGGGCACGGTTCCGTTCCTAAATTCAGAGAATTCGATGCAGAGGGCGCAGTTGTGATGAGTGCCGTATTTGGCTTCGATAACCTCATGTCTGCCTATAGAGTCTTCCGCAGCCCCTGGGTTGGAAAGCCTAAGACAAAGCCTCGTGTTGTTGCCTGTCTTGAACAGGGGAAAACGGCTGTGTACATGAGCTGGAATGGCGCTACGGGTGTTGATTCATGGGAAATAAGCACCGGTTCCGGAGGGAGAAGCCTAAAGAAACTTAAGACAGTGCCGCGAGCAGGATTCGAAACTAGAGCTGAATTCGTGGGAGTTTTAAAGTCCGTTGCTGTCAAGGCTGTGGGAGGTCCTAATGGCGGTGCTAGCTCCGAAACTGTCAAGGTTGGTGAAGGTTGTTGATCATCTTCCCCTGAGCTGGTTGCTTGTTCTCTACCGCCGAGGGACGGGTCTGGGTTTGGGTTCTCTCAAATTTTTCGTCTTTCTTCTTTATGCTATGTTGCTTTTCTTAGATGCTTGAACTGTTTTGTTATACCCTTGCTCTACATTTATCAATCCTTTCTGTATTATACATGTACTATGTATAGCTGCTTGCTAGACTGGACATGAGCAAGTGGCTGATTCCCGACATTTCAGAATCGCCTCGCATGCGAAATAATTCGTGGTTAAGTATCAGCAGCTTCAAGCGCGTGCCATGGCAGCCTTTCCTGATGTCTGGTGTGGATGACGGGGGTGGTTAATTAGGGGCAGGGGCCAGTGCTGCCCCTATTTTTAAGCTTCGCGTGCCTCTGGTTTCCAGGGGCGAGGTCCCGAAATCCAGTTAAAGGCTCCCCGTAAAGCCGCCCCGCAGAAATCAAGATGCACCATGACATCATCTGCCAAGACCCGAAGAAAGCCTCGGGAAAATTCTTCCGAGTCCCGAATCTCGGGTGGACTTCGGCGACTGTTTTCAACATCACGACTCGGATGCAAAGCAATTCTGGATCGATGCTTCTGGCTTTGAAGTATCTGGTCAAGCTCGCCACCGATGAAGCCTGAGCCGAGTTTTTAATCTCCTAGTAACTGGAAAACCAACACCTTTCCGTGCTGCTTCTGCCCCGCTACCCCTGAACGGTTTCTTGATTCCAATTCCTGAACTGTCATCTAGTATTGTATATTCTCGACAATGCGCACCAGCGGAAGATCCGTTGTGAAACATGTCAGACTTGTCAGGTATCCCGAGGCATCTCCGCAGTCCAGGAGATGAGGGATACAGGACTCCTATGGTTGAAGACGTGGAACGAGACGCCGCCGCGGGGTTTCCTTTTCCCTTCGATGATTCTGCGGACGAGCTTGCTCGCATTCCCACTGTAGTTTCGCAGTTTCGCCAGCGCTCGAACTTGGAGAATAGGGTGCAGACCAATGGCAGCAGTAGACCTCCAGGCGATACCAGCATCATGAACACGGGGTCTCCGCTCCGCCCGATGGTGAGCTTGTCAAGTCAGCTTTCCTGGAAGGAAAGAATCCGCCATTTTACGTGGGCCTATTTCACCTTGACAATGGCTACGGGAGGATTGGCAAATGTCCTCGACAGTGGTGGGTGCTATGGCCCTTGCAATCGCTCATAATATGGTCCAAATGGAGTTAACGATGATCCAGTTCCGTACCGATTCACAGGCCTACGCACGCTTGGACTGATAATCTTTCTTGCAAATATTCTTTTATATGTTGTCATAGGGGCTTTGTTAGCTCTACGATTCTATTTGTTCCCATATACGTTCCGAACGTCGTTTCTTCATCCCACCGAATCGTTGTTTGTGCCCGCAGCTTTTGTTTCGTTCGGCACCATCTTGATCAACGTATCTCAGTATGGCATTCCGTATGCGGGCGCCTGGCTCGAGAATGTCATGGTGGTCTTGTTCTGGTTTGATGCTGCATTGGCAGTAGTGGCATCTGCGGGAATATACCTTGTATTGTTAGTTATTACTTCGGATTTCCTGCCCCTAATTACGGAACTAACACATGCACAGATGGTCAACACAAACTTTTACAATTGCGCAAATGACCCCCATTTGGATTTTTCCAGCCTATCCGTTGTTGATTATCGGGCCCCATGCCGGAATCCTAAGCGGCCTACTCCCGCAGAGGGACGCTCTGCGCGTTATTATTGGAGGTACCACGATACAAGGAATCGGCTTCCTCGTATCTTTGACGGTATATTCGGCTTTCATCTATCGGTTGATGACCCAGAAATTGCCAAGAGAGAACCTGAGACCGGGAATGTTTGTTTCAGTCGGGCCCAGCGCCTTCACTGTAGCGGCTCTTGTCAACATGGGAAGCAATGCGTCCGCAGCTTTCCCGTCGCACTTTATGGGCGATGGAGAGTTGGCTGCTAAAGTAGTTTGCATTATTGCTAATTTTTCCTCACTTTGGCTTTGGGGGTCTGTATAATCTTAACCCCTATTGATATGCTCTTACTAACTTGAGATTCAGACTAGCCATCTTTTTTTTCTTCATTGCGGTATTTGCACACTGGTCAACTGTAGGCCATGCATCTATGGTCTTTTCCATGACTTGGTTTTCCTTCGTCTTTCCGAACACCGCCCTGGTAACTGCCACGTTCGCCATTGGTAAGGCCTTCTCAAGTGAGGAAATTCAAATTGCTGGCTGTGCGATGACTATCCTCTTATTCCTCATCTACTTTTATGTCGTCTTTATGATGGTCCGGGCGATTGTCCTCCGACATATCCTTTGGCCACAAAAAGGCGAAGATAAGGACGAGGGCGGCTTTAAAATCAAAGACATCCAACCGGATGCTCCTGATGTGGCTCCAGATTGAACAATGCAAGGAGAATTTCTGCGAGATTCGTGGCTTTAACTATGGACCTTCCACCGCTTTGGAAATACGTTAAGGAGAGGGGCCAAAGAGCATCTCTGCTGCCTGAAATCATTAACAAACTGTCTTCTGCTCAGATCGCGCTTCCATTATCCCTTACTTCGAAACGGAAAGGGAAATCAAACAACCCGCCTTACTTTCCCCGTCTCGACCTCATAAATCCAACCAGATATCGGAATATCAGGGGTGACCAAGGCGTTGTCTTGTAGCCAGCTCACGTCCTTCTTCACAGCATCATCCAATTCTGGAAAAGGTTGGAAATCAGCCAAGGCATCCAAGCCTTCTTTAACGCCAGGATGCGTGAGATTTCCCTCGACCACAGCCCGCGCATCTTCGTTGGTGAAGGTCAGCATCCCGCATCCGGTATGCTTGACCAGGAGTATTTCCTTGGTTCCGAGCAGCTGCTGCGAAATGACTATCGATCGGAGGGCATCTCGGGCATTTCCTCCCGCGTTCCGAATGACGTGGGCGTCGCCGAGAGCTATTCCGAACGCTGCTGCCGGGTCGACGCGAGCATCCATGCACGTCACTATAAGTTGTCAGCTTCTGTCTAGAGTGGATGGATCGATGCGATCTCTTCACGTACCGACGAGATATTGCTTCGCGGGAGGGAGCGCAAGGTCGCCATCTTTGAATTGCCCAGCATACTCAGCGTTTTTCTGCGCTAGATTTTGCTGGATCAATGTAGCCATTCTTTTCGTTCGAGTGCTCCAATTCAGTTAGATTTGTCTGAGGCTCGAGTTATTTGTAGAGGTTCCTCCTTCAATCCTACTCTACTGCCTCTGGTTATTTGGAGATCTATATATCTATAATGCCCCTCATTCAATTCATGGGAGCATATCGGTTTGGGTCATCACGCAATTTTAGCCTTGGAGACATTTCTAGCAGTGATTGGTCTATTTCTTGACAATGACATCTCGCCAGCACGAATCGCAGTCCTGAAATATCGCATCACCATCATTGACCAAAGGCGCTCTCTCGAGGCCAAAGCGCTACTCTTTTCCTTCGCCTGTATATTCCTTTCTCGGTATTCACGTCTATTTGTACGTTTCTCCATAAAGCTATGCGTTGATATAGTCTAGATACAGAACGAGTACCGGCCCATCGGCCCTCCTTCGACTGGTTTCATGATTTGGATAAACAGTCAACGGCGATAAGCTACCTTTCAGGCCGGATGCACGATAGTCTCTTTTATGGAACACTGACATCATCATACGAGTCTCACCACAAGTAAACACTGGATGAATAACCGGCAGAAAGTGTTAATGTATGGTACTGGGCCTCTGGGGCATATACCCTCTACTGCCGCAGTAAGGTGAGCAGCCCTAACATGCATTCCCTGGTTACACTCTCCTACCGCGATTCCACCAGCCCCTTCGAACCCCAGAGCTTGCGAACCCATGTCTCGGCGAGGTTTGCATTATGGATCAGGAGATGACCGTTCCGTCAGTCAAGGGGTCCCAGAAGACTAGGCAATGCCTCCACTCCCTGATCCTAAGGCCTCGCTTCAGCTGCTAGCCTATTGTTAGCTGGGCTTTATACTGTAGGCGAAGGGCGGAGAAGAGACGGATAGAAGGAGGCACATCGAGAAAATGAGTGCTCAAAGCGACCAGCGTATTCATACCTAGTAGAAACAGCACCATTCCACGGAGCGATCCTATCAATTCTATCCTTAGTAGGCGGGAGCACTTCATGATCGGATCATATGCGGACCGCCTGCGAAGCTGGCGCGAACTTGCGAGCATCTTCTACGTTGGAGGCTACCGTGCTCATCGCGTCCACCGACGCCACGGAAAGTAAGGATGGTGGACCAGTGATTCTCCTCCTCGTTGTCATCCGCCGGGGCCATCATGGATGATGACAATCTGACCTTTAGCCGACTTGTGCAAAAGGACCTGTGCCGTTGCACTCGTGTTCCAAATTCGTTGCCCGCTTCCGTTCGTCGCGATTCCGTGGTAAATTTCCAAGCCCATCATAAATTGTTAGGTCGTCCCCGTAAGCCCAAGTATTTAGCTGCTGTATAAGAATGTGGCCTGCCGATTCCTTTGACACAGTGGTACCATATTCGCGACAGTCGAGGAGGCAGCAAGAACTCGTAATGCCAGGAGCATCACCTCAACTGACAATGATACAAGGAAGCGTCGAAGGTATGGGGCTAGTGGGGAAGCCATCCCTGAGAAGAGGAGTATAAAGAGAGTCATCTGGAAAAGGGCGTAGGAAGAAACAATGCGATGAAACAATCAAAACCTCGGTCAAGATGCTTGTCAACGAGGGCATCAGAACATGCAGTGAATGATATAAGCAAATCAACCCCTATGCTTTCCCACTTATAAAAGTCAGCTTGCTTTCGACCCTCTGGGCAGGATGCAAGAGACAGCGGCCAATCCTCTGATAGCAGGTTTCTGAGCCCAAAATTTCAGCCCATTTGCCCAAAACAAGCTGGCATTGAGAAAGTTTCTGGATGAGGCATCTCAGAACAGCCAGTCATCCCGCACAATGCACGGAATCTCCATATTCCTGCCTGAGACGCGGCGTGATCAGCAAAGCGGAAAAGGCAAAAATTCACCGCTCAAAAACAGGAGCCTCGCCGCTTCGACAAATCCGTCTTCAAATCCAACAACGCGGACATCCTTCGGCCTTTCGTCCATTTCCATGGAATCCACTCGGAAAAGAAGGGTTTGGTTCAGAATTTCGCCCCATCGGCCCGGGAGGTTGGACGCCGGACGGTGACCCCGTTTTCGAGGTCAGATTTCCATATCAACTGAAGACTTGCGCATAAGCGAAGGGCGCGCAGATCAATGCAGCAGATCGCAGATCATGCATCGGTAACTTAACGTTTGGCTTATCGGGGCGGGAGCTGTCGAATACATATCAACTTGCCAGCTCCCTGCGGCGGTGGCTGGCTGGAGGTGTTCCTGCGGTCTTTGCAGATTTCGAAAGTTTGGCAATCTGGTGCCTGGCCTAGGGGAAAAGGCTGCGAGCATTTCTGGTAGGACGGAGTATTTGCCGCCGACTTGCATCAGGAAGAAGAGATGTTGTTCCGGTGTACCGTTCGATGTGTGAAGTTGAGTGGTGATGAAATTTTGGGACAGAAGCCATTTGTGATCTGATCATTTCGTCCTCTCCGGCGTTTGGTTCAGTGGTATCATACCCCTTCGCGTTGGGGTGGTCGAAGGACAAAAATATTCAATTGGCGGTAATTGAAATGATCCAACTCCCCATCTACCTATACCAACCCGCTATATGCACAAAAATAATAACAAGATGAAAGCCGTAGACATGAAGGGAAGACAAAAGAACCCAACCGCACAAAAGTATATACAACTAAGCTAACCAATTGCTCATATATTCGGTGAGAGCTGATCGTACTTGACACACCACTCGACACTGCCCACACTAGCTTGCAGGAAGTTGCGCGCCTCGAGACCAAACCATACACGTAGCATCGACGTATCTTTGAGGAGTGTTTTGTCGGATCTAAGTTGGCGTAGAATCGGGAGGGCGCTATAAAGAGAGGTTAGTGGTTGGAAAGCCAAAGGCGATGGTGAAGACATACCTCTTGAATAAGTCTAGATCAGGATCTAGACTCCTGCCAATACCCTCTAGCAATAGGATGGAAATAACGACGTTGACGAAATCTCCCTCAAGCCGCACATGATGTGCCCGTACTAGCGATAGAACCTGACTCAAGATATCACCAATCTTAACATTACCCAGTGCAAATGTTCTTCCCTTCACGCCGAGGACTAGGTGCTGCATTTTGAGGGCGAAGATTTCACCATCGAGGACGCTCTCCGGCTGTCTGGATCGCTCAACCATTAGATGTCCCGCTTTGTACCCGTCGAACTCTGCAATCGCGCGGAACAGGTCTAGAAAGTTGCGCCGATTCGTATTATTCAGCTGCGTCACAAGTCCAGTATCGATGAAAATTAGCTGCGGCCTATAGCCCTCTGCATCCAGTTCCTGGAGGGCATGCTTCCACGCGACGGGGTCCTTCTCGTGAATTAGAACCCGGGATAGGACCTTGCCAAGTTCGTCGGATTGCTGAGCCTGCTTCGGAGTGGTCTTGGACTGGTGGCTTTTTAAAGATAGATCCAAGTGCCCTGGCTTGTAGAATCGGACCATTATATTACCAGGATGAAGATCAGCATGGACAAAGTTGTCAATCAGGAGCATATGTAAAAACGCATCGAGGCCTTCATGCGCAATTTCCTGCTCGAAGACTCCTCCGCCGTTTTCGAGGAACAAGTTCAGTGGAATTCCCTGCGCATATTCCTCGACCAATACGTGGCGGGTCGTATATTCCGAATAGGGGTAAGGAAAGGACGCAGTCGTTCGTGATTTAAAATTTTCACGGAAGAGGCAGAGGTTTGTTGCTTCTATCCGTAAATCCATCTGCAGTTTCATCATTTCGCCAAATTTCTCCACCTCATCAGGCAAAGATAGCCACTCCATGGTTGGAATTGCATCAATAAGCCTCGCAAAGAAGGCCATTATGCGGAGATCTCTACGGACAACCCTCTCCACCCGGGGATGCAGCACCTTGACAGCCACATATGACGAGGGCACCCGCAAAGGGGTGCTTTTCACCAGAACGTCGACATTCTTGCGAACCCTCTCACGTAGTTTGACCGGTCCGCCCATCTCAGACGGACGGGTAAGGTCAGGCCTAAGTTTTGCTTTGTATACCTGGGCAATGGCGCCAACACCCAGGGGAGTCTCATCGAATTCTTCAAATATATCCTCAAACGGAAGCCCATTGAACGCCCTGCGTATTATTCTCTTTGTAACCCGTAACGAATGCGCGGGCGCATGGGAATGAAGTGATGACATCAGTGCGCATAGCTCAGGCGGGAATATATCTGTTCGCGACGCTGCCCATTGGCCAAGCTATACAAAGGCAAACAGTTAGCAAGAGGCAATTAGTCCCGATAACCGGAAAATTCCAATCCAGAAAAGCCCACCTTGATAAACGCCGCCCCAGCACGCTCCATTGAAGACACCAGAAATGCATACCACCACAAACTCCCCGTCCTCTCATTATCCCGATCCTTCAACCTGCGCCCAAACCAAACAGCCGGAACCGTAACGATAACCGGAACGAAAATAACCACAAGATGCAGAAATCGCATTCCTGTCGCAACAAGCTCAAACACATACTTGTCAAGGAATATATATATGCGCCGGACCGTCCTCTCGAGTGGGCCCGCGTCTTCCGGTATCCTCTTTCTGATCTCCTCGCGGGAAGCCGAGAGCATTTCCAGCTCGCCCGTTGTGTCCTCATATTGTCCGTTTTCAGCTAGTTCGAAGAACGCGGCGGGTGTCAAGGAGGCGGCGAGAAGGACGGCGCCTAGGACCGGAGAGCGCCTCCATCTTCGGGCCCATGTGTGTCGCCAATCCCACTGAGGAGAGGATCGGTAGAAGGGAGTAGTGGAGGAGGAATGGAAGTATTTACAGCGTGGGGTGTTTCGTGGGAAGCTTCGGAAGAATTGACGATTGAGGCAGAAGCGGCCGGCGGCGAAGGCCGGTTTCATGTTCCCCTGAGAAAAGAGCGGTAGTGGCTAGACATCAATGAA
This sequence comes from Malbranchea zuffiana, assembly GCA_039700045.1. Classification (NCBI taxonomy): domain Eukaryota; kingdom Fungi; phylum Ascomycota; class Eurotiomycetes; order Onygenales; family Malbrancheaceae; genus Malbranchea; species Malbranchea zuffiana. The sequence continues at coordinate 1,565,419 of JARUPO010000005.1, forward strand.
GGTATTAACAATAAGGGTATTAAATAGAAGAACGTCAATGAAAAGGGAGGAATTGATCGAGTCTTGCGAGAAGTTGGTTTGCCATGAAGTTATTACGTCGGATCGCCGAGGAGCTTCCGATGGTCTTGGCACCGCTTCTCCTGACTGACGTCGTTCGTCAGAGCAACTACTCGACAATACATATCGGAGCTCCTGGATAACGGGCTGACAACTCTCGTTGATACGGGATTATAGCTTATTGCGCTTATTGCCGTTTATCGTATCGGCCGTTAATGCATTTTCTTTTGCATTTTGTCCTCCTCGCAGCGTCTTCGACGACACAGCCAAACGTTTGCCCGAAATGCAGCTTAAGGGATCGCTCGGGTGTAACGATATAGTACTCCTTGCAGCATGTGATTTCATATTATTTTACTTGAAGAACCATCAATGCCACGGGTAAATATACGGCTAGAGTCAGGCTCGAACGCACCTTGAGCCGATTATCATCCTCCGCATAACCAGCCGGGAATCCTTCGGCCCAATTACTTCCCCTTGGAGGAACGTCAGCTATATCGAACATAGGACTTCGAAAAACAGCCGTATGCTCTCGTTAGAAGGCCGAGACTACAGTCAAGCCTCGAGAGTTGCGCAACGGCAGGATGGCATGTCACAATCGGTTGGACAAGCGCAGGCAGAAGTCACCTGTTAAAGAAGACATCATATTCTAATAATAGGTACAGCTGCTATTGCATATACACCAAGTATCACGATGAGCGGCAGTCCGCAGAGGCGTGTGCACGAGGCGACCTTAAGATTGAGCGTTGATGTTGTGATAGCCAGTGGCCTGCAAGGCCTTGAGAGGAAAATCGGCGGGGAGGTAACATCGCCTGCAGTGTAAGATATCTTGTGCAATAAACAGTTCAGGTAACATGGTATCGATGTTTCAACGGTAGAGGTAAAAAACAAGAGTATAAGTAGAAGAAATCAGGGGCACACGCCTTGAGACGCCCATAGCGATCAATCGGCCCAATGGAACACAGATCGAAGAAAGTCAGGCCAGGTAGGAAAATAGAAACGGGGAAACAACGGCAAGACAGAGGGAGTTAAACGGAGAAGTCTATCATACATAAGATTAAGCCGCATAGCCTTCTTTCTATTCGTATTAACAGTACTTAAGAAAATTGGAAAACAAGCCAGCCAGGGAAATCATCGAAAGAAATATGTGCGTTTTATATAGACCAAGCAGAACCCCCCGAAATATTCCCAACAGATTGGCCTGAAGCCCAAGCCATCCGATGAGAATGCAAACCACCATCCAAGATCATGCAGGGTATTGCAGACTCCGTCTCGCGGATAAGGAAGATAAAGAGGATGTCCTCGACTCTGACGGTCCACATCATATCAAGTAGCTTCGGAAAATGCCAGGGAGAAACAGAGAAAGTGCGATCGAAACGAGGGCTGAAATGACAACCGTCCATCCCATGAGAATCTTTTTCGTAGTGCTGGTCTTCTTCCAGCCGTGTCCAGCACGGGCGGGTGACGGGAGGAAGTCTAGAGAAGCGGCGCCGGCCATCGAAGTCGTAGCGATGAAGAACGGGAGATTTCGGAAACGGGGAGCGTAATAGTTGCCGATAAACTTCATTAGCCACCCGTCTTGTGCCTGTAAGCGAGTAGTCGCTGCTGCCACCCTGAAGACGTGCTTTGCGCGCGGAAGTTGACTTTTGTTGAAGGTTGCGAGCATCTTTTGAACCTCCTGACTTGTGGGTTTGCCAGGTCGCTTCATAATCAATAAGCTGCGGAGCGCATTTGTCAAGGATGCCACATTTTCTATCGCAATGTTCGCTCCTTGGCCAATATTCGGGGTCATCTGTCATATCGGTCAGCGCCTCAAGTCTCCAGTCGTACTTCAACAGAGGGAGAGGTTCGGACCTTGTGGATACTATCACCGATGCACACCATGTTTCCGAAGGTCCAGGTGCGGAAGACGTTCTCTTCCAACGCTGTCATTGAGAAGGATTCTCGAGTATCCCACATCTGGCCAATTGTGATTCCATTCAAAATAGGTACGTCTCTGAGCTGATCACACAGAGCTGAGGCATCCGCTTCCGAGTAACGAGGAATATCGGGGTATGTGTATTTTTTGCCCAGTTTCCGCATTAAGAACCAAAATAGCTGATCGTCTTTATTGCAGGCGGCAATTATTGAGTATCCCTGGTAGTTGCAGGCGAGCAGCTCTCCGACGTTAAACCCACGTATTCTCGATATTCCGAATGTACAAGAGTACTCGACTTGCATGCCTTTACAAACCATCGGCGAGGGTCAGCTAGTCCCAGTAACTGAAAAGGCCCGCCATATTGCCAGTGTGCACTCACTTTCTTTTTCTTTCGTAGGTATTAAGCCCGGTTGAAGTTGGTTGGCTGCCTTCCACATCTCTGACCGAATTACACTGTGAACGCCATCGGTACCCACCACGAGGTCTCCATCGTAAACCTCGCCATCTTTTGTTAAGACCCGCATCCCGTGATCTAGTTGTTGAACCTTGGCTACACGTTTGCTGGTATGAATCTTTGACTTATCATGTAATTTGGCGTAAAGGAGGTCCAGTAATCGTTTCCGTTCAAGGTACATCACAGGGTATCCAAACCTGGCTCATTATAGGTTAGCTTTCGTTGTTTGAACACCGACTTGGCATTAGAAGAAGCTGTATCTCGGATCTGAGAAATCATACTTGTCATGGAGCATATCCATATGGGGGCGTGAGAAGGTGAGTCCAGTATCGAAGCAAAAACGGGCAGTATGCAAGGCCTCCGTTAACTTCGAAAGATCATCGAAAATCCCTAGTTGGTCGAGAATTCGGCTGCCGTTAGGCATGACAGCGAGGGTGCTTCCGATCTCAGGAGCGACATCGTATTTTTCGAGCACGACATAGTCGATTCCCGCCGCATCTAGACAGTGAGCCAGCGTTAAGCCAGCTATCGATCCTCCCACCACAATAACTTTGAACCCTTGCTTCTCCATGGCTGGACGAGCGTCGATGGAGCCGTGAAGATGATCTAAGGGATGTGAGGTTTATGAAACGAACTGTTCATTCACAAGTAGTCACTTAGATACCATAAAAACCGGGGACAATAGCTAGTGAAAAGGCCAAGGAGCTGTTTTGAGGAAAAGAGAGTCTTCAGAGGACAAGCATGTGAGCATTCGGGGTATGCGCCCAGCTTTAACAAAAGTCCATCTCCGCCGAAGAAGTAGCACAGGACGACACACCGCACACGGCAAAAAGAAATAAAAAGCCAAATCCATGGCATTATCCACGGCAAATATGGGATCTGTGAGCCCGAGACGCCCATGATGTCTCGTGGAGCAGCAGTGGTGAGAGAGAGGACAGGAGTTTGACAAGCAGCGGCAGCCCCCTTGGGCTCAGGCTAGGCCGAACCAGAATATTTCGTTGCACAGAGTATAGACCTGCCGATCATGGTGGGCACTTTGTAACTCCGTATCCGCATGTATATCAAATGGCTGATGCCATCCGAAGCCATCGGACGATCATCACCGTCAGAATCGATGGTCGAATCGCTCAGACCAGCCGAACAACCCACAGCCGGGCCCGGCTGGATGGGAGAGGATCCCATTTGAGCCGACTATGAATGGCCAGATTGATATTGCAGGATGCAGAATCTTAACCACACCGTTGCCTCAGAGCAGAACTGCAGGAGGCTGGCGAAGTGTGAACCTCCATACGGGACAAGCTGAAAGCATCGGTGCCCCTTATCACATTTCAATCCGAACGCGCGGCTATCGGCGAGCGTTCAAGGCTTGCAAACAGTCCCTCAAGTGGCTGAGAGCTCTGGCTTCACGCGAAGCATCTAGAGCTGAAATCTGCGCTGATGTTGGTGAGATGTCGCTGTGACGTGGTGAACACGACAAGAGGTTGAGGCTCACGGTGGAGACGGAAAAACTTTTCTTCGAGCAGTGGCCGACCACATCGCACTCTTCTTCAAGGGCCACGATTGCGACGACATGTTCAGATTTGACAGCCATGGCGCCTAAGAGGAACCCACTGTGGCTGCAGCATTGCATGATGAAAGTCAAGCTTCCACGCCCAGCACCTCTCTGCTGGCCCGTCGCTCGAGCCCATGCCGCACTGATCGACCGGTGATGGCAGCCGATTCGGGGCTTATTTTGGCATTTTAACTAGTTTCACAGAACAAAAGCTGACAGAGATTCACGGGCTGTTATTGAAATGTTTCCGAATCACCTGAGGGCTCCGCCTAGGATCTCTCATACTTTGACGGAGACTGTCAGTCCGCTGCATTTTGCGTTCGGCTCGTCCAAACTTCGGGATTTCCAATGGGCACAGCATCGATGCATCCCCGGGAAGCAGCCGAAACATGCTGTATCCAGGTCCCAGAGGCGCCAGCCCGAGGACCAGCATATGCGGCTCGCACTGCAGCCAGTGGAATGCTGTGGCCGTTGCAATTCTTCACTTATGAGGTCCGGGGTCTCTTGTGGCTGGAACCCCTCTTATCATGGAGGAAGATTGGAAGAACGAACCTGGAGGTGAAAGGGAATTTATTCTCACATTTCATCTCACTCCAGCAAAAATAAAACTGCTTAAGCATACTAAACTAGCGGAACCACACAAATATAAAATGCCCTGGGCCCCTGTCCACTCTCGACACCAGACCAAGGATCTAAATAACTTTTACCCCGACGCGATCCCATCAGCCTATCGTTGATCCGGATATCGAAGCGCCATTTGGCTCGCGGTGACAGCCTGCAGCTCCCATGAAATCGCCCGGCAACATCAACTGGCTTTGCCTTTCTTCGCTTCCGCCTCGTGCTTTCGCATGCGCCAAAGACAGAAGGGATAAGCAACATCCGCGACGCTGGCAGCGGCAAAGCTCCAAAGGAAGAGGGGCGCGGTCCAATATTTCACCGGATCCTTCCAGAAATGGTGCAGAATCGTCGAACATACCAGCGTCGATGATGTCCCCAGTACCCGAGAAAACCTGTAAATCTCGTTAGACAAGTGTCAGGACGAAAGATATCATGTCTTGCGCTGCTTACCATAGCGAATAAGATGCACCCCTTGTGCACCCGCGAGAAAGCAGTTGGAAGAGGTCCCCGAAGCTGATAACCAGTTGGGTAACCATCGCTCCCTCAAACAACGCTGTCACCGGTCCGATGGCCTGAGCCCAATACCATTGACCCGAGAAACAAACAGCAATTCCCAGAAATATGATCAATGGCATGTTTCTCGCCACCAGCGGCGAATGCGCCCATTCGTACGGCGCGCTTTTGATCACCGAGTACACCACGAGGAAGTTGACGACAAGCCACGCCAGGGTGACCGTGTATGTGAAGGGCAGCTTCGTGGGGTTGTTGATGACCATGACAAGCTCCCAGCCAAAACAGGTGCAAACTTGTAATAGCGACATCGTATACGTCTTATCGCGGAACGAGATGTATATTGTTTCGACATAGTGATACAGCCAACTCAAACATCCGATTCCCAGAAAGGTGTTCACAATCAGTTCGTGATCGCGGTATCCCTGAGGCGCGTCTGCGATATTGAATTCGTAGTGGCCCATTTTCGCAGCTGGTTGAGGGTGATGGGTTTTCGGGACCGATGGGAAAGGGTCGCTGCGTCTTGATATGATATTTCCTGAAGTTCTGTCGAGAGACAAGCTCGGCGCTGGTAGCTGGCCTGTCACAGCTGCAAGATGTGAATGCCTTTGAAAACAGCCCAAGAGCGAGCCTATTATTCAACCATTCGAGATCCCGCCTCTCGAAAAGAGATTCACTTATGAGTGCGTTTGGATTCCGACCGGGCGTTCCCATTTTTCTGCGGTACTTGTCGATCTTTGGCTTGCAGCAAGTGGAGTTTCAGGGAGAACAGCGCCTCAGCTGTGGCCATAAAGCCCAGTGCACGGCTGAAGCAGATGGGAAACGGAAACTTTCCTTTTTTTTTTTTTTTTTTTGGAAATTCCCACAGCTCAAAGAAACTCCACTCGTTCAATCCGCCCTTGTTCCTTTTTACAGCCCGCCAGGGTTTCTGAAGGTCAAGTTCCATTCTGACAGCAACGTGCTTTGCATTTTCTCATGACAGCTCCCAGCCCGGATGAGATACGGAGTACACTCCTCCATCTGCGCGTGTCAATATGGTAAATCGCTTCATTGGGCGAGCGATACGAGGGCTTCCACCCCGGAAGGCAAACAGAGATCCCTTTCGACAACCATGATCCATCAAGAGATGACGACAAAACAGCGCATCGAGACCAGGATGAGAGTTGGATGCCGTCCTCATTCCAGGCGAAGGGCCTCGTATTGCCTCTGCAGCTCGCCTGGAACAGACGTCAAATCCAGTTCTCAACTTCTCGCAGTAATCGATCGTCTGCATCCGCCAGCCACAGATATCATGCAGATCGACGAGTGTGGTCAGCGTGCCTGGCACTTCGGGCACCAGTGATCGAATCGTCAGCGATCGAAGCCAATCGAGGAGACGTCGAGAAAGATAAATGGATGCTGCGGGGTTGTGAGCTTTGGAATTGCGAACCGCACGGCCAAGGCGCGACGACACCAAAGGAAATGTTCTCCGTCGAGGACTCGCCGACTCGGGGCTGACGAAGAAAACACGTTTATTTTTGCATTCCTATTGTAGCTTCCATTTCTCGGAGACGACTAGCGCCATGATCGTCCGGGAGCCGATCAGCTCGGCCAACGAGCTAACTAACACGACGATGAACCAGCCCGTGAGCCTGCCCTGGATCCTCCGTTCTCTAGCTTATTTAGTTCCTGACCACGCTATCCTGCCCATCATGCTTATCATCACTTTCCTGACAAGTTACAACAGGCGTCCTGAGCCACTCGAAGCTGCCATCAAAACCGTCACCCCAACAATTGCCTTCCCCATTGACCAAAGTTGTTGTGCCCGACCAGTTCTCCTTCACTCGGCAACCAATCGAGAATTTTGAGAAGAAGTTTGCTTATGGGACAAAAAACGATGTGACGGACTGCATTTCCATTGGTTTCAACTTCGAATGCTTCTTACCGGGTCGCTGGCGTGGGCAACGGTTGTTTCCACACTCTTTCCCGGACGAAGTACATACTCCGTACGTGCATCATATTCCCACCACATTGCGAATTCCAATGACGTTTGCTGCCAGCAAGACATACCCAGCGCATCGTGGTGAGGAGCTGCAGCATCGGGGATACCTGCGGTGCATGCGATGAGTGCTTCGAAGGAAGGTGGACTTCCGTTTCCAACGTCGAGAAAACAGGAACTGGGTAATACTGAACTCCCATATGAAAGAAAGATTTCTCCCTCCATAGCTATAGCTATGACCTCGGCGATATGCATACCTCCTGCGTTACCATGTGCCCAAATCGGTTATTGAGGTATTGCTCATCTGCAGAATTTTGGAAAATGCGCGACAAGTATGCGAGACCGAATGGAGCAGTAGAACTGCAGACATAGTTTTCAGGGAAGCATGCCACCACTTGCAAATTTCTCTTTGCAAAGCGGCTCGAGTTGCAGTGGCTTGTTCTCAAACAACGCCTGGGTACAGCACTGGCTCAGTGCGCCAAAGGTAAGTAGTTCTATGAACTTCCACTCTTTTTTGCTTTTCATCTTATTGTAGGCATTGGTTACTTGGTCGAGTCATAGTGCTGTGAGATTATATATTGTCTCATTGAGTTCGCTGCATGGCTTCAAGTTCTTTTCATCTATAACCATGAGCTTTTTGAAGCTTGGTTCTGATATCACCCTCTTTAAATTGGCGCTTGAAGACTGTCTCATAAGTGTCAGCAATATATTAAGCATGAGATATGGAGTATTGAACACAAATGTTTATAATGTTTGTTAACTTCCATTTACTCACTCCTTGTTCTCAGTGTTGATAATATGTCCCTGTTTGTTTCAGCTTCATGCCTTCCAAAGAACAGTCAGCCTGCCAACTCTGATATGCTTCATAGGATCAATGGTGTGGGAGTCAAACTTGACTGTATCGGCACTTCACTTTCTTTAGCCATGCTGGAAACTGTTTGACCCAAATATCCCAAATGTGGTGACTGGAGAGTGACAGTGACAGGAAACAATCTCAACAGATTGTCATGCTACTCTGCATGCACAGACGCAGACACAATGCAGGCACATCAGAAGCACCAACCTTCTTTTCCTCTGATCCATCATTTTTCTGTCATTGGTGCTGTTGTCATGAACCGCAACTGGCCCAATGCTATTGTTGCTCTTGTTGTTACTAACATCACCCCGGGACCTGCAGAATCCAGCAGTGTCTACCCACTTAGACTGGGTTAAGGAAGGAAAACCAGCCCCAAACCGCGATTCGAATTTGGGACACAGGAACTCGGCTCGGCTGCGGCTATGGAATTGGCCTGAGGGCTGGGAGACGTGCTATGAAATGAGCTGTGCAGGCCATGACTTGAGCTGCGGCTGGTATCAGATATGGCGAGTGGACGTCTATGCCCCTTGACGGCGACGGAGGTAGACAGTAGTAGTGTGGGTGGAAGCAGTACACACCATTCTGCATTCTTGATTTATTTTATAGAACCCCGCAAGAAGCTTCCAGATGGAAGCAATGCTATGTCAGAGAAGCAACATAGTGTGATGGAAGGTTGCTGTGAAGGAATCAGCAGCTTGATGATCATCTTCACGGTGTGTGCATCAGCCTGAAGTACGTGGGTTCTTTGATCCTTAATGCGCCTTGTTTGGAAGCCATGTGGGAAGGCTGAAGAGCTGCCATGTAATGGCCTGGATAGACAATGCATGTGTTGTCGGCAAGAATGGAACATGTCTCAACTGCCAATCCATTGACACAACATTATTTGGATTTCATCATTCATTTTCTGATGACGACTGCAGCTGAAGGTCTGATTAGCTTCCCTGGACTGAGATCTGGAACAAGATCACAGATACAACTGACCTGAGACAACATGAGGAGCAGGGAAGCTCAATGATCAAAGCAGGTCTAAGATTTGAAAAGGCCCTCTTGGCCTCCCTGTCCATCCTGGGGTATGGGAAAAGGTATCTAGCAAAGGGAAATTCAGAGGAGGAAGGATAAAGCAAAGGAAGTTCAACAGAATGCGAGTCGTCGACGATATCTTACAACAGTGAAGTGAAGAGAATCCAGTGACAACTCAACTCCATCAATGCAACGACGCCAATCCAGCCCTGATGCAATACAAAAAGTGAATGAGAAAGGAGGCATAGATGTGCAGATAGTGAATCTGTCCCCAACCAGTGAAAGATGCCCGCAAACCAAAACACCATTTACTATAATCAGCCAGGTGCTGACAGCTGGGAATTTCTAGGTAAAGAAAAGCGAAGAACCATGAAAGAAAGCAGAAGTTACATCCTTGCTCCCAAACGGAATCCGGGAGCTTCCGATGCTCTCGTAAAGCCCCGGTAGGCGGTCTTAGAAACATAGGAGTCTATTCCCTCTAAAGACCTGGCAAGCAGGCTAGGGAGGACTTCCGAAATATTGTCATGGAGATAATGCGAGGACACGGGTTCGTCAGCGATCTCACCCCCTTCTTTGAGCAATTGAGCCTGCCGGCGCTGTAAACTGAAGCTGGAGAGGTCTTGGAACGTATAATCGAGGAACTGGAGACAAGAGATGTTAGGAGGTAAACACGGATACGGAATGAACCGAATAAATGCCAAATAGAGTAGCATCCATAGTCAGTTGGAGGAACATACCTGGTCCAGCGCTTGCCGGAGATTGAATATAGCCTGTGTTGCAAGCCCGGATGCCCACAAGTCCTCGCCCATGCGCACGCGGAACCGGAGATCTGGTCGAATCATCAACATGTCCTTGTTGGGCATTGTTAACTTTCCACCAAAAAGGCACGCCATCAGCGGAGAAATCACGGTGGCATTGTCAGCGTAAGTCGATTTGGTATTGTTTGCCCGAACCAACGTTGTATACGCGAGAAGAGTGCCTTCTGGAAGTGCCTTCGCGTCAACTGTTGATCGAGGATAGACAACGATATTGCGAATCTGTTCCGACTGCCAGCCGGCCGCCGAATCTCGAGTTTTAACTGCGACATTTGGAAACAGACCGGCTAGCACGATTGCTTTCAGGAGCGACTCATTTGTTGCATTGGTATTAAGAGCCTCGCCGCCATGCTTAGCACCCCGCAGGGGTCGGGGAATAATTCCAGCGCCATAGAGTCTGTGTTCGGCTTGGGCTGTAACCTTCAAAATCTGCTCACAGGCTCGGAGACTGATGAAATTAGCACGGCAATATGCCTGCGTATCATATATATCAGATTCCATCAGCCGTTGACGAACACCATTGACGGCCCTTAGCAGAGCAATATGGTCGCTCTGGCTCTGCTGAGCAAACTCAGAGCGTATTGCACGCGCATGAGCGCGGTGCGCGTCGTCTGGGATCTGGAAAACGGGAGTCCCGAGCTCCTGCGCGGCGGAGATGATGAGCAATGGGTCCAAACAGCGGAAGACGATGCCCAGAACAATAATTTTTCCCAGAGAAGGGTCCACTGGCATTAATGAAAGAAGACGGCCGAGGGGTGTGATCCTTTCCTCAGCATCGAAGGCTCCGAGGTGCTTTAAATGGGCGACCGAAGCGGCAATTCTTTCAGTCGTCGGTGGTTGAAGCGCTTTCGATAAGATCTCCACAACAGGTCCGTCAGAACTAGCTTTCACTCGAAGGCAGACGTCTTGTAAATCAACTCGCTTCATTTCAGGAACGGGCATAAGGCCGAATGAGTCGAATCTCTCACGAGTAAAGAGGGCGTAATAGTTGCCACTCTGTACCCTGCCTGCTCTACCGCGCCGCTGTATTATATTGGACTTGCTGACCCAACATGGCACAAGCTGTTTTACCCGGCTAGACGGATCATACATGTTCTGTTTGACTTTGCCCGTATCAACAACAAATTGTACTTCGGGGATCGTAACGGAAGACTCGGCAATATTGGTCGCAATAATAATCTTCCTACAGCCTTCTGGAAGGGTATCAAAGACATCGGAGTGTTCCACCAGAGAATGTAGTTTGAAGATCTTGAATTTTGTCTTGTCATTAAAGTCAACATTCAAAGGCTTCGCCAAAAGCTGTCTCTCCAGAGTCAGTATGTCGCGCATTCCTGGGACGAAGACCAAAACAGCACCAGCATCAGTCGAACGTGCAATGTGCGCAACCGTGGCTGCGATTAGCCCAGTAGCAGTGTCGTGGCCCTGCCTATGAAGGTTATTCGCGTCCCTCGATGAACCGGATGTAGCTAGGTCAACTCGATTAGGCGAAGTCATGGTGGTTTCGCTTTCGAGGTACTTGGCAGTCTGACTTTCTTTCAGGAGAGGAGTCAGTTCCCGCGCCGCGTAGGATGAACGAAGGGTGCTTAGAAGATCGCCCAGAAAATGTTCTTTGACGGGATAAATACGGCCTGGCACCTCGATTGAGGGGCAGGGGCGTACAGTTCCATCAGCTGACGGAACCTTGAAATAATCTGCAATGAGATCGATGTTCAGGGTAGCACTCATAAGAACCACTTTGGGTACTGATAGTCCGGCTTCCAATCGTTTCGAAATAGCTTCCTTTAATGTAATCAACAAAAGGTCTTGATCAAGGTTTCGCTCGTGGATTTCATCAATGATCAGGTGAGAATAATTATCAAAAATTTGGTCAGCTGTATGTCCGAGTTGAGCTAACAGAACTCCTGCCGTACAATATGTGATACTGCCAGTTGGCTCAGGGGCCTTCCGGTCAAACCGTACATGGTAGCCAACGGTATCTCCGAGAGAACGATCTCGTTCGAATGCAACCCGTTGTGCGATGGATTTAGCGGCAATCCGTCGTGGTTGTGTAACTATAATATTGCAGTGCGCTCCATGTCGCCGTTGGATTGCACGGTCCAAGATGATCTGAGGAACCTGGGTGGTTTTACCACTCCCGGTAGCTCCAACCACGATACAATAGGGATTCTTAGCGACCAAGCTGAAGATATCTTGGCTATAAATTGAAATAGGCAACGCTGATCGTAGACTGCGGAGATGTTCAAACTTCGGATTGGATTGCCAATCTTCGAGCTCATCTCTTAAGGTCATAGATAACCGATGAAGCTCGTCATGAGATATTTGCAAGTCCGATACCATTTCAACGTCCGCCGCTGTATACTGATTTGGATCGAGTTCCACGTCGTCCGCATTTTCGGGAAGCTGTCTCGGCAACATCTGCTTCCTTACGTCTTCATATATCCGAGACATCCGACGGTAAAACTCGGAATCGACATCCATAGTAATAGGATCGGGGAGTTTGATGGCTGTCGGCCCTGACACCTTTAGTGCCTCGGAAGGGAAAGAAAAGCCACCATGCTCCCGAAGCATCGCAACCATGTAGGCGAGTTTCGCAAGAGACTCAGCCGCAGCCTTGCGACCTGCGTACACCGGACCTGACACCTCTTTTCCTTGATGGAACGCTGTGGTAGAAAAAACAGTAATCCCTCCAATAGCTTGCTCTGTGGTCTTCAAACCGGGTGGCCCATGGCGATGCATGTTTGTATGCCAGGTGTCGAAAAACCATTCGGCGTCATCCATGTTGAGGAGGGGAGACTCTAGTGGTGGGGTGGGCTTTAGCTCATTAAGTCGGTTTTCAGCCTGCTCCTTGAACAGACGGACTGCTGCAGTTGCTGCATAGTTGAGACGAAGCCCTTTGCCGGTAACGTGAATTTGCTGTGACTCCAGTGCGATAGTTATATTGAAACGCTTCAGTTTGTGCACCTTCTCCGTTCCAAACGTGATCAGCGGTGTTTCACCAAATTTGGCACAATACTGATAAACTTCTTTGATGTCAAACTTCTGCGGCTCAGGGTTAAGTAACGTGGGAAAGTGGCCTTCGGTATAAAGCTTTGATAAAATGACAAGATCGGCCGCTTTTTCCGCATCGGTCTAGAGAAAATATCAAGAATATGTTAACGACTACTCGCAATACCGTCCCAGCCGCTGAGGATGGTCAATTACCCGTTCCTTGTCTACTCCAACTCCTACAATAACTATTTCAGGCCAGAATGCATGGCATTCTAACGTACACCGCCACCGTCCTTGGGGCGCCCTTGTAAACTTGCGATGGAGCTGGCATACTTTCCTGTTCACGAGAGAGTTCCAGAACGTAGCTTTCGGGTCGATTATGAATTCCGGGTGCTCCTTATAGGGCAATGGCAAGGACTGTAAAATATAGTCCAGGGTATGGCCATTGGCGAATGTTTCAGGCCGGCGGGCCTGCTTATCCGAATTCTCCCTGTCTGCCTTCGTAGCATTCCCAGCTCCGGAGGCATAGCTTCGACGGACTAGGTATCCGCCCCTGAAGGAGCCAGTGAAGATCCCGGATCGGACCCCGCTGCATAGTATATATCTAACCGGCCATTGCTGGGAGTTATGAAACTGCACGCGAGGGAACGGGCGACCGCGAGGTGGGACTCGACACAGTGCAAAACATGTCGCATGCTGAAGAGGTTATGAGCACTCAAAGCTAAGGTTTAAGAGGGGCTTGAGGAAGCTTACGGGATATATTCGCATGTCGAGGCTATAAACAGTTAACGCTAATAGGAGCGGTCATATTGGCTCGGAACCGCATCACCAGCCAGAGGCAATAATGACGCCGATTTCGTCCTCCGCGTTTCTCGTGAAGTCGTGAGAGCTCGCAAAATTTAGAGTTTGGCGGAGAGTGATTATAGTTTAATTGGCTGCGCTAACGTAGTCCACAAGTGAGCGAAACACACAAGCAAGCGAAACACTTTGTACCACCACACCAAATTTTGTATGTGAAGTTACTTTATAGAGCAAACATCACAAACATGAAAAGGTGGCATCGCATACAAAATTTGGTGTGGTGGTACAAAGTGTTTCGCTCGCTTGTGTGTTTCGCTCACTTGTGGACTACGTTAGTATAAATGGAGTTTAGTTTACAAGAAACTCCAATCCGCCGGATTATCGTAATGCCGACCAAGCTCAACCTTGGAAGACACACAGAAATGGAACGCAAAGCATCAACTTGGAACATAACATCATGATCAGTTGGATCGGACACCGCCTGAAATATTGGAAGGACGGGCTCCAGGATGTTTGGCTGGAATAAAACTGATAAATGATACCTATACTGGCCTGGCATTCGCTGGTCAAAACAGATAAAGATATAACCCCCTTTTTCGTGGTCAATTCACAAGCTCGCCAGGACCTGCCACAACACTGGGTCCTTCTTCAATGTCATCAGGATCTCTCCCTCCCATATACCTCCAAAGCCTACTTAACTCCCTCACGGTCCGAAGCGACGTAGAAGTTGCACCCATAACCTCACGTGTAGGAGGGTTTCGGACACGCTCGACAGATTCTGCGTGCTGAGGAACGTCTAGCTCCGCATGCGCAAACGTATCACGGGCCTCAGGCGTCTCCTCATCAACCTCGACAATTTGATCCAGAAACTCTAGCTCGCCCTCGCCGTCACCCAGCTCCTCGGGGAGAGGGAACATATAGTCCAGATAATGTTGATTGAACATATGGCCGGGTGTGTTCATTCGAATGAAGATTTTTCCCGCAAATCTGTTCTCCAGAATGGAACGAACGTTGTATAAAACTCCCCATCGAGGTACAAGGTCATCGCTATTAACATAATGTTCAATATACGGAATCACGCCAGTCCGGGTTACCTCCGATGCAGATTCCTCTGTGCGAAGAGGGTTATTAAAGTGAGATGCAGCGGACCCGAACGTATACACCTCTAATTTCGCCATGTATTCCGCGGGCAGATCGGCAAATAAAAGGTCCAATGCCATTGAAATTATAAGTGCGCCCTGGGAATGCCCGATGAGCACGACCTTTCGAACTGTCGGATCAATAAGGCAGGTCTTGATATGGTCGTAAGTATAGCGATTTCCGTAATTATTGTACGAGAACGACCTCTGGATCACACATTCAATCAGATCGCTGATTAGGCCATGGGTTCGATTGTGGATTCCTATTATAGGACGACCAAAGGTGCTGGCGAGTCGGTCACAGTTCCGTTGGAGTCCATAATGCCTAGATCGCAACCTTTAGCAAGGTTGCGCAAACAGCCTGAATCAAGGACTACTCACGTTTGAAGTACACCGTTGACGAAAATCCATCGTTCATCTCGTCGTTTGGCCGCATTGATGATATGGTCCCCTTCCAACGAAGAATAGACGATTGGAGAACCACGAAGCGGCGCAGTGATCACCCACAAAAGGCCATAGCCGCAGAAACAAAGAGGCACACTCACTAAACCTGGAAGCAGAAAAAGACTCAAAACCATTACCAGCAGGAGGAAGCCATGTACACAGGCCACCAACGCCAATACAATCAGATTCACCAAAGTCCCTGGTACACCGATGTTCAGTTCATCGGTAGGCTTCCCTGTGGAAAAAGGTATGAACAGCTTCGGTAAGAGGTGAAGCAAGGAGAACAGAGTCTTGATATCCCTCCATGTCAAGAATAAGGGGTTATTGCGGGCAGTCGGAGGGCAGGTAACGCAGGCCTTGTCAACCTGCTCCGGAATATAGCAGACCTTGTGTTCCACCATCGGACCGGACTCATAACAGCGCGATATGAATAATAGAAACTGATGCTTTGGCGGGTTATAAGACTGTTGGATGTGGGGGTTGGGCTGCTTAGAGCCTGCAAGCGAGAGAAAGAGGGACAGAAAAAATAGGGGTGCTTCAGCAGAGTGGAAGGGGCAAGGGATGTCTCAAAACCTCTGCCCTGCTTATTGTCGCAAAGGACAAGAAGGTTGAAATGAAGGAATATTCTTTCCTTTAAACAGCATGAAGAAAGTAGCCTCAGGGGATGATGGGTGATGCTGTTTGCTCAGGTGACGCAGATGAAAAGGGGGGCTGGGAGTAGCATGCCTGGTCACCTGTGGTCATCATATCCGTGCCTGTGTATCCAAGCATCATAAATGCAAGATATCCATCAGGGCTGGGATGAACATGAGAACATCACTAATTCAAGAAACAAATTGGCTTGAAACTTCAGACGGGCTTGTCTCATGTCTAGTGGGGAATGTTCCGGCCGGGCGCTCAGTTTATCCGCAAACTAGTTAACAGCAGGCAACCCCAATGATCATCTGCAGAGGCAGTTCTCATGGTGTTTCCACAATTACAAGCAATCGAATTACTTGACAATGAAGTTGCTGCAGGAGGACACTCTGCATATACAGCCTCAGCTCTGTGATGATGTCTGGCTTATGGTTGTATGGGTCACATCCCCCAGAACCCAGTGACCAAAGGGTCAATGACTCAGTGCTAATGTGATGCTCAGCTTGATATTATGGATGAGCGGTCACTCAGCTCTCTCACATTGACGTCTCGAAGGTTCTATAAATTTGTGGTACCTCGCCTCTTTCGAGCTATCACTCTGAAGGAGACTTGCACCAATGCACCACTTTTACAACATCTCCTTCAAGCTGAAGGGAGCCACCTGCGATGTCACATTCAACACCTCAAGGTCCAAAATGCACCGGAAGTTTATATACCAGTGCATCATGCAGAAGACTTCTATGGTCAGGTTGCACAGCTCATTGCGAAATTGCCTCGCCTTGATCTGCTCAGGTACATGACTCCTGAGATGGCCCGATGCAAGCTAACGAGGATGCCAGATGGGATGTCGATGACAGGCAGCTTCCACACGAGTTATTCACTGCTTGGGAAACACACCCTAGGCAGCCGTTGCTGGACATCTTGCATTACGACACGGCACTGCTTCCATTGTGCTCTGGAAACGCTCACCGAATACATTTTTTGTCTATCACTGCTGATATATATTCAACAACAGAGATGGATCATTTTCGCAGCGTTACTGAGATCTGCGCTAATTTGGAGACATTGGTATTGGATGTCAATGCACAGGCATCGTGCTTTCCGCCGTGGCCAAATCCAGGACTTCGACTAGATCAAATGGCCAAATTTCCACAGACCCTAAAGGAGCTTTGCTTGAGTGGTGCTGTTGTCTGCCCTTCTCAATGGAAATACTGGAAAAACGTCGTTGCTTGGTGGAGGATAAAAGTCCTAGAATTTAATCGGCTCTGTGGTGATGCTAATCACAGTGACATTGCTGGTTTATTGTCAGGCCTACGAGTTTTACGTCTGAATAACCGTCCGCGAGGCTGGAATCGTGAGGAGTTGAGGGGTTTCTTATTCTCCGTTCCGTCTGCCTTACAAGAGCTTCGATTAGCTGGATTTGGCGACCTGATTACTTTCGAGGATTTCCAGAAATTCCCTACGCTTACCAGGCTTCAAATCCATAATCCGGAATGTCGGCGCTCGCGCAGATTTACACCATCCGCCTCAGACTTGAATATGTTGCGCGCAGCTCTCCCTCGGCTTCACTATCTTGCAGTAGACATACATCGACATCATAAATGGGTGACTTCCTCCCCTGCCCAAGCTACAGGTTTTCATGACGCTGACTCGAGCTTTCTCATAGCCGTATGAAATTTTCGATGCTCTGGCAGAATTCGAGTCGGTGGAAAAGTTGCAACTTCATTTCGAGATTGGGTTACTTACGAAGATTCCTATCCAATCCGCCTTTACTTATGACAGCGCTATTCATATCTTCAATTATATTTCGGGACGAAAACGTGGCCAGCCGCTCCAAAGCTTGATCTTGAGAAATGACAGCCTTTCGCGTCTGGGGCCTTCCGTTTCGGGTCCCTCTGAACATTGGTGGAATTGCCACAAAGCCATCTTTGACCTTACTCCTAGGACTAGCGGGACGAGCAACGACAGGAGCGATCTCCCTGCAGACCCGATTCTCATACACAGAGAACTAGAACATATCCGCGAATTGCGGCGTCTGTATGGCCCGAGTGTGGAACTAACTTGTGGCGAAGATATTGCTCTTCTCGAGAGATGGATGCTTCAGGTTGGGCAGGAAGGGGGTTGATGAAGCTTAATTATAGGAACAGCCGAAATGCACACATGTGGCTTATTTTCCAATTCTTCCATTCTTTCAATATCTTTGCTTGTAGAGGTTACGCGAAACACTAGAAATAACTGTTGTCAAACAATCATCAAAGCAAGGTCAATACTCTGGATTATACTCTGTCATAAATAAATGGGTTAACGGAATGAGGAGAGAAGATATCAGACACAAAAATACATAATCCACACACGTAAACCAGGCTGATGAGAAACAGAGGACAGAAAATACAGGGTAACATCACCATTCATACGCCAAAAAAATATAAACTCCGCCGCCAATATAAAAAGCCCGATCTTCTTAAAATGCGATAGTATACAGCGCCATTTCCTCCTAGATTTACAAGGCGGAGTCACCGGATAAGGCGACCAGGCTGGAATAATATCCTCGGGGTGAATGGAGATTTACTCGTTCGTGCTCCTCGCGGGCCCGCCGCTTGCTTTCCACCATATGTCGCCACCCCATTTCATTAGGCGCTCGACAGCAGCGGTGGGCGTGTCGATCGCTGGGCGGATGTCAAGGTAGAAGACCGGTTCGCCGGTGGGTTCAGGTTCGCCGGAATAGTAATCGATTACATAGCGAACCTCCTTTGGTCCTGACGGAGTTTGTCGCGAGACGTACCAGTCATGACGGTCGAATGGCGGAGGGGTGCTAGAAAAGGCAGAAGGTCAGTTCCCATCGCAAATAGATTCTGCATGCTTAACTTACCCGAACTTCGCCGGATATACCCAGCCCAACGCCTGTAAAATGGAAGCTTTGGGCGTCCTCTCCTGCGGTCGCCCCATGAACCGAACGAGCCTGGGTTCAGAAACCTCGACTCCCATCCTCCGCTCCTTTTCAAGTTCAAACGCGAGATTCTCTGATCCACGCTTACACTTCTCCCACCCTGCACCAAGTCCACCCGCGAACGTACTCTCCCACTCAACAATCTCATTCCAGGCGCCCTCATTCAATCTCATTCCAGGCGCCCTCATTCAGAAAATTGTGCACCGCAACCATCGACTCCACGGCATCCTGCGGCGTATCTGTGAACCCTTTTCTCAGCATCGCATTATACATCTGCTGCGGGGATGGATATTCCCAGTTCCCGCCGCTGTTGTCGCCGCGCGGGATTGAGGAGATTTCTCGCTCAACTGGTAAATCGACGGTCTGCTCCGGGGCGCGGGATTGTGAGAGGTTGGAAAACATGTAGTTTAGAGGGTTTAAGCGGGAGAGGGAGGGTTAGGGTTTAAGCGGGAGAGCGTCGATTTGCTTTCTTGAGGAGCGGCAGTGGATGAGGGAACTGGAGGTGAGGAGGCCGTCGGGGAAGACGGAGGGACGAAGAATGGCGAGTCTGATGGGCGGACGGGGCATGTGCCTTGTTGGCTCTGTTGTTGAGGTTCGTCATGTTTTACAGGACAGCGAGACTAGAGTAGAATCTGATCAGCCACGTTGTACTAGATATTCTGGTGTAATTCGGATTGCTTACTGTAGAGGGATTTGCGGACGGGAGAGAGCTCTCAGGCGTGGTTGGAGTGTTTCCGGTGGACGATGAAGCCCAAAATAAGCCCATTTTGCTTTGTTTTGAATCTTGAGCAGTGGCGGACGATGCTGCTTCGTTAAATGATGTTTTAAAGGACGAGGAGGATGTTCCGACGCCTTGCGACGACTCCGCGCAAAATCGCGAAACTTTTCATTCAAAAAAGTTAGGAAGTCACGTGGTATGACGATATTTTGTGCTCGAAATTGGCCCCTGAATCGATCTACTATCAATTTGCGTACGACGCAGACATTTCAATAGAAAGCAGTATCTCTTGAAGGCCAGTCGGTGAGGTGTCAAGTTGGGCTAAACTTGGTGTGTCGTGTAGTCTACCCGGCGAGCCTAACGCCGTATTCCGAGAGTCGGATGCCTGAACTTGAGCCTTCTCTCCGGCTTCCAAGCTGCGGAGATGGGAGGATTTCGTGTTTTTCCAGTGGTTTAAATGGCAATCATAATTCTATTAAGCTGGGTATATCCAAGAGTTTACATACACTCCTGTCCAGTATGCCCTCGATAGAATATGTGCGACAGAACATATCCCAAGGAAAATGTGGTCAATAGCTCCGTCCTCGCTGTGCTACCCAGTTCCGAACGCCTTGAATCCCCGACCCATCTCCGTGGACTATTCATGTCAATAAGTAAAATAACAAAGAAAATACAGCGAGCCTCCTACCAGCTCTGCGGCTGGAATGGCGAGGAATTGCACGTTAGTTTCATGCGTAGATATCTTCGAATACTCGCGCCAGTAAAGCATAGCCAAGAACCATGATAACTCCGAACCACATCTTGTTTCGGCGAATCCAGCTCTGACCAACGCCACGGGCTACATGGCCTCCTTCAACCACAGCTCCTAGCCCTGCCCCGCTTCCGACAGGTCTGCGGCGTAATGCACTCGTCTCTGGAGAGCAGCTTGTCGATTGCGCGTTTGGGTCTGGCATTATGTGACCGGTGGCGGGGTCAACACGGTTCTCTTTCATCCATTTCCAATTTTCCTCGTCCAGCTCGGGCCATTCGGCGTGGAACTTGCGGCCTCCGTCTCCGGCTTTGATGTTTGCGATACCTTTTACTGTCGATGTTACGCCGGGTACAGCCTTGGAATGCGATCCTCCTCCAGTTGAATTCCACCACCTCGAGCGTGCGGCAAATAGTTTGCGCTCGGCGTCGGATGCGCTGACGCTGCCAGTTGTCATTTCCTCGCTTGTCATGAAGGATAGAAGCCCTATAAGTATTGTCGATACCTCCCATGCAGGGTTAAAGGATTTAGGGTGGAAGTCGCTGATGCTGAGGCAGAGCCTTGAAGAAGGTTGGAAGCGACCACTGGGGGTGTGCATGCGGATGGCCGGAGGCGCAAAGGGGTATTCAGGAGGGAACATCAAGGTACCCCAGTACTGTCCGTTCTCATACGGCGTCTTCGGAGGTCCGGTAAGAATGTAGTGCCATCTGGTTCGGAGTTAGTAACTGAGCGCAAGTCAGATCTGTCTGTCCTGCTCCTTACTCTAGGATGTTTGACTCCGAGGGATGCGCAACGATATATGGAGGAGGATTCTTCTGAATGTTTTGGTATTCTCGAGTCAACTAGGCAGAAATATGGTTAGTATTGATGCTCATCGATCGTTCAGCCTGGGGAGATCCTCTCACCCGCTTGGTTGATGCCTTGGTGGCCATGGCGGGACGGTTGAGGTGGTTGCTGTAGTAGTTCAGCTGCTAAAAAGTCCAGCAACAATAATTTCCTTAGCTTCGCATGTAAGAGACTTGGTAAAGAAAGACAACTGAAGTGATGATGAGTATATGTGTCGGTTGATGTCAGTTTGTCGCAACCCCAGGGAAAGGCAAAGGGGAGCTCCGTGGATTCATGGGAAGGTCACGTGAAGAGCAACTGATATCAAGCCCGCCAACCGCAAAGACAATTCCAGGACAACGAGATCGAGCAATTGCCGGGGCCAAAATGGCTTCTTCACTTCATGATGAGGAAGATGTGAGTATATTCGCGATTAGGAGTTTATGGGTTTATATTTTACCACCGAGTTTGAGCTCAATTGACCTTACCTACCGTATAGATTGTTGAGCGTCTCCGGAAACACCAGGAGGACCCAAAGGTGATCGAGGAACGGCAGAAGGCTGTGAATGAGAGGATAAATGCCATATACCAGAAGGCTCAGACACGGCTGGCTGAATTGGTTTGTTATCCTGGAATCCCTGAAGTGTGGATTTTGACTGACATTGAATCTTTTCCGATAGATTGACCAAAATTCGACTCTTCCGTGCACGATCTCCTCGGTTCAAGTTCTCAATGCGACGCATACCCGACGAGGATTTTTAGAAAATGCCCTTGCCCCTCTATTAAAGGCCAAAGAAGGCCGTTCGTACACCCTCGCAGAGGCCCTCCAGGAGGTATCCAAATGTACCGACAAGCTTCATAAGTTTGGTAAGTACAGCTACGCAAGTGGCCGAAGTTTACGCCACATTTTATTATAATACAGGAATGCATCTAACGAATATAGATATATTTGAGAAGCCGATATCGGTCTACCTCGACAAAGCCTCCCAAGCCGACCCATCGACGACTTCCTCCGACTTGGACGTCTATCTCTCTGTGAAGGAAAGGTCACGTATTTTGCTGAAAACCGGAACAGACCTTGGCAATGCTGAAGGTTCGGCATATGCGAATTTCCTATGGCGCAATATTCTCGGTGGCGCCGAATCGCTGAATTTCAATGCTTCAATGGGCACACGCACAAGGTCGGCATATCAAGCTGCATTTGAAACGCCTATTCTCAGCAACCCCGACTTTCGTCTGGAGCTTGGGGCCATTGCCAGCGATACTCAAAAACCATGGGCAAGTCACGAAGAAGTTGTTAAAGGAACATGGAGCCGGCTGCGGTGGCTGAGCGCGTCTGGTCACCGGCATGAACTTGGTTTGAATGGCTTTTGGCGACAGGTCACGAGCCTCGCAGACAAGGCCTCTCCGAGCGTTCGCGAGGACGCAGGCGACAGTTTCAAGACTTCTATTTCCCATACTTGGGTAAAGGACGGACGGGATAACCCGGTCCTTCCGTCGCGGGGATTCTACGCAAAGTCAATAAACGAGCTTGCTGGTTGGGGTCCTCTTAAGGGAGATGTATCCTTCTGGAAGTCCGAGCTGGAAGCGCAGGGGGCAGTCCCGATTCCCGTTCCGGGTATAAAGGGAGATAGCGGTATTAGCCTGACGACGAGTCTGCGTGCTGGTCTTCTGTACCCATTAGGGTTGGATTCCGACTCGAAGCCGGTTCTCTCTCGGGTTAACGATCGTTTCCAGTTGGGAGGACCGACCGATGTCCGCGGTTTCAGACCTTCAGGCCTTGGTCCCCGTGACGGTGCAGATGCCTTGGGCGGTGATGTCTATGCCGCAGGGAGTGCCAATCTGTTTTTCCCTCTCCCAAGGGTAGGGGCCGACCGGCCATTCCGACTTCAAGCATTCGTGAATGCAGGCAGATTACTAGCTCTCAGGACTCCTCAGGGCGGCATTCCAACAACCAACCAGGAGGTCAGAGAAAGCGTCGCCTCCACCATCTCGGAGCTTCGAAACGGTTTGCCCAGCACGGCGGCTGGTGTGGGATTGGTCTACGCTCACCCGATCGCCCGATTTGAGCTCAACTTCACCCTCCCTCTTGTATTGCGAAAAGGAGAAGAAGGGCGAAAAGGTCTCCAGCTTGGGATTGGAATCAGCTTCTTGTAAAATATATTCACTTGAAAATTTGATAGATTTCTTCGGACTCGGATCCTTGTATTAAAATCCGCATATAATCCAACTTTCTTTTAAACCCATTAATTTATCGACCAACATCTTTATGATAATGAACATTTTGTCTTGTTGTCAAAAACCGCCCTTGACGTCGCCAAACAGCGCTGCCTAGGCCCAAGAACCAGAGCGGCTTTCGTGGCAGAAAATCGGCGGACATCGCCTGGTTGGCTCTCCAACACCACATCTCACGACTCAGTTCACAACCTGGCTCAACCAGACATTCTCTGAATCGCATCTTGTTCAATATACGTTTCCTTCACAAAGAGATCTCCTTCATCGCGCCCCTCCATTAATTCGGCCGCAATGGCCCAATTCTACTCACAATCACAACAGCCCTACGGGGTCCCACCGCAACAAGCTTCCGCACAAAACCTCCAGTTCTATCCATCGTCATACACATCGGTATCCGGCCACACGACTCCCTCACAAGCAAGTTATGGGGGGTATGGCGGGATGGCGACAAACCCTGCGCCTGCATTCCCCGTTGGCGGAGGCGGTTATGGGTCGCCTGGTTTCGGTGGATCGACGGGAGGAGTGAGTGGGAGGATGGGAGAACAGGGCGGATTGAGGACGGGGTGGTTGGCTGCGTTTGGAACGGAAGGGTATGAGGGGGAGCCGCCGTTGTTGGAGGAGTTAGGGGTGAATTTTGAGCATATCAGGACGAAGGTGAGTTGGATTCTCCATTTCCAAGGAGGGCATACTGCTGGATTACCTATTGCTCGATGCATGGGCTCTATGGCTGACAATGTGATATTTAGACTCTCACTGTTTTGAATCCTTTTGCCCGCATTGATCAACACCTCATGGACGATAGCGACCTCTACGGCGCCCTCTTATACATTCTCCTCTATGGCACGTTCCTCCTTCTCTCCGGCAAAGTATTCTACGGCTACATCTATGGCGTCGCCGTCTTCGGCACATGTGCCCTCCATATCATCCTCAGTCTCATGTCCCCGACGCTAGACTCCGCCGCATCAACCGTACCTTCTGACCCCAGCGCCGACCCAAGCGCATACCACCCCCACCACAAGCCAGGCAGTGACGGAACCGGCATGGCCGGCCACTTCTCATCCACCTTGACGTTTCCTCGCTCCGCAAGTGTGCTGGGATACTGTTTCCTGCCGCTCGTGTTGACAAGCCTAGTTGGGATTCTGATTCCGATGGATACCACGTTTGGGTACTTACTTACCACCGCTGCCGTGGGGTGGTGTACGTATAGTAGCTCGGGCATGTTCTGTGCCGTGGCGAGGATGAGTGGGATGCGGGGACTCGTCGCATATCCGTTGGCGTTGTTCTATGTGGTTTTTGGGATAATGGGAATCTTCTCTTCGAGAGGAAGTGGGACTCTTGCGGCGAAAGCTGCTGGTGGTTAACTTGCGGGTTGAAGAGTGGAGCTAGATTTTTTACGTGAAAAGACCGCCATGCTACGCTTTAATATATTAGGGGCCGGAAAATGGACCATCTATGAAGATACAGTTCAATAATCATAAAATGGCGAAGAATAGCAGCGATTTATTTGAGAGGGGGAAAAGGTCTAGGGAATGGCAAGAGGTTACTACGAGACTTTTGTTTATGGAAATATGGAGATGTAGGATGTCGTTTTAGGGGGTTCATATATACCCAAGCTGTGAATGTTAACAACCAAAGGATGGGAACTCCAAAGCGAAACTGTGCATGTCTATCTATCTGAGATGCCTGCGCCAAAGATCATAACCATCATCCAATGCATCTAGCTCAATGAAATCGTTGAAATCCGTATATTCATGGAGGAGAAAGGATACCCGCCCATCTACCTAACCTCCCGCCCCAAACTTCTCCCCTTTCTTCGGAGCCCAATTACGCAACCATTCCCTCGCGTTATCGATATCTCCCGCCGCAGCCTCCATCGCAGCAACGCACCAACCGGTCTCATATCCATCCTCGGCAGCAAGCATCTCCGCCAACTTCCTGCGTTGCTGATTATTTTCATCCGTGCAGAAGTACAGGGGTGTGGTGTTCTCCGTCGCTGCTGGCGTCGGTATAACGACCGTGGAGTCTATGAGTGGCTTTAAGAGGGCCAGCGCGTCCTTGGATGAGAGCGGCGCGACACCGTTGTTATTTATGCTCAAGTTTGCGCGGCCGGTTCTACAGTATTCGTTGCGACACCAGGGTTTAGTGCAGCCTGAGAGCATTTGGGAGAGATAGCGGCGTTCGATACGGCGACGGAGGGCTTTACCCTCGGGATCATAAATGTCGACGTACAAGGGTCCGAAGCAGACGTTGCAGAGTCCAAGGATATTATCGGCTGAGCGTCCGGATTTGTGAGGGCCACTGAGCGTTGTGCAGCAGTTGGGGTTCTTGCAGATTCGGGGAGTCGAACGGGAAAGACGGTCGAGATCGTGGTGGCGGAGATGGGTTTTCATGTCTCGTAGGCGGGTGATACGGTGGCATAGATGGCATTCTGTCGTCCGACCGCCATCGATGAACTCATGAGGTGTTAGCCCGGAGAGCAAGACCTCCGGATCTAGTACCTCGGGTTCAGAATCATTCTTCTGGGGAACAACAAGGTGACAAAACTGACACAGTATAAGTTTGCTGGGGCATGTTGTAGTACGGTGATGGGCGAGATCAGGTATGTTTTTTGCTGTATATTCACATCCATTGCATGTGGAAGTCGTATGGAAGGTTGAATCGTGTTTTGTTTTGCTGAAAACGTCGTTCCCATGGGCCTCATCGTCCGGGCAATGCCAATGGTTCTGCCATTCGGCTGAGCGTTTTTGAAAAACTTTCGTGCATTTTGGGCAAATGGTATTATTTCGGAGACAAAAGTTTTCGTGCAGCACCACTGTCCTTTTTGGCACCCACTGACGGCAGTTTTTGCACTGTTCTTCATCTGCCTCGTGCGTATCACCGTTGGCGGACTCCTGCCGTAACTGTCCTCGAGCAGAGGAGCTTGCCTTCAGGCTAAATTCCCAGGATTTATCTTCATTGGTGGACCCCGCTCCTTGTTTCCCAGCAAATATTGAAATATAAATTGCCTCTGCGTCTTGAAGCTCCACATTCGTAGGCTCAATTCGAATCTGTTTTGGATATTCGCTGGACAAGTCTCCAAAGACATGCTCGTCGATGCGTGGCCGCGCTCTTTGCCTCGAGGAGAAAGGGCTAACGAATATATCGATGTCTGCCTCTTCTCCCACATTAAGTTCAATATCCAGGGCTCCTGAGCGATTCCAGTCCTGAAGCTCGTAGTCAACGTACTGGCCAACAGGTATTTCACCAGTTACCTCTTCCCCAGCAGTCAGTATTCCACCCTTTGCCAGGTTTCCTTTTAACTTCTCTCTGCGCCGCCGCTCTGATTCCCGTGCCTGCTCCTCATCTAGCGGCTCTATGTCAACCTCTAAATCGGTATCCACGACACAGATAGCGTCCCCTTCTGGCTGTACTTTATCCACGAGAAACTGAAACACTTCATCGGGCCGACCATGGACGGGTAGCAGTTCTCCAACGGTGAGAGTCGTAAAATTAGATCCTAGATATCGTTCTAGGAGAGCTTTCCAGTCCTCTGTATCGTACCCTGGTTCGAGAGGCCGTAGCCTAACATAAGTCCCTTTGGCGAGCTGCGCAGTATGGACTGTTACTCTCGGATATCTATCTTCTTGGTCCCGCCCATTTCTGTCTTCTGGTTTATGCTCCGCCTCCTCGCCATTCTGAGATGTGCTGTCGACAACGGAATTGGAATCTTCGATTCCCAGGCTATGAAGAAGCAAAGGACTCAGTTCCACCTCATTCTCCTCCGCAGAAAACTCCAAAATCCCAGAATGCACCACCCGTCCGTTCTCCGGATTGACAAGGCGAAATGTAAGCGGATATGGAAGCTCGCGATTGAAATGCCCCGCACCGTGTTCAGAATCGGGGAATGCGGCGGAGGAGTTGTAACGGCTGGGAAAACGCGATATCGAAGAATGGGACGTCTGAGAGGCAGATGAGGAAGCCGGAATAGCGTTTAGGATCCCCTCGAGCGCTGAAGGTGGTAGGCGGATCTTATCGCCGCGGAGCTTTTGCGACGTTCGGATAGGTGGCGCGACATGGTACGAAGCTGACCACTTCAAGGGGTGTTCCATTGATTAGCGGCTTGCGTGAGGAGAGGAGAAGGATATGAAAGGAAAGGGATTTCTCTGCTTAACGACAGACGTTGTTTCGCCATCACGGAGGCCCATGGGGATATTTTCGAAGCTGTTTGAGATCCCAGGCATCGCCGCTGCATCATCGCCCGATGAGGTAATCAGCCACAGCTTCGAGATGCAGCGCGGACTTTCTAGCGGCAAGATACAAGGAGACAAGCTACAGTGCTGAATACCTACCTTTGTAGATATGGACGTAGATGCCATAGGGAGTTCTGAACAGATTGGCATTAGAATTAACTATAGGAGGCCCAGGCAGCGCTCTATTTCAGCAGTACAAAGTAGGAGAGACATGCAAGCTTCAGTATTTCCCGCGTAATTCGCCCCTGGATTTTGAAATATTATATTGAAAATAGCGCTTCCGTCAAGCGAAATCCCAATAAAACCCACCCAGCTAGAGATAATCATGTATTAACGACAGTTATCGCACTTGCCTTGGCGTACCCTGGGCACAGCCGGCATCGCATAAGTGCAGGCATTGCCGCAATAGGAGGGATAAACGAGGACTTGGTGGCCACATCCAGCAAAGATATCGTGGTACGCCACGCATATGTGTGTATCGACCTAATCACAGTTAGAAAGGTATGACCCAGACATTCTAAGAAGTTCGGGTTATGCCTAAACTCATAGATAGGGGATACCCAAAGTTGCGTACTCCGTGAGACATTGCGAGTTCTTGCAATGGAGAAAGCCGGTGTCTTGAAAAGAGTGGCTGGCTATACAACTGGGATGCGGAAGTAGGGGGTTTTGGAGACAACTATTGACACAGTGGATCGACCGATCGGTACGCATATAAGGGGTTCGTTTGGCAAACTGGGACTTTGCAAGGTATTCTCTTGCATGCAGAAAGGCTTTCTTTTGCTATCGAGGCGCTTATGGAGCCATGAAAATCGGAGCCGGGTATTTATGTCCTTCGAATCAACCCTGCCTGCAGGCTTGATTCACTGGTGTAAAAAGTGACGCTTTAGTGAAGGCGGGAAGTTCCGCTCCAGGTCCAAACGAAGGATCAGAGCATATCAACTCGAGAAGAGGGTATTTTTCCGCTGTTGCATCTTAGGGTCCAAAGGAAAGAGTGTCAGAAACCAAAGCTTCATTGACACTCTAATCTGGTACTATATCGATCCCCGTCCAAGGTCAGAAAAGGCATGGCCACCATCTCGTCCAGTCGCGATACTGGGACCTCCCAAGGCCAGTAGTTCGATATCTCAAACACGGCATGGCGCCGTTTGGTATATCTGAATCATCTTTAAAGTTCGCGAATAGAAGATCAAAGAAACATGGTATTGATGAGCCAGCGATTACAAATCCCAGGGTTATATATCCACTTGTGGCGCGAATCACCGCTATCATGAATCAGTAAAGCGCAGGTCACAGTGTGAGCTGTGTTCGCACTGGCAGCTTCAAGCATTCGTAGGCAGTAACAGTAGTTGTTGAGAGTCTGCGGCCAAGCGGCTTTTGATATTGCTTTCCAAAGATCAAAAAAGGCCGAACCGCCAAGTAGCCTTGCCACTGGTAAGACTATAAACCTATCCGTACTAATTAGTATCCGTGGTAAATAGTAGAGGAGCCTTGAAGAAAGGTGGTTGAGCGCAGAGAGACGGGACGAGGTTTGGCGCTGCCAGCTTTGGAGGTGGCGTTTGCTCTGTTTGCATGGGCCCGCTTCTCACGACCTGCAACATTCAATCAGGTTGAAAAATAAGAAATCATATAATATGATCTAACAAGTGTCTATATGCAAAGCAATCCTGTGCAAGCCTCGCAACCCCTAAAAATCTAAAGCAACTTCATTTTTGGCTGTGCTCTTGTGTTTTGAATTACCGCAGCAAACAACTGCCCTGATGGTCCAGCAACATCTGCGCACAGATAGAATTCGATGAAGTCGTCCCACCCCTCGGTCTCAATAACCTCGTTCACAGATTGCCCATTCACCCGCTATTGAACCCGATTTCTTGCCATGAAGACTGCGATATCCACATTATACGGACTCGTGAACTCTTTCTAGATGGAACTTGTCAATGGCCCGCATGGCCATGAAGAAAGTTGTGGCTTCGTCGAGCCCGTCGAAACGAGTCCACGACTCGCGATTGGAAATCAATCGGCAGCGACGGTCCAGAAACTGAAAATGAAAGATTCTTGTGGCGAGATTTTGCACCGTCCTGATTGACACTGGTGCTCCCCATTTCCTATCAGGATACATTGGGCCTGCATCATAGCAGCCTTCTTCAAGCCTTTTTTTCCTGGTGGCCTTGTGCCGGGCATTTCGGTTGGCCTATGCTGTTAGTAGGTCCCGCGTGAGTGTGGCGAATGGGACCATCGTATCGCCAGCCCCTGGGCGGGCGGGCCTTTTCAATTGATGGGAGGTGGTGCGGCATCGACGAGTCCGACCTGAAAAATACCCTTTCCGTGAACGCAGACAGGTCGTTGTCAGTCACATCCACTCCTGGAGAGGGGTATCATTTTTTTGAACCTGAATGTGAGTGGTTGTAGTGCATTCAGCTGTGTGCTGACAGGCCACCAGCTCCTCTAGTTCTAGTATGATTCTCGGTTGGCATGAAGCCCTCCCGTCTCGCTGAGTGTGGTCCTGAATTCGTCAGACTCCATTACTTTTGCTGAGGGTCACTCTTAGGCTGGGGAGCAATAGTAAAGGGTTAAATAATGGCGAAGAGCTGATGGTGGAGGGAAAGTAGTTGCTGGAGGCAGGAAGCTTTCTATATGAGAATTCTGCATGATATGGTGCTGAGGAAGCTTGGGAAGCCAAGTGAATTCTACATCAAATGGCGCCGAGGAAACTGAGGGGGCTGAAAGTGAGCAGAGCATTCACTCACTTTCTACCTGCAGCTTGACTCCTGTCGTTTGTCAGAATGAGGCTCCACACATTTGTCTCGCTACCCAGTCCACAACCGCCAGGCCTATACTCTGTAGCCCGCGGCGTTTAGGTGTGCTGAGGTCGAGAGTCAGCTGACTTCCCGAACTCGGATTCCTGGTAAATTCCCTTAGGGCTGATTAGTTGGGGATAGGGAATAATCAACAGATGGACATCAGAGGCTTCAAGGTGTGAAAATACAAAGATGCCTAGTACTCAGGATATGTATCTTTATGCTTTATATCTGAAGTTCCTCCATGGAATTTACTGCCCTAAACACATCTGATCAGATATCCCCGACATCCAGCCTTGAAAGCCCAGCGAGCGCCATGGCTGCGGACAACATCTACCAGGGTTGCCGCAATGTCGATTTCATCATATACACTCCGATTCCCTGGGCCTTCACTGCTCGTCTTCACTGCGAGTAACAGGCGCCTTCACGTGTCTTCAGCCTTGGGCTCCTGCTGCCTGAAGCCCTCTTCTCACTTTCAATCCTTCCCTCCTTCACCATGATATGGTCTGTTTCTTGATCATATTACTCCCTTTCATTAATTTCTTCTGTTTTGAGCTGGAATCCTGTCGTGTCTGGGCCATTTCTGCAGAGGCACTGAAGTTTGATGACCTGGAAGGCATCGCCGCTGAGATTGCCTTACCTCGAATACATTCGAACTTCATTCCTCTTCTAGTGAAGGATCTAAATAGAGGAGGTGGGTATTAAGCATGGCTGCCATATTACGTCCGAGGCCAGCGCGGGCCGTGCATACTCCTCTTCAACCAGCCAAGCATCATCGGCTTGTCTCGAAGGCCCAGAAACTCGCAGGCGATGCGAAAACCCGACTCACGAGTTTCGCCAAAGGAGCGATGCGTCGTGCATCTACTAAAAAGGCCACCGGCAAGAGGAAACATGTCGACGAGACGAAAGCAAAGGTTGTCGAAAGCAAACCCCGCGTGAATAGCAAACGGAACTCACGAGCAAAGGCAGCGGTACTGCCAACAGATAGACGCCTTAGGAGCCATCCTGAGACTCGGGAATGCTCGATATGCGCTGAGATCGTGCCCGTGGATACACAGGATGGCACCAACTTTCCGAAACTCCCCAAATGCTCCCACAAGCCAGAAACCTGCCTCGATTGCCTCACGACGCACCTTACCATGTGTGCCCAGTCGCGTGTTTCGATCAAGTTTGCCAGAATTAACATGAAACCCTCTATCGATTGGACCAAATGCACATGTCCACATTGCGACAAGCCGCTGGAGAAACGAGATTTAGAACTTCACCTTCCTCGCCTGCTATTCGTCAGCCTAGACGAAATAGTTATACGCAGGGCGATGGAACAACATCCACGCTACTTCGTTTGCTGCTCCGACTCGTGCAAGGCGGGGTTTGTCCGCAAACGGGGTCCCTCGATTAAGCCAAAATGCCCTGAATGCGGCGTCGTGAGCTGCTTCTTGCACCGCGTGGTCTGGCACGAGGGCTCTACATGCGAGGAATACGACGATCTCCACCCCGAATTACCGAGTATCCGCAGCAGCGAAACTAGAGTTAGGAAGATCTCGAAGATCTGCCCTGGCGGCTGTGGGATGAGCTATGAGAAGGATGGTGGCTGCGATAATATGTTTTGTAAGTTAAGAAATCATTTTTTTACTCCCCTTCTACACCGGGTATTAGAAGACTTCAGAAACTAATATTCTCTCTGGTTCTGTCAGGTCACCGTTGTCGTATCAACTTCAATTGGAATAAGGTGAAATATCAAAAGGGTTGAATGTGAAGACGAAGCCTTTTTAAATGCTGGAATAGTGACTTCTAGCTTGTTATTACTTCTTTTTCTACAGCATGGCACAGGTGTTGCTATTGTTATCTCATAAGTTTCCAGTAAGGAGCTTTCTCTCTTTAGTTGGTGCTAGCACTGCTAATCTAGCTGGAATCTTCCCATCTACTTTCTCTCTCTGTTTGAGAGTCAGTGTTAATTTTTGAGGAGACAATAGTTAATCCCTTCCTGCTGTTCAATTCAAAAAGTTTCAGAAATTCCAATATAACATGCGTAAAAAATGCACACGCCCTCAGAAGCCAGGCACTGCTTGAGGTAGAGCAAGGGAAATTTCCAAAGTTCAAAGATGAGATGAGTTTATACCAAACACCTACAGATTACCACCTGAACGCCAAAAAAAAAGGAATCTGAAACCAACAGGGTGGGATATATACGAGGACAAACATAACGGTCAAAAACTGGTGTTCAGCATATAATGTCCAATATGTAGACCCTCCCCCGATAAATTAACTGAAATACTGTATAGACAACGCCTGCAACTCAGAACCTGAATCAAAAATCATATGTATATCCAAAAGGCTTCCGAGAGCTTACGACTACTATCCGGCCTGGGTATTTGGAACGCCGACCGACCAGATGGTGTGAAGATGAAATAACGGAAATCAAAAACGCGTGATGATTAAGAGTGGTGTAGCGTAGTCTGCGTCGATGATGAAGAGTGGAGATGCATGGCGTGGCTCGATTGTGGGGGAGTGGTGATGATCTTTAGGCCGCGTGAGAGGAGATGTTGTTTCGCTATAGGGTGAGAACACGAGTGAGAATAATCACCGGACTTCGCGAGATGTATGGCGGCCTCGGGTATTGCACCAGTCGCACTGCCAGAAATGTAAGCGTGGGCCGCATTTCCGCTTTGACTTTATCAGGTTGAGAAGTTGAGGCATACCTTTGTTTCGGAGCAGCCGTCGTTATGCTCGATGCAGTATTCGCCCTGGCACGTTTCGCAGGTGCGAAGAACCTCGATCATACAACGGGTGCATGTTGGGCCGCATTCCCAGCAGTCTCTGCTGATGCACATTCTCGGACGCTGTGTCGAGTATTAGCCTTGGAGACTCGAACATGACATTCTAGAAGCTGGTAAATACCGTGATTCCTTTTCCGAGGTTTTGTTCCTCATCTGAAAACATTCCCGTTGGCTGCACCGAAGGTCGAACATCCCGTGCTCTTTCGGGATCAGGCAAGCACTGCGGACACCACCATCGATCGCAGCGGCGACACCAGCGGCTACGCACGCACTCCTCGCACTGTACAATGAGGGAAGGCTTCTCATTTGGGTGAACAACAGGGTCCTTCGCCGCGCTGAGTCTGGACGAGTGCGTCGGGAGGGGTGCTAGGAGCGGGAAGAACTCTTCAGGCGATTCGCCCCACACAGCTGGGCCCTCTGGTGTCGTCCGACAACCTTCGCAGCCTCTTGGACCTAGAGCAATGGAAGCAACGGCTGGCGGAAGAAACGATCCAATTGATCTCTGGTTCTCTTCGACTATAGTGTAATTACCGGGGTCATGTCTCGGGCTTCTGCAGAGTACGGCATCGAAAGATATGATATTTTCGCATAATTTCAAGATTTGAGCCCAGCCGTTGCTAATGGGCTTTGTATGCATCTTGCCTGACGGTCGGTACCATGCATGCCTCCAGGTCGGGTCTTCGTACTGTACTGAACTTGATAGGCCAGAAGGTTCATCGAGCGTTGTCCTAGATTTCGAAGATATTGAAGATAGAGGCTCGTCACTTGGTCGTTGGTTGCGCCACTCCCACAAAGAGGGTGCGGTTGAGCTGTACCAGCTATGTGCAGAATACATTGGAACGCTCGTTGGAGAAAAGTAGTAGACCCCTTTTACTCGTGGTGTCCCTTTTGCGCGGGAAGGTCTCACCGCATATTGAAAGACCTGCATCAGCTTGCGCTCGTTCAGGTTCAAACAGTCACGGATCGACAGGATGGAGATGTTGAACTGGTCAGAGAGAATGATATCGGATATCAAGTCTGCTGGAACCGATAGACCGTCCAGAATGAGGGTTCGCACGTCTTGGAGTACCGATCTTCGTCCTAGATCGGAAAAGATACCCCTTAAGGGGCCGGAATAGAATTCGTCCTCCGTAAGAGATTCGTCCATCCGTTCACTCCTCCAGATTTCCCCTCCAGAATCAATAGGGTCCATAGCCGGAACCTGGGCACCGCGGCAGGTTGACAAGTCTAAATGACGAAAGACATAAGGGGTATCCATGATTAAAGACCTCAGAGTCTTCGAGGTTGACGCCAGCGCGACCAGTGAGCCTATAGACAGATAGGGGGCCAGGTGCTCTATGACAAGGGAATTGCACAACACATCTTCCAACGAGATACGGGCCATCCTGCCGTTACTCGTGGAGAAGCGGTGATCATCTAGGGACTGCGGATACGGGGAAGTTCCCTTGCTCGAAACCAGGCCGACCAAGTGGAGCTTGTAAGCCTCCACGGCACCTGCGGTAATTTCATCCGCGGCTGTGGTGAAGGAGACATCGGATTGCGATTGAATGTGCTGCAACGCTGCTCTAGCCTTTGCCAGTTCAGTCTCTAGAAGGTCGATAGTCGACTGCAGCACGACTGGCATCGAGCTTGCATTGATTGGGTCAATAGCCGTCAGTAGAGTAGCCCATAGCTCTCCCTGTGCCATATCACACTCTCAAATAAAGGAAAGAGACGAGGCTTGACAAAAGTCGTCGTTGTCGAGTTTGATGCTCGAGGCGAAGCTGAGCAGAGGTTGGAACCGTCACGTGTAAGGCGAAGTACAATGTGTTGACGACGTCCCTTGGCTGGTATCAGAGAGCGCGCGTAGTCAGAAGTAGTGAGAATGTTCCCTTGGCTTGTAATCTGGAGGATACTGGTAGATATAGGATGGGAGGAGGAGCTTTATAAAGCACTTGTGTGCAAGTTGGAGGACAGAGTGTGACAAGACACAGGTGAACCATGCACAACAGACTTGGGGGGAGAAGGCGTGGATGATAAAGAATAATAATGGTTTGTCAAGGATATTAGCATTAAGAATTAGGGTGACTGAGGTTTTGGAGGAGACCAAGCACTAAAATATTGCAAAAAGGAAGGAAAAGGTGGAAAAAGCAATGTTAGTTATGCTGGGGAGCTCTGCATGTCTGGGGCATGTTCTCAGCTCTGCGGTGAATGAAACAGGACAAGACTCAGGAGATGGGATGTTAGTAAGACAGTTGAGCTGTTTGATGCTGGTCACCTCTCATGGTCAAGCTGCCAGATACACGGATGCCACAGACTAATGCAACAGCAGCCAAGTCAAGTCTTGCACCACAAGTACTAAACTAGTTAGGTGGTGGAGGAGCAACCAAAGGGCAACGCGAACATCACCAGTCCCATGCACACCCTTCCCCAGCGAGTGAGATGCTGTGTCCCAACACCAAGCAACGGCCAGATGATCCATGTCCACAAGACTTGGAAGTCGTTGAAGGCCGCCTCTCCTTTCATTTTCGTCTTTTGTTGAGGCAAAATAAGCCTCTGGAGGTCTCGAAACACGAATTTCCATTTGGTAATGAACGAGGATCCTGCAGCTTCAGCGCCAACTCTGGCTTGAGTGGCTTGCCTATTATCTGGACGCTAAGGCATTGAGACCCTCTTTACTGATCCATCTCGTGGGGCAACCCCCAAACACCTGTCTTTGGGAGGCATTTTACTGCGAGCGAACGAAGTAGCAGTTCAAGGTTTCCTCCCGCTACTCCGACGAAAAAATGTCACTTTTGGGGAATATTTCGAGATCTTGATGAATCGCTTCGCTTCATGCTACAATGGACACAATGTCATAATTTACATCCCAAATCTCACGCCACAACGGAAAAATATGCATGGATCATATCCCCAGACTCTCGTGAGATGGGGAAGGCGGCGACTGATGTTGATCCGTCGGATCGCCTCCCCAGCATCTCGTCGCCCTGGCCAACACGCGTCGAGAGACCGGCCCATCTATGACCCCACAAAGTCTATCAAAGAAGCTGCTTGTGTCGAGCACTGGGCTTACTTCCACAATTTTCCAAGACTGATCTCCTTGTCATCATGTTTGTTCAGGACCTTCGCTGTTGCCAGGTCGAAGTCTTCCTGCGTGACGTGCACGCGTCGTTCCCTCAATGCATACATTCCGGCTTCAGTGCACACTCCTTTGAGTTCTGCACCAGAACAACCGTTCATCTTCTCTGCGATCTTGGTGAGGTTGATTCCGCGGGTCAAATTCATCGAGCGGGAGTGGATACGGAGGATGTCTGCGCGGGCCTCGACACTACGGGAGGAAAAAGTAGTTGTGTGAGCATGCACGATCACTTCATCGTCATGGAACCAGGAGATACGGGAAACGCTTACCTTGGTGGCGGGAACTCGATCTTCCGGTCGATACGCCCGGGACGAAGAAGGGCTGGATCAAGAATATCCAGACGATTAGTAGCCATGACCACTTTAATGTTCTTCGTCGGCTCGAATCCGTCCAGCTGGTTCAGAAGTTCCAACATGGTCCGCTGCACTTCAGAATCACCACCACTGCTACCTTCGACACGGCTCGATCCGATACTGTCGATTTCGTCCATAAATATGATACTAGGCGCATGCTCTCGCGCCATGACGAATAGTTCACGAACCATCCTACTTCCCTCACCGATGTACTTTTGGACCAACTCGGAACCACTGACGCGGATAAACTTGCAGTCTGTATGGTGGGCAACAGCTCGAGCCAGTAGGGTCTTTCCCGTCCCCGGGGGACCGTACAAAAGTACACCCTTGGGCTGGGCGATACCTAAAGATTCAAAGAGTTCGGGGTGCTTCAAGCCTAACTCGATAACCTCTTTGATTTCCTTAATCTGCTGGTCAAGGCCACCGATCATGTCGTAGGTGCTGTCTGGTACTTTTTCGACCATCATAAGGGAAACAAGGGGGTCTACCGACGAAGGCAACATCTTCTCAAGCTTGTACGAATCTGACATCAGGGACACCCGTTTGCCAACCGTGAGCTTGGAGATATCGACACCATCGGCCACGTCGACGACTGGAAAAGTTCCAGATATCAGCTTCTAATACCTCCAAGTCAAGCATATTACTGGACTCACCGTATTTTCCCTCTGGGTGTACTTTAACCAGAACTTTCTTTGTAGACATCACTTTCACCACCTCACCGACGTAGGAGCCTGGCTGCTGCAACAGCCCCAATTCCTCCCGTAATAATCGTACTCTTGAGTTGTAGTCATTTCGCTGCGCTTCCAAACGTCTCAAAACCGCTTGTCCCTTGATGATTTCGAGCTTCATGCTCTCTATTTTGTTGCGAAAGTAGTTATCCAACGCCATGGTGACGGTGGCAACCAGAGCGAAAGCAAGGGTGAAACACGGGTAGTTCGAGCGTTGGCGGTGTTCAAATTCTTGCAGGTGATAGAAGATCGACGGCGGCCACAAACGCAGCTGGGGAGTGAATAGAGAGAATAAGGCAGATGCTCGTTGTCGTCTTCCTGCTGTCAGCAACAACACGGCGCCGGGCCTGAAGCTGCTGAGGCTTAGTCATGCGATCTGGAGCCACTCCCAAAATTGACTAGTGCCTGTAAAGCTCCAGCTCCTCGGCTGTTTGTCTTGTTTGTGCTCCTGTCGACATCCCGTCACGATCAAAGGTCATGCGGAGAGACGACAGAAGTGCTTCAAATGGCACTCCTGGTTCTTGATATACTGCTCTCATCCTGTTCTCTCATTGTTCTCTAGGGCTGCAGTTTGTTTGATACCCCTATGAGGCACTTCCTTTGAAATTTTACTTCAGCAGCAGGCCTGTCTCCACCTGAGAGTACTACCAGCCACCGCGTCCCGCGTCTTGACCACCAGGGGTAGTAAAAGGTCGTCGTTGTGTACCTGGAGCATTCACACTGATATGCAGAGACCCCGTTCGAGAAACGACTGTTCCCCGTCCTTCCAAAAGTGCAGCTGCACTCTACAAGACGGCAAACTGGATCCATTCCTCACCAAACGCAATGGAACCCCCCAGCGGAAATCCTGAATCCAGCAGCCAATCGGGCTGTTCGTCATCGACCTCTGCCTCGAGGCAGTTTGCCTCTATAGCTCGCGCAGACAGTCAAAGTCAAGCTGGCTCCCCGACGCAAGCAAGGGCAGCAGATCCGCTGCCTAGGTCTTATGGTTTGTCATGTCTAGCCTCACTATATTGATCAGATACGATGACTAACGTTTGAGAGGCAGGAACAATAGAATCGTCCCACCTGGCCCCTCCACT
The DNA here is from genome assembly GCA_039700045.1 of Malbranchea zuffiana. Lineage (NCBI taxonomy): Eukaryota > Fungi > Ascomycota > Eurotiomycetes > Onygenales > Malbrancheaceae > Malbranchea > Malbranchea zuffiana. The sequence continues at coordinate 1,603,757 of JARUPO010000005.1, forward strand.
GGAACCCGGGGAAGAAGGTCTCCATGCCTCTTCCAGCGCTCAGGAACTATCCAGGTCACCTATCCTCAGCTCGGTTGCCCATGAGCGAAGCCCTAAGAAACCCCCAACCATTCGACGAGCTTCCTCAAAACCATACAGAGGCCAAGAGTTTTCTGTCGACGATGACCCGGCTGAGATTGAAGAGGATAAAGCCTTGAGACGGATCAGCAGTACCTCGCGAATAGGCCCCGAGTTGCGTGGTACTATTCGACGGAGGGCTAATTTGCGACTACCTGCTCTTGAACGAGTGGAGTCTGAACAGTATGACGGGCCGACTGTGGATCCCTCTGCCCTGGAGGCAACTGATTCGCAGTCCCCAGAGACTCAAGGGGAGGAAGATAATGGTGATGACGATGAGGAAGGCAGTACAAGTGATGCGGAAAGCTTTACACTGAAAGACCGGCAGCAAGCTATCAACCAAACCCATCCGTTTGGCATCAGAATATGGAAGCCTGCTCTGTATAAAAAACTTCGTTCTGTTGAGAAGAATGCAGAAGGTGATATCCATTCCGCTCCAGGCGAACGTGTGAACCACTTACTTTTTCTCGCCAATTTTCTGTGGACTATCTTCTTTGGCTGGTGGTTGGCTCTGGTTGCCCTTGTTGGAGCGGCTACATGTTTTATCATCCCATTTTCTCCGGATTCGGTGGCTTACGGAAAAGTGTTCTATAGCCTTGCGGGCTACCTGTTCTATCCCTTTGGATCATTTGTTCGACTTAAGGCTGATGAGAATTATGCCGACGAAGATGAAGGCGAGGGACGCAGTATCAGCGAGTACGAGCAGTGGCAGAGCGGCGACCTCGAGCACGGGAGGTTGTTCTTTGGACCTGTTGCTAGCAGATCACTGGTTGGTCGTCGAAGGAACAGTATAGATTCGACAGGAGAACATGACAGCCTCCTGGGTAGGCCAGCAAGAGGCCAGCAAGATGATAACGTCGGATCCCGGACCAAGAGGCGCCTGTTTGGCCGCGGAGAATGGACCATTGGCCGGGTTGTCTTTTATTTATACTTCTACCTGGTTATTGGTCCACTATTACTCTTGGTTTCCCTTACCTGTTGGATGCTGGTCTTCTGGATACCCATGGCTCGCGTGACAAACATCTTGTTTCGACATTTGCGTCGACATCCTCTGGCGCTCTCCTTCCACTCTGACGCAACATATACAAGGCCTGCATTACATCCTTCCTCGTCCATTTTACTTTGCACATATCGAGCATCTGGTTTGAAGTACTGGAAATACACCATCGACGGGACTAATATCTTCCTCATTAACCTGCTTGGAGTTATGGCCTTCTGTATCTTTGATTATTGGGTTCTCCATCGCCTCCTTGCGCTAGACTCATGGATTGCCGGCACCGGAGTCATCTTTACCTTGGCCTTGCTCTCAGTTATTCCCCTTGCTTATTTCATTGGCCAAGCGGTGGCATCTATATCTGCGCAGTCTTCGATGGGGGTTGGTGCGGCCATTAACGCATTCTTCTCAACCGTGGTTGAGGTCTTTTTGTATTGCGTTGCTCTATCAGAAGGAAAGGCCCAGCTGGTTGAAGGCAGTATAATTGGCAGCATATTTGCTGGTATTCTTTTCCTTCCTGGGCTTTCCATGTGTTTTGGCGCCATTAAACGCAAGACACAGCGATTTAACGTAAAATCGGCCGGAGTGACCTCTACAATGTTGTTGTTCGCAGTTATTGCAGCTTTCGGTCCAACCCTTTTTTATCAGGTCTATGGTAGTGTAAGTTCATGTCTATGCGTCTATCAGGATTACGCTCACACTTTTTCCAGCAAGAAATGTACTGCCATCCATGCTCGTCAACGGGCGCCGGTGGCAGAGACTGCCGCCGATGTTATTTTTCGCAGACTCCCGCACTCGCAAATAAGTTTTTCCTGAAGGCTGTCCAGCCATACTCATGGTTTGCTGCCATTCTACTTTTCCTTTCCTACATGATCGGTCTTTGGTTTACCTTGCGTACCCACGCCGCGATTATCTGGTCGAGCGACATGGATGAAAAGAAACCTGTGCATCCGCAGCATGCTCAAGACCCGCAGATGGCCAAAGCTCAACCGACAGTGAATGGAAAGCAAGTAGGCCCAGGTGGCACCATTAGGGGTTCCGTCCGTGACTCCAAAATGTATGCACGCATTCTTGGGCAATCTCTGAAGCAAGTTGGTTTGAGCCCAGAAGGCGGCGACGGCATCTGGGAGCAACAATATCAAAACGCTCCCGAAACACAAGGTACTCCGCACGTTGTCCCCCCTAAAAGCAGTGAATACCCGACACCGAATCTGAGGCTACCGGGTCTTTCCGCGGAGCAAAATGAGCTGTTTGTCCGCCAAGTCACCGAAGTAGCAGCAACGGCAGCGACACTCGCAGCCCGTGATGCGACCCGACATCCAAGAAAGCACTCAGTATCAGCACACGCAGCAGGAACCCATGGTGCTAATAAACACACAACCGGAGGAGGCGCCGGGCCGACTGAGGAGATTGAAGAGGCTATGGCATTTGGCGAACCTCACCACCCCCCGTCGGGCGGACATGATGCGCCCAACTGGGGAAGGACCAAGAGTGCTGTTGTTCTCCTCGGTGCTACAATATTATACGCTATCATTGCCGAGATTCTCGTAACTACGGTGGATGTTGTCCTGGAGAGCGTGGATATCGATGAAAAATTTTTGGGAATTACCCTTTTCGCCTTGGTTCCTAACACGACCGAGTTTCTGGTAAGTTAGGCCGCTGCAACAGATTTTAGCTTGTCGTTCCAAGCTCGCTAATACTTCAATAGAATGCCATTTCCTTCGCGATGAACGGGAATATCGCCCTTTCAATGGAAATTGGATCTGCATATGCTCTGCAGGTCTGTCTCCTGCAGGTGCCCGCCCTAGTTCTATTCTCCGCCATAAACAGCCAATACCTGGATCCTTCAGAGCTTCTAAGTCACAGCTTCAAGTAAGCTTCAGCCCTCATTCCACATTTATTCGTACATACTAACTCCATTAAACCAGCCTAATTTTCCCACAATGGGACATGATCACCGTGATCCTTTGTGTCTTCCTGCTCTCATACGTCTACGGCGAGGGCAAGAGTAATTATTTCAAGGGCTCGATATTACTACTTACGTATCTGTTTGTGGTGCTCGGTTTCTTTTTGACGAGGTACAGTACCATGGAGTCAATGGGGGTGGATCAGTTCAATACCCTGGCTCTCGGACAGGGGAGTGCTCTGGGTGTTGCGAGGGAATTGTAAGTTGTAGAAGGAAGAGAGATGGGACTTAATTACTGTTTATACTGCAGGATATCTGTCTGGTTGCATTTTTGAGGACTTGTTTGTGTTATGTCTTATGTGGAATGTTGCCTGGGTCTCATTTGTCTTGTATATGATATGATGGGTTCCCTGTATGTTTTTCTACCTTGCTTTAGAATCAGCTATTAGGGAGCCATGCCCTTTAAGTATATATGGGTAAAGAATTGCAAAACACGCAGGGTACTGGAGCTTAAGTACCATACCAACTTCTACTTTTGCTTCATATATCTCGTCTCTTCCTATGTTATAGATTTAACCTGCTGCTGAAGGGTCCCGAGCAATTGAAGCCAGCAAGCATCGAAGTCATCACGAGCGCCAACGAATGGGTCGGAAGCATTGAGCAAAAATAAAGGATGCAGATGCAGACGGATTTAAACCGCTTGGGAAGAACAGTTGATTTTGATGTTTGTAGCACAGGCCGGGTTGTTTGCACGGAGCGGAAACAGATTTCGAACCCCCTTTTAAATACTCCATTATCATCAAGGATTAAACAAGAGAGCAAACGGTCAGATAATCTAAATGAAAAATACGAATCAGGCCGAGCTTGGTTTCTCCCACTTTGACACTGCCGCGTCGACGAGCTTCCTGTACTCCTGCTGCTGGTAGCACTGCTCCAGAAACACCTTATACTTCACCTCCAGTAATCCCTTCTCGCACTCATCCTTGGTCGGATACACCGCCTTGCCGGGCTTGCTCATTCGATCCATGATATCCCACAGATCCTCCGTGACACCGTTGCGGTCTGCGCTCGCCGCCTTGGCACCTAGCATGGCGGCGCCATGGCAGACGGCAGCGTGCACGTAGCGGGGGATGAGGACAGGCATGTCGCAAGTCGACGCGATCAGAGACATGAGGATATCGTTCTGGCATTGGGAACCGGACATGAAGATGGAAGTAATCTTGTGACCCGCCTTGTTCATTGTTTCGACGATCTGGCGGGTTTGCAGGGCGATGAATTCGAGGGTGGCGTAGTAGTAGAGCGCGAGGCCGGAGACGGATTTGTCGGATGATAGGCCGATTACGGAGCCGGACATGTTGGGGTCTGCGATGGGAGAGCGGTTGCCGAAGAGGTCGCCGTAGAAGAAAAAGTGACGGCCTAGATAGGAGATTGTGGGGGCTTGGGCTTCGGAGGCGAGTTCCTTTAGATGCTCGTTTAAGTAGTCGTAGATGTTTGTGTGATATGACTCGGCGACGGATAGGGCCTGGTTGAATGCTGGGTGGGTTTCGATAACGTGTTTGAGAAGTTCGCCGGTGGCAGATTGGCCGCCTTCAGCCATCCAGTAGCCCGGAAAGATGGTGTCGCGGTAAGGACCCCAGACACCAGGTACGAAAACTGGGTCAGGAGACATGGCAAGATGGCAGGTGGATGTGCCTGCGACGGCTGCTAACCGGGTATGGGCCTGGGATTTATCATTTTTGGCCAAATCGGTGTCGAGTTGGCCGGCGCTGAGCTGAACTTTTGCGCCCACAGTACCGATCCAGCCGGCATATGCATCGATTACACCACTGCCTACTGCGATTCCAGCTGGAAGGCCTAATTGTCTGGCGGCTGTTTCGCAGAGGGTGCCCACTAATTCACCTGCGCTGAGATATTCGCCGTTCTAATGAATGTTAGCTTGATTATACGAGGAAAGAGAGGTATACTCACGTCACCGTTGACACCACCCATCCGCTTGTAATTGTCCTCAGTGAGCTCCGATAGACCAATTTCATTCAAGAAATCCCCCTGCCAGCCCTTTACACTACCGTCCACGCCTACAGGAACGTATCCCTGTTTGCAGACGACACTGCAAAAGCTTCTCTTTTCGTTGCCAGTGGCCAGATGTGTCAATGCGTCAGCCAAGTCGTAGAACTTGCATTTATCGAACAGCTCCTTGGGCATATTGTTCTTCAGCCAAAGGACCTTGGGAATTTCCATCTCAATCGACATTTTTCCTCCGACATATCGGAGCAGGTTGTGTCCGGTCGCATTAATCTTCTCCGTCTCCTCCACAGGACGGTGGTCTAGCCAGAGAATGACATTGCGGTCTGTGTCAAAATTGGGCCCGGTCACGGAGATAGGTTCGTTGCTGTCTTCGGCAAAAAGCGCGAGGGAGCAAGTAGCATCGAAGCCGATACCCTTGATTGATGCAGGGTTGATATTATGCTGGCTGATGGCACGTTGGACGCACATGCAAATGCAGCGCCAGATGTCAGTCGTGGATTGTTCCTATTGAGTGTTAGCTCAATTAGCCGTGTTATAATGTGTGGTAGGTCTAAGAGAACATACGTAGTACCCCTGTTGTGGCTGCCACAAGCCAATGTTCTCCGACGCCAACCCCACGATATCACCCTTGTCATTGATAATACAAGCACGGGCACTGCCAGTTCCTACATCAACACCGATATAATGGTCCATTTGCAAGCTGATCTCGTTCCGAGAATCCATCGTGGCCTGTCTGGACGACGCCTGGCGGGACGCACGACGATATGGAAGGGAAGACATCCTGAACGGGGAGGGGTTCGGGCTTTCTTTGTGGTTGCGGCGAGCCAAGTAGCCAGCAATTGCCTATTGGATGTGTCCTGGTGACGCGGATCGGACGAAGATGTGCGAGTCTAGAACAGAGATTAGCCCGTGGTTGCGTCTGTTGGTATCATGCAAGTGAAGCCATCCAAGCTACCCTTGTTTGAGTCTATCAACGAGAGCATTCGATGAGGGGGAAGAGGCGTTTGCAGCCTTGTCTGGCTTCCGGGGTCTGATCGCACGTACTGTGATACTTAACAGCGACAACGACGACGATTGAATGTCTCGACTGTTGAGGTTGATTTCCCTGCTTTTGAACCTAGTAGGCAATTCAGGTAGCTCTCTCGGAACCAACGGGTTTCTTGAGCTTAAGAGACGTTGTAGGAACTTGAACCGCGACTCTTATAAGCAACGAAGGAAGAGTCTGGAGGAGGATGAGAGAGGTTGAGGTTGAGAGTCACAGCATGAGGAAGAATGTTGTTGGGGCTGGTCTCTTCCCCACAGCGCCCTCGGTCCCTCCACCGAAGCTCCCAGTGTGCCCATGTGGAGAACGGCTGTGTTGGCAGAGGTCATCGCCTGCAAATTCCAACACGGATGCGCTGTTGTTGTTCTTTTCTTTTTCTTTCTTGTTGAGGTTGATAAGATGCTCGTGTTAGCAATTGATATCGCGTCACGTTCAGTCTCCCCTTTTGCTCTCTAGAGGCAGATGAATCGCGAGTTCTTCGATAGCGGCCATATCTCCGGGGAATATAAATTCAGCCCTACGCTGCTCTCCCCCAGTGCCCGTTGCTGCAAACGATACGCCACCTCCGGGACTTTACACCGGCGCATCGGTCAATTGAATGATGAGAACGGCTAGCTCACTGTCCACGAAGCTTGTCCCATGTCTCAAAATCCCGCATCTCTCTTAGTTAGCTTCGGTGGCGGCTCTTGGCTTCGACGTTCGCGGCGAATGAGCCCCACGAAGCCGGCATCGTGTGCGACACTCGAATGTTGATATGATTTATCCTCAAGGATTGAGCATCACGACGTCCAAAGATCGCCAGGTATGCAATGAAATCTGCGGAGAAAAATTCACGATGAAACTGTGCTCAGACTGCATGAAACTATCAATCATTGCCACTGCGTGTGGAGGTTCATGTGAATGTCTCTTGAGAAATACAGCTGCAGGGCTGCATGCTTGCACTTGAATCTACTTCTCTACACATTTGTCCATGTCATGCCAGACTCCCAGATTATTCTCTGTGGTAATTACAGAGCAGTATTATTGTTTGTGCCATCTTGCGTGCCACGGGCAAGTGCTTCTTTTCCATGCCCGAGGAACTTCAATCCCTATGTCTGATTTAACAAACAAAATTTGAACTCTGTTCCATTGACATTTATACTTGATTTGCTCTTTCAGCCTCTCGGTAATATTGCTTAACAGAAATCTTATCACATAAATCCATGCATATAGTACACCACGCCCTTTACTCTGAGCCTCCTCAGCACGAGAACACTCGCCCATCTTCATCTCTTTCAGTCGATGACTCGGTAGCTGGTGCAAGGCTGGCTCGGGAGAGCCAACTGATTACCATCCATGCTCCGTCGCGTTGTGCGCGCCGTGTTCTTTGCTACGATTTTCCTTCTCTTCTGCGTCGGACTCTCTCGATTACGAAAATCAGCGCACATCAGATATCGTACGGCAGTTCGGACGAGGCCCATCGTACCGCAGCCACCATTCAACGGTAGGAAGCACTTGGTGATCGCTAGCCTAGAGGGTGACGACACAAAATGGGTGCAAAAGAGACTCCCGGACTGGACCGTGTCGAGATATATTGTCAACAATGATACAGCAGAGTTGACGGTACCAATGAACAAGGGGAGAGAGGCAATGCCATATCTGACGTGAGTACAACGAAGTACATTCTCCAACTCTGAATCTCGCCAATCCAGCGCTTATCTCGCCGATTTGTATAGTTATCTCATTGACAACTATGACAACCTCCCAGACGTCATCGCCTTTATTCACAGTTTACAATACCAATGGCATAACGATGACCCAAACAGGGACGGCGCCACCGTCCTTTCACGACTTCGACTGGCATACGTCGAGTCCCAAGGCTACGTCAACCTGCGATGCACCTGGCAGGTCGGATGTCCCGCTGAAATTCGCATCCACGAAACCAACCCCCGTCGAATAACAAGTCTGGAATACCCGGACGCTTACCAGCAGCTATTCCCCGAGAAACCATATGCTGGAGGCATGCCGGACCTGATAGCTGTCAGTTGCTGCTCGCAGTTCGCAGTGTCGAAAGAACAAGTGCTAAAGCGGCCAAAGAGTGACTATAAGCGGTACCGAAAGTGGCTCATCAATACTCCACTTGACGACTCGATTAGTGGGCGTATTTTCGAGTACTCATGGCATAGTAAGTCGATTGGCCTGATTGATGGAGCCTCATTCTAACCCGCTGTTCGTAGTGATATTCGGTAAACAGTCAGTATTCTGCCCGGATCCAGGAACATGCTACTGCGACGTTTTTGGTCTCTGTGATTTAGAATGCGATCAGTGGGGTTGCAATGAGCAATATTTGCACACGGCTGATGCTCTATCGAAGCCAGCTGATTGGAAACCGCTCCGAGAATTCGAGCCCGATTTATGGGAGAGATAGAGGGGCTCAAGGTTTGGATATCCCTCATAGAATCAAAGAGTTAATAGCAATGGTATTTCACAAATGATTCTCGCGGTGTTTCGAAGGCCACCGGAAACTCGGATTAAATCATGCCGAAAGCCGAAATTTATGCACTAGTCTAAATACGGGAAGGTGCATTTTGAGTTGCGCTTTACCATATTAGTGCTAGCGTGTTTTCTGACATCTACTCGAAGCTCTCCCAAGCATCACGGATTCAAAGGGTTATCAACGCTGAATCCGACTACCTTCCAGCCCGTTCGCGCCAGCTTTCCAACCGCCGGCCTCCTCCGCACAAACTGCAAACATCATGCACTGGCCCGCACCCCTTCAGTGCCTCGCCATTCTCCTCCTCACTCTCTTCTCCGCGCTCTCTTCCGCCAGCTCCTCCTCCCCGCAAACCGTCAAAATATTCTACTGGCCTCTCCCCTCCTCCTCCTCGTCCTCGTCAGAAACTAAACCCTTGCGCCTCGCCGAAATATCCTACGACCCATTAACTCTCCTTCCAACAATCACCTCCTACACACCCCCAACCTCGAAAGATATCCCCGCGGACTCCTCCAACGTCCTCGCGCGCATCGGCCTCTTCACGGACCCGGGCCAGAAACAATGGGTCGGAAGTCTGACTTCTCTGTCCGCTCTCGCGGAGAATAGCGCTAGCTCCGCCCTTGTACCGACATTATCTCTCTTTCTCGGTCCGAAAAATGAAGTATATAACGTCGCCCTCTCACCATCGTCGTCGGTGGAGACGTCAAAATCTAAAACGGGATCCGCTGCAGAAAAGATCAAGGTGGAGTTCGTCCGCTCGAGTCCTGCGGCGGCACCGCATTTGAATAAGCCGATTGTCAGGACGGCTGATGGGCAGGCCGCGGAGGAGGAAGTTGAGAAGACTCTTTTTCAAAAGTATGACCCTCCTCAAAAATGAAACACATTCTTTACCTCTTTGTATTTTTTCGTTGTGTGAGTAAAAGCTAATTTTGACTAGGTATTGGTGGGCTATTCCCATTGTTGTATTCCTTATTGCAAGCGGTGGAAGTCCGGAAGGCAAATAGAAAGATATATATTTAAATTTCTTGGCCTTTCCCTTCTAAATAATATAAATATTCATGATATGACTCTAAACATATGGGATCTGATAAATTTTATAAAACTCTTGGAAGAAATTGCATGAGAGAAAGGCAGATCAATGCTTATACAATCTCACCTAACTTATACAGGTACATCTGGGACAGAGCTTGTGGGAGTAGGTTTTTTAGTCGCCGAAAATATAAACCAATAGCTATAAGATCAAGGAATAAAGAAAGCTAACCGAGGCAAAACTATGGGAGACAATCAAAACTACTCGTATGAAAGAGAGAAAGGCATATCAAGCAAAAAAGACAAAGCCAACAACAAGACAGAAATATGAAGGCTAAGCAAGGGGAAAAAGGGAAAAAACAAGAAAAAAAGGAACAGAAATAAAACAACAAAAACAGCGAACCGCCGCAGTTCTCGCTATTCCTACATCATGCCCCTTTCTTTCCAGAGCGCGACAAGCAGAATGACCTTCTCAACAAACTTAGCCCCTGACCATTTGCAAATAAAATAAACTTGCTAACCATAGCACAAAAGCAATAACATTTCAGTTAATGACGGAGCCATGCAGGTACAGGGTCATCAGACAATAAATGCCTCGTGGCTCTGCCGTTCGCGGGATAGCGTTCCTGTTGGAATGAATATTATCAGCTATACAATACTTCGATACAGCTCATTTTGGAACACTGTCAACAAACCTGTATCCCGCCCCTGGCGTGAGCTCTTTTCTGCTTCCGCCCAATTCTCCGCCGACGCGGCCGCCATCTCTTGCTGACGTTTATGCCCTCTATAGCGCTCCTCTGCTACGCGACGGATATGCTCCTCGTTGAAATGCTTTCGAGCCTCCGAATGCCTGGTCTCGAGTTAGGTTATGACATTCCAAGCTAGGAGGAGGGACACTTACGCCGCAGCGGTTTCCTTTGCCCGGGTCGCGAATTGTTTGACCCGGAGGTGATCCTCAGGATAAAACCATCTGCTTGGGCAGGGCCATAGACATGTCCATCCTGGTGTTCCTTGTTGGGAGCCCTGAGCCTGTTCGCTGTGCGCTTGTAGGCTGTATTTGCAGCTTCGGCTGTATCATCCTTCTCTTTGTACGAATCGTAAGCTGTGCTCATTCTGGTACCTGCCGGATAGCCCTCCTCCCTGGCGTAACCGGGGTCATCAAGCCTTGGTGAGCTTGAGGAGAATGGGTGTGGCGGGAAGTCACCCCATTCGTTCTTGTTGTAGCCGTTCCGAACAAGGCGTTGTATAGGGTGTGGATTTGCCGAACGGGAAGGATATGAAGTAGATCTATTCGGATTCGGCCGCAACATTCTTAAGTTGAGCTTTCGGTCTCCTGGCGATAGATAGGTGGTCTTCTATAAATTTGGAAAATGGGAAACTGGAAATGCTGCTTCGATAAAGAAGTCTAGAGAAGTATTGGATATAAAAGCGCGGATAGAAGATGGGGACCTGATGGCTTCTCAAAGGAACTCCTTCCAGGAAGGCCATTATATACCTTCCTGAAGCACCCAGGAGGTATTCATAGCTGCCCAGGGAGCAGTGCATTGTGATATGCTGCTGAGCAAATGCAGCATGCATAAGTGAAGCATTCTGAGGGATGAAGCTTTTGCTGAATTCACTGGCCTACAATGCCTTTGAGTGAACTGAGCTGGGATGCAAAAAAAGCCCTCTTTTTCTTTTGTCAAGAAAGGGTATACGGGGTCAAAATAGCAAACAGGTGGTTGAAGTCTGCGCCGGTGGGAGGCTTGCCACCGGCTTTCAAGTTGAGCATCAGGAGCTGACCAAATTGGCGACTGGCAGGAGTGCCAAAACTAACGTGGCACCCATCTTGCCAATGCTGATGGTGCTTGGGGTGTAAAATCTCAATGAATGCCTGTGTTGTTTTTTGTGATAGATCCTGGATGAAGCTTAGACTTGAAACGCAGAGCATTGGTCCTCATGCTATCATTTTAGCAAGCAAAACACTGCAACACCAATAAAAAGAGATGGGACTCATGGATGAGTGAAATCAGTGGTTGCAAGATGTCCAAGGCAGTTTGTTATTGTTGGTGAATGTAATCACTTGAGGATGTTGTTGCTAGCTTCACTAAGTAAGCTTCAAATGTTAAAATAGTTAAGGTTGCTCAAGCAAACTCCTTGTTAACTAACTTAAATTTAACAAGTGAAGCAACTGCATCCAACAATAGACACAAACATTTCAAGTTGCTTGCAGATATAAATCACCCAACTTGAAAGGCCTTTCAGTCTGTTACTCTTCCACTTCTCTTTGTCATCTCCTTCTCTTGTGTTTCTGGATTATACTCCTTCCACTGGTCCTCTTCACAACTTTTTATGAGTATAGGTATCCAAATCTATTTCAAGTCGTTCTCTTTTCCAGGCGAAGCGCCCTTATGAATGGTATATGAAGTCCTACAAATGAGAAATCGATTTCTTTCAACAACCAACTGAAGCGCTTTTGGATACTTGACATAGAGCAAGCACCAAACCACCCTCCAGGCCCTTTCTCACGCCTCGCAGCGGAGGTCAGACAGGCTATTCTCTGCCAGTTTGACGACGTTGCGTCATTAGAATCCGCTTTGGCAGCTAATCCTTCGCTCGATGCCGCACTCTCTGGAGCTGCTTCTATAGTGTTATCGAGAGTCTTGCACAATGCTATTCCATCGGGTCTATTGCCAGAGGCGCAAGCTCTTCGGGCGTCATATGATTTGAACCGGGAATCCCGAACTGCAGAGCGAGGCACCGAGATAGTGAGCGCCTTCGTACGACGCGAACCCGCTGATTTCACAGAGTGGGCTCTTCCGGAAGCTGACTATGTCAGTGGCCTGCAGCCTGTGGTCGAATTCTTCGTTGATGATTTTGCTTCGTTGGCATGCTCTCGTCGACGAAACACCACTGTCTCGGTCGCGCCCCTCTCATCCAGCGAGACTCCGCCTTGCGCGGGCTTTCTACCGTTTTGAGATTTACTGCAACCTTTTCCGAGCATATAGATACGCTTCCCTCGATGCTCAGACACAGGAAGCGTTATTTATGCGACAGTTTGCACCCTGGGAGACTGAACAGCTGGCCTGTGTTTATGTCTACCTAGTTGAAAAAGTAACCCCAGGTAAGATACCGCATCCACATCTCATATCAAGCCCAGGATTGCACCGCTAATACAGGATTAATAGCTTTCAATGATATCGCGGAACATGATATTGAGTGGGGAGAGTTCAGTGTCCCGTTTGACGCCGGACACCATGACGCTGAAGAGCGCTATGATCACGTTGTATGAAACGATTAAAACCCCATTTAGATTGTGGTGAATTGAGAGCAATGCTTACAACAACTGGGCAGGTTTCCTTAGGGCTCTCTTTCATCCATCGAGCCGTAACCGCAAGGACTTACGAAGAGCGGTATGAAGTATTATCTGAGCACTTTGGAGGGCTGGGAATTTCCTTCTTTACTCTTTGTGGGAGTGTAGACGCATGGAAGAGGACGACCGCCCGCTTTCCGACTATGACGAAGTCACCAAACAAGCTCTGATTGCGCGTCCTGCCCTGGACGATCCCGATCCAGGCCCCAAAGATGTTTGGTACTGGGTGCATGCCAGGGACTATTTCGAAGATTTCATCTACAGTAACCGCCACAGATATCTTCGACGGAGAGGTTATGTCATGTGGGATATTTCCAGGCTTCGGCAAGAATGGAAATTTTTAGACGAACCTTACGTGGTTCCCCCTGACGAAGAACTCGACCCTTCAGACATCGAGCCTGAGTCGACCCATAGCTTGGAGGAAATCCGGGATTCGTGGAAGAGAAGGTCGAAGATCTGGGTGACTGGAGGCCGCGGGTGGTGGAGCAAAGATGACGAGAGCAAGGTTGTCTATCCAAACGTCAGGCCAAAGGAAGTGAAGAAAGAACCTCTTCCAGACACCTGGGACACTTTTATCGAGTTTTAGAAAACATTCAAGCTTCCTGGGCGTTAATGGGAATTATGAGCTTTGTACGATTGAGAAATTTCCATCGGTCAGACTTGAGTAGTGGAGCGTGCTGGATATACCCAATTTGTGACATACTTGAACTACCTTTGTACTTTCCGGGCCAGGGAACAAGGGCCATCGCTGGGTTATGATATTCCCCTTGATGGGACCGTGTTTTTCCCCTATTGAACGATGCTAGTGGTCAAGGACCCCTCGACATCTGCTGTTAAGTGGCTACTCGAGGCGTTGGAGGATTTACATAGAGCTGGAACATGCACCATGGCGGGTTTTTACGCCTCCTAATTTTAGTTACCCCTGTTCCACATGAGATAGACTCTAACGACGCTGTACAGATCTAAATAAGAGAAACTGCAACTGCATGTAGGGAATGATTTCCGACCCATAGTCTCTTCAGCAATGCCAAATATCCCGCATCGGGACAGTCTGAAACAAAATCTACTATCGCTATTTGACAACCTACGGAATCAGGGAGAGCTCGTGCAGCCCACCAAGTTTCCCTGAAGACTTACGCCCGGAGTCCTTCTACCTCGCAGATGTTTGTCACGCTACTATGAAGTTCGACATCCCATAGCTCAGCCCGGCTCTGCACCCGTGAAATCCTGTTCTCTGGAGAGTTTCATTCGACAAGTTCGAGTTTCGCACGCAGTATGCAGAGCTACATGGTTCAAGTTACATTTGCTGGGCTTTACCCTTGGCTATCTGTTATCCCACATCCGGTATGATGAAGCACCGTCTAATAATATTGTCAGGAGATTGGGTTGATTACCAGAAGAGAGGAAGGGGCCTTCTGAGACTATGAAAGTCAGGATTTTTGGTCTGGTCATGAGTAGTAATTACAGATTTTTGATCCTCTACTCACTTTATCTCTGTTATTTGTAGTGTCCAGACATATTACATCCACATATATTTATGAGTTCCATGACAATAACTAGAAATATTGGTTCTATCTTTTGCTAGAAGAATCAAAATCTTCTTGAGCTGCCTGTAACCTTTCCAGGATCTTGTCTGTGATGATGACAACTTGCATATTCTCATTTAATATTTAAAGACACTGGACATATTGTAATTATGGCATTAAAACTTCTGACAGCCTTCAATAACACTACTCAGCGGGATATCCTCATGTCATATAGCACTAGTAGTAGTAGTATGGGGGCAACCCATTCTTGAGCCCCACACTTTTAACTACTTCCCTAGACAACCTTATTTTCACCTCGCTTCATCTCTCTTCAACATCACTGGCACCAAGCTGCAACAATTTCCTGCCACATTTAAACATGGAATATACTACTCCGTAGTTCCAGGCTTATCTGGCTTATGAGGGCAATAATGGTGATGCAAGACAGGACATGACAAGGCATCCAATAAGACCTGTGCAGTATCTGGTTGCTTCCATATGGCCAAGCGCAAATCCCCCAAACCAACCAAAGAAAACGAAAGAAAGAAGAAATATGCTTGGCTCTTGTCTTTCTAGCCTGTGCCATCCGCTGTGTGGATGCCTGATATGTGATGGCAACTGCAGGTCTATCTGATTGGCGTGGTATGCCGGCAACTCTTGGTGCTGAGGAGCGGACATGGCCATTGAGGCTGAAGAAATATGTAACTTGCTGGAAACGGAAAACCGTTTTGCGATCCTATTCTAGCGCTATCCGCATTGACCTCGCCCAGTCCAAGCTTGACAGTGTGGGGAGAATAGTGCTTTAAAAAGAGAGCCCTCTGCTCGCTTTACTTTTTCGAAAATTGATCAACTGCATCGGAATCTATCTGTGGATCTCTGCTGCTACTGTTAGCGACTTCCCCCGCTTCCAGAGCGTATATCGAACACCATGTCTCAAGACCCCTCGATTCTTCTACAATCCAAGGACCATGAGGAGCTCCTGAACGTCATCGACGGCCTTCGGTCTCAAGGAATCAGTCGCTATGTCCACTTGCCTCAACTTATCGTTTGCGGTGACCAGTCTTCCGGGAAGAGCTCCGTACTAGAGGCAGTCTCCGGCGTTCAGTTTCCGACAAAGGAAAGTCTCTGTACCCGCTTCGCAACCGAACTTATCTTGCGCAGAGGCTCAAAACGAAATGCCACGGTCGAGATTATCCCGGGTCCTGAGAGACTGGATGAAGAGAAAGCTAGGCTTCGAGGCTTTAAGAAGGAAATGGCGGATATTACGGCAGTTCCAGACTTGATCGATCAGGCGAAGGACGCGATGGGTCTTGACGACAGTAAAGCTTTCAGCGATGACATCCTACGCG
Source organism: Malbranchea zuffiana (assembly GCA_039700045.1). Taxonomy (NCBI): domain Eukaryota; kingdom Fungi; phylum Ascomycota; class Eurotiomycetes; order Onygenales; family Malbrancheaceae; genus Malbranchea; species Malbranchea zuffiana. Next base: position 1,619,570 of record JARUPO010000005.1, read on the forward strand.
TTGAGATATCCGGACCTAACCAGTCACATCTGACGCTTGTTGATCTTCCTGGGCTGATCCATACGGACAGTAAGAAACAGTCGGAAAGGGACGTCGAAACGGTCAAAACGCTGGTCAATAAATACATGTCGAACCGACGTAGTATTATTCTCGCAGTCGTTTCCGCTAAAAACGATTTCGCAAACCAGATAGTGACGAAGCTGGCTCGCGAGCATGATCCCAAGGGTGTTCGGACGGTTGGGATCATCACGAAACCGGACGAATTGAAAGTTGGATCTGAAAGTGAAAAAGAGTTCGTCAGTCTTGCTAATAATGAAGATATTATTTTTCGCTTGGGCTGGCACGTCCTGAAAAACCGTGACTACGAGGAAAGAGACTGGTCCGTCGAAGAGCGAGATGCATCTGAGAGGGAATTCTTTTCGAGGGGCGTCTGGACCATGCTCTCGCCATCTATATTGGGTATCGAATCACTCCGGCCGAGATTGAGCGCCATCTTACGTGACCAGATTGTGTCGGAGCTTCCGAATTTGATCAAAGATGTCGAAGCGGGCATTACCGAAAGCGAGAGAACGCTCGACAAGCTAGGAGAGTCTAGAGGGACTGTGCATCAGCAGCGTCGATATTTGATGCGGATCAGTCAAACCTTCAACGTTTTGGTTCAAGCATCCATAGGCGGGGTCTACAGTGACGACTTTTTCGGCGATGCCAAAACGGAAAAGGGATACCACCATCGCCTCCGTGCAGCCATTAAAAACCTGCTTCAAGATTTTGCGACTCGGATGCACGAGGAAGGCCACGAACGGACAATTATAGATGAGAAATCTGAAGTACGTCGCGGCCAATTTCCACCACACATCTGGAGATCCAAATATGTTGACGAGGTCAGCGACCTCATGAGTCGCAGCAAAGGGTGTGAGCTACCTGGTACTTTCAACCCACTGATCATAGGCGAGCTATTTTATCAGCAGGCGAAGCCCTGGATGGGCATTCTGGAAGAATACTCTGAAAAGGCAATCGAAGCAGTTCGGTATTCGCTAGAGTCGACACTGGCTTATTGTTCCGATGCAACCTCGCAACAAGGCATCATGATGGAAGTTATCGGCCCGGCTATTGACGATTGCATGAAGGCATTGCAAGCGAAGGTCATCGAAGTTATAAAACCGCACCGGAAGGGCCATCCGATTACGTATAACCACTACTTCACTGACGCCGTTCAAGGGATACGGCGAGAACGTGAACGAAAATTAATACTCGGAATCATGCATAACAAATATAGGTTGGATGAAAGTGCAACGGCGCGGAACTTTCGTGATTCCGACGTTAATATGGAAGATTTGGTAGACGCTCTGACGAGGGGCACCGAAGAAGATATGGATCTATACGCCGCTTCGGAGGCGATAGATTATATGGAAGCATATTACAAGGTTACCCCCCAAACCCAAGCACCAAGGACGTACATGTGACTGACGGTAACAAAATAGGTTGCCATGGAAGTTGCTATTGACAATTTCGCTGTACTGGCCGTCGAGAACTGCGTTCTTGAGAAGCTACCGGGAATCTTCACACCGGAGAAAGTGATGGAACTCGACGAGAAGACTGTGGAGGCCATCGCCGCTGAGACTGTGGAATCAAGGATGGAACGAGACCGCAGCCAGAAGAAACTAGAAAGCCTAAAACCCAGCCTACGAATCTTGCAGCGCTTATCGCTTCATAAAGCCACTGGTGAGTTTCAGCGCCCGTTCTGGAGTTGCACAGGTCTAACTAAGCTCTGTCCAGCTCAACGTTTCGACTCGCCAACACCGGCACCATCGGAAGACGTACCTCTCATGACTGACGAAAACGGCATTGAAGATGCCACTGACGTTCCGCCCTCTCCATCGGAAGAAGCGCGGGAACAGCCCGAAGAAGAACGGATTGAAGCTGAGCCCGAAACCCATGGTGCCCCCAGCCCCTTGGCGCCTGCTTCACCTGTGGTAAATACTCGGCTTGACGGCATCTGGTATATACCACCTCCCGAAGAGTCGAGGGTGATTGCGAAGCCTAAAAAGAAAAAGAAATCTAAACCTAAGTTATCAGAGGAATCGCCTATGTTCGAATGATATCATACGCAGATGCTGATGGAGGGTCCGGGAAATGAGAGAGTTGCAGGTTATCTCTTGTGAGGTTTCATTTCAAACTGTTAATATATGTGTTGTCGCTGGCAGTCACTACTGCAAGTACATCATACACTACTACAAGTGGAAAACTAAATTCATCTAGCATTGGCTCTGAGCTTCATTATCAATATTTAAGGTCTCACTCGGAATTCTCGCAGCTGGGAAAGATAAATCATCTATCCAGAAGCAAGAAAGGGAGCAAAAACTGATACGAAGACAACATTGGCAACTTGCAGAAGTTGCATTGCAGCCAGGTGACATTCAGGATTATAAGTGAATACGGAGTACCCTCAACACAATGTCAAGCACAAGTTTTCGTTCCGCTGGATCAGGTTCAGACAAAGATTACCCCATACATGCTCACCCATCCCTCAATAATCAGCGAAAGCTTTCCCCCATCCAGTCCCCCATAAATCCCCCCTAATAACTCGTCTCCGACGCCTCCCCAACCCCCGTAACCTCCCCCGTCAAAAACTTCTTACACCTATACCCCCTCCCCCCCGGTCCCAACTCCCACCTCACAAGCCCCTTATCCGTCAACGCCAACAACTCATCCTCACCCGGGCCCACAAACTTCAACCCAAAACAAACCGCATCACTCTCCAGCACAATGGGTCTGAGCTCCACCACCTCGGGTCTCAGAAACTGCATTGACCCGGGGTAATAACGCTGCTCATTCTCGTTGATGATTTCCGCGGGCGCAAGACTCCAGATGTAGATCGTCTTCCAGTTTGCGACGGCCAGACGCGTGCTGCGTGGTGATGAAGCGGTGAGGCCTGCGAGACTGTTATCGCTGGCGCGATAGCCCCATAGTCGAGCGACGACGGTCCAGAGATCGAAGCGGCGCCCGCGATCAAGGTTCGTGCGGTGCTGACAGTTCGCGGCGCGGCAGCGGGCATCGGAGCGTAAAAGGCATGCAACGCGACATTTGCGCTTGGGATGCACGGCGGTTCCCAGCGCGAGGTATTTCCAGTGGCAGAATCGTTGACCACTGACAGGCTCGGTGTAGGTGTTGTGCGTTGCGTAGAAGGGGATGTCGACTTTGAAACGGAGGGTTTCGTTGTCTGGGAATATGATTGCAGCGGAGTTGTTGAGGATGCGGTTTGCGACGATGTTGGGACCCGGTCCGCTGTAGCCTTGCACGATTTGGAATTTGTTGTAGATGGTGGATGACGGGTGGTAGTAGAGGAGTTGAGAGCCGTAGTCGTTGAAACGGAGTTTTACGACTGGGTCGAGTGGCCGGCTGGTAGGCAGGGGACTGATATCTCCCTCGTCACTCAGCGTCACATACTCATAAGACATATCTAGCAGAGTTAGCAACGGCACCAACATTGACGAGGAATATAACTTACAACTCTTCTCCGCCTGCGGCACAGAATGATCCTGCCATGCAAAATGCGACTTGACCATCCTCCGCTGCGGACTCGTCTCATGCTGCCACGCAACAGCCACAAGATGTTTACTAAAAACATCAATAGCCACGGGCCCAAACCCATCCTGATCGCCCAACGCCGCAAACGTAACCAGATCAAAGCTCTCGGAAACGGAGGCCCGTTCAAAATGCACCAGATGCACCCCGCTCGTGCGGAACGGCCTCATCGCCTCCTCCACAAACGGATGCAGCGGGTCTCCCTCTTCCCCATCACCGTCCTGAATCGGCTCATATCTCACGAGAACCGAGACAAGCAAATCACCACAAAAGACCACTTTGACAATTTCAATCCTGCCAGGAAACTCATACGGCGCCTCGAGAACCTGCATCAACCTGCTCCCCCCCTCTTCACCCCCCACCTGATACAAATAAACACAACTCCCCCCCCTCATCACCAGCGCTGCATTGGGGCTTCCCACCGCCCGAATCGCAGACGCAGATGTATCAATAACACCGCGATTCAAAATAAACGTAGTCGCATCAGCGTGAAAATTGGCTCCAAAGAGATGCAAGGCTGCTCTCCTCCGCAGAATCACAGCTAGTTCAGCCGTGCTGCGCGCCTCGAGACCCTGTGTTAGGCCGGGGATCTGGTGCAGATGGTGCAGCACGACTTCTCGTGTGCTGAATGCGAGAGAGAAGAATGTGCGGCAGGAGAGTGCGAGTTGGAGAAAGCTGGGTGTGGAGCAGTGCAGGAGGAAGAGCTGGAGGAGCTCGGGGGGGATGTCGAGGATGTTCATTGCTTTTGTTTGGGCTGCTTTGGCGTGGAGGGGGAGTTTGAAGAGCATGGATTAGATCAGGGTAGATGGCGCTGATATCGATTCAAATAGTAATATGGGCGGGTTGCAAGTTTAAGACAGGTTGCTGAATGAATAGGAATAGTAGTCAGGTTGCTTCTCATAAGGCGGACTGTCCTGTCAACAGTGAGGTGCTGTTGCGAGGGAAACAGTGTGAGGAACACAACCACAAGAAACTAGGATCAGACACAGAAGTCTTGTATCATCTCTGAGAAAGAAAACAATTCACGCAAGGCTTGAAGGAATTCAATTCTTGACATTCAATTAAATAGTGATATGGCTCTGGAATGGAGACTGCTGTTGGGGCATGATGAAGTCAGCAAAAGGCAGACTGCAGGCAACAAGCCCACCAACCGTAAGATCGCACCACCGCCGCAGGGCACATTCAAGGCAACAAACAGGCATCCAAAAGCTTCTTGATGGGCATTGTGTGAGAAGAGATGGTCAACTGGTAGACTTCATCATGAATACTAGTACTCAGCTCAAAGACTCAGGTAAAATACAGGAAAATTATCTGCTATGGATGTAGGTAATACATGCAGCTCTAGTACTCATCAAGTCATTCTTCATGTATCCTGTTCTAGGATTCAATCATAATATCATCCCTATTTAGGGCCTGTTTTATCCCTCCCGGTGCGTGGTGTAATATGGTGCTGTTTTCCCAGTCCCCATATGCGAGTAAGTGGCATCAGAATTGTTCAAGTCATCAGTCATGTCAAATGCCACAATGGCACAGAAACTCCCTAGTCCTGTTCCCCCATATGTTTTTTTAATGCTTTTTCCCTTAATTTTATTTTTTCCCCCTTTTTTAGGTTGTCCCGTCAGACTGCTCTGTAACCAGCCATTCCAAGACGCTTTCGTAACATAATACAAACTGGCGTAGGCTCTGGACCATGCTCAGTCGCTGACACCGAAAGTCTTCCACGGTACTCGCGATCAGGTCGATATCATCGCGTTGGACCCAATCTTCTGCGAATCTAGAATCGCCTTCTCTTGCTCGCCGTTGCCTTTTGATCATGTCGATCACACTGTCCACAGTGCAAAAGGTGCCCGTTCGACCACAGCCCGCACTGCAATGAACGACAATCTTGCGCAGTCCTTCAGGTTCGGGTTCCACCGAGGCTATCTCGGGATTCAGTCCGTTTGTAGCGTTTGCGACTTTATTGGCCTCTTCAATCAGTCCGAGAAGATCGCCTGGTTTTGCCGGGGTTCCGAAATCTGGCCACCCCGAGTATTGCAACTGGGTGATCTCACGCATCTTCGCAAACGGGAAAGCAGTGTGTATGAGAGTTAAATGTCGAACGATCATTTGCGGTGGATCACGGTCGGGTGGACTTTCGTTCGTAGAATCGCGTCGGCTGTGAGATCGCTTGGCCGGGGATTCGGTGCGTGGCTTCCTAACTGGGAGAAGAACCTTGCGCTCGGTTACCAATTCCACCTGGAAAGGCCCGTAACTTGCAGTGTGCCAGTACGGATGACACTTGAGCTGAGGACCTTCTGATTCAGCCGTTAACGCCACAATCAATCGGACATCTTGTTCCCAAATGGTATTCCAAAAGTCCTGCAAGACTTGTTAGCTGGTATCTTGAGAATAAGGGCCAATGAACATACATTAAATGTAGACGGGATGGGAGCTTGCGTGGCGATATAGGATTTGTTGGATTTCGATGCCTTGATGTGGCTTGCATTTATATAGTCACAGCCACCTTGTGGCACGTGCTGCAGCCTGACTCGGGAGTGTTCGAAGGGGTAGATGTTGTTGTACCGGTTTTTGGAGCCCTTTTCTATTCCGGCAATCCGATACTTTGGACAATTCGTATGTGTGCTATCCGCTCCGGGATTGGACAGGGCTTCCTGCATCCGATTTTGTTCCAGCTGTTCAATTTGCAGGAACTTGGTAGACGCTACTTTCCCGCTGTCCCGTTGATCGCAAGCTTGGGCAAGCCAGGCAGGTAGTGACTTGCACACGCCTTCTGTCATGCCCTCTGGCCTTCGGACTGGTATTTGTCCCACTCCATCAGCCAAATCAGTCGCTTGGCGAATGGTGTTGAAGAATGGATTTGTGGAGACCTTTGGCTGCGGGATAAAACAGCCTCGAGCGATGGAGGGAGGTGCACGTGCGGCTGACATGCTACCGGGCGTCAGCGGTTTGGGAGACGAAGGGCCTTCGTCAGTTGATCTGTGCTCGACCCAGTCCGGGAACTTGGCTGAGAAATCACAGAAACCGCCTTTTAGGATCAGCGGCTCCCCGTCCCAACCTTCGTTCGTGAACTTTTTAAGAACGTTGATTAACGGCGGAGCATCCTTCATGTGGGTAGTGGCGGCATCATAAACCACAATGTGTCTGCATTGCTGCCACTTGGAAAACACCTCCATCTCCGAGTTGCTTGCCAGCGTATCTTTAATTCTCTGCAGATTAAACGAAGGTCGTTTTAGCAACGTTGTTGGGATACATAGATTCAGCGATTTCTTGATTGCTGCTTGTGAAAACTGCGCAAACGGACGGACGTCTAAGATCAGAGTTGCGTCTAGATCGGAATCTAACAATTCTTTGCAATCCTGCGCTGTAACCATCCTGACACCACCCTGATCGACTGAAGCAGGGGAAGTTTCGGCTCGTAGAAGCGGACGCGCAGCCACACCGGTCGAACCTGGTTTCGGAACGGATTTGGCGAAGGGTTGGCCATCCGTGGTGATGGGACGAGAAGGGCCGGAGCGGGTAATTGGCAGGGTAGGAATCTTGAACTGTGTTTGGTCACCGGGGGGGTTGGACGGAGTTAAACGTAGCCCAATACTGTGGCCAAAAGCTCTGTCCTTCTGGCTATCTGTGGCTTGAAAATGATGTTCTCTCCAGGATCGCGAGGGTGCGGCGCTGAGTGGGGTGGAGCTGCGCTCATTCGTCGATCCACGATGAAGGAAAGCGTTTGAATCGAGGTGAAACTGTTCAACATTCTTTTGTTGAATTGGCTCAGCGTGGCGATTTGAAAGCTCTGCTCCGGAGTGTTAGTGATAGTGATTATGATCCATGAGTGTGATGATACGCACGAAGTTGGAATTCCTTAAACCGTTGGGGCGAAGCACCATGGCTTGTGTGTCGCGCACTGGGATCTAGTGCGATATTAAAGTAGCTCGGACTGGAATCGTGAAACGGCTGCGGCACAACTTCGGTCCCCAGTAAAGGCGCCATCACCTGGCCAACGGAAGGGGGGGTTGCCGGGGGGAAGCCGGGGGTGGTCGATGCAAATATGCCAGAACCCCATAGCGCTGATGGAGAAGCCCTGGAGGTCGTGGTCGCAGACATTTTCCAAGTAGACTAGTTGAGATCAATTCCTCTTTTCTTCGGAGGGAGTAACGGTAGAGATCGCACGTCAAAGAACATAAAAACTCGAGAGCGCCATGTCTCCAACCGGGGAAATGTTTTGTTCAAACCGCTGCGGGTAATAGGACTGCTGTTGTACTGGCTGCAAAGGCCACAACAAAACGTCTCGAGAACGTCCAAGGGGTTCGGGAGTCGAGAGACACGAGTTTCGAGTTCTTGTTCGTGTAGATTTGATAGAGACGATCTCTTCGCAAGGCTGATTTGGGTCTAGTGAAGGGGCTGTTTCCAAGATTAGACTTCCGTGGGATGTTCAAGGGGTCGATAACGATAAGCGGCGGTACAGGCAATATAAGAGACAACCGGGCTTTGCCACAAGTGATTCGACAATGAAAGGTTACAAGTCATAGGAGAAGCCGCCGTAAAAGATTAGGGTTCGGGTAGGAAGAAGTTGGGGGATGACGTGAGGACAGAGTTTGGCGGCAGGCAGAGGGGAGCCCTTAGCCGCCACCACACACACAGCAGCCAGCCGTCGCCCCTGGACCACATCGAGGGAAGATGACAAAAAGACGCAGCAACCAGTCAAGAGAATGGGCCGACAAAGGAGGGTCAGAACTTACGGCCAAGGTTAGTTTATATCTGCCATTGTGACTGGTTCCCAGCTCCGCTCCCTGACTAACATGAATCCAACCAAAGTTGTGGCGAGGAAGAATTCAGAATAACCGTGGAAGCTCAAGGTGTGTGTGTGCCAGCTGAGAAAGCAGAGGCGCGTAGGAGGAAAGGAGAAGTAGAACCCCGGTAGAGAACAGTCCCCTTCAATGGGGAAGAGAGTAGTTTATAAGAGAGACTGAAGGAGAGATCCCTTGGGAAATGTGAAAGGAGAAGAGGAAAAAAGCAGCAGCAGCAGAAGAAGAGTGTGAGCGAGAGCGAGAGAGGGCTGGCTTAGGTAAGGCCACAGGGGACGTGGGATCGCTGGGGGCGACGCCCGCTCCGTCCACCACGACGGGGTTGGCTGGTCCTCTGCTCTGTGGCCTGTGTCGAATTTCGTCATTTGGCTGGTGGCCAGACCACTCTCAGTCACACACAACTGAAATTTGCATCCAGCCAGTGACGGATTCAACAGTTCACCAATTGTTTCTTTCTGCTATTTTATTGACTTGGAATTTTTGATTTTTTATTCCTTTTTTCCTCCCTGACTTCTGTTCAACCACGGTCGGACCAGCGATGAAACTTGGGGCGTTGCTGGACCTGTCGGAATGTGTGTGCGCTGCAGCGGCTGTGGGGGAAGCTTGAGGTGGGTGGGCTTGGCATGATGTCATGGTGCTGATCGCGTCAGTCCAGAACCTGGCAGGGGGTTACTCGCCTTTGATTGGTGGCCGGGCCGATGATTAGTCAGGCGTCTGTGCTGCGTCATATTACTAATTACCCAAGAGCCTTGCCCCTAATGGGAGCCTTTCCGACTGACTACGGCGAGAGGAGACAAAGCAGATACGAACATTTGTGTAAAAACACAGCTGGGTCTGACATCATGTACTATCATGTACTGAACGTTGGCTTTTTGCGTCCGAATGTGCCCTCGTATCATTTCTCCCATTATCCAGATTGACCCGCATGAGCGCTGTGCCTGCCAAGTGCCCGATCATTTGGAGTCAATAATCTTGCTGCAAATCCTCCGTACTCCGGACGTTTCCACAGATCATCAGCAAGCACCTCGTTCATCTCCTTGAGCAGAGCGTCGTCCCCGTCCTCCTCCTGCGAGCTTGTGACTTCCACCTGATGCTCCCGAATACCCAATCGGAATAAATGACGATTCGGACTCCATCAATATCCCAGACAGTTGATCATCAAACTTTGTCCCTCTCCGAGGCATATCGCCATCTCTCTCGTTGAGATCATCCCATCAAACGTCATTCTCCACTTGTTCCTTCACAGCTGCTGCACGAGGACAATCACCCGAAAACGAAATCAACTCAGCCTCCCATCCGGCTCGCCCTTGAATCGTTGCACACGTTTCTGCTCCCAATTATCCAGATCCTTCGCCATGAGCCTCTACATTCGCAATCCCCATTAGCCATCCATCCGTTCAAAAACAAAGAACCACGATCACTGCCTCCACGATATGAGATATGAGTTACTCACATAATATTCCTCCTTCTCACTCCCCACCACCCTCCGTCTCGGATTCATCTTCATAGCCGCCCCCTCATCCCCCCCAGCCCCAACCCCCATCGCCATCGCCTCCTGCTGGCTCACCTGCTGCATCTTCCGATCATGCCTCTCATACCGCAGTGCCGTGGCGGGAGTCAACAGAAACGAGCCCGCAACCATGAGACTGACGAAGGGGAGTCCAAAGAGTAAGAACGGATGGCGCGGCAGGTGTGTGCGGTATGCGGCGCCGATGCGCTCGCCGAGGGTGCTGCTGCCGGAGGAGGGGCGGAAGCGTTTGGATGGGAAGACGGGCATGGCGCTGGCTGCTAGACGGGGATTCGTTCGCGGGAGTGCGTCTCACATTTGACGAATGGTGCGGGCTTCTTGTTGAATCCGGTGCTGTCTGGCGTTGGAATATGCGTTCTCGAGTTGAAAAAGGTCGGTTCCGGCCGGTCTGGATTTGATATATTTCACGTGACCATAACTTGTACGCCAAGGCAGGGTGCGCACAAGCCGCTGGGTTCCAAGGAACGAGAACCATGACAGGCCCAGTGGTGGTCTTCAAGGTCGTACGATGATGCTTCGAGCCTTGAAAGAAAATGACCTAGGCTTTCGGCAAGTATTTCCCTTGTTGACGAGTTGCCACTGTCCACGTCAGGTCAGTGGCTTTTCTCCAGCGGCCTGGGCTTCACCAAGGCATCAAAGAGCATGTATTCAAGTTTTGAACAGAGCGAGAGAGACAACTAATAAGCGGCTCGAGCGTCAAGAGCCCGGACCGGATCTTGTTCGAGGCCTACAACAAGCGTCGCTATTGTCCAGCATCTGCAGGAGCTTGCCACTAGTTCGAGGGAGGTGAACCAAGCATGGGCACCCGGAGCGTTCCCTCAACGTGCCTGGGCCCTGCAACTCTCAACCATGGAAAGAAAAATCCGAATAAAAACGGGGCTGGATTCCATAACCTAAGAAAACAGCACATCTCTATAGAAAAAAGTAAAAAAAAAAAAGAAATCATTACAAAACCGCCATATCCCCCGCCGCCTTCGCCAACGCCTCATACACCCCCGGCGGCAACTTATACTTAATCATACCCGCAAACACCATCAGATCCTTTGCCATGACCAGCAGCTCATCCGCCAGACTGTGTCGCATGTCATTCTCGTACAGCCCCTGCTGAAGCCGCTCGCGCTCACGGCTGATGCAGGTGATGCTCCACATAATTAGATGCCCGCCATTTCGCGCAATGGCAGCGGGTAGAGAGGAGAATGCCTGCGCGGCGCTGCGGACGTAGGTTACTGAGCCGTGGGCGCGGAGGGGGAGGATTTGGAGATTGTTGATGTCCTGCTTTATGTTAGCCTTGGTAGAAAAAGGGGACAGACACTAGAGATTACTTACATCGAGTGCCAGAGTCCATTTTCCTGCCTCGACGTTGCTCTTGGCATCCATCATTCGGAGCAGTAGGCCACATGACTCCCGATTGGTCTGGTGGATTCGTTGATAGTACATGGCGTTGGTGTTGTAGAGGGCGATCATGTTTTTCGCCAATTCCACCGGGTCTTCGGCGGACGTGAGGCTGAGACTGCTTCCGGCATCTGCTGGCAGTGCTTGTTGTTCGGGTGCTTGTGAGTCTGCTCGTGGTTTAAGGGGCTGTAGCTTGAGTGGTGACTCTCCCAACCCAATGGCCACGGCATCAGACAATGCGCGATTAAGAATGGCCACTGCATTGTCATATTCTTCGGCGAGATGGTACAAAAGGACGGCGTCCGCTGTAAGTCCCTTGTCATCTGCGACTGCAGCGGCCTGCGTAGTGATCGTTTTGAGGAACTCGTCTTGGTCCACCAGTTTGATGAGTTTAAGCCGCTGCTCAATTGCACCCTTGATCCTGGTGCCATCTGATTTGATATCCCCGAGCAGCTTTGCAAAATCTCGTGTTTCGAGGATGAACTCTCGTAACGCTTCATGGCATACAGAGGCTTGTGACTTGCCTAGTTCCCCGGGAAGATCGGCATTCAGGCAGATGAGAGTAAAGTAATCGACCGCAGCTTCAACGTTGCCCGTTCGGAATTCCCGCGTGTATTGGGTAATAAGGTACGCGAAATTGATCTGCGGGAGTTGCTTGGTGGTAAAAGAGACTGCACCCAATTAGTGATAAGCCCATGATAAGACAGTGTCAACACTTACGAAGCTCATCTCCAGATGTATAAAAGTCCGACACCCGCAGTAATCCGTAATAGTCGAGAGCAATTGCGAAATGCACCGCATTCACCGGAGCATAAGTACCCAGATACGATATGGCTTGCTCAAACATGCCACCAAGAATTTGCAGCAAGAAGAACGTGCCGTACCCTCCAGCAGCTTCCTGCCCTTTGGCAAAGATGCGCTGTCCGATTTCAGCGATATCGTGCTGGATTTCAATCAATCCAAACACTTCACCGGCAACCTCCTCGGCACGATTATCTTCTCGCGCCAGGGTAAATTGTAGCCACATCCAATCTTCAACTCCCTGGTGCATCCCGTCTAGGCGACGGGAGCTGATATCGCATCTTCCAATGATCTTGTAGCAAGCCATGCGATACGGGTCAACGGTGTTTTCGGGTGCGTTCCGCAAGCGCTGTTGGTATTCGCCATTGATCTTTTGCTGAAGGTCTCTAGGGAGGCGCTTTTGCTGAGCATAAGTCGTCATATATGTCACGAACTTGTAGTCCATCGACCTGAAGCCCTGATTCCTGCTCACGTACTCTGCAGCTTCTGAAACAAAACCACACCTGAGCAGATAGAAGATAAGTACCCAGCAGTAATCCTCATCGACCATTTGCAACTCCGTGCCGTCCGGAGCAAGATCCTTCCTTGTAGCTCGAAGACGAATATAGGCCCTGATCTTGTTTGTTATGGTTGGAACTCCGCCAAGCTGGGCTTCCCGGGGATTCTTGGCAACTGCGCTTTCGATTTCTCTGAAGAAAGCATTTTCCAGGTATTTTCTTGCCCCTTCAATGAGTCTCCGCCTTATCCTTATCGAGCCGGGAGAATGGGGGGCGTCGTCCAGATAATCTTCGGCAAACTGCCTTTCTCGGATTGCACCAGGTTCTGAAAAGTCAACAATGCGGTTGCTTTCTGAAGTTATGCTGATGAGCGCCTGGTATGCTTCGAAGAGCTGTCGGGGTGCCTAAAATTCCGTTAATTCTGCGCTGCATACAAGTTGGAGGATTAACATACGTCAGCGACTGCAGAGCTTTCCACCTCTGAAAACTCATGAAGTACAGGGAATGTTTTCTCTTGCAATCTAGCTTCGTTTAGGTGCTGCACCTTTGCAGCAAAGCGTCCGATCTTCTCTCGCAAAAAGCGTGAGTCTGTAGATTGCCCATTCGTCTGTGATTGAGGAAAGATCTGCGATGCGTTTGCACCGCCAATGGTGGAACCAATGACGGATTTGGCCAACCCCGATCTACCAAACACGCTTCGGCGAGAGCTAGCACCTGGTCTCCCTGGCTCAGCGTCAAACTTATTCTTGCTCGCACCGAAGGCACCTCTATCGCGAGTAGAAGCACCATATCTGCTGTCGGCGCTATCCGATTTAGGGGCAAGGCCAAAGTGTTCGAAGATCCGTTGGCGTTGTTCATCCCAGTTCAAATTGACCTTCTCTTCCAGGAAGGCATCAAAGTCTCGGCGAACTCGTGCAAGGCTCTCTGCAACCATAGCCTCCCTGCCACGTTGTTGTATACGCCTCAAGAACTTCTGATTATCAGGATCGAACGCTTCATCTTCTTTGAGAGGGTGAATCGACGGTGCCTGGGTGTCTAGCGTCCTCAGGTCTTGGAGGACTTGACCCGGTGATATTCCCGATGCGGTCAGCGAATAGTGCCTATAGATACCGTATATAATTAGTAAAACACATGGATGACAATCGTAATCGATGTAAGCGCATTACTCACGCCCTGCTATCACCTAGACCTGGGCCTCCCGCAGCCTCTCTTCCACCAAGTCCCCTAGCAGTTCTCCGAATATCGTCCAAGCCCAGCTGCAAATTGGGCAGCTCCACAGGTGCAGCATTGAGGTTTGTTGGGCGCGGCCTCTTTTTCCCGCGTTCCAGGAGGCTGCTGAAGAAAGCGGGTTGGGTAGATTGGGTCGAGAGAACCGATTGTCCTGCAGACACTGGCATCTGTTGCTGCTGGTTCTGCTGAGGCTGAGTGCTTTGGGCCGGTGGTTGGCCGAAAATCGAGGACCCTAACGCCGGTTGGGTGGACAGAGCTGGGGTAGCACCGGTAGCATTGGGATTGCTAGAATAAATGCTGCTGGTGCCGGTATTGGCTGGTGCGCCAAAGCCGGTACCCAGGGTCGCGCTTTGGCCAGAAAACAGAGACGGTCGAGCCGGTTGAGAAGTAGCCGGTGAGTCGAAGAGTCCTCTTTTTGCAGGTTGGTTATTTGAGGTGCTGGAAAAAAGAGAGCCTGCGCTGGAGGCAGGTTGATTAAAGCCCTGAAACATGGCGATAAACTCGGTTGCTTAGGTATTCGGATTCGCAGATATCCTCCTCAAGTCAGAAACCCTATGGTCAGGGTAGCAATTGACAGACGCTCACACCCCGAGCTCTTTGTGAGTGTTGTGCCTGGACTTGAAGCTGCTGATATTTTGGCTGCTGTTTACACACCGGAATAACTATTTTGCCGGCGCCCCGGAATCTGAACCTTCACTGCCAATGTCAATGAGAGAAAGCTGAAGCCATCATTTGGTATGTGACATTTTAGCAGAGCATTGAATCCACGGGCATATTTTGCCTAGCACCCACTAACTACAGCCTTAAAGAGGAATGATCGTGGCATTTTGACAGAGTATCGAATCTCCCATGAACACATTTTGCCTAGCACTCTTCGAAAGGCCCTCACTACAGCCTTGAAGAGAAGCGGTTGGGTCAAAGAGGACGATATGCCATATGTTTGGCTACGACGACCTTGTCAGCTTAGTTGATGATCTGGTCTGCGACTTCGTTACCTAGCCCTGCGGGATGTAACCCGGGTACTTTTCTTCTCCAGCGGAACCCCAACTCCTCTGCTATCCCATGGGCAGTCGCGCGACGGTATCTAATGACGTCCCAGCACCGCCATTCATCGCCTTCAAGTTCCCTGTGTTTGAGATTCCGAGCATCGTCACCGAGGTAGTGGCGCCGCAGCGTCTCGATCGACTCCATGACCATACCCGGCCCAAATGCCTCCCTGAAGAAGTCACAACGCTGCGTGTGAAGTGGAATAAGTCTACTGACAAGATGTACACAACTATCGATAGGGCGTTTGGCAACAGCTTTCTCAACCAATCAGGCATCTTGTTCCGAGGTCTTCCGCTCAAGGCAGCCTCACTCTCACTGTCAGTTTTTCTCCCAGTCATATTTTCTGGGACTAGCAATAACACACGGAGATATTGAAACTGCATGCAATCATGCAAGGCGATGGAAGTGGTCATGATATTTGAAAACACCAATCAGCACAAGCTTCAAGTCTGGAAGCCAGAGGGACAGGGAGTGCCGTCCTTCATTGTGATGGCTGATCATGACACATTGATACCCATTGTGATCAAGACAAGCAGACTGCAGGCTATGAGTTGAGAGCTGATGAGCCAATGAGCTGGATTCTGAGCTATGGCTGTGATTGCTACCAGTTGCGTTCACGGCAGCCACCAGCCATGATAATGCGCGACTCAAGGGTTTTACTTCAGAAGCAAAAGACGAAGGAAGCGCGTAGAGAGTCGGAACCCGCAGGAACGCAATTAGTTATGGAACTTTCAGATAGACACAGGATAACAGACTACAAAGGTGGCAGACCATCACTTATTAGGCAGGAACACTGTCATGATATAGAGGTCTCCCAGCTTTCTCAGCTGTTCTCAGTCGTTGTTGCAGCTCAGGACATCGTCTACAACCGCCGCCAAAGCTGGCGCAAGTACAAGCGCTGCCCCAAGTCGGCATTCACGATGGACGGCCGAATATCCTCCAGTCCATGCTGGCAATTCTGAGCGGTCCTGGCTTGACACATCATCAAGAAGAAAGTTTTCATACAACCAGGCGGAAGCTATCAAGAAAAAGAGATACCCGACACGGGGCAATGAAATCCAAAACGCCTTCAAGAGTTTCAAAGTTTGTGAGGCTTTGATGGCTTGGCTTGCGGCGCTGATCTACCTCCATCGGTATTCGCCGCCACTTTACTTATTCTCCTTATTCTATTGAATCTTCTCGTGGATACGAAGACAGGAGATTGGCAGATATACTAGACTCGGCAGAAGCAAGCGTTCAGCCCTTCGGAATCGGTTAGGTGCTCTATTCACGTTTTCGGATCGGGATGGCTGACATGATTAATTTTTCGCTTTTTAGAATGTCTTCAACCCACTCCCAGCACCCACTCCCGTCCCAGCATGTCCAATTCCGATTCAATAGGATGTAGATTCTCGCATCAAAGAGCTTCAGGCCATGATTGAAGATCCAGCCACCACCGAGGAGCAGAAAGTTAACCTGCATGCTGCCATTGATCTCTACCACAAACGCGTACTAGTATCGGTATTGAGTCTATTGAACCATCTCAGAGAATTGGAATGCTCATTGTAATGCATCGCTCTATTGTTAAATTTGTATATTCCTCTGTGGCTCGTATTTTTGTCCCGTTTTACAGAATATTTTTGTAGCCATACGGGTCCTCCTCCAGAGCCTTCTTGAACTGGCCCTTTGATGCAAAAAAGCCTTCTTCGGCCGCTGTGCATCCCATAAGAAAATCACACACAAAGCTCCACGGACAGTCAATGAATTTTGGATGCTGTCTACCGAGTAGACCTACTGAAGCCCGGCTTCGGTCCAACAGCCGAGAATCCTTGGCACCCCCGCGTTCCCCATCGGGGCATACCCCGGAGTATAACAACCCCATCCATGAGGCATCACACAGCGGCTCTCAAAGACTCAAGGAAAAAGGACAACGCATATTGGAAACCAAAGCAAAACTTGATAAAACAAACATGCCAACGCGTCCCGTTTCCCTCCCGAAATTCTCCGCTCTCCCTCTTCACAAGGATGACCCGCCGTACTCGGCATGGGGTCTCTACGGCGAAGACGATCAATTGGGGTTTCTGAACCGGCAGACTGATGATATCGTCAGGAAGGCAGCGGGGGAGATTAAAACTGGAATTAGGTAGGTATGCTGGCTTATTGCAGTGCATCGCCTTATTCATGAATCTATATATCCCTCTACGTCTCGTAATTTAGTCCCATGGTACAGAGTACTTTTTATAGCCATACTAATCTTCCCCCAGAGTCTCGCTGAATTGGCCTCTCGATGCAAAGGGAAAAGCCCCTTTCTTTGGCCGCTGCGCATTCCAGAAGGAGATCATACACAAAGCTCCACGTACAGTCAATGACGACGTGTGGACATTTAACACGCAAAGTAGCAGCCAGTGTAAGTAAGACGAGCTTAGAACTGTGGCCAGTGGCGGCGAAAAGTCCCGTCGAAGATCTTGGCTAACACGAGCGGGAATTGATGGCTGGCTAGGGGACGGACTTCGCCATTTCGCGTATCAAAAGGAGAAGACGTTCTATAATGGCGTGACGTTGGATGATATCCATGGCGCAGGTGCGAGCGATGTTAACGGGGTCCACGGTATATATATACAATCCCATAGAGAAACCCAGTAGTAAGCCGCCTTATACTAACCGTGGAAATCCGATAGTATGGTCGGAAAGGGGCATCGTTGGACGCGGAATCCTGCTAGATTTCCACAAATGGCGTCTCGAAAATAAAATCCCAGTCGAAATATTCAAAACGCACCCTATTCCGCTAAAATATCTGAAGGCAGTCGCCGAGTCCCAGGGAACGGAGATAAAATTCGGTGATATACTGTTCATTCGAGTTGGTACGTTTAACCACTTCCAGCCCATTGGCATTAAGCTAAGCAACAGGGATAAGGATATATGTTGGCATTGCAGAAGCTCTCAGCGGAAGAGCATGCCGCCATCGCGAAAAGTAGCCCACCGAGCCTCATCGGGGTGGAGCAGAGTGATGAGATGCTCGAATGGATATGGGAAAATTTCTCCGCTGTGGTGGGAGACCACCCGTCGTTCGAGGCATGGCGTATGTATAATCCATATCTCAATGCGTGATTATAATGCGGATATAAACTGACGAGACAATAGCGTCTCCCAGGCAGCCGAGTATGCACGAGATTCTCCTGGCAGGCTGGGGGTGCCCGATCGGGGAGTTATTCGACCTTGAAAAACTCGCAGACGAATGCGAGAGGCAGGAAAGATGGTCGTTCTTCGTAACAAGCGAACCTTGTAACGTCCCTGGAGGGGTAGCCAGGTAAGCGATGGAGACCATCTGTTGCAACTAATCTAGCTTTTTCTGACGCTGTGCGCCATAGTCCGCCCAATGCTTTGGCGATATTCTAGAATAATCATTTGTCAAATAGCCTTTTTCATGATAACCCAAGGGCAGCATCTTCGATCCCAGGTAAGATGGGCGGCTGCGGGGGCGGAGGGGGAACTCGGACTCGGCTACACATAACCACATCCTGGCCCAGCGGTTCCCATTTCACGTCCCTTGGCTTTAGAGCAACCTTTGGCCGCCCGGTTTCGTCCCGCCTCGAGTCAGGCGCAACACTGACGCCTCCCTTTCCGAGATATGTAGGCGCAACGGTAACAATAATAGAGTCAATAAAATCTTCATACTCCGGGTTCAGCAGTTCACTAAGCACCACACCACCTCCCTCAATCATTACGCTGCGGATACCCTCCGCAGCCAACGCACCAAAGATGGTGGACCATCTCAATCGCCACGCAGGGTTATACTCCGCGATTCGTAGAAAGTCTCCGCCATGCCTCTTCAATAAAACCAGCTTATCCGACCAAATCTTAGCCCCTGGAGAGACGACGACCCAGGGCGCTTTCCCCTTGCCTGCCAGAGCTGTTTTCATGATCCGCGACTCAGGGTCAACAGGCCAGCGTCCAGTTGGGTCGACAATGACAGGTCTGGGCTGCCACATTCGACCAAGGCCGCCGTACCCCCCAGCACCTTCGAGACGGCAGTTGAGGCCGGGATTGTCTGCCATTGCAGTTCCGACACCAATTAATATAGCATCATGTCTTGAGCGTAGGTAGTGGGTCATTGTTTTCGATTCAGGACCAGAGAGAGCGGTCTGGACACCGGGCGAGAGGGAGATCTTCCCGTCCATGGATGTGGCGTAAGTCAACGTGACATGCGGAAATTTGCGACCTTCCTCACGGGTGGGGAGGTACGGTTCTAAGAATTGAACGGGGAATTCCGGGTACGGGAGGCCATCGGCAGCGGCGGCCGTGAGAACGAGCTTAGGCTGGGGTGGTGTTAGATTGACGTGCCCTTGAGGGGGTTTGGGGGCGGCAGCAACCTTGTAAGCCCCAATGCCATTCTGAAATGAATATCCATAGTGGGTTCTTAACTGCGCATTGGGGTTCGCAGTACGCCACTTCGCACAGATATTCCGTACATCGACTCCTGTCATAAACTTGCCTCCCGCAGCAGCTAATACGTCGGGATTCTCGCGGAACCGCGCCAGAATCGACGCGGGTATATATGCCTTCTCGGCCTCCTTCCGGATACAAGACATCAGCCCAGAATTCCGCTTGAGATTATCCATAAAATCCAAATCGTGCGAATGCGTCGCGCTACAGCTTGGCTGCCTTGAAATAGTCACCGCCGAATATGCCCCCTCGAATCTGACCACCTTGATCTGGAACCCGCACGTTGGTCCCTCCCTCGCGACTCTATTTCTTCTCTTTCCCTCCGGATACGGCGAACCTTGAGCTTTCGTCTCGCTCTTCCGATTCTGCGGCTTCCTCAGCCGACAGATATAATAGTCCGACGTCGACAAGCCGTCCCTGGTTGAACTCGTCCTCTGTTTCACCCACACATTATCAATATACGGCCAGAACAAGTTATATTCCTCCATGCTAAGCTCAATCGGGTGATTCACTTCAAACAGCTCTTGCCGAATGCGGGCAATATTCGCAGGAATTTCGTAGGGTTTCGCGGAGTCCGGTGCCTCATCTTCCTTGACAATAGGCCGCAACGATGGTTGCGATTGGGGTTGCGAACCTTCTTCGCCCTCGTGGATCTTCTCCTCCTGTTGCGTTGGTTGTCCATCCGCTTCTTGAGATTCTGCGGCCACCTGCGCTTGTATATCACTTTGGAGCCTTAGGTCCTCGTCTTCCGGCGGGGCCATTCCGTCGGTGCCCGCACCGTTCGTCATGGCCACATCTGTTTCATCATCGGATGCCTGGTGTTGTAGCTGCGGCTGCAACCCCGCGTTCGCAGCTGCCGCCATTCAGGAGTGAGCTGGGTAGGATCAATCTGTTAGCTCAAGCTCCATGCACTCCCGAGGTCTGTTTGTTCAGTCTTGGTAGCAATGGAAGGATCGGGGCAACCAGTCACAGCCTAATTTCACGGCACTGTCCTTCGAAATTGGAGCTCGTAAGAGGAGAGAACTAAACGCGAAAGTAGAGACTGAAGACGGAGGGTTGAGACAATAAACAGAAAAAAAGGCGGAAATCCGGTTGAATTCGGTGAGTGAGGCTAAGTGGCTGACTCATCGCAAGCCTTCTACTTTCGTCACCTGAGCGCCTCGACTGGCGAATCAGAGGCCGAGGGAGCGGCCGTGCCCTGTTAGCGTGAAAATACTCAATCGCCCACCAAAACATCTTCTCCGTTAGAGCTGTCACCTACATGTTAGAAATGCTGCGGAGCTTTGGTAGCATGTACCATCCCAGTTACTTGTCTAAATTGGATGTCCGACGATGCTGGAATATATCCTCGAGCTTTCACCATGAAGCCACCTAGGCTCCCTTTAGCTAAGTATCATGGTGGCGAGCACTTTTGTTGTGCCAGGCTCTCTGCTTGATCGCAGAACAATTTGAAGGCAGGCTTGCTGAGGGCTTCCCCTACTCTGTTTCTTGAAGATCTAATCAGAGCTATATTGCAGGTTAGAATTTAAAATTCCGAGTCCGAGCCTACTAGCTTTGTAGCACCCTGTCCTAACCAGAGACTACGAGTAGTTCGACTTTGCGATCCTGCCCATGCATGTAAAGCCGATCAAAATTTACATACATAATTATGATCACATTACGGAGTCCGTCACTGTCTGAATTGAACGCTGTGGAGCAGCTAGGGCCCCGTTGATTTGTGGCAGGGATATTTCTCTAGTGATACGGGCTATCACTACTTGGTGCTTAATATTGACATTACCAAGCCATATCGCGGGTGTGAGATGTCTAGCCGTCGCTTAACGAAACGGCCGCTCCTTAGGGAATATTTAGAATTTGGGAATAGTTGGCCACGAGCATATCACTCAATGATGCGCCCTTGCTTCTCCGATCTCGTAACCGTATGATGCAGCTTAGCTGAGCTGAAAGCATCACCACTGAGCGGCACAGCGGACCTCATGGCGACTGGGTAGCGAAACAAGGCCATCAAACTGCCATATTTCGTGGGTTCTTCTTATGACGCTGGTTGGCCGTGATAATTGAGTTAGGCCGCTTGCTTCCCATTCCTGTGGCATATACCCTTTTAGGCGGTGTCAGAGGACGGGGTGCTTCGGTATTGGAGCTATTTATCTCAGGTGCTCACTGGTTTCTTGAAGAATAAAGCTGCAGAGGTCTTGGCAACTCGGGAAAAACCGAATCGGGTCCGAGTTGAGTCGAGTTGCGAAACTCGGCGAGTTCAACTCGGACTCGACTGCAGCCCAAAACTATTATTAACGGGAAGGGGTGCCTAACCTTGGAATAGTACTGAATGGGCTTGTGGTACGGATATATCCTCCATTGTCACCACCAGACACATGGAAAGATATGGAGATCATGAACTCGGGCCGCGTCTCCGATGGCTAGACTACAGGGAATATCGCGGCTGTGCAAAGCAAAATACAGCTTTTTAATAATTTGCACTGCGTACGGAGTAGCATTGCGGGCTATCAGGCCCCCTCCCTATCCCGAGGATCCGTGACCGGGACCGCGATCCAAAATAGAAGAAAGGAGATGAGCTATTACTCCGTACGGAGTACATTGCGCGCAAACTAGAAAGACTTGAATCCAACAGAAACATCTTTCCTAAGCGCCAGAGATGCCGTATCTCGATCTGCCCTCCATCGTACCGTCAGACTATCGCGACTACTATCCACTGGAAAGAAACCCTGCCATCCATGGACCCTTCCTACTCGTAGGCAGGTAGAATCAGAGTTTGCACTAATCCAAGAGTCGTTTAGTGCCCGTTTTGACCCCTGCAGTGCCGAAACCTTAACCTTAAACTTGAGCTCCTGAACGGCGCATATGATCATATCATATCATTTTTTAAAGGGTTCATGTTATTTGGATACCAACTGAAATTCTTTGCTCAGCCTCTCCAGTGGGGAAATTCTTCATCAAAATAAGTAATAGGAATATGAGAAAAGTAAATGAGGACAGAGCTTATTGGTAGCTTTCCCTAGATGGCGCAGAGAACAGCCATTGATCCCGATTTTCTCGGACGAACATGCTCTATTAATCTTCTAGATTCTTGTCTTATGGGATACGGAGGTGAAAATTATGGGACTTAGGCTTGAAATCTCTGCTCTATACAAGCTTTTGGCTACATGGCTTGACCCTTAGGATCAAAGAGAGTAAACATCACGATGTTCCTCCAATACATATCTATATTCCTCCACGACCATATTTTCGAAACCGGACATGAATGGGTTCTCTCCAGCCATACTGTTCACAATGTCAAAGACCCTATCATCGGGGCGCTGCAAGTGTAGCTCTAGAGCTGCATCCATAAACGGCTGCTCGTGAAATTTAAGCTCCGTCGATGGATGGTCTACCGTTTTCCCGTAAATTGGTCCTTCCCAGTAATAGATCTGACGTTCCAACAAGAGAAATTCGAGCACACTATGCCAAGATTCTTGCCGGCGATATTTGGCTGGGCTCGCAAACAATTCACCTGGAAAAGCGCGAATAGCCTCCGTCATTAGCAGGGCTCTTCTCCTCGAATTTTTCAGTTTATTGTAGCACTTGGAGCGGAAGGTCTATATTACCTGACGGGTGTGTGAATATCCAGGCTTCTACTGCGAGGGAGAGCTGATCGATGGTGGCGAGTGGGATGGCATTCCTTGCTGCGGCAATTACTTTGGCGAGCATTTGGAACGAGAGGGGATATGCCGAACAATCCTGGGAGAGACTCTTTGGTAGGTCGCGTTGCGTTTCGCGCCATGTCCCGCACCCCCGTGGACGAGATCGAATTCGCATTCGCTTCACCTTGCTGCTGCCTTCGACGACTCGTTGCGAGAAGTTTTCGAAAAATTTTGGACATATACTGAAGAGCACGATGTCGAGATCTGTTAGGTTTGGGAGGACCCCCTGAGACATCAGGTCACAGAAATGGTAGGCGGGGTCTTTCTCAACTTCAATATCAGCTGGGGCAAAGTCTATTGTCAGTGAAGTCAAGGCCAGAGTTTGAGCTGTGAAAGAAAGGTCGATTGCATCTAAATCCACGGGTTTGGAGTTAGAATTGTAGATCTCGCACAGTCAGAGGGGACCTAGCATACCTGGAAGAAGAGGCTGCCCGCATACCACATGCATCTTTCTTAGATTCGATGGTTTCAAGCATTCCCAGATCTTCAGCAAATCCCCGTCACTGTCAAGGGAGGTAACCTCGAGGCCACGGAAACCAAACCCAAGCATCCGGTCGCAGCTCCCTCTGAACCTGTTCAGCCCCTTAGAGGCTTGCTTAATGTGGCTTCTGAGTATGTTCTCCATCTTATTCCTGATCTCAAATTTCCAATGCCGGAAAATGGGCAAATATTGATCCCTTGTAATAAATTTTCTTGTAAAAACCGCATACATTGGATTTGGGAGCGACTGAACGTCGAGGTAGGAGACCGCCTCGAGGATGGACACAAAGGATTTTCCATACTCATAATATTTGACACCCAAGTGTTCGAGTGATTCCAAGGAGAGATTCCCAGGAACATATGACTCAGAGAGTAATGGCAACAGCGTAAGGGCGGGTATCTCAAGGTAGCGGAGTCGCGGAAGATGGCATAACACTTGTCGATATATCTGGGCATGATAATAGCTCAGAGACAGCATATGCTCCACAAGACACTGAATGAGTTCCGGGTTCACTATCGGAAAATTCCAGCCAAAGTCACAATCACCCGCGACCTCGGCCGTAGGCAACTCGAACCCTCCAGACTGGCACTCTGCTTCACATAATGTCTTCAGAAGCGACTTCGGGTACCCAGGGTGGAACTTCTCCGGGTCATCTTCCAGCGCAACACCCACAATGGCATTCAACGAAGCATGATCATCTCTTAGAGATTGTAGCACGGCTCGAATTCGTTCCAACTCAACCAGCTGGTTTGGATCGCCCAGACCCAAAATACAGTCTTCAAGATCTGGAAATACCTCCCCCAACAGCGGGAGCTGGGTGGTTGTCACCCGGTAAAAGACGCGACCTCGTGCAGCGCTTGATGCAAAGTAATGTCCCTGCAGGATCTGTGACCAGCGACGGCAGACATGTCGGAGGTCTTTAGTAGCATTTGCAACTTCTGTTATGTCGACAAATTGATAGAATGTTGCGGAGATTATGTGGTTGGTGATAGGGTCCCCAATAATGAGGCGAAAGATCTCCGAAATGATCTCCCAGGGGAAGGAAAGGAGTAGATTTGGAGACCGAGGCGTTGGAGCTGGTTGATCTTCCTGGCTTAATACAGAGGATGGAATCGCGGAGTTGGCTTCTTCCTGAGCGAGAATGTTATTGTTTTTCTGGTACTTCAGTCGCCGGTGACGGAATCTGGGTTTTCCTGGCTTCCAGTTCTCTTTTGTGCGAGCCATGATTGCTTTCGTTTTATCCTTTGCCCCTTAAATTGCGACGACTGTCAAGCCGTGTCGAAGTCGGGAAACGTATAAATTCGATAAAGATACAGGGGAGCTTCGTTCGCCAGCGCGTATCTATCTCGAATCGCACGAAATTACCCCGAAAGGATGATGTTGAGTCAGACGAAGACCTGCTCTAATCTAGAAGGCTAAAATCATCCTCGGCGACGGAGGGACTCCAGTTCCCTTCGGCCGCCAATCCTAACTCGTAATTATTTCATGATCATTTCAGCCTCATGGAATGGCAAGCAGGGCGGGTGGGGCTGAGGCGTGAATCTCAGGGGTTGGTTCTCGGCCTGCAGGATCAGGACTCGGAAATTTGAGGATGAATGTCTCAGAAAACTAAGCTAGGCAGCAGCAGCTTCGGTTCAATGAATCCAAACAGCTACCCAGCAAAGTTGAACAGCATACAGGATGAGAAATTGGAACGCCCAGACAAGACGTTGGCAAGAGGCTGATTATTGAGTGATCAGTTTCTCTATAGCCGGAGACTTTGTTTGTAGTTAACAAGTTCCAGACAAACATTTGAATAACGCCAGCGTGCTCATGGAATATGTCCAACGTTGTCTTTTTTTTTTTTTTTTTTGGAAGAAGACTTAAATCTGCTTAGCTTACCTACAAGTAGTTACCTCAAGAAGAAAGAAGAAACAAAAATCAGCCCTTTTGACAGTCTTGTAAACGTCCATGTCTCCCATTACCAACCACTTGTCTCTCCCGGTAAATACCTGGTTGAAGACTTGAAATTATCGAGACTTAACCAATATCATCCCCCTAAACATGATCGAATTTCCCGAAAAAGTCTTTCATATCTTCGAAATCCCTCTCTACAATCCTTGCGTGCACCTCACTCCTCGGCCGGATTTTAAGCGGACGTCTTTTTGGCGCAACCAAAATTCCACCTGCATACGCGGTCATAGGCGAGAAATCCAACGCATCAGGTCCTGCAGTCTCATCCCTCTCAACGTCGAATGCCCATACTATTTTGGACATGGCCATGCGGAGTGCATTTTCAGCAAACTTTTGCCCGGGACATACGCGTCTGCCTGCGCCGAAGCCAGATAGTTTCGAGGGGTCGGCAGCGGGCGGGGTACCATCGTCACCAGGGAGCCAGCGGTCAGGGTTGAAGGTATCTGGGTCGGGAAACTCGTTCTCGTCGTGATGGACCGACCAGGTGTTTGCAAGGAAGATTGTATTTGCAGGAAAAGTGTAGCCTTTGTACGTGTCGCGTTGGGTGAGCAGGTGTGGAATTCCACCTGCGGCAACGGGGCGCCAGCGAAGTGTCTGTGGTACTGTTAGCTCTGCAGGAAGATATGGCCCCTATTGGTAGAATGGAACGGGCCGGTAATACGCACCTCAAGCACACAGGCAGCAATATATGGCAGGGAATCCAAATCCTCTGGCTTCGGGGACCGCTCTATACCACATAGCCGGTCGACATCTGCCTGTGCACGTTGTAGAGCTGTCGGATTCTGGACTAAGCCAAGCATGAAGGAGAGAAGCGTCCCCGAGGTTGTATCGGATCCAGCCTCCAGTAAGATTCCCCCAATATAAGCAACATGCTCATCGTCCAAGCCATTCTTTGCCTGATTGTTGAGCAATTTTTCTAAATAGCATTCAGGTGCCGCGTCTGGCTTTTGTCGCATACGTTCCTTCGTTTCTTCGAGAAGGCGGAAATATAAAACACGCTGATCACGTCTGATTTCTCTAGCTGCTCGTTTCCAGGGGGCCAAGGATTCCGGCAAGTACTTCAGAATGGGGATTGCATCGACAGGAGGGGTTGCTCCCACTTCAATGATTTCGGTGAAGCGGTTCTGAACGTCGTAAAGAGCCTGCACCTTTGGTGAATCGAACGTCTCTCCGCGTTGGCCGTACACTGAAGCCAGAATTACGGCCGTGGTAAAGCGCAGGAGATGTTGATAGTAATTAGATGGGTCACGGAGAAAGTCATACGCAGTCTGGGTAGCTTCTGCATGCTGGATGAGCAGCACGCTTTTGAGCTCGACAGGAGTAAGGAGGCCTTGAAACGCGCGCCGGAGAGTCTTCCAACCTGCGTCATAGGGTTGGAATAATATATGCGTGTTATTTTTGCAAATTAGCTCGGTTGTAATGTAATTTGGGGGACGTGAAGAGTAGATTGTGCTGCGCTTATCAAGGAGCCTAAAACATGGACCTTCAGGATACGTTTCAACGGCTCAACTTGGGCTTGATACTCACTCTTGAATATCCTTGTAATTGTTTAAAACAACAACATTGGTAGGACCGAACTTGAGCCCAAGAATAGCTCCATAAGTCCGGCTCCATTCACGCAGCCTTGATGCGGTAAATATCCATGCCATATAGGAGTTATTTTGTCAGAGGTACGGGCCTAGAGGGGACGTACAGCACAAATCCCTTTGACGACGGAAGTAGGTGAAGGTTTCCTAAGAAAGGTACTGTCTTAGGTCCAGGAGGGAATCCTTTGGGACGCGAGCTCCGAAAAGCAAAAGGCGCAACAAGAGATATAACGAGAACAATCGGGAATGCGATGACAAAAGTATGGAGTGCGCTCCAGATAGCTTGTTGGAGGGCGATGGATGTAGGCATTTTCAAGATAGATCTGAAGAAGCCTTGCTTCTTTGTGGCAGGAGTTCTGGTGTAAATTTAGAGAAGATCAAACCTGCATCGGTTAAATTCCGGGCGTCCTCGAGTAGGATGCTAGGGACATGAATTTTACACCTCTGCTGATGGGATCCGACGGGCAGCCATCGTCAGATAAGGCCTCCTCTCCAACACCAGGTTCGACAAGAGTCACGCGGGGTTGGCCTCGAGTAACGGGCATCGTCATGGACTGATGCACTAGGTCTCTTAGACCAAGTCGGAACTCAAATCGTAGTCTGCCAATCTTGCAGGGAATGGGCACGGGAACACGAGTTAATCCCTGCTTCGAGCGGGAAAGAAAAAGAGAATCAAAACATGACAACGCATGTTGAAGATGAAACATTCTTCAATTTTGACGGGCGAAGTTGCTCGCTTGGTTGCGCGGCCGAATGAGACAGGACGAACAGAAGCTAATGTCGTCTCACGCCGTGCTGTGGCCGAAACATATGTCAAGAACGGGCATTGCTGTCAAGCTACTCAGCTTAGTGAACGTGCTCCTTCAATCATCACATTCCTCGTCCGCCAGAAAGTCCAGATGTATCCCCCAAGCAGCCAAATCGGCTCATCAATACGGAGTATGCAGCTAACAGTTGCCAGCACATGAATTGCCCAGTGTCCGTACATCACGTTGAAACCCTGATAATGGCTCCTTCACTGGCCAAAGTCCATTTCTCCTGCCATTTAAAAGTTTCTTTTTAATCTGTAGCCGGAACAGTCGTGAGGTCAGTATCGGGGACGCAACTCGCGCCCGCGAACCAGGATACAATTGTATGCACGTACCTGGAACTCGACCGTTCAGCCCCGGACAATGATGGGGGCTTCCACAGCCCTGATGAATGAGAGTGAGTGAAACTGCTCTGAAGCCAGGTCACCACAGAGAAAGCAATATCCTCCGGTCAGAGTGGACATCCAGATACATTCCCTATTGTCAGAAAATTTCTGCTCCTGCCGCAATGGAAGAGTATTTGGTAAGAAAAATCAGCAAGATGAATAGCAGAAAAACTCAATTTTCTATTCAAATACAGTCTGCATATACACAACAATGGCAAAAATACAATTTGTGTAATCCTTCGTAGATATTTTGTGTTGTTGCAAGCAAAAATTCGAATTTTCAGGAGAAAAACAGGGGGGAGCTGCTGACTAACCCGGGATGAGTTCGGAGGACAAACGCACCGTCGTAAACAAAAAAAGTTCCCACGGCCCAAAACTTGGGCGACATCTCTTTCTTCTCAAGCTCATTCTCAACCTACCGAGCTCTGTTTCAAAGGCTTCTTACATTGATTTCCAAGACATTCCATCCTTTTTATCAGATTTGCATTTCACCGTCCGAATGGCTCCCCGGAAAGCCGCAGAGGCGACGACCGCGCGCACGACGCGCAGCGCAACAGCTCCCAAAGCTCGCCCTACAAGAGCAGCTGTTACGAAGGCTGCCACGACAACTACCACTAGCACTACTACTGCTACGAATAAGAAGACCAAGGCTGCTGTTGCGCCCAAATCTCAAGCCAAAACCACAAAGAAAACAACCACTGCTACACGCACGAAGGTCGACGATGCACCCGTGTCGCGCAAGCGCAAGGCTGCTGATGAGGTCCCCGTCCCAAAACCAAAGAAAGCGCGAGTTGCCGCTGCCCCCAAACCAGCTCCTGCTCCTAAGCCAAAGGTCGTTATCAACGAGGTTCCTACGAAGAGACTGAACGTCTATGTGTTTGGCGAAGGCAGCTCTGGCGAACTCGGTCTCGGAACTGCGAAGAACGCCGTTGACGTGAAGCGCCCACGTCTGAACCCTCTTCTAGCTGCGTCTGATGTTGGTGTTGTGAATATCGCTGTTGGTGGAATGCATTGTGTTGCTATTACACATAAGAATGAGATCCTTACTTGGGGTGTCAATGACCAAGGCGCGCTGGGACGCGATACTGCTTGGGAAGGAGGCTTGAAGGATATTGATGAGGGGAGCGATTCCGGATCTGAGGCTAGTGATAGTGGACTTAATCCTCGCGAGGCCACTCCTACTGCCATCCCTTCGACGGCTTTCCCTGAAGGTACCGTTTTCGTGGAGGTTGCTGCTGGAGACAGCACCTCTTTCGCTCTCACTGATGACGGACTGGTGTATGGATGGGGTACATTCAGAGTAAGTTGCTGATCTGGGGATGGGGACCGGGCGATATTTACTAAAACCACCTTAGGGAAATGAAGGCATCATCGGGTTCGATGCTACCAGCCGCGTTCAAACCACGCCTGCGCTCATCCCGTCCCTTAAGAAGATCAAGCATATTGTGTGCGGTGACAACCATGTCTTGGCGCTCAATGACAAAGGCGCAGTTTTTGCTTGGGGCTCTGGTCAGCAGAACCAACTTGGTCGTCGCATTGTCGAGCGTACCAAGCTAAACGGGCTCCATCCTCGTGAATTCGGCCTCCCAAAAGGCATTGTTCACATTGGCTGTGGCTCTTTCCACTCCTTCGCCGTCCACAAGTCTGGAAGGGTCTACACCTGGGGCCTCAACAGCTTTGGTGAAACCGGCATTGAGCAAGGCGCTGGCGCCAGCGAAGCGGTCGTCCTCCACCCAGTGGTCGTTGACTCACTCTCAGATAAGGAAGTCACTCAGATTTGCGGTGGATCTCACCACTCCCTCGCTGTGACTGCTAAGGGTGAATGTCTCGTCTGGGGCCGTCTCGACGGCTCCCAATCCGGCCTCAAAGTTGATTCTCTGCCCGATGAATCCGTTATTAAGGATGACCGTGGTCGCGCACGTATCCTCCTGGCTCCCACCGCTGTTCCCGGAATCGATGCTGCATACGTTGCCGCTGGTGCTGATCACTCCATCGCTGTTGCCAAGGATGGTCGTGCCTGGTCCTGGGGATTCAGTGTGAATTACCAGACTGGACAGGGTACTGATGACGACGTTGAGGTTGCGACTGTGATTGATAATACTGCAGTGAGGGGAAAGCAGTTGATTTGGGCCGGTGCTGGAGGACAATTCTCGGTTCTGGCTGAAGAGGCGGTTCTCACCAATGGTGCTTAGATTCCTACTCATGAAGCTCACTGATATATTAAGAAATCTGTGTTATATTATGTTGGCATTTCTGTTATTTCTGGGGTTTTCTGATGTTCGAGTAGTGCTGCTCTTTTCTCTCCTCGCTTGCTTCACCTGGGATTCTTCTTCTACGCTCGCTAATTGCTGGTTTGGAGTTTGGCTCGTTGGTCGTTCCGTTTTACTGAACCATTACTCTTCGCTCGGGTTCCTAGGAAAAGGTTGAATTTCGTTTTTTGATCGTTTCCGCTTGTTGCAAAGGGTTTGTAATTGTTAGAGTACGGGATTCCATTCTTTTACCGCTTAAGGCACTTGAATTCTGGGTTTATTTCTCTTGCATAAAGGTCGGATATTATTCATTGAATTGAATCGCCGTGTTCTAAGCTACAACCCGAACTCATTCAGAACATCAAATTCATCCTCAAAATCGTCAGGGGCTTTTGGTCTGGCCGGGATATGCCTATCGTTATTCGGTGATCCGGCTGTCGCCCCTTTATCCCGCGGTTTGTTTTCATGTTCTGCAAGGAGAGCATCGAGGTCATCTTCCTCCTCCTCCTCCTCCTCCTCCTCCTCTCTCCGGGTCGCTGGGGGTATATTCGGATTCGGAGGACTCGAATCTCGCGGGCCACTATTTGCTTCGTGCTCTGCGAGTAGGGCGTCTAAATCATCATCTTCAGGCATGTCAGGCTGCGCGGTCGAGTTTCCTTGCTGGCCTCCCTCCGGGTCTGCGACGAAGAGGTCGTCGTCATTATGATCCCCACCAAATACCGACGGGAATGGTCTGTTTGAAGGACCTCTCTGTTCAGATCCGGCATCTGGAACGTTGCTCGCTGCACGTTCTAGATTCGAAGAAAGCTGCTGTCCATCTGCTGTCTCCGTGGAGATATCTGCGGCGTCGTCGCCATTTGAATCACCACGCGCTCGTGGCTTTCCCTCATCTATCCATTCCTGCCGCATGACCCGCATGCGTTTTGAGTGGCCCAGCTTCTCGATTATAGTTAGACCGTCTGCGAATTTTGCGCGAGGGAATAGATCGTCGAGCCATAGCTGGTAGAAGTTGAGCAGGCGGGCGGCGTCGGAGAACTGGAATTCGTATTGATTAGCTTTTCGTCTGCCTTAAGGAACAGGTGGAGGCAGGATTTACCTCATGGCCTTTGCCTTTGAGCTTTAATTTAGTTTTTGCTGTTCTGCGGAGCTTAGGTATGCCGGCCGGCGATAGCAATCTAGGTAGAGAAAGAATGTATTAGCACACTGCCCCATGCTTCAATTGATCAAAACTCCTCCTAGACATACCGGTTCTCGTCAAGTTTCACAGTCGGCTGTCGCTTTTTGGTAACTTTGATTTCTTCGTCAATACCTAGGTCATCGCCCTTGGGTGCTGTGACGTCTTTCTCCGTCTCTTTTAGGAGCTCATCAAGACCGGCGTCATAGTTGAAGAGATCGTCAATGTCCATATTGCCCACATCTTGGGCGGCCATTGCGCCTTTAAGCTTGGGGTATTTAGGCGGTAATAGCACCTGTACAATGGGAGTCTTCAAAGTGTTGAGTATCGATAGAATTGCGCAGAATGGATGACCTTGTTGTCGAGCTCGCTCTCCCTCATCGCTCTCTCATCAAGATCTCAGAGCTTTCCAAGGTTAAGGGAGACGCGACGCGTCGAATTGACATGGAAACGAAACCGTGATTGGACCGAATTATGAATAATTCAGCCAATAGAAATAAGCTTCGTCCAGCCAATAGTAGGAGGCAGTTGTCATCATGGAATTTAACACGTGACTAGTTTATTCGCTCAGTGGTCGATTTCGACGACATCGAATTCCGACAACAGCGATACAATTGCAGCAAGTTTGGGCAGCGTGTTGAACGTTGTTAACGCCTATTCGATTACAAAATGGCCGCCGACCATGGCAGGCCAATCGTGCCTCCAAAACAGCTGAGAACCGATTACCCAGTATGAATTGGAGATCCCGTCGTTGGTTCATGGATGATGCTGATTCTCACACCCCATAGCTTATAGATTCCGATCCGTATGTCCCTGCGTTGACAAATCTTGACGTCCGTACCTTTATTTCTAACCTTTATATAGACACGTAAAACGAGTCTTCGGATATGCGCGGACGTCCGATTGGGCTTTTGGCGCTGCCGCCGCCGGAGCTGGCCCCCTTGTGTTTTCCGTTATGGATCGGGTACAGCCTGCCAATGTCGGCAGCATTAACTATGCGCGTTGTATGAGACTTGCCGGTGGTATTGGATTGCTCGCCGGTGTCATTACCGTTTATCAGAGATCTTGCAGTGAGTTCCCGGATGAAACTCGACATTGCGACGGAAAATGTGGGGGTTAACTGTTTCTTCCACGCTTGGATAGATCGATTCTACGGATTTACGGAGAATGAAAGAGAGGTTCAGATGGATATGAGGGAGATGGTGGACAAAGTCAAGAAGGGAGAACCGCTTTATGGCGTTTCGCAACTTTCTCCGTACATGCAGGGTGTTGCGGCGAGAAACTCGCGGTATACCAGTTTGTTTATTCATGTTATTCCGTGGTTTAACTTCGTGAACCATAATCAGGTGAGCATTATCCCTCGGGCACTGAATCTCGGACACGCGCTAATCGAGGGCGGTTTCTAGCACGGTGTTGATACTGCCAAATATTACCGGCAGGCGGAGCGAGAGCTCGAGGAGGAGCGTCTCAAAGCGGGGGCTTAACAAACTAGATCAAAAATATCCAATTAGGTAAACTGCAAACGCTTCCGTCGATTTCAGTACCCTCATCGTGTGCCTGTACATACTTACAAGCTGTTCCAATTTCAGCTGTGTATTTCTGAGAGATAACAATAAATCATCTCAATTCTTTGTTCAAAGGATACTCTGCTGAACTTTCATGGTGTCGGTGTAGACGGTGTAGACGCTGCCAGCGCAGCTTCTCCCTCTAGGTCCGCGTCTTCTTCAAATTTAGAATTCAGCTCGCGATTCTTCTTCGGTTTGGGGGCAGGCGCTGTTTCCCAATAGTTAGTAGTGGCGGCGTAGACAATGCCGTGAAGAATAAAGCAGTACCTTTCTCATTTTCCTGTATATAAAATCGGCGTAACAGCATGATAGCTTCCTTCCGGAATATCCCCCCATACACAGGATACGGAGGATCAAGTGCAGGGCTAGCGAGCATTGAGTCAGCAAGGTTACAGCAGTAAAGACAATGTGTTTAGGCAAAGCCACGGACTCTGAGTGCAGATTAAGGACACCGCCTGTTCCTCCAAACCGGTCATTGACGCAGCCAAAATAGACACTTCGGATGTGGTGCTGTCGGAGTAACGATGCACACATGATGCACGGCTCGACTGTAACATAGAGGTCTGTTTCGCGGAGTATGGATCTTGGGTGAGATTGTAATGCTTCCTCGATGGCAAGGAATTCGGCATGGCGGGTACCCTTCTCTCCAGTAAATATGATTCCATATTATATGTAGAAAGTAACATACATTGAGAGATTTGTTGGTGTCATTCATTCCAGAGCCAATTATCTGGCCTGCATGCACAAGGACGCAGCCAACAGGCGTCTCGTTGGACCCCAGAGCCTTTTCTCCCTACAATCGTGTTAGCACGCACTATATCAATCTCACGATAGAAATCGTACCATCTCCAGGGCCTTGGACATGAAAAATTCATGTTTCGATGTATCTCCCTCCAGCTGCATATCGCCTTCCATTGATATCTCAGACCGAGTCCTTGCGTAGCGAGGATGATAAGCGCGTAGCCGAGCTATCTGGACATTGGAGGGCCCCAGGATTCGAGCCACATCCCTATAACCGGTATTAATAGTCAGGATTAGCAGTGAGCGCAGGATGTCCACCTAATAACAAAAATCTTCGACTTTCGAGTATGTGGCTGCTGATACAGATGGTATGGCTGATACAGTAAATTCCGTATTATTTTGACTCTTTGGTGGCGGGCCGAGTCGCACCAATACGTGCGGCTTAACATCCATAATTACACAGCCTTGCCCGACTCGATCGCCCTCGAGCCTCTCGACAAGACATACTGGAGTCAATGGTCTCAGTTTGGCGATTTTTTCCTTATTACTCTCTCGTTTATCTTCCGGAAGTGAGGCTATTCTCCTCCTTACATTCGTTCGTCCGATACACGCAGTCCGTCACGTCCCAGGTCGCGTCTTCGAGATGGGATGAACCTGACTGCCCATGGCTGCGCAAAATGTGATAAAACCCCGTCGCTCTGCTTTAACTGCTGTGAGTAAGGGGGGTGAACCTACTTCCTCTCTCATAGCTACTCATCTTGCGCCCCATCTTGCGTCGGGAGGCAGCCGCGAGAATGGACTTGGACGCGAGACGTTCTCCCAGTTGCGCCAGGAGATTCTCGGCCATGACGAAGACGGACACGCGAATCTTGATGCTAACCTCGACGACGTCAACACGTTGATATGTGTTGTTATTCGAGCCGGCCTGGAACCTTTGGTCAAAAGCAGCAAGACAAGCCCTCTAAAGGAGGAGGTTCTCGGTCAGATCCTGGACTGTCTCGATATCATTCATCTGGCAATACAGAGGGCCCCTCAGGTGCTTTACGAACTCTCCGGACCTGGGATTTTAGGAAATGATGCGGTACAAGCGCCTTTATATACCCGGATCATCCCTCTCCATCTATCTCTTCTTTGTGCATGGGATGAAAAGGACGTGCGGGAGAAAATTTGCCGTGTTCTTTCAACAATATGTGCGACACAAATGAAGATTAGCAGACAATGGCATTCATCCCGGTCGATTATTCTGTTGCTCCGAGCTTGTCTAGCAGGTTGGTGTTTTGATCGTACAACAACTTCCACGATCATTGCTAATACGGGTAGATATAATATCATCCATCGAATGTGTGCTTGTTTCTCCGACGCGGAACATCGCTACGGCTACCTTGTATTTTCCCGCCTCCGCGAGTAATTTATCCGCCATTCTGGACGGACTGAAGCTGCCGCAGATAGTAGTCCCAAGCTTCGCACTTGGCACGCCGTTGGCGGTTGTTAGGGCTTGTCTTCATGTGCTTGATGCGGTGGCATGTCCTGCCCCCCTCTCTTTGCCGTATCCAAGGCCATCTTTGCTCCGTGAATGCTTTCTCTGGGCTTTGCAATTCCAAAACAAGCTGTGGAGGTTGGTTTTCGATTTGTTTGAGAACGAACAGCAGCTTTCAGCGCTATCCCTCTTCACCGATTTTACTTCGCTTCTCAAAAGATGGTTTTCCTTTTCGCAGAAGTTGAATTTAGTGCTCGATCAGAGGGTGTTGCAGTTATGGGCTCAATGTGGTATTGATATGCTGGCATCCAATAACCTGCTACAAAATTCAGACCTCCAACATACCCTTAGCCAGCTTTTGAATGACATGCTTCGAGTCTCTCAAAGTACACCGGTGATCCATCAGCTCATTGGAGAACACTTTAAGCAGCCGTTATCTGATCTCAAGGCTGATGCCGTTTCCTTCCAGGGGCTGCATCAATCTTTTCAGGTAAGTCTCGCCACTTACCGCCCGGCCTATTAAGCACATTCGCTCACAGAACATCCATAGCATGAGATATCGAAGATCTTGAATGGTGATTATTACATTCCGGCCTCCTCTTCGCTGAACCGGCGTACGTCGTCCCTGAATATCTCGCAGAGGGAAGCAACACGCGATTTTAAAATTGGATCCCAACTTAATTCCCCGGGAGGTGAACGAGCCCGCAAGCGGCTTCGACTTTCTGATGCTGAGGAAACTCTGCCAATTCAAAATATTTGCCAGCGGATTTTGAATACGATCTACAGCGCCACTGGGTCCGATCCACCGGAGGGCGTTGAAGAGCTGAGCCCGGATATCATGTATGTCTTTCAGTGTATTTGCTAGAATCAGTCTAACCTGTAAAGAACCAATTTCCCAGAGCTTCCACAGGCCGATAAACGCACCACGCTGGTGAACTTGGGCCGACTGGCTTGTGCCTGGTCTCAAAAATTGAAGACTGAGGAGTACCCTGACACTTCTGGTCTAACATTCCGATGCGAATTATGTGATGGGGATGGATGGAAATCCTCAAGAATGGCCGGCCACCGGGATCGACGATTTGATCGGTTGCACGAGATCATGCCTAACCTATTGCCAATGCTGCATGGATCTAGCGAGGGCCGGATAACCACCATGCTATCTTTACGCAGCTTCCTCATTCATTATCCCACGAGCGAGCCCACTCGACTTGGAGCTTCGCCATTCGGCGAATTCTGTCTGCAATCCTTACGTAGTTCTGTGCGAGAACTCAGGATAGCTGCCGGGTAAGAAGTAATGTGGTACCACCTTGAATCCAGAAAGCTAAAAGACTTTTAGACGAACGTTGGCCGTGTTTTTGAGAGGACCGCTCGATCCTGATGTACGTCGAAGCAATTTCGTTGTTGCATTGGAGTACTTGCAACAGTTACATGCGAAGAACGAGCTATCTATCCAGGAAACATGCATTTTAGCGCTTCGACGGATAGCCGAGTAAGTCATGTCATTTGAACAACCAAGCCAGTGAGCCTAACCCAAATATAGAGTCT
This sequence comes from Malbranchea zuffiana, assembly GCA_039700045.1. NCBI lineage: Eukaryota > Fungi > Ascomycota > Eurotiomycetes > Onygenales > Malbrancheaceae > Malbranchea > Malbranchea zuffiana. The sequence continues at coordinate 1,656,535 of JARUPO010000005.1, forward strand.
CTGGTGATGAGGAGATGAACATTGTACTCCTCCGATTACTCGAGTACCTCGGCCATCTCAACCAATTCATCAGCGGGGTTGCGTACACAGAGGTAAGACTTGCGCGTCGCTTTATTCCTATGTTGCCCAGCTGAACAATCAAAGCTGTCGAAGTTGGCTCAGAACTTGGGCATGGCGCCAGGAGCACTTTTCAGGCCATTCTGGAGGACTTTGTCCGTTACAGTCGTCAAGAACATTCAAAACCGACCACACATGGCAGACTTACTGTGCGACTTGCTCGGCATGAAAGTCGATAGCTTCCTGCGGCTACCGGAGGTGGAGGTGCATATTCTGCCGTATCTAGTTTTGATGCGAAAGAAAGACGTAATAGCAAGGATTGCACGAGCTTATGGTCCGGATAAGACCGTTTTTGACCTTTGCACGGCCAGAAACAATATTACTTCAATCATGTCTCTTTTGCTAGTTCAGCCGTCTTCTGATCCCGAAACGATGATTTCGTCTATCCTCAACGAAATATCCCCTAGTTTCAAAGTCCATGACCTCGAAGGGTGGGTGAGGACTGAGCGGATTCCGATTGCGTGCGAGCTTCTCAAAGGCCTAGGAGATTCTGCGACTGACAAAGAGTCCAAGGTAGGCGGTGACCAGTCTATATAATGGAAGTCAGCACTAAAGCTCTCATCTAGCACTATCAAGCGCTCGAATACCTCGCCTCGCTTACACCACGGCAATTTGGCCATGGAAGCTCGGCCAGGCAGGATGATCCCCTCACACATTTCATTGAGGAGCACGTTCTTGGGATTATCACCGAGTTTGCCCTCGTTATCAACGAGTTCCAGATACGGCAGTCTATTGTCGAAAAGAAACGAAACGTTATTGCTCTGGGTGCAATGATCAAACTTGCGAAAGGAAATATTAGTATCGCACTGCCGCAGGTTTGTGTCGCGTTCCCGGAGAGTGATCTTGGCTAATAAAATGTTAGATTTGTGCGTGTCTAAGATCCGCTCTTGATATGGAAGGACTTTGTGACCATGCTTTCGTGGCGTGGAACATTATGATTACATCGCTGCACGAAAGGGATATTGAACCCTTGATTGACCAGACCTTTGCTATACTGCTAAAATACTGGAAGAGATTTAGCCCTGAAAGCCGGGAGGTAGCTGTCCGTCTAGCCGACCATGTTTTGCAAAACCACCAATATCTCGTTGCGAATACCTTTCCGACAATGCCATCCTTGTCGTCAATTCCAGAAATGGCGCGGTACAACGAACGAATTCTTGAGCTAAAAGCAGGGATAGACATTCGGAGCCAGTTCGAAGCGTTCTGCCAGAGATGCCAGAGCGAAAATGGTGTAGTTGTGGAGCAGGCGCTCGAGGAGCTCGTTACGCACCTTCAAAATCATGGAGAATTTATCCACCGAGCGGCCGTTAACGAGCTGGCCGAAAAGAACATTGCCGGTCAACTGACTCGCTCTTTGCTCGATTGCTGTGCCAAGTTCAACTCAACTTCTCTGGCTATTACATCTCTTTCCGCCCAATGCCTTGGGCTTATCGGCTGCCTTGACCCCAGCCGCATTGAGTATACAAAGAGTAAGAAGGACATCCTTGTCTTATCTAACTTCGACAGGGCGGATGAGACGTTTGAATTTGTTCTTTTCTTCCTGCAAAATATTCTTGTCGACGCTTTCCTTTCCGCTTCCAATACCCGGACGCAAGGTTTCCTGGCATATGCCATGCAGACCCTTCTAAAAGTATGCAACTTAGATGCTGCGGTTCCTCCGAGATCCCAGGATTACCAGTCTAGCGATGCTTATCGACGTTGGCTTTCACTTCCTGAGTTTGCACGGAATACATTGACACCATTCCTCAGCTCGAAATACACCGTGACCATCGGTGCTGTCAGTACGCGCTGTGAATATCCAGTTTTCAACTCGGATGTTAGTCATTCCGAATGGCTAACAACCTTTGTCATGGATATGCTACAGAAAGGACAGAGCTCGAATGCCAAAATGATATTCAGTGTGAGCAGTCGAATAATAAGAAGCCAGAATATCTCGATCGCAGCCTTTCTTCTTCCATTTGCAGCTCTCAATGCGGCAGTGAGCGACGATGACGATACAAGGGCGAATTTACAGAAGGAGCTGGCTAATGTCCTCGAGTACCCGCTTCCAGAGGACAACCATCGGTTGCAAGAGAATCTAATTCTAGCGAGCGAGGTTTGTATTTTTCATTTCTGCTTCTTATGGAAAAGCTTAACTGACTTTTATAATAGAGCGTTTTCGGGGTGTTGGATTACCTCTCGCGTTGGCTGCAAGGCAAGAAAAGGGAATTCACAAGCATGCACTCGAGCCACGGCCATCGAGGCAACAAGGAGCCAATGGTCAGCCCCTGGACAGCCCAAATTAAGCACGTCGAAGAACTGCTCTCTTCCATTCCTGCGGAGGTTATTTCTCGGCGTGCAGTGGAATGTAAATCGTACGCGCGGGCTCTGTTTCACTGGGAACAGTATATACGCCAGCAGAATACCAAGGCTGAGACCCATCCTTCCCAGCTTGAACCATTATATCAAAGACTGCAGGATATTTACACACAGATTGACGAGCCTGATGGTATTGAGGGTATATCATCTCATCTGCACATCCTTAACATTGACCAGCAGATACTCGAACATCGCAAAGCAGGGCGTTGGACAGCCGCCCAGAGCTGGTACGAGTTGCAGTTGAACAAGACACCTGACGATATTGATGTTCAATTGAACTTATTAACATGCCTCAAAGAGTCTGGCCAACATGGTATGCTTGAAGTCATTCCTTGAACAATGATCAATGCTTACATCGCCCAGATGTTCTTCTTAACCAATTTGGCGCTCTGACAATTACGGATGCGAGTCTACCTCGGGTCCTCCCCTTTGCTATCGAAGCCTCTTGGATGACAAGCAAATGGGATCGACTCGACAGCTTCCTAGCAAAGCGCCCGGCGAATGGAGTTGGCGATTTTGATATTGGGATTGGATCAGCGTTAAGTGCACTTCATCGTGGAGACACAGACTCGTTCAAGGATAAAATTCGAGAGCTCCGAATCCATGTTGCCAAGGGGCTTACCGCAAACTCGATTGCATCATTCCAGGCAAGCCATGACAGTTCGGTGAAGCTACATGGTCTTGCGGAAATGGACTTCTTGACAGACCTCGATTCCGCGTCTGCTCACGATCGCGCTACGGTATTTGACGTTTTGGACCGCAGGCTGGATATTCTCGGGGGTTGCATCTCGGATAAGCTCTATCTACTCGGTGTACGGCGGGCAGTCATGGAGTTATCGTTCGTTCCCCGATTCGATATCATGCATCAGCGGTATTAACTTATGTTTGTAGGCCTGTGTTTGATGAACCCGATGTTGCGGCAGTGTGGCAGCGAATCGCCCGACTGGCACGCAAAACGAATACCACCGAACAAGCATTTAACGCCGTCCTCCATGCCGCGGAATTGAAGGATAAATCAGCAACCATTGAATATGCTAGACTGCTGTGGAAAGATGGCCATCACCGAAAGGCCATAAGGACATTAGAAGGTGCAATTGCGGCAAATGCATTCGTCTCGCATGATAAAGCCTTTTCAGATGGCAGTCTTCCTTCGGTGACGGCTGACCGCCAGAACAAACAAAATTTGCTCGAAGCTCAGGTTGGTCTACACACCGTTTCCAGCCAATCCTTTCTAACAGTCGTCAGGCCCACCTCCTGCTCGCTAGGTGGATGGATAGCGCTGGCCAAACACAGTCAGATGTTATCATCCAAAAGTATCGACAAGCTATTAAATTCCATTCAAGGTTGGTAGATCGCCCAAACACACTGTTAGTCTATAGTTACTTAATCACTGGCAGATGGGAGAAAGCGCATTACTTCTTGGGCAAACATTATTCGAAAATTCTGGATTCAGAAAAGGCCAAACCTGTGGGCAAGGAAGCGCAGATATTGTAGGTAACCTCAATCATTTCCATATGCCAGCTAACACGGTGTAGTTTGAGCGGCGAGGTCTCGAAATTGGTGATTGACAACTATCTACGCTCTCTTGCATACGGAAACAAGTACGTCTTTCAGACACTCCCGAAGGTTTTGACGCTTTGGCTGGAACATGCGGCCGTGGTGGAGCAACCATTTGATCCGAAGCGAGGGGACAATGCGTAAGTAACTCCCATATTACAGGCTATGAGTGCTTCTAATCAGTATAAAGGGAATTTCAAAAGCACAACATGTCTCAACGGAAAAGAAGCCTCGACGACATGCACGCACAGTTGAAGAAGTATATCGTTCGGATTCCAGCGCCCTTGGTGCGGTATTAGGTTCCTGAGCTCTATTCTGTTGCTAACTTTGTTGGCAGCTGTTCACCATTCTACCGCAAGTCGTCGCACGAATTTGCCATACGAACAACGCTGTCTATAATATCTTAGTGCAAATTGTGGTGAAAACCGTCCAGGCATTCCCACAGCAAGGCTTATGGACCGTGCTAGCGATGTTGAAGTCCTCGTCCAAGGACCGCGCTTCTCGGGGCCTAACATGTCTTCAAAGGATAACAGTGAGTTGCTATCATCTGATTTACCATAGACATTCGCTCAGAAGATCCAGGATGCGACGAAGAAACAGAAATCCGAAGCCGCCGCTCGGATTCAAGCCATCATTAACCAAGGACAGAAGTTCTCCGACGAGCTCCTGAAACTATGTGATGCGAAGATTGAAGATAACAAAACACAGAAAGTCAGCCTTGCGCGGAATCTACATTTTAACCATCGAATCGCACCTTGCAAGCTTGTTATTCCGCTCGAGGCGACTTTGACCCCGAGTTTACCTGCAAACCACGAGTCAAGCTACCTGAAGACGTTTCGGGCGTTTCCCAACGACCCAGTCAGAATTGAAAGTGAGTGTTTAGACTATCGAAATGTTATGTATTTTACTAACGATTCTGTTAGCGGTGCTGGATGACGCGCTTGTTCTAGCTTCACTGCAGAAACCGAAGAAGATTAATATTCGGGGATCGGATGGCAAAGTCTACAGTCTTCTTTGCAAACCCAAAGATGATCTCAGGAAAGATCAGCGATTGATGGAATTTAATAGCATGATCAACAGGTTTTTGAAAAGGGACCTTGAGGCGAATAAACGCCGCCTATGTATGTGCCTACTCTTTTTTGGCCTTAGGCCATGCGGGCTAACGCAGAGTAGATATCAAAACATACGCTGTCACGCCGTTGAACGAGGAATGCGGACTTATCGAATGGGTCGATAACCTGCGTACATTGAGGGACCTTGTTACCAAGCTCCTCAAGGCACGGGGCATCTCGCCGAATGTATGGCAAAAGTTACCTCTGAATGATCTATCCATGCTAACTTACTACACAGTACGGGGAGATCCGACACATCCTTAATGAAGCCTGTTCCGATGAATCAAAACTTCCGCTCTTCACAAAGCTCCTGGCCAAGTACGCCTTCACAGCGTCGATATACAAGCAGTGGCTTACAGTTTATCTAGATATCCCCCCGTCCTCCATGATTGGTTCATTGAAATGTTCCCTGAGCCCGCAACATGGTTTGCAGCCCGTTTGAAATACACGAGATCTTCTGCGGTCATGTCCATGGTTGGATACTCTTTAGGGTGAGAAAGCTCCCTCTACGTGTTATTGTATCAGTCTTGCTAACAAAGAGCAGACTCGGGGATAGACACGGAGAAAATATCCTGTTCGAAGAAGGAACGGGTGGTATCTTCCACGTCGATTTCAACTGTCTCTTCGACAAGGTTAGAAGCCATGTCTACACTCTATTCTTAGTACAGGAATCTAACCCCTGGCAGGGCCTGACTTTCGACAAACCTGAAGTTGTCCCATTCCGACTTACTCACAACATGGTCGATGCCTTTGGAGCATACGGCTACAACGGTTCGCATTAACCCACTCCCGCGAACCAGGATCTGATTCAAATAGCTAACCCTCCGAATACTAGGCCCCTTCCGCAAAACCTGCGAAATCACCCTCGGCCTCCTCCGCCAAAACGAGGACTCCCTAATGACCATCCTCGAGACATTCCTCCACGACCCGACTACAGACTTCATCGGGAAAAAGGTACTCCCGATCCAACCCACTAACTTAACCCAAAACTAACCTTGCCCAAGAAACGAACAAATCCCAAAGTCCCCGATACTCCCGAGGGCGTCCTAGAATTCGTCCGCAATAAGCTCCGCGGCTTACTGCCGGGGGAATCTGTCCCGCTCTCCGTAGGCGGACACGTTGATGAATTGATCATTCAGGCGACGAGTATCAAAAATTTAGCTGCGATGTATATTGGGTGGTGTGCATTTTTCTAACTGGGGTACATATGATGAATACTGGGTAGTTGTTTGATGGGTTTTATGTTCATGCTTTGATGCCTTGTACTTAATTTTTCAAGTGGATGTGTGGTGTATGATGTGTAGATCAATTTCCAGTGGGAAGTACAGATGTATACACAGTGATTAGAAGAAAATACTGTCTTCTCAGAAAGACTATGCCTCATTCATATCTCAGTGTTTGTAAAGTACAATCCTTGACCAATTGGAAATTTCCCTGCCAAAAGACCAAGACAAAAAAATGCGCCTTGCCAGGATAACAGAGCGGAATAGTAAGTAAAGTAATAATAAATAAAATGCCACCATTATCCATTTCCATCTTTACCTCCTGCTATACCTGCTCCGGCTGGGGCTTCTACTCCTGTCACTATAGCTACTATAGCTCGACCTCCTCCTCCGTCTGGGCGGACTATCCCTGCGCGCCGGTCTCCTTCGTGGAGGAGACGGCGAACGGGAAGAATACGACGGAGACCTCCTGCCAACTGGAGATCTTGATCTTGAGAGAGAACGTGACCGGGATCGTGATCTTGAGACTGAGCGCGGTCGGTATATATCATGTCTATCCAGGCCACGGCCACCACCGCCTCTGAATCGCCCACGTGCCGGCGGGGGAGGGGATCGATAGCGTGTAGGAGGGTATGGGGGTCCGCCTCTGCCGCCGCCGTAGCCTGGACGGTCGTTGTATCTGCGCGGTGGTTCGGGGCGGGACGGGCGGGCAGGTGGTGGAGAGCGAGAGAATGTGCGGCGGGGAAGAATTATCGAGACGTTTAGCACTGCGCCGTCGAGTTGGGCTTCGTGCATGTGTGCGATCGCTGCTTCAGCGTCGGCGGGCTCGTAGTAGCATATGTATGCAGTGCCGCGATTTATCATGACTAGAATAAGGTTAGACAAATATCATAGAAGGGGACAAGAAGCGGCTTGCATTGGCGGTTCATTGGCATGTCAAGACTTTGAATCTCGCCGTATGTGCCAAAAATTTCACGTAAATGCTCTTCGTTAACGTTCTTAGTCAACTTCTCAACGACAATCTAATATCCAAACCAGCATTAGTGGAGTCGAAAATAAGTATATCATTAACCACGGAATAGCATCGGAGCCAAAAATGCAAACATGGAGATACTCTCATCCTCAACACAGGGAAAAAAGGAGCAGAATCCTCACCTTCGCACTTCTTCGTGGTGGGCTTGGACTGCGCGTATAGCTCCGATCCCGATGCCTCCTCTCGCGCACAGGACTCCGCGACGAATACCTGCTCACAGATCTCGACCTCGACCTTGCCCTCCCATGCCCATTGCGCCTATAGCTATGAACAGACGGACTGCGCGAACGCGTTGGAGATCTTGATCGAGGGGTTCGCGAGCGGGCGCGACTAGGGCTGCGAGATCGGGAACGCGGAGTTAGGGACCTGTGTCGGGAGATGGAGCGCAGTCTTCGTGGGGTTGGGGAGCGAGAGCGGCCGCGCAATACTGCTGGGCTTGGAGAACGGGAGAATGAGCGTCTGCTTGGTGCCATTGCCGGCGGATGTGGTGAAACTCGATCCCGCACTGGGGAATTTGGGACGGGGAGAAGGAATGTTATTTAATAATAACAACTGAAATAATGCGATTGGAGAGATAGAGAGTTCAAATCAGTTATGAATGTGTTAGTGAGACGATAACATCATCGTTGTTGTTGCTGAAGCTTGAGATTCGAGACTCAAGAGAGTGAAGCTTTGATAAAGCTGTTTGGCGCTAACGAACAAGTTGTGGTCACGTGTCACCAGCTTCATCGACCACGGCTCAACGCCAAAGTGAACATCAAGTGAAAAAAAGTCCAAAAAAAGTGAAAAAATACAGCAAAATTCAAGTACAGAGAAGCTCCCACTGAGAGTCGAACTCAGGATCTTATCATTACTAGTGATACGCTTTACCACTAAGCCATAGGAGCTGTCGTAGGTGAGGGACCCCTGTGGGCTCGGGGCATGTTAGCGAAAGTCAATTCGATCCGCCGAAATAAGGGTAAATTGTTCCGAAAAAAGCTGCTGAAGGCCTCGTTATGGCACTGATTTCTATAGGAGTATACCGTGGAGCACTGCGAATGCTGCCCCGAGCTAACAAACAAGAGCCCGCTTTATATGCTCGCTTTTTGGCTCCCAAACTCCTTGCTCCACCGCTCATACTCCTTCACAACCGCCGGGGTTATCTGCTTCGGAACCTGCTCCAATGCTTTCTGGAAATGCTCCCATTTAATCTTCACTTCCTCTCCCAGCTCTTCCTCCTCATCGAGTGCTACGTCCGCCGCCGTCTCGCACACACTCACTAATTCCGCGCCAGAGTATCCATCCGTCGCAGAAGCCAGTGCAATCGGGTCAACTTCATCGTGTACGTCTGATTTGCTGAACCAGATGTCTAGAATCTCTTTTCGGGCCTCGAGGTCCGGTATACCGACGTAGAGAATGTTATCTAGCCGACCGGGCCGCATGAGGGCGGGATCTAGCACCTCGGGCTTGTTGGTTGCCGCAACCACGAGCACGTTGCGTAATTCTTCGATCCCATCCATCTCATTGAGTAGTGTAGTGAGCACGTTGACGCCGCCTTGCGAAGCGCCCCTGCGACTGGCGATGGCGTCGATTTCATCGAAGAAGATGATGCTGGGCCTCGCTGCGCGGGCTTTTCGGAAGATTTCTCGTAGTGCGCGTTCGGATTCGCCGACGTACATGCTGAGAATTTCAGCGCCTTTGACGGCTAAGAAGTTTAGGCCTGCTTCTGTTGCGAGGGCTTTTACTGTCAATGTTTTAGAGCAGCCTGGAGGACCGTAGAGCAGTACTCCCTTCTTCCCACTAATATTGAATCTCTTCATGCGCTCGGGGTACTAGAGGGGAGTTAGAAGCTGAAACTAGGTTAAGGTAACAGGGGATCTGTAGACATACTCTCAGCGGTCTCTCCACGGCCTTCTGGAGATACCTCTTTATATTCCGCTGGCCACCAATATCACTCCATCTCACCGCTGGTGTCTCTAGGAACACTTCCCGCATTGCTGTAGGTCGAGTCTCCTGGATAGCCAATGCCACGTCGTCATCTTGTATTTGAAGGGCCATTGTCCGCGTGGCTTCTGGTTCCGCATTACCAGTATCGTTGACCACATCCAAATCTTTATCCGCCTTCTGCTCAATGTTCTCAATCTCCGACAGAACCCGCGATTGCGCCTTTCTACAAGACAGCTGAAGCAAAGAAAACAAATCTGCTCCAACATATCCATGTGTTTGCGCCGCAATCTTCTCTAGCACACTATCGCTGGGTTGTGCTGCAGACCCACGCAATGCAAAGAGAATTTCCTTTCGATCTTTCCCGGTTGGTACGGGCAGCTCAATTTCAATGCCGAGCCGGTGAGGTGTTCGAAGAGTGTCATCGACGTCATTCGGATGCTTTGTGCATGCGGCAACTAGGACTTGACTATTCTGAAGAGAATCGAGGCCTTCGCACAAGAGTGAGGCCACGGATAAAGAGTCACCAGATCCACGTCTGGGTGCAAGAAAGTCGAGCTGGTCAATGGCGATAAGACATGGCTGCAGCTTGAGCGCGTCGGCGAATATTTTTCTCAGCTTCGCCTCCCCATCTCCCGCTGCCCTGCTGAATATCGAACTGTTGACCGTGAAAACCTTTTTCCATCCAGCCTTTTCGATCTTGGATAAAAGCAACGATTTACCCGTGCCTTTCGGGCCGTATATCAGGACTCCACCACTGTTCTTGTAAAATTCCGGCATCTCAACCTGCTGAGATTGCGCTGAGAAATCACGAAGTCGCTCATTGATTTGATTGATCTGGAGCTCCAGGCCGCCCAGACCCGTGGTGTCGACCTGCAGTGCAGTTTTCAGCTTACTGACAGGTCCCGCCGTGGCTCCTCCTATTCTGATCTTGGACTCCCGCGTGAATCGAAAGATGGTGCTATCGGGATGTTCGTTTTCAGAGTTGATCCCCGCGAGCCTGAAACTCCTTCGACATCCCTTGAGCTCATGCTCGAAAGACATACCCCTGTACACGATTTCGCATTTGGACAAGGGATGTTCGAGACTCCATTCCCAATGCGGTCGATCATCCTCATTGATCTCTCCAAACAAAGATATAGCAGCAGGATCACTAACATCCACCAATCGAGCAACCTCGACCTCCTTCAGAGGCTCCGCCGGCGTGATAGAGACCTTATCCCCAAGCTTGAATCCATACGTCGCCTGCAAGAACTTGGACGTTTGTACCACGGAATCATGTATTTTCTCCGGCGCAGACCATGCAATCGCTGTCTTGGGCTGGTCACCGTCAACCTGTACATGACATGGCTCGCCCACTCGCACCTTGGCCTGCACCAGAGAGGCGGGAGAGAGATATACGCGGAATGACTCTCTCGAATCGTTCCTTGGCTGTCTTGCTACTGGCCGTACTGTGAACCTTGGAGGATCCCCCATCTTGATTGCCGGGACTCAGTCAAGACCCCTTTTTGGCTTCGCTACTCTGGGGTTCACTTGACGCGGTTGCAATGGTTCAGCTGGGGCGGAGAAGCTCAGGTCGAAGAACTGGCACAGAACACGGAATTCTCTTGATCACTGCATTTCCATGAAGAGGGTATTCAAATGAATATCGAGAACAGAAAAAACCAATATAGTTGGTTGTGACCTGCAAGTCTGAACTCGCAAACTGTCGTTGAGGTTTTATTTTTTCTGCTCTGGTGGGGTCAGGAACATGAACCAAGGGGCCACAACAGAGGGAGACAAGATGCATACATCAAACAATATCTTTAGCCAGCAGCTCCACAGAAGAGGAGGTGGAAGGAGAAGAGAAAAGGAGAGAGAAAATTACATCTGGAGGAGAGCCGGGAGAAATACCGTCTCATTATAAGTACCTTGTCAGTATTATTACTTTTATGAGAGTTCGGGTCCCACGATTGGACTAACGTTAACCAGCAGCCTCCCTCGGTAGCTTGCTGTATCTTATCCTGACGTTGCACGTATCAAGAGACAAGGCATATTTGATTCTTGACGGCCGCAGAGGAACAAGACAGACTATCCATGCATAATATACTCTGTATATGCCAGGTAGTCTAAGCCTCCAAGCGACCAGACCATGCGACATCTCTTCCCCTCTTCCCGACGACAAGTCCTGGGCAACATCTTCTTCTCTCCGCAATCCAAACTACGACCACCACCATCATCCCTAATAAGTCGAACAATGGCCACATCTACATCTACACCTGCGGGCCCATCTGGTGATCAGAACCCGGACGCCGCCACCCCACAGTTCTCCGAGGGCTGCGACCCCAACATCGCGCTACCTGAGCTAAACACGCTTCTCAGCAAGCCGGTGGGGAAGTGGGAGCTGACGGGTGATGCGCGCGGGATCCATCGGGCGTTTAGATTCAAGGGGTTCAAGAAGGCTTGGGTGAGTTGATATTTCATTCTGCTTCTTTTTTAAGTCAAGATGTCCTTCTCATTCTGGCACTATACTGAGGTGTCGGAAGAGAGTTCTTCCCCTTCAGGCTATGTAACACTGTACTGTGCTCCATCCGTCGACATGCATTCGCTAACCCGCATCTCTTCGTATCAGGCATTCATGGATGCCGTTGCGCAGCAGTGTGTGGTGGAGAAACACCATCCGGAATGGAGTAATGTATGGAAAACTCCCAAGACTGAGACACATTCTCTCCCCTTCATCCTTTCTCTCCCTCTTCCTGGATATGTATTCACTCACTTTGGTCAGGTTTATAACCAGGTTAACGTCACTTGGACCACGCATGTCCCACGAGGCTTGAGTCTGAAGGACATCAAGATGGCGAACTGCTGCGATGCGCTGGCTCAAGGACACGGTGAGGTCGTTCTTGCAGAGGGCGAGCAGGCGCCGGACTGTGGCTGTTCAAAAGCTTGATATTTCTCAAACGCGGGCGAATTCGTGTATTAATAAGGTCTATCCTAAGGGTGTACATAAATATATCGAAAGGGTTATAATATAACAGTAGGCAACGAATAGCATGCGACATTAGGGTAGTCGTGCTCAGTACTCCAGAGCGATGCAAACCAAGGTCAAGTCATTAGCAGGCAATAAGCGACATTAGGAAAAAATAGAAGGCGAATTGAAACCAGGAAGGGTAATAGGTTGTCCATGAATTGAATCTTCCCCGAATTGCGAAGGTGCATCCTGGATGGAGATGGAGAACATCTACTGAGTCTTCCTCGCGGCTGCCTGCTTCTGCTCTCTCTTGCGCCTAATCGCCTCTGGGTTGTACTCGGTGTCAAGTAGGTAGTCCCACCATCTGAAGCTGCTCGCGTAGTTTCCAACAAATTTTTCATGGTGAACATCGTGATGATCGGCTCCTGCCCAGAAGGGGAGGAAGTGGTGAAGACTCCAGGGGAATTCGTAGCCGCTGTGTGCATCAATGGCTTGGAATAATCGAAGGACAATCCAGATATACATGGTCAAGATGTGCAGATCGCCGGTGAACGCGCACCAGAGGATGGGGCAGCCAACTGTTCCAAATCCAAGGGCCATGACTTCAATGGGCGAGGCGTACTCAGCGGCTAGACCAAATGGTGCAGAGTATTTGTGGTGGATCTTGTGAACCGACTTGTAGAGCGGGCCCCAGTGGAATGCGCGGTGGGAGAAGTAGTGCCAGGTATCTTCGAGGACGAAAAAGATTGCGATTTGGTAAGCCATTTTCCAGATCGACGGGAAAGGGACGCTGGTAGCTAGGCCAAAGTATTGAGCCATGGGATGGAAGAGCCTGCAACTTGGTTAGCTAACGACTCTACGCGTAGTCTGCGTGTGTAGACCTACCAGATCTGAGGCAATTCGACGGTAAAGTGACTAAGGAGAACGAGTCTGGCGCAAGCCCATTGTTCTTCCCATGTAGGGATTTTATTCTAAAAGACATTAGACAAGCGGACTGGCAACCAAGAGGGACAATACTAACATGCTGAATCTTGTATTTGTTGAACCATTGCATCCTATCGATGATAATCCAAGGCAACGACCGGCCAAAGTAGACGATCTCGTGCATGGCGAAGGACATGATTCCGGTAGCCAGAACATCGTTCTGCATATAAGCGTACCATGCTGCCCACAGTCGCTCGGCGAAGTTCAGATGCACATTGTATTTCGTGATATCCTCGAAATGGCCCCAGTAGGTGTCGGGCGACGAGGAGAAAAGGGTGGAATTCCTGTCAATCGTAGCTCGTTAGCTGCTGATGGATTTGGTTTCGGAGCAAGGGGAGTGTTAACTCACATCCTGTTGATTCAACGTCGCCAGCAGCGTCAAATGGACAGGTCAAGGTGAGGTGGTGGTTGAAGGCCAGAAAATTGGCTGCTGGGTTGTTGGAAGATAAATAAATCTGATAAAGGGCGCTGCAGGTTGTGGTCGTCAGGGGGGCGGCATTTGGGAACGGGAAGGTATGATACGGTATTTGGCTGGACCAGGAACGGGAGCTGACCACTTACATAGCTAGAAAGTGGACAATACGTGGTAATGGTGTGACTCGGAGCGTAAGATTCATTTCTGCCGAAGATGGTCCGACCGGCGTGGTCTGATCACGTTACTAAGCTTACGTTAGCTGTGGCTTGGCTTTTGGTCACGTGAAGTGGCTTGCCCTCCCTGCTTGGCAGGCGCCAAGACGACGTCATCAGCCGCTTTGGCTGTTGATTGTTGACAAGGTCTGCTGTTTCTGCCCACAGCTCAAGGTCACCCCATCCGGCTGAACGCCCTTTTGCTCAATTCTTCCTGGACGGGTTCTTTTTATCCATATGGTCTTTGGATGCTCCCACAATAAGTCGACTCGCTCTCGGCTCTAGGACCAGCGCACTGTTCCACAATCATGTCAGTTGTTGCAGAGTAAGAGCATATTTTCCCGGATACCCTCACTGTTTATCTCCGGGTGCCTGAGCTGAACATTCCAGATCGCTTTCACCCAATTGAGTTACCTGCCTGGCTAACCCGATCGTCAACACCTTAGTCATGCCCGGCAGCTAGACCTCTACCTCGATCGCATTCATGTGCAGGCATTCGAGAGCGCTCAAGCCCACGAAACCGCTGACCATGATGGTACTGCCCCCGTAGTTGAGGATGCTTTGCAAAAACCAGCCTTTTCTGCGCTTGCTGGAATTGCCAGGTCACTTTCCGTGAGCACCTCGTCCGGGCCACTGCTAAAGGCGTCGAAATTACGAGACCTCCTGCGCCAGATCGAAGCGCTAGAACCAGACGTACAGGAAGTGGGCAGCAAAGTTGAAGATGGCTACGTCACAGACCTGGTATGGATGGTGGCAGCAAAAGCTGCTGTGCAGACCTTTGCTGTGGTCATTACCGCTTTACTGGAGGAAACTGTGGCCCTGAATGACGGTATCTGGTACTGGGACGGAGTTCTGGGCTCGTACGCGTATAGCGGTCTTTATGCGGTTCAGACATCTCCTATCCGATTAAGTAGGCGTGTCAAAGACATATGCCGGAACATTCGCCAGCATGGTCCCAATTATCGAGCTGAACTCAATGCCTCTGCGCTCTCTGCACGTTGGAATGCATTTTACCACCTTGTTCAAGAAAGCCTAAGGAAACCGCAGGTGGGGCCGGCCAAACAACTAATTATGTCCCCTTTTCAACTTTGCCGATCGGAAGCTCGGAGAAACAGACGAAGTCTGAAAAAGTTGCGGGAGATGAATGCGTGCGCTATTGGTCTTTTGATGGAGGAGGGCCTCCTTTTCGATCTTGATGAAGACGACGCCAGTATAAACGGCACTAATATGAATACGGAAGATTGGAAAGATGTTGTCTCGCGAACGACTATGCTTATGCGAACTGTCATCGGAAATGTCAATGACCTCGACAATGACCTTGCTGCATTTGAGGATAGTGTGTTTGCCGGCGTGGAAGCCACCGAGGACTCATATAGCGAAAGCGGCCAAAGGACCCTCATACACCGACCGTTTCAAGTCATTCATTACCTCGGGGACATATTAGACGTACGCTTGCCGGGCCAGCAAACATTGTTCGGGAATTTGTCTAACGAATTTGGCCGCCCGTCTCGGTTCATTCGATACTGGCTCCCAGCTTCCGCTTTCCTCTTGTCGTCAAGTACAATTCTCAATATTCTATCGAACAGACGAGCGGAACTCATTACGTGGGTCCGTGACCTGGGTACAACCGCCTCTGATTTCTGGATGAATTGGGTTATCGATCCTTTAGCAAAACTAATTGGGACGATACGGCATGACGAGAAAAGCGAAGTGGCTTTGATGAGCAAGAGCAGCCTCCAATCCGATCTTGCTAGCTTAGAACGAATGGTAGTGGATTTCGCAACTCGCCGCCCAGAGAGTTTCTCGGACCAAACGCTTTCCCCGAGCGATCTTGAAGTCATCCGCTCTGCAGTCAGGGAGGGTGACCTCACACCTGTCCTGAGGGCATACGAGCGCGATATGCAAAAGCCTTTCGTAGGCGCTTTGACGGGAGACCTGATCACTACGCTACTTATCCAGATCCAGAAGACCAAGGTTGATGTGGAAGTTGCAATGAGCGGGATCGATTCCCTGCTCAAGAGCCAGGAATTAGTTTTTGCGTACGTTTTATGACATACACCTGCAGGGAAAGAAGAGCTAACACTCTCTTTAGCTTCATTGGTCTAACTCCGGGTATTCTCGTCTCCTATTCTGCTCTTCATTGGATAGCGGGTACTTTTGGGAGCAGAAAGGGCATTCGGCAAGGGAAGAGACGCGGGGAAGCAAAACGATCCCTTCGGTTTGTTACCATTTGAATGACCTACTCAAACTATGCTAATTATTACTGGTTAGGGCGGTCAACCGCATCCTTGCCTCGTCACCCCCTACCACAACGGGTATACTATCATACAAGGACCACGGCCTATTAATCTGCGAGGCCGAAATCCTGCGCCAGAAGGTCCAAGCCGTGTTACCCGGGGATATATATCATGAATTTCACGAAGATTTAACTGACCTTCTGGATGTCCGATCTGGTGTTGCTCAGCAGTTGCGAATTCTGGATCAGATTCGATGGGCATATGCGAAATGGATCACCTGAATGGATCATCATGGGAGTAATGGATGTGTCTGTGAATACTACTCTACTTTATGAGCTATATATGGGAAAAGTTGATGGGTTTATGCGAACGTGTATATAGAACTGAGATGAAAGAACTCTCCTGAGCCTTTGTCTGGCAGTTTTTGCTAGCTGCAGCCCTGAATTGAGTCAACTTTTGAGCCTTTGAAGCAAGCAGGTGCCATGATGTACACCTAGACAAGTTTTAGCATCAACAGCCATGCATGTAAGCTCAGAGGCCTTTGCATGAGGCTTGTTGGCATCTCTTTTGTTCTCTTAAGTTGGCTTGCCTCGCCAGACAGCTCCGTGCATCCCTGGAACAGCTAATGGTCCAGAGTTTTATAAAGATGTTTAGAGATTCTGTAAAGTAAGCTTTACAATCCTTTCCTACACCCTTAGAACATCAGATGTAATCCGCCGCTCCGTGGCTAAATATAAATCCTATCCTCTGATGATGTTGAGGTTGAGCCGAAGGCAGCCTCTTTTATTGAAAGCCGCTGTCCACGTGACCCAGCTCCTGCATCTCCCAAACGTCACAAAATCGCCCGTTGTTGCTTGTTGGTTTCTCATGAAGAATCCATCCCCCTCAAGCATTGAAATCTGTCTGCCTGACAGTTTGCACCCTTTTTACAATTCTCCCTGTTAAAACCGCGATCGCTTCGGTTGCTAGATTATCAATCACTTGGCCAATTTCAGGTGAGTCCTTGCGTTGTCCCTGGGTTTTGGATTTCCAGCCAAGTCTGACCTGCTGTGTTTCAAAGACTTCATAAATCCTCCTTCATCACTCACAACCTGAGCTCTGTTTTGAGACTATCGCTCGATTGCCTTGAAAGTGCAGGAATTAATTATTTCCTGACCATCTCCCCTCCCGGCTTCCTTCGCGCTCCGCCCGTCAGAACACCAGTCAGACCAGCTTGCTCCTATTGCGACGCCGTGGCTGCAAGACCGCTTCATCGCAGCTAGTTCGGGTTCTCTGAGTCTTCGCATTCTTGAACCTATATCGCGCTATACGCCCCCACTACTCTTCTCTCGCTTTCGTGACATAACACGTTATCCCCCGCACTCATCTACAATGGCTGGCACGCGGAATTACGATTTTCTGGTACGCAAATCCACGGTCTCCCCATCATGTGCTCTACCGTGCTACGCGAATGAAATCGATATAACCGTGAAGTTGCTGACCGGGTTGATTTCACGCCTTTCCAGATCAAACTCTTGCTCATCGGAGACTCCGGAGTGGGCAAATCGTGCTGTTTGTTGCGTTTTAGCGAAGACTCGTTCACACCATCATTCATCACTACGATTGGTATTGATTTTAAGATCCGGACGATAGAGCTTGAAGGTAAACGGGTGAAGCTACAGATATGGGATACCGCGGGTCAGGAAAGATTCCGAACCATTACGACAGCGTATTATCGTGGTGCTATGGGTATCCTGCTTGTTTATGATGTGACTGATGAGCGATCTTTCAACAGTGAGATGATCTTTCGGCCGCTTTGTTTTGGAGAGTCAGCTAACTTTTTCTCCAAAGATATCCGAACATGGTTTTCCAATGTCGAGCAGCACGCCAGTGAAGGTGTCCATAAGATGCTAATCGGCAACAAGTGCGACTGGGAAGAGAAACGGGCGGTTTCCACAGAGCAAGGCCAGCAGTTAGCCGACGAACTAGGGATTCCATTCCTCGAAGTTTCCGCCAAGAACAATATCAACGTCGACAAGGCATTCTATACCCTCGCTTCAGATATCAAGAAAGTCATGGATACCAACAAGGCAGAGCAGGCCGCTTCGCATGGTGTCAATATAGACCAGGGAAATGGCTCGGGAAGCGGGCTAGGTGGGAAATGCTGTTAGATGCAGAATATTGAAGCCTGGATGTCGTGGACGATGACTAACGTGTTCCCTCACTTACTATTATGCCAACATGTGTTAATCTGCCCGCCATGACTACTACCCTTTTACACCCAGATTCTGCGGTCTGGGGTTTGCTGCTGTTATTGCTGTTTTCTTTTTAGAAGGATCCTGCAAGGGGGCTTCATTCTTCTGACTTTGCCTTGCCTTCTCACTTATGGATGGGTTTATCTGGTTCTAGGCCATTTGTGTCTTGCTGGGTAGAAGGCTGTTTTGTCTTTATGTTTCTTTTCTTTATTTCTTTGTTACATTTAATAATCCCACCTTGCATGCCCTTTTATTCCTGAGCACACACTCCCTGCCATCTGCCACACGCTTATACCTCGTCTTCCCCATCACTACCTCTTCAATGTGTTTCATATCCTATCCTACTTTTTATTCCTGTTTCCTATTCCCCCGAGCAATGTCTAGATCTGATATTTTTCAATGCTCATGTTATCCTCTATGCCTCCACGAGCCACCTTACCATTCTATCTTTCGCGGAAGAATGTTTACTGTTGTTAGGAGTTTTCCTTGTGTATTCTGATAAGATTAGGTAGTTTAGGCGCATTGCTATAAATTTGAATTTGAATTTTACATTTTCTATATTTATTTTCCTAATGGTACATGTCGGTTGTACATTGTAGTTTAAGACCTCTCCGTGAGAGCTCTGATTCCTGGTAGGGGTGCTTTGACGGCAGATGGGATGCGATATGGGAGGTTGTCGTTGTGGTGAAATTGGGAGTATGCCAATCGGGGTAGCTGGAGGAAATATGGTGGACGAGGAGAGGAAGCTTCTGAGATTCGGTTTCAGGACGAAGGCGTACTGGCCGCACTCCCAGAAAATTGCGAAGGCACACAGCCTGAAAAGATGAGGACGCAGATAGATATGTCATCTCTCCATCCGTTGGTCACGGGCGGGGTTTATGATGTATAGCGTTGGTAACAGAAGGAGCGTCGTTTACGACAATCAATCATGGAATAGACATTCAACGTTCAATTTCGGCGGCGGATCCGGATGCGGCAAATCTTGAAACTGTGGTAATTCCTCCCGATGCCATATCCTCACGAACCGTCGCGCTTCCGAAGCGCTGTGGAATATTATCCGCCAGCTATCCACGGCGAAAGGGATGCCTCTCCTTGGAGATAAGCGCACACTACTGTCGCCGTCAAGTAGCTCATACGACATCCCTCTGTTCGCGTGTATGATTGGGTATTTTGTGTCGGCCAGGCGCCAGGGGATGCCTCGTGTTTCCCCGTCCCATGTGAGGAGCTCGAGAATGTGGTTTGTAGATATACCGTCTAACTGCCTCTTGTCGAATGAAAGTTGGACGGGGTATCCTTGTGTCTTTGCGGTGGGGACGGAGGTAATGTTGTTGTGGATGTCTACGCAGCGTTGGACGTATGGCGTAAATGGGGATAATTGTGCGATGACGGTGGGGTGTAGCCACGGGCTGCCTAGCGTGTAGTCTTGAAGGATAAAGCCGTGCGCTCCGCGGGCGGTGTAGCTGGGTGGGATTTGAAGTTTTGAGGTCGGGGATAGGGGCAGATGGTTACGGAGTAGGACGCGGAGATGGTGGATGCGTTCTTGGTATTTTTGCGCTGCGTTGGGGGTTGAGAAGATGAGGATCCAGCTGGGACGACGTTGGAGGGTTTTGTGGCAGCGAACGGGGATTACTGGAGACAAATTGGTTAGTGAACAGCTCCGCGATGCACCTCAGGTACTAGGGAAGCCACTCACTCTGTTCAAGGCCTCCTTGGCCCTTCCAGCCCGCGATATGCTTGCCAGACTCGAGTAATGCCGTAAAGTCGCGCTCCGTGAGGGATATCGGAGCGGGACAAATCACCAAAGCAGTCTTGTGCTTTTTCCGGCTCTCTGCCAAACTCTTTATGCGCAATTGACCCAGCTCATCAATTGTGACGCCAGTTTCTCGGTGATCTAGCGCGGGAAGCTCGAGAAATCCGAATTCTTCGAACAGCGTGGCTGCTGTGTGCTCGACGCGCTCCTTGTCGTATCTCAACTCCTCCGCGACGGAAGATTTTGAGTGCCTTTGCGGCGCCACTGCTTCCGTTGAAGCGGGTTCAGAGGGGATATCCGCATTTTGATTTCGTTCTGGATATGATGGTGTCCCTGTGAATGCTCGACGGCCCAGCGTCACGGATCTCCGGTACCATCTTGACGCCGCGCGGAGCAGTGACGGCGGAGCTCTGAAAGACTGCATGGCGGAGGTAGCATTACCTTAGCTAGCAGACGCATGGAATCGCAGCTTCGGCACTATATGATCATCATAATATTGCCATTGAATGTATTTTCTCTTCACGGCGTTCGGGGGTGGAGCAGTCCGATATCTGATAAGTAGCTACGGTAGGGTGCGACAACCAAAAGCGTCATCTCCGTCACGCCAAACTAGCGTTATATTCACCATAAACGTATCGATATACAATAATTAAAGTATCTGCGCCGCTCCCAAACGACACTCCCTTTTCATCCATTCTTCATTCAATCAACCAATTCCGAGGCAGCACCCCGTGCCTGTTTCATTCCTGGCTCAGTACCTCTCATGAGTTCCTGAACCCAGTCGATCCCAGAATTCCACCAGACGTGACGGTCCGGCCGGATCTTCGAGACATCTGCGTCATCTATACTACCGACGGTGATGTCTATGATTGATGGGAACGGAGATGATGCGGGCCTATCGAAGAAGAAGGTGAAATTGGTACCGCATCGCGAACAGAATCCTCGCGTCACATCGGGTGAAGAACGATAGCGCGAAAAGAACGTCGACAGATCCCGCATACTTGTTGGGTCCTCCGGTTTCGATGTGCAAAGGTCCGAAGTTGATCGGATCAAACGCTGGGGGGAGCTGTCCTTCTTGACTTCTCCCTCGCGCGCATCCAACAAGTCCCATTCTATCCAGTTAGTCGGACAAATCAACCAACATTGGGCAACGCTTCCCGCAGCATGACGGCAATCCTGACAATGGTCAAAGTCGACGAGCGGGAACCGGGTAGGGGCCGGTGGCCGTGCGGATGGGACGGTAGAGGCGAATGGCCGATCGTCTATCGCGGGAATATTGATCGTGTAGCGAACGGCTTTACAGTAACAACCCCCTTTCACCACGAAGGGCACATCTGTATTTGCCATTTTTCAGGCCCAGATCTTTTGCGATGAGCTATTTCGAGCAAAGGCGCCGGACAGGCTCGGACGAAGAAGAAAAGTGGAATATCAGTGCTGTTTGCTGTCTGTTTGAGCCTCTGCCCGCCGAGGGCATATTGTCAATCGGAATGGACGACAAATGCTTCCCCGCGGTTATCTCCGCTCGTAAGATACCGTGACGGGCTGTTGCAGGCACCTAAACCGCAACCATCACTACGTTAAAGCACCGCATATACTCAAAGACATGCCATGAATTGCCATCTAGTTGGCTGTGTAGATAATCTTTGATCATGGCCTGCAAACTAGTTACTAGTATTTGGCAGCTCTGTGGGACATAGGAGCAGTCTCCCAAAAGACGCTAGTAATTCAGATTCGTACCTAGGTACTGATCGGTAACTTACGATAATACGAATCAGATAAGGAGAGAAGCACGTGATACCAAAAGTTTTAGAATTTTGGAGAGTGATGAAGGTCGAGAAGGCAACGGTTTGACAGAGAGATCGAAATTTCTTTGGCACATCGAAGTTCCGCTAGTCTTCTATACCGAAAATGGGTATTAAAAAGAGAACCAAGAAATTCGCGACGGCGAGTTGCTGTGAGCCCTATTCCGAGATTCTGTTCTAACCCCCCAAATAGGTGAAGCGGTCGATCGGGCTTCGAGACAGCAGACTGTAAGCTGGACCCGTTCTGTGGACGGTAGGAATGCCACTGACAAGCTTCAAAGGAAACAAAATCAGCCAAAAGAGGAAGATAAGGCCAAAAAGACAAAGGGAGGCGAAGTCATTCGCGAAATGTAACAAGCCTGCCCTGTGGATATCTCGAAAGGATTGCGGCGGCTGACCAAGAGTAACATGCAGCCCTCAAGCCTCGTCTGCCCTCTTCTTCCAATACAATACCGCTCTCGCGCCGCCTTATTCGGTTCTCGTGGATACCAATTTCCTCTCCCATACCGTCCAGCATAAACTCGAAGTGATCCCGACGATGATGGACTGCCTGTACGCGAAATGCATTCCTGTGATCACGGATTGCGTTTTGGCAGAATTGGAGAAACTAGGACAGAAATATCGCCTGGCTTTACGAATAGCGAAAGATCCCCGGTTTGAACGGGTCAAGTGTGACCACAAAGGAACTTACGCCGATGACTGTATCGTGGATCGCGTTATAAAACACCGGATATACATTGTTGCGACAAATGATCGTGATCTGAAAAGGAGAATCAGGTGAGGATTTCTTTACCCTTGGCTGTAGGGGATATGTTTACTGACGGCCGCAAAGAAAAATCCCTGGTGTGCCGATTATGAGTGTCGCGCGTGCCAAATACGTTATTGAAAGGCTTCCTGATGCGCCTGAGAAGTGAGCGGACGTCGTCGGTTAACGATTCATCACCGCTTTATGCGTCAACTCCTATAATTCGGCCTTGTGGGCTTCGAAACGCCGGGTCAATCAACAGCGCGGCGCCTTTGCGCAGCTAATGACGAACCGTTCAATATAAGCGATCTAGGATTGAAGATACCCTATCATATGCCCTAGATGACGCTCATCCATAACAAGTGGCCACTATGGCTCACTTATCTCACCTTTCAGGACTGCAGGCTATCCAGTGGCGACGGCAGCTTTACCGGCACCCTTGGGAAGTTCCGACCATGTGTATATAACTACTCGCTGCATAATAAAAATAACAATAATATGCCGCCTGAAAGCTTTCGTGCATTTATTCACCTTCTTACTATTGCGTTCCAGGGATGGACCCACTCTTTACAGTTACCGAGGTGATGTACGAAATTGAGGCATTCCACTCTACAGGATCAGGTACCAGTCTCGATTTCCGGCTGGATATAGGAGCCAATTCACATATCTACGCGGCCAGTCAATATTGGATTGCGACTGCCCGTGTGCACTGATCTCTCTCCTAAGAAAGAGCAACCTCTGGGGATATAACGTAGGGACAGCACACAGTCGCTACCATCCCATCAGACAACATCTTGAAGCTCCTTGTTTGTGCGGCATCACCCTATCACTGCGATATCAGCCACCTCCTGAGCTCTATCATACTATACTTGCTCGAAGGAAGAAAGTCCAAGCCTTCTATTCGAAGATGGCGGGAGAAGAGGTTCCTACCCGTCCTACCAGGTCACTAGCCGGCAAATCCGCCATCGTGACAGGTGCAGGGTGTCAAGGCGATGGCATCGGAAACGGGCGTGCAGCGGCAATCCTCCTCGCGGAGGCGGGAGCCTCAGTCATATGCGCAGACAAGAGCCTCGAACTAGCGCAGAAGACAGCCGAGATGATCAACAAGGAGGGCAAGGGCAAGGCAATGGGGTGTGCTTGCGATGTCACTGACCCCGAAGACTGCAAGACTCTTGTTGAAATTGCTCGGATGCGCTATCAGCGGGTGGATATCCTCGTTAATAATGTCGGTGTCGGCGGTCCCCGTGGTACGGCTGTCGATGTCGATATGGACAAGTGGGCGAAAGGGCTGGAGATTAATGTAACGAGTATGGTTAATGTGGCGAAGTATGTGATTCCGATGATGAAGCAGAATGAGGCTCCGATTAAGGGGAGTATTGTGAATATGGGGAGCGTGGCGGGGTTACGGGGAGGGACGGCGTCTCTGCTCTATCCAACTAGTAAAGGGGCGGTTGTTAATATGACACGCGCGATGGCGGCACATCACGCCGAGGATGGTATAAGAGTCAATTGTGTCTGTCCCGGTATGTTCGACACGCCTGCGTTTTACCTTGTAGGCCAAAACTAATGAGATCAGGAATGCTCTACACGCCGATGATGTACGGACCTGGTATGAGTGACGAAGTGCGCGAAGCAAGGAAGAATCGCAGTCTGTTAAAGACGGAGGGAAATGCTTGGGATTGCGCGAGTGCGGTCCGCTTTCTGGCTAGCGATGAAGCGAGGTGGATTACTGGAACAATCTTGACTGTGGACGCAGGCAGTACAGCCGCAGTTGGGACAGATATCCCGAAGGCTGCTAGTGTTGGCGGTTCTACCCAAGAGACAGAGCCGACGCGCCAGGAAATGGCGGCGGCCAGACGTCGCTCTTTAGTATGACGGTTGCCGTCCGTTGTTTAGTACTAGACTCGTTTATAACTCAATTGTTCTCAGCTGTCGTTAGCCGCTGAATAGAGTTAGATAGAAGCTATCCTTAATTCCAGATATCTGTATACCTGACGATACTAATCATGATCTCTTCCGCTCCGAGCGTCGTTTATACTCTGTCACTCCGCTCTTGGCGTTGCTGCGGCCAAGATTCCGCGGCGGATCGGAAAAAGGAACGAGGCACGTGAAGATAAGATCCGCCCCACCAGCAACCCACAGCCAATAGCAAGAAACTGGTCCGAACTTTCTTGACGTATCTTCATCGGGAGTTCGACCTGGGAGCATGGTTTCAATTGTGAGCGTCTTCTAACGACAATGGGAATTCCTCATCTTACGAGGCATTTATTGCCTTTTGCCGAAGTGGTCTGGCTTGGAACGTCGAATGAAAGCCCAGATGCAGGAAAGACCATCACTTCTGTGGTTATTGACGGCCCTGCCCTGGTATATCATGTCTATTACTGTCTGCTCTCAAGAATGGAGAAACATCTGAATCCTATCGATGCGCAACCGACGAGTAACGAGATCAGCATCGGCGTGATGAAGTTTCTGCTTCAGTTACGGAGATTGCAGGTTTCAATGTATGTACTACTCCCCTATTGTGACCGTTTGATGTCGAAGGAAACTAAGTATTGGATAGAGACAAGATATACTTTGATGGTGCACTGCCATTATCCAAAAGGGAGACTAGAGTGGATCGGCTGGAGAAGTCAAGGATTAAACTTGAGATGTTCTGCGCCGCGACTTCCAAGGGCTTTAAACTGCCGAGTCTGCGAAGGAGTCCGCTAGAGATTCACACAGCGATGGTGTTTAGCAAACAGCCTCTGCAGTCGAAACTGAGCTCTCTGCCGGAGAACCCTTTTATGGTGCAGACTGTTGTTGAGGATCTAAAGTGCAGGTGGGATCGCGCGGATATTGCCGAATTTGTCCCTTCTGTGCCTGATGATCTGCCGGAAGGGGATGGCTATGTCTGGGGTAAGGTCACGGAAGTAGTCCCCGGAGAAGCTGATTCGTACTGCGCGCATGCAGCGAAAAATTCAGGTGCCGCGGTGCTGACTGGGGACTCTGATCTTCTGGTCCATGAATTGGGGTCTAATGGATCAGTGATCTTCTTTGCCTCAATCGAAGCCATCGAGGCTCAGTCTCAGGACCATGCAATGAGGGTACGGGCGACTGAGATATGCCCAGCTAAAATTGCCAAGAAGTTAGGCGTGGATAGTATTCAGAGATTCGCCTTTGAGCTGAAGAACGATCCCCATCTATCCCTTCCGAAAGCTGTACAACGGTGCAAAGATGGAGGCCACGATGTCGAGAAAAAGTCCTCTTTTATCGCCTTTATGAAAGAGTATGGGGACCTCGAATACCTCCCTAAACTAGACGCGTCGGCATATACCCTCGATCCAAAAGTCGCGGAACTGTCCGCGCAGTACGAACTTTCGGAGTTCAGCGCAGAGGAACGGTCTCCTCGGACATACCTACCAGTGTTGATTGAAAATCATAATCGGCGGTGTGCTTGGTCGGAAGGTAGCGAAATAAGACGCCTGGCATACTCAATTATGAATCTCTCAGTCCCCAAAGAAAAGCAGAGGGAATCGATTTATGAGTATACCAGGCGAGGGAGAAGGTTAGTCCCTGAACAAATAGACATGTTCGCGGCAGATGACCTTCGACTGAAGCTAGAGAGCTTCTCTCGAAGGCTGAAATCTTCTCTGGGTCATTTTGACGATTTGTCGCTGGTTCAAGCTTGGAGAATATTTGCTCTCGCGCACATATTTTCGGCCACAGCAGCGCACAACGTCCCGAGCCCCGGACACCTGCGCAAATTCCTCGAACAAGGACATCGCAGCGAGAAACTCGATTGGGATGACATCCATCTCAACGCCCAGATACAGTCTATACTATATTCCCTGAGGATGATGCGGCAGCTCGCGGAGATTTCCGTCTCGAAACTTGATCAGCCACTGAAGAAACAAGTTGCTGAACTCCTTGAGTTTCTACGAAGGATGCCGCCGATGAGGGTTCTCTCGCAGTCAAGGTCAGAGTTGACTCGAGAAACTGGTCTGGGAGATCAGGGCGCATCCATATTGTTCTCCCTTCTCGACGAACGTTCGAGGGAATCTCCACCACAACTGCAGGATATGGAGAACAACCACCGTCATGAAGAGGAAGCGGAAGAGGACACGGACAGCCGGGCACCAGGGGAATGGTCAACGCATCTTTCTTCGAAGAAAGGCAGAAAACGAGCGGCAGATGCAGCATCAGCACAACCGCTAAAAAAGATAAGTAATATGTTTGACCTTCTTGGAAACTTCGATTGATTGGAAAAGCGAGCCCTGCCAAAATATTAAACGCCTGTGTTCCCTCATACACGTCATGATATCCGTAATCCCTATCCAAGAACAAAACCAAACGGATCGAATCCGAAATATTGAGGCCGGAGAAAAGGAGAATGAAAATATGCACAATGAACCCCATCGATCCGCCAAAAATAACTTAAAGGCGCACCAAACCCGCTACAGACTCTCTCTGAATGCGCTTCTCCGTGGGCTGTTACCCCTCGACTTATCGCTTCGGCCATCCCCTACCGGCCGCGGACTAACATCTCTGAGCGGTTTTGACCCCACAGGATCCTCGAACGGGTTCTCCAACGGTTTCCCAACATCACCAATCGTCAACCCTCGACTCGGCGCCGGATCACGACTCCGACTCCTCCCCCTCTCTCCCTCCTCATGTCTCCGTCCTTCCAACTTATTAGCTCCCCCCTCATACCCCGTCTCATCATAAGGCCCTCGCCTAGACTGCATCCCCAGCTCCTGCTCCTCATAGTATCCCGGCGGCCCATATCCGACATCATGCTCCAGCGCCCCAACTCTCGTATCCCACGCCTCATCAGGGTCTGCCGCACCCCGATACGGTCTTGCTGCACCTCCTGCCCCGGACGCATCTTCATAGGAACCGCGATATGTCCTCTTATTCCTCAGATTCGCAAATTTATCCTTGATCCAGCCGACGACTCCTCCGTGGCGTGGTGTGGGGAAACTGCTGTCGCGATACGTCGAGGGAGACGAGGATGTGAATGGGATGTAGGATTTCCATGACGGGGGTGGGAGACCGGCTTTCCGCGCGCGGTATTGGGTGAAGGCTATCCAGCCGGCGTAACCGGCGAGAGCGAAGAAGATGATTAGAATGAAGAAAAGTCCCCAGCGCATGGTGTCTGAGCGTGTGCGTATATGTTTCCGGTGGAATTATTAGAAAGGATGCGTGTTCGGTTCTATAGATGTGCGCGGTGCGTCCCAGCCCAGCGTCGTTGTAAAGAGCTTGTAATCGAGATTCTCGTCCACCAGCAGATGATGCTCCTAGCCGTAGTTTTCGAGAAATGTCGTCAGTCCGACTGTGTAACTTCTCCAGTGCTGTTCACGGATTCATGGGGGATCGACGTCAATCGGATCGTCCCACCAACTACTTGTATCCTCACGTCACTCTCTGCCACAAAAAAGCAAGGTGGGTCACCGGAGTTTTCAAATCAAAAAGAATGAACAGCAACGGCAAAGTCAAGAGAAGCAAATGTGGTCTTCTGCGAAGGGAGAGAAGTGATTCAGCTGCGGTATATACCTCGAGCAGGGAAGTCCCTGAATCCGAGACAAGGCCGGGATTATGTAATGAGTATAATTTACCAAGGAGACAGGGCTGTTACAGATTGTACTAGCGTAAATTACAGGACCTCGGTCTGAAAATGGGCTAGCCGCATTCAGATACTATTTCTGATCCCGGGCGACACCCGGGCAGCGAGATCAAGAAGCAGTCCGGAGGGTCGGATAGTCGAAGGTGGCAACGAAGTGGTGGTAAGAATTATTTTACATAGACATAGTATATACGTTCACATCTATCGCTTGCTCTATGCAATTCACATCGCTTCAGTAAGAGGAAGTCATCATCTGGTCGACCTCAAGAATCCAACAATGCCACGACAATAACCGACCAGCTCTGCGAGACGTTTCCCTTCTCTTTCCTGCTCCGTTTTCCATTCACTCAATGCCTCGCGCAACGACACGTTGGTCTTGATATAACCTTCGTCATCGTTCTGGTCATCTTCTTCCTGCATCCGACTACCCTCCACGGCATCAGCGTGCACGCGCAGGAACACGGCCATCCACGTATTCACTAGTTCAAAGTCTTTCTTCTCCTTTAAGCGCCATGTCAAAGCTGCCACAAAGGTAGCTAATTCATCGCCATGATCGCGGTTCTTGGGATCAAGTGATCGGATCTCGAGGTCTGCCTTTGCTGGAGAAAGGGATTTGAGGTATTCGATGAAGGGACTGAATTGTCTCGAGGTTCCGCAAGAGTGAAGTAAGGTTGTGAAGGGGGATGCATGGAGATTGGAACCATGGATCTTTTGGAGCTTGGCTACTCGGGAGCGTTCTGCACGGGTTATTTTCAGCTGCTCGTCTTCGAGGTCTTCTGCGTTGGCGGATTGTTGCTCCGACTCGGGCTTTTGCAGTGAGGGGAGGAAGAATGGGGCCTTTTTCGGGGCCTTGGGGGCTTCTTTTGGTTTGTTTCGTTGCTACGCGACATGTTAGGGCTCTGCTGCGCACTGATCCGGAAAGATACGTACCTTGATTAAGTCAAGATTAAGAAGCGTTTGCCACCTGTTCTTCGGCGTGATACTCATTGTCATCATGTCCTTATCAAGCTGTTCAGTTGAAATGACCGGCCCAGACTCGTCCTCCGCATTCTCATTCTCCCTGAACGCAGCTTCAATGGTCGCAACGCCGCCCTCGCCGGATGCAGTAGGTTCCGCGATCTCTGCAATAGCGTCCTCATCTATATGTTTTGTTGGAACATGCATGAAGAGTGATTGGTTGTTCCACAGGTTAATTCCAACGCCGTCCGCATGGGCAGTGGCAAGGAAGTCGCCCGTGGTGGAAAATGCCAGCGAAGTACATGTACTCGGGAGTCGAAAGGCGTCAATGAGATGACCGGTTGGGAGATCCCAAACGCGAATAATCGAGTCCATCGATGCAGCAACAACCCATCGCCCATCGTGAGATATCGTGAAATCGTTGACCTGGCCAACGCATCCCCAGAGTTCCCTCACAAGTTTCTTGGTTTCGATATCGATAATACGGATAGAAAGGTCATCGCAGCTCAGCGCGATTAGGTCACTTGAGCTGCTGTGTCGTAGTCCGGTGACGGCGCACATCGGATACCAATCTAACTCATGCTTTAACTTCCCAGTCAAGAACTCCCAGAACTGCACGCAAGGTTAGCATGGCGCATTATGGCGGTAAATAATATAGAACCAACCTTTACTTTGCCGTCCAAGCCACAACTGACGAGAGTGGTGTTCAAGCTGTCCACCATCAAGCCAGTAACCGCTTTGGTATGCTTCCATTTACCGCGTTGGAGAGTTTCCTCTCCGTTCACAATTCCATCCTCCGCCTGAAGCTGCAGTAACCTCGCCTTTCTCGCCTGGGTGGGAGAGAGTTTCGCGGGAAACGACTGTCGATGTATACCAGACTGCAGATTGTATACGTCTACTGAGCCGCCATCCGAGCCAACCACGGCAAAGGTTCCGCACGAGGACATAGCAACGCTCTAAAATTCGAAGTCAGCACTGCTTCGCCATCTCTATGCATTGGTAACGTACCTTAACTTCGGTGCCATCGCTCGTCTCCAATGCCCATCGTCCAGCCTTTCTCCTTCCCCAGAGCCAGGTCCGGGCAAATTTGTCGCCTTTGTGGCCAGTAACGATACTTTCCCATCCAGTTGCGTTGGTACTGTCCGCATTAGACGCTTGCGGGTTGGTCCACATAGGACCATTGGCAGCAGCTCCCATTCCTCCATCTCGGTTCAGCGAACATGCTATGCAAGTTATCTCCGGGGTCTTGAAATCATCCGACCTCGCGGCTTGTGTAATGGATCCATGTATAGTACCAAACTTCTTTGCCTTGCTTTTAGCCTTGCCTTGCGAGAGTTCGGAGTTCTGAGAGTCTTTTCTCAAGCTCAGACCATAGAGACTGCGATCCTCACTGGCACTCAATAGCCATTTGCCAGCCGCGTCGGATCCGTCTGATGAAGACGGCAGAAATATGACCTTCGTGACAGGAGCTGAATGCCCGGTCCTGGAATGTAGAGGGCGCGGAATCGGCGAGAAAGGAGCTTCGTCAAAAATCCAGGAACGAAGGGCGTTATCCGTCCCAGTGGATATCAGAACAGGTTGCCCACTTAAGAATCTGATTTTATTGATTCCTGGATTCCGAATTTTGCCAGAAGATTCATGTGCATCTCGCAGGACGCCGGTGACCCTGCCCCCATTATTCAAATCCCACATTGTAATGTCGCCTCTGTCAGCGCCAGCAGTTGCCATCACCCCTGCTTTGCGACCATCTTTTCCAGCTCCTAGGTCGTCTGTTCGGAATGAGATGGAGCCAACAGGAAGATTGTTCGATGTAGGCGACCTTAGCTGTAGGACTGCTTGGTCCGATCTGATGTCGTGGATAACCAACGCACCGCTACTATAGGCAATGGCCATTAATGACAATGCAGGAGTAGGCTCCATTGCGGTTACCATCCCAGCCTCTGGGAACATTGGCAGAATTGTATACAGGAGCTTTCCGGTGCCAACGTTCCATATATCGATTCCTCCATCACACCGACCAACAAATATTTTATTGAGGTAGGTTGGCATGCTGCAGATTTTGCCGGTAAGAATGCGACCAGTCGCGCTGGCTCGTTGCCCAGGTGGAGTCAAGGTGGTGTAATGCTCGTAATCCGCAGACTTCCACACCTGGATGGTTCTGCTTCCGCAACCAACGATCCAAGAGCCAAAGACGAGTAATTGCTCAATCGAATCATTCGACCCAGCGGGGACTTGTAGCTCTCCTATCTTCCTGCCACGTTTGAGCACCCACACGCCCCGTGGTTCGTTTGGCAATGCCCCTCCCCAGGCAGCAAAAACACGATCTTTCCAAGCGCATATCGCTGTGATAGTCGCGGGTGTTTCAGGACGGGATAAAAAGACTAGACTGAGACCACGGCGCAAATCGTATGTCTGTAAGCTCTTCCCAACGGACGTAGTGATCTGGAAAGTGGTTTTCCCCAGCGCAACCGACGTAAACGGGACGGATGTCGGAGAGACAAGACCTAATGTCTGATTTGCAAAGTAGTTAGATATTAATCTCAAGCAGAAATATGAAATCCAAACAACGTACACGAAACGGAGAAAAGATCCTCGATCCAGCAGGTCGAGCTGCTTCTACTGCCTGCTGCTCTGGCGCAACTTTCTGGCGCTTCGCCAGCGGAAGGCCGAACACCTCATCATCAATTGACGGCATCTTCGAGGCGACCACGACGTGAGCGGTTCAATCAGTCCTCCTCCGTCTGCGGTCACTGTCCCAAAAGCTCATCCAAAAGATTTGGCATGAAGTCTTTTTTAGCGTCTTGACTGGAGGCTTGGCACTGCCCCCTGTTGCCCTAAGCCTAGACCGTTTTCGGCCCGATAAGATAAGAATTGCAGGAAATTGTTCGGTTTTGCTGCGAATTCGCCGCTCCTTGCCCCGACCGCTGGTTAAGTTATTATTTGAGGGCGCCCGTAGAAACTGTAGACCTTAAAAAATTATTTTCATCAGCCATTTCACATCTTTGATTCACTCGTTGCTGCGGAAGTTCCGCTGAAATAAGGATATTCATCTCTGTTCTGTTCAACTATGATGCCATAGCTTTTGCAGATGGACCTGACCGCTTGATTCTCTTCGTACCTAAGCAGCCCCTAACCATCCGATTTTCAGACTTCCCTCCGCTGGAGGAGCCGCGGCCAATCTCTTCTTATGCATCTGGCAGATCTCTGTCGCGATTGAGTGGGCGGATATTAAGCGGGAAACTCATCTGGATCATACGTGGGCCAGTGGAGCTGGTGGCGGATTATCTGTGTTGGAAATTATATCTGGGGACTGTCATCCACCCACAAACGCGCTCGGTCCTGTTGACAACTGACAAGAGCAGAGAAAAGGAACATTGACTGATCTTTATTGCTGTGTATAAAGGAGAGCGGCTGCAGGCCATTTCTCCTTCTGACAGTACCCTCAGCCTGTGCGTTGCAGTTGGTGAGAGAACATGGACCAGAAGCTTGACGGCAAAGACAACAAGAATCACTCTGGAGTGCCGGAGGAGCCAGATGTGCGGGAAGAAGTCATTGCTGTTTCTGGCGGCGGCAACGGGGGTTCTTCTCCTGCCCTAACGTCTTCCTCTGCCTCTGCTTCCTCTCCGCTTCCTTTCAACCGCCAAACCTCCTCTGACAACCTCTCTTCTTCTGCTTCACAGGCGACTGTGCCTTCAGAGGGAGCGCTAGACCATACAGCAAGATCACAGTCTGCTGCTGGACTGTTGGAGCACGTCCCTGTTGCTGAGAGCAGGTCATCCCCTATCTCTGTCCCAGAATCCTCTCCCAATCCTTTACCCAGACATCAGCGGATTGTCACTGATCGTGACGGACAACGCATTTCTTTCTCATCACTCTATTCCTACAACTCTTCTGCGGCAGACAAGCTAGCGAGCACTTCAATGTCTAGTCTCTCTGGTTCCATAAAGAGCATCATGGAGGAACCTGCAAGGCTGGCTGATGGACCAGTCGCTGGGCCTCAGATAGCCTCAGAAAGCTTGGCAAGTGGCTCCGGAGCTGCTGCTGGCCCCTCTTTATTATCCGGATCCCCAGGTTAGTTTTCCCTACCTGTGTATTTTACGAAGGAAGACTAATATGTGCCAGGAACCTCGTCTCAAACACCCGTGGCTACTGCCTGCAATCGCTCCGAAACAAACAGTGAAGGACGTACCACCAATTGGGTCACTCGTTCTGGAAGATCCTCTAGCCAGAATCCCCGGAGATTTAGTGGAAGTACCGCAGTGAGCAATGCTAGTGAAGTTGACGGTAAGGCTACCTGTGAAGTCCCCTCTCGATACCTGACCAGGGGGCTGACAAAACTTTCAGCCAAACCTCCTACTGTTGGAAGAATAGGTGTCTGCGCCCTCGATGTCAAAGCTCGCAGCAAACCTAGTCAGAATATCCTAACACGGTTACAATCAACTGGCGAGTTTGAGGTCATTGTATTTGGTGACAAAGTGATCTTGGATGAGGGTGAGTGACGTGCCCTTGCTGGATACGGATGCATAATGCTAACTTGTAGTGAAGACGTGGAAAATTGGCCGGACTGGTATGCTACATTCGCACCTTCACATTTTAAAAAAAAATTTAAACTAATTGATATTAGTGATTTTTTGATCGCATTCTTTTCCGATGGCTTCCCGCTGCATAAAGCTATTGCTTATGCGAAGCTTCGCAAACCTTACTGCATAAACGACTTACCAATGCAAGAAATTCTCTGGGATCGCCGACTCTGTCTTCGCATCCTTGATCAGATGGGGGTGCCGACTCCAAAGCGAGTTGAGGTAAATCGTGACGGCGGCCCGAAGCTTGCAAGCTCCGAACTCGCACGGCACGTTTATAATCTGACGGGTGTGAAGTTGGACGGACCAGATGACGGAACGGGGGGCGGGACTCCACGAACCCAGAGTGTCTCCATGTCCGAAGATGGTGAGGCTCTTATTGTGGATGGCAAAGTTTTCAGGAAGCCATTCGTTGAAAAGCCCGTCAGCGGGGAGGATCATAACATACACATTTACTTTCCTAATGACGAACATTATGGTGGAGGAGGCCGCAGACTTTTCCGAAAAATTGGAAATAAAAGTTCCGAGTACGATCCAAATTTGAAAATACCTAGATCTGTGACCGAACCCGATGGCAGCTATCTTTATGAACAGTTTCTACGAGTTGACAACGCGGAGGACGTCAAGGCATATACTGTTGGGCCGAATTACTGCCATGCGGAAACCCGGAAATCTCCGGTTGTGGACGGCGTTGTACGTCGGAATACTCACGGAAAGGAACTTCGATACATCACTAAATTAACCCAAGTGGAAGCCACAATGGCTACAAAAATATCCAATGGTTTTGGGCAGAAAATATGTGGATTTGACCTTCTCCGTGTCGGAGATAAATCTTTCGTTATTGACGTCAACGGCTGGAGTTTCGTAAAGGACAACAATGATTACTACGATAAATCAGCCAAGATACTCCGCGACTTGTTTGTCATAGAGAAACAGCGACGGGAAGGCAAGGTTGAGCAACCTGAACCGGGTCTATATGACGGTGCTACATCTATTCGGAAGAGCAGCTCAGGTCGCCAGGCTTTGAAGAACCTCCTTAAATCGCCAAGCATGTCGAGAATGCAGGGTCATCTTACCAGAACTCCTGAAATAACCCCCGAGGCTGTTCTTTCGGAGCCCACTTCTCCCGCAAAACTTGAGTTGAAGCCGGGTTCAGCGCAGGCCAAGGCCATTTCCTCGAAGGACGAGAGCGCACCAGCGGCAGATGACAAGAAAGAATCAGCAACAGCGACATCTCCAGCGATCAATAGTGCTGGTGCCCCTCCTCCATCATCCAAACACTCTTGGAAATTGAAGGGTATGGTGGCAGTTATCCGACATGCAGATCGGACCCCGAAGCAAAAGTTTAAGTTCACGTTCCATACCCAGCCCTTTATCGACCTATTAAAGGGCCATACCGAAGAAGTCGTCATTAAGGGAGCAGCTGCTTTGCGTAGTGTTTCTGATGCTGTCGACGTCGCGATGAAGGAAAATATCGAGGATATGGAAAAGCTGAAGCTCCTTCGCGCCTCCTTGGACCATAAGGGTTCGTGGTTAGGCACAAAAGTCCAGATCAAGCCCATGTTCCGGCGCAGGACTTCCGAGGAGATGAAGCAGCTGGGCCTGCAGACGAACGCCGTCGTGGCACAACCTCTTGATGCGGTAGACGCCCATTCGAATGAGGCAGCCGGCACTGGAAACGGAGTCCGACCTCCAACTCGAAGCGATTCCCTTTCCGGGCCAACATTTTCTCGCTTTTCAGCAGCAGAAAACGGTCTCGTCCTCGACAAGCTTCAACTGGTGATTAAATGGGGTGGAGAGCCGACGCACGCTGCAAGATATCAATCTCAGGACGTGGGCCTGAACATGAGGGATGATTTGAAGCTCATGAACAAGGAATGCCTAAATGATGTTCGGATTTTTACCAGTTCCGAAAGAAGAGTCAGTACCAGTGGTAAGTCCATAGATATGATTCTGGTTTCGCCTCCATACTGACATATCCTTAGCGCAAATATTCGCATCTGCCTTCTTGGACTCGAAGGAAATCCCAGATGATTTTATTCAAATCAGGAAGGATTTGCTTGACGATTCAAATGCTGCCAAAGATGTAATGGATAAAGTGAAAAAGAAGTTGAAACTTCTGCTACGTGAGGGGAATTCGGCGCCTCCACAGTTTACTTGGCCGAAGGAGAATTTCCCTGAGCCTTCTATTGTGCTCTCCACCGTTGTCGAACTCATGAAGTTTCATCGGAGTGTGATGCGACATAATTTTACGCGACTAGAGCTGGACCGTGAAGTTGCTACTGAGGGCGAGAAGATCAATATCTCTGCCATTCAGGGACGTTGGTGCGCTGGTGAAGATCCTCAACTCTTTAAAGAACGATGGGAGAAACTGTTTAAAGAGTTCTGTGATACCGAAAAAGTGGATCCCAGCAAGCTGTCAGAGCTGTATGACAGTATGAAGTTTGATGCCCTTCATAATCGCCAGTTTCTTGAATGGGTGTTTTTACCATCAGATGATTTCTTCTACGAAGGAGAAACAGATGGTGCGACGGCGTCCGAAAACGGCGAAAGGAATGGGAAGGACAGCTCTCAAGCGAAACCAGGTCTAATGCAACCACTTGGGTCGATAGAGGATTCCTACGATTCTTACTTCAAGCTGTATCCCGGGTCTACGCCAACGAAGGCGAAAATCGACAAGCGCCTTACCAGGCTCAAGCAGCTATATAATCTTGCCAAGGTTCTGTTCGATTTCGTTACGCCACAAGAATATGGAATTGAAGACGAGGAAAAGCTAGAGATCGGTCTCTTGACATCGCTGCCTCTCCTTCAAGAAATTGTGATGGATCTGGAGGAAGTACAGGCTTCTCCTGACGCCAAATCGTTTTTCTATTTTACAAAGGAATCGCACATCTATACTCTGCTCAACTGCATCCTGGAGGGAGGGATTCAGACCAAAATCGCCCGACGTTCCATTCCAGAACTGGATTATTTTTCGCAGATCTGCTTCGAGTTGTACGAAGCGAAGGACGAGTCGGACAAATTTTCATACTCGATCAGAATATCAATCAGCCCCGGATGCCATACTTTCGACCCCCTCGATGTCCAGCTAGACTCTAGACATTCCATTGGATGTGCGCCTAGACGGAGCCTCACGGCCCATCAAGACTGGAAGAAAGTCATTGAGACTTTGAAGGCTAAATTTGATACGTAAGTATCTTCTTTTCTTCACGCAGACTAATAAACTGACGGGATTTACAGGGTGAAGCTGCCGAAATCATTCATAGCTGTCAATCTCAGTGATAAACACGCAGCTGCACGGAGAGGTGAAGAATAAATTGAGGAGTATTTTTAATTATGTGTACTATTATGGGTGGAACTCTGTCATTTGAAATGGAACGGGAACGGTCAATGGGAGGTCTTCGTGGTCTATTATCGGGCATTTTAAACGGGATAGAATTAGACAGAGTGGGACAGATTTCACGTACAGAGTCATGCTATATTTATGAAAGTCATTCTTTTATCAATTTTACGATGCAGTTCCTTCGGAGTTATTATCGCGTAATATACCATTTGCATGATGCCGATGCCTTGATTATTGAGCAACCAAGGAGCACAGCCTTCCCTCCAATAATTGACACGTTACCAGCTACTACGTACACCAGTATGAACCAGGCTCAGTCCATCATTCCCAGAATATGATATTAGCTCATGTGGATTTATATGCCTTCGCAGTTAGCCATACTACTTCTTGACACAAATCACTAATAGCGATGCCCAATGCTATCGAAACCGGTAGCGGCCCCAGTGCCGACCCAGCAGACAGCCAATGCCGTTTCCAGCTCCGAAAAGAGGGAATAGAGTACGAAGCCGCTGATTCCCGCGAGAAAAGTGTCTTCGTTTCCTTCGAAAAAATTGTGGCGATTCTCCCGGTCGACGGTGAGAATGTGACGGTGCTGTTCCTTGATGGAAAAGAAGGAGAGGAGGGGCCGGGACAGATGCAGTTGAAATCGCTCACAGGCACGACAGCATTTCCGGAGTCGCAGGAAATGCCTGGAAAGCATATCGTTGAGCAGCTTCCCGGCCACTTGAGCATTCCGAATCTGCCGTTAATAGATGGAACTGTTGGTGATAAGCAGGATCAAGACGAGAGAACCAATAATATCCATATTATTATCTCTACACGATCTGGGACATGTGCGGCACTGTCATTCTATCAGAATGCGCTGAGACCGTTACTTGAGACGCTGGGGGTTACGGAGTACGAGGTGCATGAAACAGAGTCCGCGGATACAATTCTACAGATCGCGAGGGATATCTTGTTGCCGAGTGCTCGGAGGGGAGTGAAGCAGAGTGTGATTCTGCTTTCTGGGGATGGGGGCATGGTCGATTTGATCAAGGTGTTTTATTCCATGGATAGAGCTGGTGCTGATGGGTTTGTGGAGCCGGAGATTTCGCTGATTCCGATGGGCACGGGGAACGCGCTGGTGAATTCTACGGCGGGATTGGGGGATGGGACGTTTGGGCTGAGGAGTTTGGTCAGGGGGAGTGCGAGGCCGTTGCCGGTGTTTCGTGTGAGGATGTCGGGGGACGCTGCGTATCTGGTTGATGAAGGACGGCGGAGAGAGCCGGTATCAGCGGACTTGGGCAGCAGAGGAGATGGGGCGGAGAGTGCTGTGGAAGTCTATGGTGCGGTGGTTGTGAGTTGGGGGATGCACGCTTCTCTCGTTGCGGATAGTGATACGACCGAGTTCCGCAAATATGGAGCTGAGCGATTCCCGATGGCGGCCAAAGCACTTCTGCATCCGCCAGATGGGTCTGAAACGCATCGATATCGGGGACAGGTCACGTTGATCAAGAAGGATCCTGGGACGGGGGAGGAGAGGGAGGAGGTCGTGGATAGGAGGGAGCACATGTATGTTCTTACGACGATGGTGTCGAGTTTGGAGAAAGGGTTTACGATCTCACCTTCATCGAGGGTACTCGATGGGCAGTTGAGGATCGTGCATTTTGGGCCCATGGCGCCGGATGAGGCGATGGGGTTGATGCGGAAGGCGTATGATGGGGGCAAGCATGTGGAGGAGGACTGCGTGGGATATGAGGCGGTTGAAGGGGTGAGGGTGAGGCTTAAGGAGGAAGAGGAGAGATGGAGACGGATTTGTATTGATGGGAAGATTGTTGTTTTGCCAAAGGGAGGCTGGTTGGAGGTGAGGAGGTCGAGGAGGGATTTGCTGCAGCTGGTGGTTTGATGCCGTTAAAAAAGGGAGATTCTTATCTCGAATAAGTTACTTGAAGCTGTGCTACCCGAGAAATGCTTTCGATTCTTTCAGCGCGTTGATATCTGGCTATGAACGTCGTAGCTGGCTGTTCATTCTTAACGACTGAGCCTGGCGAGGCCCCCTTTAATACGCCATTAGGTATAAAGATAACGAACAAGCAAAACATGACCGGTCTAAGGCAACAAAAATTATTCGTACAAGAGAAGAAAATGTGGGTTATTAACGCTGCATCAAGTTAATCCTTCCACTCGTAGGTTTCGTCCGCAATATCGTTGCTGTAGTCGGGGTACATGGCGGGAAATCGCTCGAAGAAATCTGCCTGCTCGCACTCCAGCCAGAGCTGTTCTTGGCTTAGGCCCTCTGCATCCCGGAATGGTCTCTCGATAGCATTGAAATGATTTTCACATTCCCTGATCTGGGCGACAAATTTCTGGGTTTCAGAGTCAAGGCCATGGGGCAACCAGAATCCGAACTGCATCTCCTCTGGGTCAGGGGTGCCATCTGGCCGGAGATGACCCTCGTTTTCTTTAGGATTTTGAGCGATTTGCAGGACATTTGGTTTGCCTTGATAGTATTCAAAATCCTTCCTTTCGAAATGTCCAAGGAACCCACTGGCTTCAATCGTCTCAAAAAGTCTATCCAACTGGACGCCCCCTCGCACAATCATAGTCGATAGCCTGCGAAAGTATAGGTTAGGATGGCAGTTAACTAATGTGTTAGGTGATGGGTACCTTACCAGTGAAGGTCGGCTTTCCATTCTGCGGATTGTAAAGGGATCTCGCCTCTAAGTAGAACGTTGCTTTCCTCTCCGTAAAACGAAAAATATAATAAAATCATGCGTACAGCCGCTGCGCTTGTCGAGCTGGCCATGAGATCGATAGGGGTGCAGAGGCAATCGGTACGGAGGAAGCCCCGTTCAACAAGCAACTGGAATATGTCCCACACTGTCGACTGGCGACGGGCC
This sequence comes from Malbranchea zuffiana, assembly GCA_039700045.1. Classification (NCBI taxonomy): domain Eukaryota; kingdom Fungi; phylum Ascomycota; class Eurotiomycetes; order Onygenales; family Malbrancheaceae; genus Malbranchea; species Malbranchea zuffiana. The sequence goes on from JARUPO010000005.1 coordinate 1,696,548, forward strand.
CTCCAGTACAGATTTCTAAGGATTAACCGATAGTTCGGGTTGTTGTTGTAAATCTCATCGAATATTTGCAGATCAGGCTTGAATCCTGTCTTCGTGTCACATTTCGAGAGCTCCTTCACAACGAGGGCCTTTCCAGTTTCCGGGAAATCGGGCATAGCATCCGTCGCGTTGCCGTCCGCCTCTGTCGAATGGATGACGTCCAAAATATCCTTGTCCATCGTTGGCCATTCAATCCGACGTCTGCGAGCCGCAGCACAGGGATTGTACATCACATCCATCTCGTTTATCATGAAAGATCATCTCTTCGATCGTGGTCATCAGATTTGATCAGCTTGGATGCATCAGATTGAGGAGGGGATGACTTTGCTGCCTGGAGTCAAATTTTGGGTTAACTGTTCCATCATGAAGGCTTTGTGATCTCAGAGCTGCCATGTTATGTTTCAACATGGTACTCCAGGAAGATTCAATTTCACAAGAGACTGAACAAATGCCTGAGAAAATCAGCTCATTCATGTTCTGTTGCTGATGCTGCAGTCATATGCTTTCTTCTGCTTGTCCGCAATCCAATTTTTGACTTCCTCGAATATATGGTTCGCACCGATATGCTTCCATCAGTATTCCGGTTTCATATAAGCTGAACGAGCATTAGTGCATCGTCCTCTTCTCTGGTCCACCGCGAATATGATGGCATCAATCGAGGGGTTGTCCGGATCGAATCGACATATTGGTCCAAGGGTAAAAGTCGCGTCCGATCCCATGGTCCTTGATGAATGCCAGAAATAACCCAGGAAGCCGGAAAAGAAACATCCGTCTTTCGCAATGAAAGAACCACAAACGGCAAGCGAGCACGAAGCTTGCTCCCGAGAAGGACTTGCAACGCTGGGGCTGCCTCAGGGCCTCTTCGCGCCATGACATGAAGCCATCGACGCACGATGACGAGGAGCGTCGTGAGCTTCAACGAGTGGTGATGATTGATAGTGGAGAAGGCTCCGCCGACGCCAAGCCACTAAAACATCATGTGACATATGTAGCCCTAAGGGCCGCAGCAGCAGCGTCTTGTGACGTAACTTAACCTTCTCTGCGCCCGTCGGACAAGGAGGAAACTTCCTCCGAACCACCAGGCAACTGACCATCCGGGGAGCAGCGCTCTCGTCCAAAATACGATATCTCTCCTCTAGACTGCAGACTCGCCGCACGCTCTTTAACCGCAGCCTCAAGAACATATCCGACGCTGATCACGGTTTCTTGCTCGAACGCCACCTTTGCTCCGCCCACCGGACCCAGATGACCTCATTCGCGACCCAGCAAAAGTCCCTCTCCACCGCGAGAGCCTTACGGTGAGCCGGGACTAGCTTTCATGGACTTTGATGAAGCGCGCAAGCTTCAATGCTCATCACACCGCGGACATATCTCCTGTCGCAGATTCCGAGCAAAGGGCTGACCCTCAGCCCTGATACCTATCCCACCTTCCGCACTCTCCGGGGCTGGAGCGCTCCTCCAGAGGAGAGAAGACGGGCGGTAGAGATGCTCTTGATTCACCAGGTTGGCAGTGTGAAGGTTGGAGAGGTAGTCCGGTACGTCCCTTCTTTCCCGTTATCCTTAAAATTAGGTACTAATACCTGTGAAGATACACTCTTACATATACCCCTTCCGCAGACCGCATACTTCCGCCTCCTACGGAGTTATACGTTAAGATTAGAAATACTTCGGCTATAGCATTACGCGCGGCATATTTACATGGCCCCTATACCCTTCATACGTCCTGCTACCCTGCAAATTTCGACCCGAATCGGAAATACGAAAAACATGAGACAGACGGAATTCCGCAGTTTGAACCGAACTTGCAACCAGGAACCGCTTGGGGTGCTGTGATACCAGTGCCGGAGCGCATTCGGGATGCTAAGGCGCAAGATCATTCTAGTGAAAAGAGCTTAACCTGGGTGTTGGAATTAGCCTCGCAGGTTATCTTTTCCTCCACCGCGACAGTGCATTTTGAAGTCCTTGTTGGTCGAGATACGGCTTCCGTCGAACTCGGCGCTACGAGCGTGGCTGATCTACCAGCCCCGGGAAACCTGCGCGATCACATCAAGCACGGAAAGGAACAGCAGAGGAAGAAAAGACACCCTGAAGGGGTCTATTCGGAGTCGATTAAACTACAGGTCGACGATACTTCAACTCTATGGAGTACGCCGCGTTTCCCGTCATGGAAAGACAAGGAGGCTTTGAGAAACCTGGAGCGTTCGCAATCAATGAAGGCCGGCTCAGGAACAGAGAGCAATTCGGAGGAACCAGTCGAAGGAAGAAGGGACAGAAGGAAACGTAAAAAGATCCACTTCGTTGTCTTGACTCATGGATTGCATGGAAACCTTGGTGCAGATATGCTTTATGTCAAAGAAAGCATTGATGCCGCCGCGAAACAGGCTCGGGAGGATGCTAGGAAGGCCAAGGCCCAGAAGAAGAGCCAAAACGCACAGGCTAGCGCCGGATCATCGACTCAGCATCCTGAAAGCGAGGATGGTGAATCCGATGATGAGGAGCAAGTCATAGTCCGCGGTTTCCCTGGAAATTCGACGCGAACCGAACGCGGCATCCAGTACCTCGGGAAGCGCCTTGCAAAGTATGTTCTCCTTATGACATACCCCGACCAGCCTTATGTGCCCATAAAGAATTCATCTTTTGCGCGTGCTTTTACTGGTCCAAAACCCCAGAGCCCAACAATCCAAGCATCTCATGCAGGGAGCACAATTTACCGCAGGGAACCGGAACATAAAGACTACGCTTATCACATCACCAGTATCAGCTTTATAGGCCACTCGCTCGGTGGCCTTGTACAAACATATGCGATTGCTTATATCCAGAAACACTCCCCTGAATTTTTCGACCACATCAAACCCGTGAATTTCGTGGCCTTGGCGTCTCCGTTCCTGGGGCTAAGCAATGAGAACCCGATATATATAAAATTTGCGCTTGATTTTGGTGTTGTTGGGCGAACTGGCCAGGACCTTGGATTGACGTGGAGCGCCCCTTCGAAAGTACGGAGCGGATGGGAGGCAATGATAGGCGGACTGGGGACGGATACGAATAAATCCGAGAAGCAGCCTGATCCTGGGTCGAAGCCCTTATTAAGGATTCTACCCAGTGGCCCTGCTCATCAGGTGCTGAAAAGGTTCACGAACCGCACTCTTTACTCAAACGTCGTGAATGATGGGATCGTGCCTCTCCGGACGTCCTGCCTTCTCTTTCTCGACTGGAGGGGTTTGGAACGGGTAGACAAGGCTCGACGGGAAAATGGGCTTGTTGGAATCATGGCAGAGTGGAGTTGGGCTGCGCTCACTGGCGCTACAACATCTAACTCTCCGCGTCCATCCAAACCCGCGGCCACCGCTGCCGAGAATGGCACCCCGGAAAACGGTAATAGCAATGTACCGCAACCTTCGGAATCTGATGCCAAAGACCAGGGCCCGACGTCTACTGAGCTTCCTGCACCCAGCCAGTTCCTCACCCAGCGCGGTGAAGCATCTCAGCCGGCTCCTGCAAAAGCCCCTTCGGCATCCTCGTCGCCCTTGAGCAATATTCTCTCCTTCTTTAGACCCCAGTCAAGGGATACCAAGAGTTCTAAGATTATTAAACGAAGCCAAACAGTTACTACTGAAGCTGAGGCAGAGGCTCCCGCAGAGATTGTCGCTGGAGGAACAACCCCTCCACGACAACCAGGGCGTACTCGTGGAGACTCGTTCTACCGGGAAGAAGGCGTCAACGCACCACCTAAAAGTACGATTTTCGAGTCTGCAGGTTATGTTCTAAGCCCAATTCTACCGACCCCTGAATTCCTCCTTGATCCGTCCAACCGCCCAAGAACCATCTTCCACGACCGCATCTATCATCCTGGCGACATCCCTCCACCCCCGCCTTCAAAGTCCCGCACTATTTTCCGTTCCTCGAGTTACAGTGAGAATATTGATCGCCATTCCGATTCCCCTACTTCGCCAATGGAGGGGCCACGGTCACCACCACGTGAACGCCCAGGCAGCTCCGGGATGAACGTCGAGGAGAAGATCGCCAGAGCATATCATCGCGATCTAACCTGGCGTAAGGTCCTCGTACGCCTGGAACCAGATGCCCACAATAATATAATCGTCCGACGCATGTTCGCAAATGCCTACGGCTGGCCGGTGGTGAAACACCTTGTCGACACGCATTTTGGCTATACCGAACGAGCGAGTAAAGCAGATTCAGAAGAATCGGAGGAAGACAGGGCAATGCCAGCGGACGTCGCCGCCACGGAAACCGGCGAAGAAGTTGCAGGGCAAGCAGACAAGCCAAAGTCAACACCTAGATCAGCTCCCACTTCCAACCGCAATAGCAAGGCAAAGGAAATAACAAACTCATCCGAAGCAGAAGATACCGTCCCCGAGATGCGTTCTCCACGCTCGAGGGCAGCATCGTCACGCCTCGCTAGCCCATGTGCTAGTCCCTTGGAACTCGAAGAAGAGATGACTTTTCCGCCTAGTGGTAAGTTTGCGACGAGTCGGCCTCTTAGTCGGGCCTCGTCACAGTCGAAGATCTCAATTCCAGATTCAGCGAGGTGGACAGATCGATATTTAGAGGATGATGGTGATGACGATGACGACGAGGAAGGCCATGTCGGGGTTGGAGAGGAGAGAAGGTTTAATGAGGAGGCATTACATGCCACCCAAGCCGAGGGGAATAGCTAGGATTATGCTCCTTGCTATGGATAATGAAGGTCGAAGCAGGGGGAGGTTGTTTGAAGCGTTCGTTTCTGGTTTCAATTACTGCGAGATTCCCCATGGCCTGCTGTTTACGAAGTATATATAATCGCTGTTTTCTTGTTGGTATTGTTTATTCAGCTGGGAGCTGTATATACATGTTGATGTGTACATTGTCTTTTGCTTTCTTCTAAGGTTTGATGTGGTAATTCTTCGCTGCATGATGTGCAGCTGGGGGGTTGTGAGGATGAGATATGACTTACGGAGTACTTGTTAGATAACTACAATCCTGTCAAGCGTTAGGATACCAGTCTCCCTACAATCTCTCTCTGCCTTTAAACCTGGCGTTCTCGCTTTCTTGCTCCAAGCAACCACCGTCCTTCTCAGAGTCAACAAACAAGCCGCGGTGTGATTTGCACATGGGTATCATAAAATCCGAATTGTTCATTCCTTACGCGAGCCCATATTTCATTCAGTCTTGTCATCGATTTTGTATTTCTATCCAGGACTGATACTGCGGCTGGCCAGGGAGCCGAAGAGAAAGTGTGATATGGGGAGATCCGGAGAATTTTAATATGGCTGGAATTGAGGGCGTCGGGGGGGAAAAGGTATATATGTAAACATAGGTATATATTTGGTCGTCAATAAATCTCCAATCAGGCAGAAGGGAACAATAGCAAGGCGGCATCGGGGGTATCGTTGTATATCATCTCTGGGCAAAATCCAAAAAACAATCGTATATGCATCATGACATGGCCGTCAACATTAGAAGAGCAAAAAACAAATATGATTCGCTGATCACTCACAACAAAATCAAAAAAAAAAAAAAAAAAAAAAAAAAGGGCGAGAAATGGTATTATGCTCGATTAATTGAGTGCCATTCTCCACCTCTCGACCCTCGATCGCCCAAAGTCGGGCGAGTCGACGGTATCAATGCCTATCTTTCGCCGTCTCCGGCGTCGAGTCGAGCTGTTGCTGGTGTTCTCTGTGTGTATTGAATCTGCATGTTCGTCTGTTTGCCTATTATCTGGGTAGACGCCCTGGTAGTGGTTCCATGGGATGGGTGTCCGATATATGCTAAGCTCAGGGGGAGGAGGTGGGGTGTGTGCACCATCTCTGGCGTGAGGGTGGTAGTAATGGCTGAAAACCGGGGGGAAGGGGTCATTCACGAATGGGGGCATCCCAGTGACGTGGGAGTTGTAGCGGGGATCGGGTGGAAGGTTGGTATGATCGGGGCCCGTATGATTATCGTTATTATCATCGTCTTCTAGACTTAGAATACGCTGTAGTCTTTGAGCTAGGAGTTCGTCGCGCTGTTCCTGCGTCCGTCTTTGGTCGAGTTCTTCTTGATATCGGATCGGGGCTCGAGGGTCCGCAGGATCTCCATCGAAACTCATACGTGCTTGACCAAAGTTCATATGATTCTCAACGGCCTCGTAGTTGAACCAGGGGCATTCGCAGGTCTTCCATTTAGAGCCACATTTCATGCAAAATTCCGCCGTGCATCGACATGTCATGTGGTTGCAGCCTTCCTTCAGTTCCACTGTTGCAGAACAATTGAAGCAGGTCTGCCACCCTTTTTCTTTGACGATTTCGGCAAATTTCTCATTGTCGTCGTCTTTGGGGCAGTCCTTTCGCCGATGCCATTTGCCGTTACAGCTAGGGCAGACTTTCGTCTTGCAGCGGGTACATTTGCCGTACTTGCGGCCATTGTTTGGGTCGGTGTGCATGTGGTTTGGCTTAATCCACTCGCCACAACCGCGAGCGGGACAGTATATTCGATTTTTGGCCGTGTATTCTTCGTATTTCTTGTTCCAGGTCACTTTGAACTTGGTGTCGAATAGCTTGTCCACATGTTTTAGTGGAATGTGATCCGACGTGCAGCACCGAGGGGGCATATGCTGGGGGTCAGAAACAGACATTGTGAAGATGCGCTTCAGACATTTGTGGCACATCCGATGCGAACAGGCCAACTTTGCGGATCTGCTGATTGGGATGTCATCGAGACAGGTGAGACAGGTAACCCTGGCATAATTATTAGCAATCCACGGCATGTAAGGCTTGTTGCCAGACATACTTCTTTTCAGGGGGAATGGTAGGAGGCGCAAACAACTTCCCAAAGAAGCCCGAACTCTTCTTTACATCCTTTGGTGTTTGTGCCTGTTTTGCGACGGACTCTTTCGTTGATTCTTTGCGCTTTGGAGAAGCAACATTGGGACTTGAAGAGGAAGGTTTCTGCGCTTTCGTAGGTGGTAACTTTGGAGTCGACGTTGATTTGCGATCACCAGCAGCCGCCCTGAAAGTACCCAAATATTAGTCTTTAGACTTGTAACTTTTGTTTGCGTAGAACTTACCTTGTCTTTGCAGCGGTAGCGGTGCGTTTGGGGGTACCAGCCTTCGACGTAGATTTACCCATAGCATTCTTTCGAGCAGTACCCACATCTGCACTCGACTTCTCCGGCGCAGCTTGGGGAGAAGCAGGAGCTGATCGTGATTGTTCCTCGGCCACGACGCTGCTACCGGAACCTGTATCATCGACCGTGCGGGATCTTCTGTGGCGATGCTTTCCCTTGTCATCTTCGTCCTTTTTGCGATGGTGACGGGAACTCGACCTATGGGCGGTAGGCCGGGAACCTGGTCTTTCACTAGGTCGCATTCTGCTCTACGGCTGTCGAGCCGTCTCACTTGCACTGAGCGTACTATTGTGTCCTCCACAACCGTCAAAGCAGTATCTGCGGAGTTTCGTCCTTCAGTTTGCCTGCGCCGTATCTGAGGCATTCAAGTCGCCTCTCATAGCGCAAATGATGAGAATCGCGTGTCACCAGCTATTCCCCTCAACATCCACCAACGCCCCATAGCGAATGGCAAGCATTATAATTCTGTTCGTTGTTTTCGATTGAAGGAGTGTATGCACATGTAGAGGTTCCCCCCGGTAGCCGCGCTGCACTTCTCTGGCGCTCTTATCCGTGGGTTCTCGCCCAATCCCTTGCCCGTTGAACCGTTGTCCGAACCCAGTTCGCACGAACCACTTCGCCCATGCAGTAGCAATCCTCGTGCAGCACCGGTGCTGGACGAATAGGCCTGGTTCTCGAAGCCTACGAACTCCTATTGGGCGGCAGAGAACCCCTTTACTTCGGTATGGAGATGATGTTTCCCACCTTCTTGAACATGCAAATGAGCCAACAATAGCCGGCCAGCTGGCGGTCGTTCTTCGGGTCTTGTTCGAGACGGGGAAACGGCGGGTGTGCTCTGGGGTACACCGTACGCGGCGCGAGACTCTCCTTGGAGTTTGGGGACGTCGAAAGATGAGGAATCACACCGTGGACAGGAGGAAGCGAAACAAGAAGAACGGTGAGGCTGCCAGAGCCAAAGAGTCACTCATTGGCTGGGGATAGGAATTGCGAAGACGCTAAAAATATTCCAGAGGATTTGCCAATGTTCAACCCCTTTCACCATTCGTCCAAACAACCACAGATCAAACATTTTGACGCTGAAGACACTAAAGGAATGGGCAGATTATTCAAGTTAAGATGAGTTATGACATTTCAAAACAACTAACTACTGCTCCTCAGGATTTAAGAATCACACAAGCTTGTTCACCAACTCCTGCACCTCATCCTCAGTCATCTCCTTGATTCCCAACAGCTCATTGTCCACTTTCGCAAAGTGACTCCCATATCCCTCTCCCCAAATGGACGCTCTGATGAACTTGAGGACGGCGGCACCCGGGTTTCCGCCCTCCACGTCGGCCCTAGCTTCCTCGAGCAGGTCGTCAATCGAGACAAGATTCTCTTTCCAATCAGACTGCCCGGTGGCATTCTTGCCCTTCTGCGCCAGTTCTCTCAAGGTAATCGCCGTGTCCTGAATATACAGCGCCCGGTTCTTCGTCTCCTCGGGCCGTCTGAGAATACCGACAACCGCCTTCGCAATGGTTCCCAGGGAGGTCGTGCTGAAACGACGATTCCCGCCGTCCCACAGGTTGATACTCCGCTCCTTGAGATTCATAATGAAGCCAATCTTGGTCCCCCAGTCAAGCAGCGGGCCAGTGCATAGCAAAGTGTGCGTCAAGCCATCAGGCCCAGCCGCTGCCTTCTCCTTAAGCGCGTTCTGAACCGCGACTTTGGGCTGAAATGGTGGAAGCTGCGCTCCTTTGGCGTTCAGAGTATCTGAGCCGAACTCGGAGGGGATGAAGCGCTTTACACCAGCCTTTGCGGCGGCTTCGACGAGGAGGAGTTGCGTTGAGATGGCGGCTGTTGCGATGGTTGAGATTAGGACTTCCTGACCCTTCAATGCGGCGCTGAGAGAGTCGAGGGAGTTGTAGTCGACGGTGACTACGGTGACGGAGGGAGGGAAGGTGTTGTGCTCATGGCCGAGTTTGCGTGTGAGGATGGTAATCTCGAAACCGGAGTCGATGAGTTCTTTGAGGATTGCTGGGCCGACGTTCCCAGAAGCCTATGTGAGAGATGGCGGCGTCAGTCCCGCTTCGTATGCTACACTGCGATGAGGCGTCTTACCCCGATCAAAGCGATTTTCCTGAAGCTGCTCATGATGAATGCTTTCGTCCAAGACTTGATTGATATTACTACTGTCTTGAGCAGAAGACTGCTCTTATTTATGTCCATTCATCTTTCTCATCCATGTCTCTCAACAGCGGAACAACGCGCTGCTCAGTAAATCTTCTAATTGTCAAGTCCTAACATCGTGCGGCTGTCAATTTGTAAGGACTTTTGCACTTGAGGCCGAACATTGCGAAAGCAACACACAATTCCGCGCTGCTTATGAGCATGCATCAGGCTGACAATGAACAACTCGCCGCTTTAAGCCTTATCAGGGGTAATTCACATATCTCGAGAGCCTTTATTCCGTGCTGAATGTTTTATTCTTCAGAATCTCATCATAGCCCAGGTCTTCTTAGGGCTGTGCTGACAAGTCCTCGCCTTTTCGCTGACCTGGCAGCCCTTGCACTTGCGAATCCCCTCTGTAGATTTGCGTGGCATGACTACACGAGGGAGAAGCTCAGGATGACCTTCCTCCATTGCATTTCCTGTGGGTTCAACCGTAGTCTGGGCAGCCTTTGCGTCCGATATAGTGGTCTGCATTCGAGAGGACATCGTTTCGATTCCAGCTTAATAGTCTATCAAATCTAACCAGTTTTCTATAGGTATCTCTGCGGAACATGTTCACGGGGTGTCGTATAACTATCTGGCTCGAGAACCCCTGCTTGCCATTTTGAGCGTGGCTCCAGAGAAGAGTTTCAATGCGCATAGTCAAGTTTCCCCTTGATATGGCTCCAAAACTCTTCCACAATCTCCTTCTGTCCTTCTCCATTCTTCGACCCCCTCACTGCCAAATACTTTCTCGAGTCAACCTTAGCATCCCATTCACCAGGATTCCCCCCAACCATGATCCCACCAGCCTCACTGAGAATAACCCACCCAGCACACACGTCCCAAGCCCAACATCCTCCCTCCCAGTAAAGATCCAGACATCCAGCTGCAACGCTGCACAAATTCAGCGCCGCGGAACCCATACTTCGCATCGAATGAACCATCGCACCACCTTCCTCCCGCGTCTTACCCAGGCTCTCAAAAGTGCGGAGTTTGGTCTCCCAGTTGGATCCCTGGCGGTCAGATCCCCATTCCACTGCCACGAGTGCATTATCAAGGCCCTTCAGCGGCTCTGTCATCTCGCCTCTAAGAGGTAACTTGGTTGTCCGGTTGAGGAAGGCCCCCTGGCCATGGACCGCGCTGTAAAGCGTTTTTGTGAAGGGGTTATACACGACGCCGACGACTGGGCGTTGGTTGACTGCGAAGCCAAGGGAAATGCAGGCATTGGGGAAGCTGTGCACGAAGTTGACTGTGCCGTCGATCGGATCCACGATGAAGGTCGGGGCGTCTGTCAACGGGTTTCCAGGCGTGTAGGTCTCTTCACCCATGAATCTGGCCGTCCATGGTCAATTATCGAGAGCAAAAGAGGCTAAACCGGGCAACACGAACTCGTAATCTGGATATTTCGACCTCAGCTCCGTTGAGACCATCTGTTCGACTGCTCGATCTGTCTCCGTCACGAGATCGGAGGCTATTTATTGTCAATTGTCAGCTATCATTCCGGCACAATCTCAACTAGATCACTCACTATTCTTCTTCGAACCCGCGGCATTGATCAATGGGTTTGCGCCCATGATCATCTCTCCCGCCTTCATGGCGATGTCGATAAATACATCGTGGATCTCCTGAAGATTGGGCGCCATTGTGGGTTGATTTCTTCACTCTTGCCAGCTCTTTCTCATTCAGCTCCTTCCGGGAGTCAACGCACGAAGGGAGGCAAAATGGAATGCTACAAACGCCGCTGGTTGACGGTCTGAAGTGCGCGGGGTGTTTATTGGGAGGGGAAGAATGGAGACCCATCGTTAACTATGAATCAGGAGCACCTCAGCCTCTGACGCCACATGCAAAAGCAGAACGTGCCACCACCACCGCCCAAACAGCCTCATCCATATAACTAACTATTAGACTATCCCTCATGATTTCTCCAATGAAAGCATTATACCCAAACTGCAAAATTGACTACAGATGACAGACGGATGAGGTACTCGACGGATACTTGGAAGATAGTTGTTCCACCCGAGAGCCCCTGAGTGGGGATGCTTGTTTACTCTGCAGTAGGGGCTCAGAGTGAGGATATCCATGGATTATCTGAGCTGAATACTTAACCTTTGCCTGCTTTCAGTTCCTGAATTTACAATTTCCCTCTCCCCTTCAGCCGCTTGCTCAGAGAGGAAAAAAATACCACCATGCATTCCCTCCATTCCCTCCCACAAGACATTTTCCTCTCAATATTCGACACCGTGGTAGCCGGATACGGCGAGAAATGTTCCACGTACCTAGGTACGCGCCAGTGTCTCGCCAATTCCAGTATGCTGCGGAACATCGCACTTTCAAGGAGTTCAAGATCTCCAGTCCGGAAATCTCTACTCTAGCAGCCCTCTTCAGGGACAAACAGCGCCATCGCAGGGCATTTATCCGTTCTCTCAATCTGGAGATCAGCCTCCCAAACTATGATGATGAAGCTTGCACCCGGTACGAAGATGCCAGCGACAAGGAACGCAACATCCAGGCATTCTCAGAAGCAATCCACTCTTTCTTTCAAGTTCTGAGAACCCTGGATGGCGATGAGGGCCTCCGGAAAGCCGGCGGATTGTACTGGAGTATATTCTCCGTGGACGCGCAGTAAAATCACCATTTCTCCATCTCTCCTGACTTGACTCCTCGGGATCTCATAGAGAAACTATTCCAGTCGTCATTGACCCAGCTTCGGGATGGTGAGCAGCTGCCTGCCGTGTCCATCGTGTCGAAATTTCATTGTGCCATGTGGCATCTTGCACGTCACATTGAACCTGCATATGGCCATTGCAGCCAAGCTAAATGGTGTCACAATTAAGATCTGTGATGAAGATTTTCTTTATATCGATGTTCGACGGGCGAATCGATAAGGTATTCAAACTCTCAATCTTTTCTTATATCTGGACTTGCTTGGCTGACTACCTGATTCAGCCGTGGCTTAAAACGCTCTCTGCTTTCACAGAAGAGATGCGCGATCTTTGCTTGCGCATCAGTCGATTGCCGAGCTTGTAGGGCTCCCCGAGCAACCCGAACATCCAGCGCATTGACGGCTGGAAGGGTGCTGAAGAGCACCGACGACAGGATGGCGGCGACCTTCATCGTGAAGGAAAGATCTCGCCTGTGCAGATTTTCTCCAGGTTGACCCGACTTATAGAAGAATCATGTTGATATGGCGCTGGAGCCGTTCATATATGATTTCCATGCCGTTGGACCCTGGGCTTCTGTTTCCTCACTTTTGCGACCGTGAAGACCCGCCCATCATTCAATCACCGGAAGAGCACCCATTTTTGAGTCCGTTCCGCTCGTCTGGGCGGTCCCTCACCAATCACCGCTGCAGGGAATGGATCTGAACGCGGCAGCCGAAAGTGTCTCCGTGGCCCAACAAACGTGACATCTCTCCATTTCCGCTGCTGCCACCGAGATGCTCCATGGAGAAAATAGCCATCTTTCCCCTTGTTAGCGCCTGAGTGAGGTAGTTTCATAGTTATGGGCAGGCTGGCCCTTGGATGCAAGCAGCCTCATAAGGCGGAGAAATCATGGCTGGCTGGAGTGAGGGTCTGTCGAAAAACGGTCGCAAATCCCGGTCTTCCCTTGGCCAAGCATAGCGTTCCTGCAGGCCGCAGGGTCATCTCAAGTGTAACTAACTTGTTGTAGTTCAACTGTACGAGGAATCGCTAGGCCTAACAGCGTGACAGCGGTCTATCCCCAGCCTTGTGGGGCGGCATGCTTTGGGACCATCCCTGGCAAGCTGGCTTCCAAGCACTACCTAGGTACTCGTAGAACTTGCCGCGATTCTTCTTCTTTTTTCTTCTTTTTTCCTCGACTGCGGCTTTGGTTCGTGTTCGGACGAGGTCGGTGTGGGGGGAATTGGGCGAGGAGTGTGCGGCTGAGAAGGACATCGCTTGTTCTGGTGATGTTTGTTGTTGTCCTTGAGACTCGCGCAGATCACCAGTTTCTTGCCCTTGTCAACGAAAGCCTTCTTCTCTTCACAACGCATGTTCAAAAAATCATCCTCCAACGAGAGTCGGATGAAACGCAATCAGGACTGGAAATCCAGCAATGCTTTTCCAAACCCCTTTGGATCATTTGCTTGATGAGTTTTCCCTGTGATCGAAGCGGCGGATTTAATCCACCAACGCAAACACAGCGGACGTGTGAGGGAAACATTCGCGATTGACCTGCATTTGACCGCAGAAGATCCGAGTCTTGAAGGATGAGACCAGTCTGTTTCCTCGGGGATTGATGAGGATGAGCCACCCCACGCTGTGATCCGGCGCAAAAAGGGTTGGCAGCCTGCTGGCCTGTGTCAAGCGTCTTATTGATATCAGGAAGATGACTAGAGCGTTGAAGACCATGGCGGAATAACATCTACTCCGTTGCTCCAGGAAAGATGAAGCCAGTATGCTCCGATTTCGCTTATCTGCGACTCTCTTCTCGAGACAATATCAATGCTGAGGTGAGGAGTTACAGGCCATAGAGAACTAGCCAACACATAATTGATTCCACGGTAGGCACGATTGAAGCCGTGCTGATATCAGACAAGAGGCAGGCAGTCACAACCGAGAATCTTTTGCTGTCTAATATCTAATGCAACTGTCGGAACGGGCGACCATGCTTCACCCAAAGCTGCACAGCTACAAGATATGATCATCTCTCTGCTCACGATAAAATAGGCGTTATATTAGATCGCATCCGTTTACGTACGACCCTCCTATGCTGGAGCAGACCCTTCTTCACTATTATTATCCGCTAGACACATCGAACACCCTCGTCCCAAACAGCGAAGACACTTCAAGCTAGCGAAGCTTTGCATTATACTTCTCCCGAACTCGGACCTCTCTCCGTTCGAGTCCTAAACATGCGTCTTCCCGCTCTCCTGGCTGCCTTCTTAGGTATGGCACTGGCTGTCGTTGGTTCTCCCCACAAGAAGCTAGGTATGCTTCCTCAATCCCCTCGAAGGATCGACCTTCGAGTTTGCCCCAACAAAGCACTAACAGCCCAGCAGTCCCCTTGGATCCGGACCATTACTTCACGCACTGCAAGGCTTTCAGAGAGGACTTCTCTATGCACTGTCACTGGGTAGGCAAGGGCCCGTTTTGTTTCCGACACGCATGCCCTACCGGTTACCAGATTGCCGCCAGGACTCATTGCGGCAAGGGCAGATTCTATCACTGCTACACGGGTTGGAGAGCCCTCTGTTGCCCTCCTGGCCTCGGCCCCTACAACGTTACGACTACCGACTTCACGATTGAATGAAGCTATGGCGAGAAGGAAAGTCACGGTCCTTGGAGGTTTCTGGTGTTGTTTGTTGTTGGGATTTTGGCGCTGCTTTCGCTGGAGATTGGTTCCCGGGATCGGTCTTGTACTTGGAATAAAAATTTATTCGTTTGGTTGTATCATTATTGTCAAAAGCCTTTGCTCTTTGTAGAGCTCTATTGTCAACAATACCAAGGCGTGGTGTCACCCCGCTAGAACTGCCATTATGTCATTTTGCATTTGTCACTTCACCAGAAGGAAAAAAATTCTCGTCGCATCAAATATCCTCACAGCTTCCGTTCGGGGGGTATCTACCAGAGTTCACCATTCTATGCTGCACTGAGACTCTTATTTTCCGGCTCCCGTGTACTCCAAAATAAAATTTACCCTCCGTGCGTTGACGTTCGAAGACCCGCGCACTCCCCGCACCCACCATGCCCACCGAACTGGAGGAGGTACTCTCCCGATTCCCATTGACACTGCCAAAAATTCTATTTTACTGATTATATTGGACGCTGTAGCTCGTCGAGTTCCTTCATCATGGAAACACACAGATCCGACAGATTGGTATGTCGACCAGGGATCCGTTTGCGCATCGAAGATTCTGACCCACGCCCTCCTTCGTTTTCTAGCTTGCGAGAATCTCGTCGGATATTCAATATCGGAACCTGCGCTGTTTAAGAGGCAGCAATTACTGCCTGTGAGGGATCTGAAGCTGCTCACGCGGGACTATGGGGTATGCGAAATAGGATAGTATGGATGCGGAGGGAACGTGTTGCTGATGGATGATCTACGTAGCCGATTGCGAAGAATGCGCTTACGATGTTGATTAATCTCTCTGCGGATGAGGAGGTTTTGAAGCTGTTAGCAGAAGATGATGAATACCTGGAGACACTGCTGGCGAAAGTAACAGTATGTAGGTACCTGTTTTCCTTTGCTGTTATCAATCGGACATGCAGGCTCTAACTTTCATTACCTCTAGAATGTAAAAGAGCCCAATGCGAACGAAATCACCATGCTCCTGGCCAATCTGGCCAAATCAGACAGCATGAAGCGCATAATCAGCCTAGACCGCTCCGTCCCGACGGGTGTATCCAGCTCCTCGAAAGCCATGGACCAGCTGATGGACTGCTTCATCAAGGGCGAAGAAGGCGAATTGAACAAGTCCACCAACGAAACGAATTATGACTACCTAGCGTACTTCTTTGCAGACATTTCAAAGTTCGAGGAAGGTAGGGCGTATTTTACGACGAAGCAGAATTACGATTCTGTGATTCCCATCACCAAACTTACTGTTTTCACGGAGCATAAGAGCCATATTCGGAGAAAAGGCGTGGCGTCTACGATTAAGAATGTTGCCTTTGGGGTATCGGAGCATCAGAAACTGTTGGCGGAGGACGAGGTTAATCTGCTTCCGTACATCTTGCTCCCCATCGCGGGACCGGAGGAATTTGACGACGAAGATAGCGCGGATATGTTGCCGGACTTGCAGCTTCTGCCCCCTGATAAGGAGCGGGATAGCGATAATGAGATTATCACGACGCATCTGGAGACGCTGCTACTTTTGACGACGACCAGAGAAGGGAGGGATAAGATGAGGGCGGTGAAGGTTTATCCCCTTGTTCGAGAGTGTCATGCAAGTGTTGAGGATGAGAAGGTTCGGGAAGGATGTGATCGGTTGGTGCAGGTGCTTATGCGTGGGGAAGAGGGAGAGGAGGACAAGGATGCTGAGGCGATGGAGAAAGCGAGGGTAAAGGCGTTGGAGGACTCGAAGCCGGCAGAGGAAGATGAGGAAAAGATCGAGGAGATTTTCTAACATATAGCATTTGAATATAGCTCAAATGACATAAAATTCAGAATAACGTTTTATTTCAACTTATTTTGCTAGTATCTCCCTAACTATAAATCGAATCATATCCAAAGGGAGTGGATATATGTCATTGTTCCTGATATATTTTGCCATTCTAACATGATCTAATCCACTGAGAGCTTGATCTTACCCCTATTGACTTTGCTGCATTCCATGGAACAAGCTACCAACTTCACAGTGTCATATTCCAATATCTATACGGAGTATCCAGCTCACTACTGTCATTTCGATTATGAATGCATGTCCATCAAGTCTGATTCTCGCATCCCTTCCCGTTCCTGTTGATGGCTGCTCTCTGGCCCTGCAAAGAGCATGGCCCTCTCGGTGGGACATTATGCTTCCCCTGAAAACACCACGACCTACTCGATGCGAGATGACGGCCGCCCAAAGCCTGAATTCCCTTACTCTGTGGGAATGCTTCTCACCAATGTTCGATCTCACGACCCTCCGCCACCAGAACCCTTTGAAAAGTGTTCGTACAATCCAACTACCATTCACGAGAAAGAGACTGTCCCTCCCCTTAAGCGGTGTCTTGACCATCCCCCTGTCGAAGGAACCGATGGGATCGTTCTCGTGGACCTGAAAATCATGAAAGCCATCAGAGCTGGAGACAACAATTCTGCCCAACTGTTCGAAGTGCGAGTCGAGAAAATATCGCCATGGGATACTCTACCTCTCGGCAGAAAGCTGGTTGCTAAGCTCTATGACCCACTCTACTTTGATCATGTCCAAGACGATGTGGACCCTCTCCTCTGTGTGGACTATGATTATAAGCATGAAGTTGCTGTCTATAAGAAGAAGGACGCCCGAGAGCTCCAGGGAGGGACCCTTCCACGCTTTTTCGGGTCGTTCACCCTGCGATTGAAAGTGGACGGGGACGCCAGGCGCGCGGTGCGATTGATCCTCATCGAGTACATCCCTGGTACACACATGGACAAACTGGACGTCGCAAGCTACACCCAGCAGCAACGCAAGGAAATCGCCAAGGATGTCATCAACGCCGAGACGTTACTGTATAAGCATAACATCCGAAACAACGATATCCGGCCTCGGAACGTACTTATCCCCGCCATTGCCGTACAATCAAAAAAGCGAAAAGTTGTTCTCACGGACTTTGGGCAATCCGACATCGGCAGGGCACCATTTCCCAAGCATAATGCACGGTTTCTTCCCGGAGTTGAAATTTCACCACTGCTCCGTTGGCATGGAATACATGGAGGCGGGCCGGAGATATTTGGACCTTGGGTTGACTGGGATTGGCTTCCTTGGCTTGAGGAGCAGTACGTCTCGACAAAGAATTCGATCACGAAGGAAATGAGATCCATCTGGTTGCCTCCAGTGCTGTTCGAAGGCAAGGGTTGGCTGGAGGAAGAAACTACCTCAGACGCCGGGGCTTAATCTTGGAGCGGGAGGCTGAATAATGCGTCTTGCAATCTTGAAGGTTATTCGAGGAGAGTGTCCGTTGAGCTGTTGTGCCTGGATCTCATTCGTTCCCTGTTCGGTCCGTTCTTACTGCTTCATGAGGTCTTTGTTGAATCGAGGAAAGTTGTGGCCTTAGATCGTCTATAGATTCAAGTGAAATGCTAATTGCTATGCCGCGTGCAATCTGTTCTTCCAAGGCGAATCCGAGCTGTGGTTGCTGCCTTTTGTCCAACACCCTATTTCTCGAGCCCTCATTCTTCAAATGATTGCAATGCTCCTGTGATGCCTTGACGTTGTGTTTGACGTTGGTTTAATGTTGGTGCCAAGCCGCTAAATTTGATCTTCTTGAGCTGGTCCGTGCGCGTCGCGTCAGCATCCGAGGGCCGAAGCGAGTGACGGCAGCTCCAGACAGTGTCCTCCAGTGACATGAAGTGAATACTTTCCATCTCTTACCTTGGTTTCCGACTTGAGCGCAAGAGAAATAGGATTTAATGAACAATATGGATGTTCCACGTGTTGTGACATGGTATGTTTGATTGCTCATCCACAACGTCCCCCGCCAGTTGCATCGAGGGGAGAGGCGAAGGTGATAGCTACATGGCAAAAATATCTGCTGACGCGGTTCCAATCTACTCCTAGGACTCCCCAGTCTCGCGAGAGCACACGCGTTCACTCCCGTCAGTTGATATTCGACCATGTATTGCCGAACTCCTCCGTACGGGGTATTGCCCCCCAGAACTCATACTGCGCGTCGAACGCGTGATCGAAATCCCGATTATCTTATCCTCGTCTTCAGACATCACGAATAAAAGACTTGTTATTGAAGGAGCAAAGCGTGAAAGCCTATCCGCGTCCACGGTCCCTAGCAGTCGGAGAACATATCGTATTTTCCTGGGAGACGGAGAATTCGTTATCCAAGCTCTATTAAGGAAGGAGCTACATTTCTTTATATCTACAAGAGAAATTGTGCCTGGAGCGGTGATTGCTTTGGAGAAATATGAAGTTCGTTCGGCGCAGAGGATCCTGCAGTATGATGAGAATGCGGACCAGAACCCTAAAGCCTGCTGCGCTGGGAGCGTAGTATTCTTGGCTATTGAAAGGTTTAGGAGGCTGAAATACTGGCGGAATGATCGATTGACGAATGATGAAGGGCACGGAATTGACATTGGGAGTCCAATGGTCAAGGTTAGGAAGAGAGGGGGAGAGAAACAGAATCAGGACCGATCTGCTCAACGTAGCGGAGTGTCGAATAAGAGGGTGAAGTTCGAAGATAGGGATTCCGCTAACGACGGCGAAGATATTACGACTTATCAGCAGAACAGCGACGAGGATGCTATTGATGGGTTGCCTGTCGAAATTGGAAGAGCGGGAGCAGACCACGAGGAAGGACCCGAAGAGCATGGCGTGGAAGCTTTACCAAACATTGATATCGCTTCTCAGCCTACGGTCGAACAGGCCGTGCTCGAGGCTGAACAAGCAAGCAGCGCAGCACCGTCACCACCACCCCTTCGCTCTCCTTCTCCGCACCAAACGCGCCCCAGCTTGATACCACGACCTCCCTCAACAATCCCAGAAACACGGCCCAAATCCACACCAGCCACTCCCGCCCGTTCCCGCCAATTCCGCAGCCAACGATCATCATCCCTTCAACCCAGTCTCCAAATATCCACAATCCACTCCCTACTCAACCCTCCCACCCCTCTCCCCAAACGCAATCACCTCGTTAACATCCTCGGCGTAATCTGCTCTATATCACCACATCTGAAAATACCCCCGCGCCTCCCACCAAAACGAAGCCTCCGTATCATGGACGCCAGCATCGCGCATCTAGCAGTGGGGATACAGGTGAGCGTCTTCGTTGATGCGGCTAGGTTTCATCCGCCTGTGGGCACCGTGGTGCTGTTTCGTGGTCTCAGGACGCATGAGTGGGAGGGATTGAGCTTGAATGCGTTTGAGGGAGATTGTAGGGGTTTGGAGTGGTGTGTGGTTGGGGAGGAGAGGGTTCGGAGGTTGGTAACGGGGAGTGTTGTCGATGAGTTGGTGCAGTGGTGGGTGAGGAGAGAGCGTGAGAAGGAGAAGAGTATGTTAAAAGGGTGATGAGATAAAATGTGATTATGCCTGTACAGACGTGATGCTACGAGTACGTAATGAGATTAACAACGTTAGGATTCTGGACATTGTCATTTCCCTAGCAGCATTCACACAGTGACTGCAAAAGAATCTAGCACAAATGCTGGAATTGGATGTAGCTGAGAATGACAAGTAAAATTGGAGGAAAAGCAGAGAAATCCCCCTGATTTACAAGCCCCTCGACATTCCAGATGATAAAAAAGGCGAAAAAACCAGCATGCGAGCAGAGAAGCCTCCAGAATTGGGGTATTTTTGGATAGAACACTGGCTATGAAAACATTGCTGACAGGGTAGAGTGGAGATAGACTGCTCAACTGCCACAGAAATAATATGATGAAATCAAAATTGCACAGGGGAGGGCAAACTGAGCCGACAAAAAAATGAGAGAGGACGTCGCAACCAGCCGATATTTCAGGAAATAGCCAGTTGCTACTTCTTTTGTTTCGGCTGAGGAATCCTGGGCGTAAGGAGATCCTCGCCCAGTTCGCCGCTGTCAGTCCTCCACTCCCAACCGATTCCAGGGGTGTACTCGGATCGACTCATGATCAAATAGGCACGGTCAAACTCGTTCCGGATGAGAGAGATAGCATTCATGGCCAGATTCCCAGCGACGTTGTTGCGGGGGTTGAATGGATCCTCGATGGCAAGGAGGTTGTACGCTATAGTACCGTCTTCATTCTTGCGCGATGAAGTCCAGTCTTTTGCCAACTTGTGTACTTTTGCCGGGGATCGGATTGAAACGACATCAGTTTTCCACCAGAATTGAGGGACCCAGTGGCGGTAGTAGAAGAAATCTTTATTCGACGAGTAATATGCGAAAAATCCTCGTAGGAGCGAGCCGGTTGACTGGAGATTTCTGGTTAATTTTCCTCTGCCGGCTGCTTTGGAAATTTCATCCGTATTGCCCCAGTAGAAAACCTCGCATCCTTGAACCCATTCTAGCTCTCTTCGGCCGATATTGCAATTCTGTAGGTTCGGAAGCACCGGAGGATTTGCGACATTCATTAGATAATGGAGAAGCATGAGGATATAGCCAAAAGATGAGAGCGTTCCCATTTCAGGGTTGTTGATTTGGCGAGTAAGAGCCCATTGTTTCACGAAAATCCCCATCTCGTATACTCGGTCGTCGCAAGTACGGTAGCAGCGTAAAAGATCCGTGGTGTGCACCCAAAGAGGGTTGATTGAAAGGTAGATTTTACATTGGGTGCCGAGACCACTTGCTGGAAATTGAACGAAGCAGGAAGCCAAGTCAGAAACCAACGTGGGTGACCTGGGTTTGGCGAAGGCATTCGAAAACGCGTCCTTGAGGGTTGCTAACAACTCAGAAGTGGGATGCTGGCAGACTTTAAGAGCCAAAGATCCGCCGTTTTGGGAAGGAGGGATTAATACAGCTCCAACGCCAGCGGCGAGAAACGCTCTGATGAGAAGGCTTGGGAGTTGTTCTTGTATTTCTGAAATATCTCCTTTGGTGACGAGCTCGACATCCATGCTAGATTGAGGGAGGGCAAATCCTGCGCGGAAGCTTCCAAAGCATCGCAGTCCGATCGATAAAGGTCGGCTCTTTTTGTTGTCTTCGGCCAGGCCTTGCTTGATGGTTCGGAGCACGATTCGAGCTAGGGTGAGGCGAAAATTTTCCCTCTCCTTGAGTTCCTTTGCCGGTATTTCCCAGGTAGGAATATAAGACGATAGATATTCCAAGTAGTCGTCCTTTGACCTTGCTTTATCCACGCGCGTTGCAACGGAATGGTGGAGTTTGATAACGGGCCCGACGGAGGCGGGTTTCTTCTTGACCTCCTCCACAGTAGGAGGCGCGTCGATCTGGTAGCGAGCCCATTCGTATTGCTCAACCGCGGAAATTGGCTCATCCTTTGCGGATGACGATGACTTTTCCTCGAGGATCTTCCGAGCCAGTACGTTCTGCGCGTTAAGCTGCTCGCTGGCGATCCGGAGACGCTGGTGTGCCTCAGCAGTGAGGCTATGGAAGGTCTTCTGGGACGATTTTGTAAGATAGGCAATGGTTCCGCGTCCCTCCCATTCGATAGGTCTCTCTGGCTTAATATCGAGAGAGTCGATCAGAATCGGCCAGCCTTCAATCTCGCCAGACTCCATGGCCCAGAGTATAATGTACAGCTGGAATGTAGATAGAGAAACGAAGTTGAAGAAATAATGGCAGTTCAACAGCTGCTGACAAAGGCTGCAGTAGCAAGGTGTCAAGTGGGAGAATTTAGTTGAGACAGAAAGAAAGGTGGAGGATGTTTGCCAGTGTGCATAGTGATAGAAATATCATGATGTCACGGTGAACAACCAGATGAATGAATCACGTGTACTGAGACCTTAGATCTAGATGAGCCCGTTGGTGACGTGGCAGAAAACTCCTCACAGGAAATTTTTGCATAGAACAATAGCTGGGGGGATTTTGATATTGTGTTCTTCACTTTGCATTCACTTGATTACCCCTTTGGGACACTCGGCGGGAGTTGCACTGATGTCAGACGGCGCTAAACCCAACACGGCCAGCTATCTGCTTATGTAAGCCATCTACGGCCAACCTCAACTTCATCCATCAATCTCCAGATCAACATCCTCTCTGCTTGTCAGTGATTGAAGCTGGCATTCAATATCGAGCTCGATACCTTTATATTCTCTTTCATAGACACGGGGCTTGCTTGCTTATTTCTTCTTTTTCGTGACAGCCTGGACGTTTCCCAAACCCAAGCGTTGGCTGGATACCGCGCCTGATTGACTTGGCTTGCGAAGGTCTCCGCCTGCACGACTGGTGACAACAGCTATAATAGAGTGCGGCGCTTATTACGAGCGCGCAACTCTGTTCGCAGCTACGCTCCTGAGTTTAAGAGACCGTATCCAGCCTACCCCGCAGCAGGATGAGCGCCACTCCGCCTAACAACGCGCCTGGCCGCACACCACCTGGTGGACCAAATGGACCATTCCTAAAAATGCGGCGCCCCAGACCTTCTGCTGACCCTTTAGTACGCCCAAAAAAACGGCCGATTCCCCGTCCATCCCTCAAGCCCGGTGTGCCAGGTGCGCCTCCACCCTCAAATGGCCGCCCACGACAACCGCCGCCACAACCTCACAAACCACAACAAGAAGCTCCGATACCGAAACCCACACCCGTCCCCAGTGCAGATGATATGACCGTGAATGGTTTTAGCGGTCCACTGCTTTCTCAAACTTACGTCGATTACCCTCTGGTTACAACCAAGCGGGCGTGGCGTGAAGCGTTGAAACACCATGTCGCCAAGTTTGTATCGAAGAAGAATATCGACCCTAGAGATGAATCGCAATTTACTCGTCCTGTCCGTTTACAACGTCGAGATCCAAGGGCTCAATCCGCTAATACAATGGGAGGAACTGAAGAAGATGGACAGAAAGCGGCACGGGATGCGCAAGCAGCGATAAATGAAGCTGAACGTGAGCAGTTGGAGGAAAAGAAAGCAGCAAGAGCGAAGGAACGAGAGGATAATTTGGCCCAAATTGCTCCATCTGCCGCCAGCAACGCCAAACGCTCAAATGCCCCGAAACAGCGGATACAGCAGGTTTTTAAGGCAGAAATGACCCCTGGCGAAATTGCAAAGGCTCGAGTGAAATACGAAGAGGCCTTGCCTTGGCATTTGGAGGATTTTGACAATAAGAACACCTGGGTTGGAAAATATGAGGCGGCCATGTCCGAAACATATGCGATGTTCGTTTTAGAGGGTACTGGAAGGATGCGAATGCTGCCAATTGATAAATGGTACAAGTTCTCCGCAAAGAACCAGTTCAAAGCCCTTACTATCGAGGAGGCCGAGAAACACATGGCAAGGAAAATCAAAGACCCGCGATGGTTTATGGAGAAAGAGCATGATCGAATCCAAAAGAAGGAACTAGAGCAATATGCGAAGCAGCGGAAACTATACACTGGGCGAGTCCAATCATCGGGTGTTGGCGAAGGCCTAGAGGGCGATGAGATGGATTTTGAAGAGGATAGATTTGCCGATGCATGTTGTTATCGAGGAGGACGAGGACGCGAAGGCTGCGGAGTCGAGGATTAAGAAGGATCAGCTTAAGGCCAATGTATTTGACCTGAAAGACGAAACAGTATATGATGCCGAAGAGGACCAGGAGCGAAAGGAGAAAGAGGCACTTAAGAATTTCGGCAAGCGGGTCAGGAAAGCTCTTCAACGACGAGAGAAGAATTTCGACTATAGTAGTGGCTCGGACGCCAATCCCTACTCTGACGATGAAGTGAGTATCATTTTCCTATGTTTTAATGCATTTAGAGTTAACGTCAAGGATAGAGCACGGATGAATCTGAGGCAGAACGCTTAAAAGAAGAACAGCGCAAGGCTGAAGAAGAGAAAAAGCGCAAGGAGAGGGAAGGCGAAAAGTCTTCTGGAACCACTACTAAAGGAACAAACACCCCGTCCGACCGACAGAAACACATCGATGCCTTGAAAAAGGCTCCTCCGGGAGTCAAAAAGCGTCCTGGATCCCCTAACCTCTCCGAAGCCAGCGGTACAGACACGCCACGCAAGAAGGCGAAGAACAAGCACGTACCGCCCCAACCCGCATCCAAGCCTGGCTCAAGGCCAATGTCTCCAACTCCATCTACCGCATCTACCGCCACCGCCCCGCTCTCGCAGCGTAAACAGGCAGAAGGCGGAAAGCCGAATCAGAAGAAACGCGTGCGCAACCCCACGGGTGGCCCCGGTTCGGGCAGTGATATTGAGCGAGGAGCAGGCTCCGGTGCCGAAATGAGTGACAGCACGGTGTCCAAGAGACTGAAAATCAATCCTCCAGGTATCCGTTCAAAGACAGGTACCCCAGCTGGCTCTCGCGCAGGCAGCCCAGAAGTCCCTATCCGAGGTATGTCCCAACCAAACACCTACGATCACTTCCACGCAAATACTAATCTCACACCATACAGGCCGCCCCTCTACCCCCGCTACCTTGGCCGCAGCCGCAGCAGGACCACCTAACCAGATCCCGACGCCCGAACAGGTCCACGCCGCCATTCCAGCGACCGGAATCCAGATCAACGACTTACTCCGCGTCTTCCGTCCGCGTCTGGGCGATTCAAAGGAGAATCATCGGAAATTTATCGGTATCGTGAAGGAGGTTAGTGTTTATAGTAAGGAGGATAAGTTATTGAGACCTGGGCCCCTGAGGGGCTAGGGGAGGCTTTACCATGAACTACTATGGAGTATGGCGTGGCTTTTTGACCCTTTTTTTTTTTAATATGTTCGTCCTTGTGGCTTTATATCTAAACTTTGTGGGTTGCATGATTTGCGGGTCTCGACTGTGATATACTGCCCTGTAGTTGGGATTTGGGGATACTAAAATTGATAGCAATGGGAAGGGAACTGGAATGAACAAAAACGGTTGGTGTTCAACGTTTCAAACGAGGGACGTGAGGATAAAGAAATATAAAGACCTCAAAACCAAAATCGGGAACACCATGATTGTTTCTTGGAGAGTAAAAGAATGCGGACTCACGCAGGAGCTGCCTCTAGCAGCATCAAGCTTTCAAGTTATTTGAGACAGTAGGTAGTATTAATAGCGAATCTATATCTATGTACCTGTACAGAACAGAAAAGAAAAGCAAGCAATCCGCATTTTCCAACTTTGACCCGCAAAACGACTATTATTGCATTTACAACAAGAAAGGGAAGAGGGGAAAACCATCATCATAAACTATAGCAGAGACGGTATATGCCTATACTTGGGAGGTGAGAGAAAGGACACGCAGTTCGAGACATTAAGAAGCGGTGGGACCGTTACGGGACGGGACATCCTTCACGTCTTCGTATTTATCCCAGTTCGCCAGCACATGTCCGATCCGCGGCGAATTGGTCAACCGATAGACGTCCTCGAAATACTCTTTGGTGATTTGGAATGGTTTGGCCGTAACGTTGGGAATGTATTTGCCGATCAACTTGCTTGGATCAATAGATGTTTTGTTGATCTTCTTGAGCAAGAAAGATCGGAAAGGCTTCACGCCGGAACGAAGGAAAGTGCTGTGGAAAGGAACATCGATGCCCTTGAGGGGAATAGTGGCGAATCCACGCTCAAGAGCGATAGGTTTCGGTTTGGCCTCGGTCATCTTCGCACATTCGTTGATGATTTCGATAAGGTGGGCCTTCACGTCCTCCAACGACAATTTCTGCATCAACGCCTGGATATCGATCTTCTGAGCCTTGAGGACATTAAGCACATTCGTGAGACAGTCAAGGGCACGGAGCTGCGAAAATATGAGTTAGTCGTCGTCATGAAAAGGAGCAGTGGGGAAAAACACTTACATCTCCAGCACAAACATATTGCATGTTTTCGACATTGTAATTAACAATCTCCAAAAGCCAGCCCTTGGCTTCCGAAATGTTCTCAACTACATACTGAAGCGCTTGTTCGTTGAACGTAGGGGAGATCCGGCTTGGGTTAACAGCACACATCGAATAATTCGAGCGTCCTAATTCGTCGCGCTCCACGGCCACCTGCATAGTCAAGCCGCGGTAGAACACAACAGACACAAGACTCTCGATCGGCATCACCTCGGCAAGAGCGGCCAGAGCTGAATATTCTCCAAGCGAGTGACCAGCAAAGCTGCTGTCGCGCTGAACAAGGCCCTTGGAGCGCATGTCCTCGAAGCTGGCCTTCTCCATGAGGGTCAAAGCCGGCTGGGTGAATTGGGTGGCGGAAAGGAGACCAGTAGGTGATCGGTAAGTGTAAGACGTGGAGTTCTCGGTGACTTCCTTGAAGATCTTCTCGGATTTGATCGTGCCATCGGCGTTGACAGACTCGAACGTCATTGACATGTAATTCTCCCGGATTTTCTTACCGCGTGGCCCACCAAAGTGAATAGTAAGCTCTTGGGGATTGTTCTTGACGATGTTGGTGATGGCGAAACCGTAGTTCTCCATGAAGTGGCGATCGGCGCGTTCCCAAACTTCCTTCGCTACGGGGCTAGAGTTGTAAAGGTCCATACCCATACCTTGCTCCTGCGATCCTTGACCAGTAAATACGTACGCGGAGACAGGCTGTTCGACTTCGGCTTCTCCGAGCAGGACCTTGTCTTCGGTAGCTTGGTTGCTGGTTTCGACCTTGATGATCTTTCGTCCACCAAGCATACCGACATGCTGCAACTTGACGACCAGTTCATCATTGGGGAGAACCATTCCAACGAGAGAGGCATGGAAACTGCGAACGCGGCCAATGTTGTTTTCTGCCGCCCAGGTTTCGACCAAGCTTCGCACAGCAGCGCTGGTGTACATTCCATGCGTGATAGTGCCTGGTAGATTGGCGTAACTGGCAAACACTCGGGAAACGTGAATGGGGTTGTAGTCGCCAGAGACACGAGCATAGGTTTCGTTGGATGCAGGGGCCTTGAGAACGAGGGGAGTCTTGCCGCTCAGCGGAATGGGATTCTCGAAATGGATAGGCTGCTCGATGGATGAACCGTGGCGCTGGAGGTAATCGATAACTGGGTTGCCATGGGAAGTGCCGGCCTCGTATTCGACCGAGGCTACCTGGATCACTTCCTTGGTCGGAAGCTCGAGTAGGACCTGGCCAATAGTCTGGACGTTTCGGAAAACAGTCTTGTTCTTGAACCTGACAAGGCTTTGAAGGCGGAAAGTGAGGGTCTGTCCAAGCAGTTCGACATCAGGTTCGTCGAGGCTGAACCATTCCTTGGACTGAAGCACCGCAACATCCTGGGACGAGCCGAGGTGAACCTGCATTGGAACTTCCTCCTTTCGCTGGAATGTTGTCTCAAAGTCGGTGTAAGACCCACGATACAAGAATTGACTTGTTACGTGCATGATAGCCTGACCATCGCGTTTGATTGTACCGCAAACTTCAACCATTTTGCCGGAATCCTGGTTGATAATGGCATTGATCTGGGCGGTTGTCTCGAGAACGTCGCCCACCTTGAGCGGATCGGCACCTGGGACCATTTTGAAGCCGTTCGACAGATGTACAAGCTTGAGAAGGTCGCCATCGATGACGCGAGGGAAAATAGGTTTTGTAATAGCTTTCCATCCAGCGACGATGGCGAAGTCCATAGGCGCATAGACTTCCTTATCAGGGCGGTCAACAAAAGCCTCGCCCGTGTTGCCAACAGCATGCACGAAGTCCGCGATGTCTTTGGTCACAACGGTAGTTCTGCCTCCATCGAACACGCTCGTGGCGGACGCATCGAAGGGAACATTCTTATCGCCAAACCAAACGCGATAATAAAACTCCTTGATACGGTCATTCCTACCTTCCATCACCTCCCGGATAGGAGCGTAACCAGTCTCAGGATGGTAGGTAAATTGGAAAGTAAGCGGGACAACACCGTTTTCGGCAGTTCTTCCCTCGAACAGGGTTAGTGAGATCAAGTCTTTTTCAACCATGCGAACCTCAACAGTCCTGACCAGCTTTCCGGATGACGATGGTTCTCGCACGGTAATGATGGTTTTGAGGGGTTCGCTTGGATTCGCGATTTCGACGTACATTCCGCGTGTCGGAGAAAGGAGGCGTTTCATGGGGTTTGATTGGAAACGCTGCCCCTGGATAAATACTTCGGCGGTAAACAGGGCATACCTCCAAGAGTAAGCCTTTCCGGCCAAGAGATGGAACCAGCGCTCAATTTCTGGAAGGCCTGCCGAGGGAGATGCAGACAAGCGGTATGATATCTTATTGGTGTCCTCGGAGACGGTGAGGCCGTCAATCTCGTGGTCCTCCTCGCCTTCAAGTAGGAGATGACCGCCGAAATACTCGACGACTGGGACATTCGAGTCATCGCCACCGTAAACATCTCGAACAAGGCCTTCGATGTGCTTCGAATGAACTCCGTCCAGAATCTCCTGTACTGGTTCATCGACAGCATTGGAAAACTTGACAGCCATTGGCCCCTGGAGGATACAAACTCTCCCGACGTCTTGTCCCACAACGGCTTCGATGTCTTCGGACTGCCAGAGGGAGTCCTTCTTGAACCAGAATTCAAAGTTATCATCCAAAGACGGCACAAATGGGACCGGCTTCTGGCCTCGTCGTTGACAGAGGAGTAGGAAATGCTGAACGTCTTGAGCGCTGATCAGCTGCGTCGAGGCCTCGGGGTATGATTTCAAGACATCGTCCACAGTAGGGTACGGCGTATCAAGTTGGGAGTAGGACTGAAGTAGTGAAGCCTGGTCCGAGACGGAGGTGAAACGCTCCTCCACACGGCGAATGAAATCGACAGTGAGCCGCTTCAGGGAGTCATCGATCCATCGAGATTCGTGTTTGACGTACATGAGCTCAACCATTCGATGGACGACTTCAGAATAGGTCATATCCTCGAGGTCTACGGTCTCGCCAGCAGCGTTGCGTCCGAACCAGACCTTCTGGAAATCGTCGTTAAGTTTCTTGATGATATAGTCTCGGTGCTTCTTGAGTTCCGGGAGGCGCTTTGCTTTGTCAAGGGAGAAGATTTTCTTGTCCATCTCTGCCCAGAAAAGGACACCGCGCGTGGCAAGCTTATGGATAGGTTCACCCATCTCGGAGCGGACTGTGATGACACCACCTGCCGGGCCGTTATAGGTTTTCTCCCATTGACTGTCGTCGACACCAGGTGCCGCTGCGATAGCTTGTTTGGCCGCCTTGGAAGTGTGGGCTTCTTTCGCTGTCATCATACGGCTGCCAAACATGCACCCGTCAAAGGGCATGGGAGGATATCCGAATTCTTTTGACCACGTTCCGGTGAGGTAAGCATAGGTGTCTTCGGCGCCACCAAATCCACTGCCGGCAACCAGGACGATGTTGTCGCACCTACGAATGCGGCTATACATTTGTAGGATGGGCTGATGGAAGTCTTCAAACGAGTGGTGGCCACCACCACGTCCACCGGTCCACTGTAACATTATTGGGAAGGTAGGGTTGGCCTTGGCGATATTAATGACTTGCTGGATCGCATCCATAGAGCCAGGTTTGAAACCGATATGTTTGATGCCAAGAGTTTGGATATACTCATTGGCGACCTCGATGGAGGGCACACCGGCGCCGATGGTCAGGCCTTCAATCGGAACTCCGTCCGCTCGAAGCTTTCCGATCAGAGGAATTTGCCAGCCCATGGCGCGTGGATTGACGTAGATTAAATTGACAGTGATTCCTCGGCCAGGTGGAATATTCTTTTCAATCTTGTTCAAAGCCTCCGTCATGGTCTTCTCATTGTAATAACCACCACCAGCAAGTTCAATCTGATACCCAGCGCTCATGGTAGCCGCGACAAAGTCCCAGGGGACTGTCGTGGGAGTCATTCCAGCAACCATGATCGGCGGTACACCAAGCAATCGGCTCATTTTGGTGTCCACGAATGTCTGGCCAACTGATGTCTTGACGAGCCGTGGGCCAAACACCTTCACCCAGTCGACAGCATACTTGACTGCATGTTCCTCGTCGCGATCGAAGAGTTCTGGCTTGTAACCGATTTCAGCGTTGGTTCCGTCCATTGCACCAGCAAGAATGACGCGAACCCCGGTGCCGTCTTTGTTCCGGTTTGTGAGAACTCCGAGGCCTGACATTCCACCCGGTCCAAAATCAAGAATATGGGTTGCATTTTGGAAAACTGTGGCATCCTCCCAGTTGACGGGGTCTCCAGTGATCATGCGAATCAAAGCAGGTACAACGTCCTCATCGCCTTGGAGTCGTAAATCTTCGCCGGTGTTGGTGTTGTAAACCGGGATGCGAAGCGATTTCGCTGAGACCTTGATATCCTCGAGATCTTCGACGATTAAATCGAATGCGGAGGAGAGGTATTTGCTATGGAACGGAGCTGTAATTGGCAAAAATCTGTTCACGAAACGGACCTTGCGCTGGGTATAAGGCACGCGATTTTGATCTAAACCTGTAGGGGCTTTGACTTTGCGGAGTCTAAGATTCAAACCGTATAGCGAAATGGGGGGACCCGTTACAACGAAATTTCGCGCGCTGTTCACCAGAGAGATGGAAATATGGCGGTCTTGCGGCAAATGTTGATTTGTGGCATCGATATGATCCTGGACAGTGGAGCGTGGTAGGTCTCGAATCGACAACATGGGAGTTGGTACGCCTTCACCTTGCTCGATAGAATCCTGGAGGATGGAGGGCGCAAGAGATGTACGGGGATAGGCTTGTTGGCTGCGCAAACCAATCCAGAAGAGCATGGTAAGAGCAGTCTTCGCAGCCGCCGCAAAGGATTCCCATGTTGTCACGGTTGCGAGGAGTGCTGCTGTGATAATACCTTGAGAATGACCGGTGGTGCCGCTGAATCGTTCCAATATTTCACCTGGTTCTTTCCCCATCGCCTTGCATGTGGCCATGTAATGGGCCAGCTGAACCAATCCGATCAACGGCAGACTGACGGGAGCTGAAACGAGGTAGTCGATATCCGGTTGCGAATCTCGGTCATGTAGCCAGAGAAGGATATCCATGCCTTTGGAGTACTGTTTAATGGCGTCAGGATCGCGGGCTAGCGACTGGAGGAGCTCGGCCGACGAGGATATCAGGTCTTCAACAAACGAGGTATATGTGGTATAAATTTCTCGAAGTTCGTCAAAATACTCCTCAATATTCCCTTGCCCTCCATACACTGTGAAAATCTTGGCATTCCCATCAGCTGCTGCCCTCAGGAGGGCAGATTCATGGGGTTTGGTAGGCCTGTTCGCGGCGGTACGCGCAGCATAATATGCCTGGACAACAAGCAATTTTTTGGCAGTAATACCGGGTAGAGAACCAGCCACAGCATGCACATCATTACCCCGCATGAATGCTCGCTCGAATTCATTTAGGATCAGCTTGAGAAGCTCCTGATAGGTGCCCTGTGCGTCATCTTCTCCGTCATCAACTTGTTGTGCGACGTATCCCAGGTATCTGGCAGCAAGCTCAGGTACAGACGAGGGCTCTTCATCCTGTGCTAGCTCATCCGTAGGCGCAGGCAAGGACGTGGCAAACCCGTCCTTGAGCTGTGACGCATGGAAATGAAGTGATGTCGGAATTAGAAAAGAAAATTCTAGAGAGCCATGCGACAGGACGAGCGGTCGTAGCGATTGGGATGAACGAGGTGTATTGATACCCGTCTGCGGGCCAGTCGAGCTTCCGTACATGGTGTCTACGGTTCGATTTTTCTAAGACAAGGAGCGGATGGTGAAATGTCTGCAAATTATCATCTGCAAAGGTATGTCAGTAGCTGACTTCCAGGAAGCTGCCTCCAACTGGCAGGGAATAAAAGCACATCGCAGAAAGGAAATCAACCGTACCGGCTCTCTATGTAGTCCCAACTCGTTCAACGTCGTTGTCGTCGTGGTTGGTGAGACTCGACAGCGGACACTTGGGGGTGGTTCGTGGGGAAAAAGGGCGGGGAATAGAGAGTGAGCTGCTCACAGCGTGCAGTTGCCTTTGACGCTGATAGATCTTCTTTATCGGTGAATTGAGCACTGCAAGAAGAAAAGAGAGAAAAGAAAAAGAAGGACTCTCCTCGCCCGGGTATTTTGGAAAAGGAGATGGAGAGGTGGTGATGGGACGTCTGGGTATGATTTGTGATTTGCCAGCAGTCGATTTTTTTTTGTAAAAGCGGCCAAGGTCAACCGTCACAGCTCTGGCCCCCCGGTAAGTTTCGTTGAATTACAAGGGAGCTCCAATCGGGTTTAGCGCCGTAAGATATTGTCCCCAAAGGATTGAAAACGGTTGGGTTTCGCGGACGCAAAGGGCCCGGGTGACAATACGTGACGCCTGCAGGTACAAAAGGTGGGGGCAGCCACGCCCCGTTTGTTTCCCGCCTGGCAGAGAGAGCGAACAGAGACGACAGGAAGCAATCGTCACTGATGCTTCCAGGCACCCGTCAAGGGATTTATACCGGTCACTGAACAATTCTTTATCCAGCACAATTGTCATTGATGAAACTCTGTAAAAGTCTCTGACGAGCCCATGAGAGTTAGTTACAAGTGTTTGACAGGAATCTCGAATCCCCAACCACGGAAAATTTTCCTGCAGGCGGTCGGGTCCGGTCCGCCGGATACCAGCCTGTGACAATACCACGGGGCGCCAGTTAGCGGGTGGAGAGCTGTTTAGGCTGCATCAATACGCCCCGGTTTACCAGCGGTGACAAGGGACAAGCTAAGCTCCAGACCCTGTTGGTACCTGGTAACCTGGGCCTCCACCCCTGGAATTGCCGCCCCTGAGGTACCTGCACCCCCAAAGTTACAGTAACCTACCACAACTTTTTTTTTTCTGCCACTCCGCTTGAAATCTCGAGCCAGGCCAACTTCCGCTGCTTCATCCACCATCACGACCGTCACACTCTCTCTCCTCTCAACACCCATCCTCCCCCTCTGCTTCATTCTTTTCTCTCGTCAGTTTTGAGGGTCTGACTCTGGGAGATTGTTCTTTTTTCAATTCTAAATCCTTAATACTCCCCGTCCGCACCTTCTCTCCTTATCACGACGCCTGATGCCTCGCTGAGAAAACTGTACATCCATATACTGACCAGAAGGACTCAACATTTACACCAGAGCCATCGTCTCCCCTAATCATCAGAAGCTGTTCGTCGAAAATGCGTCCCGAAGTCGAGCAAGAGCTAGCCCACACGCTGCTGGTGGAGCTGTTAGCATACCAGTTTGCTTCGCCAGTTAGATGGATTGAGACGCAGGATGTCATTCTCGCGGAAAAGAGGACGGAGCGCATCGTGGAGATTGGCCCGGCAGACACTTTGGGCGGGATGGCCAAGCGGACAATCTCGTCCAAATACGAAGCGTATGATGCTGCCACTTCCGTCCAGCGCCAGATCCTTTGCTACAACAAAGACGCCAAGGAAATCTACTATGATTTTGATCCCATTGAAGAAGAGCCTGAACCAGTCGCTACAGACTCTGCCCCTGCTCCGACATCGTCTGTGGCGGCTGCCCCTGCGGCTCCCGCTGCTGCCGCTGCAACCCCACCACCAAGTGCAGGCCCAGCCGCCGCCGTTGAAGATGCACCAGTCTCTGCCATGGAGATTGTAAGATCGCTGGTAGCCCAGAAACTAAAGAAGGGCCTCAATGACATCCCACCCACCAAGGCCATCAAAGATCTCGTTGGAGGTGAGTCCAGGAGTCCATTGTATGGTTTTCTCGTCTTCTATGAGCGCTGACTTACATACTGTACCATAGGCAAATCTACCCTACAGAACGAGATACTGGGAGATCTAGGGAAGGAGTTCGGGTCCACGCCTGAGCGGCCGGAAGACACCCCGTTGGACGAACTGTCTGCCTCCTTACAAGCGACATTCAACGGTCAGCTTGGCAAGCAGTCTTCCTCCCTTATTGCGAGATTGGTCTCCTCCAAGATGCCAGGAGGGTTCAATATCACAGCGGTTCGCAAATATCTAGAAACAAGATGGGGACTGGGACAGGGGCGCCAAGATTCTGCCTTGCTGCTTGCACTAACGATGGAGCCGCCGTCCCGTCTAGGCTCAGAGTCGGAAGCAAAAGCATATCTCGACGATGTCACCAACAAGTACGCTGCCAATGCTGGAATCAGCCTCTCCACTTCTGGGCCGGGTAACGATGCTGGCGCCGGAGCCGGAGGAATGATGATGGACCCTGCAGCAATTGACGCGTTGACCAAGGACCAAAGAGCTTTATTCAAACAGCAACTCGAGATTATCGCCCGATATCTCAAGATGGACCTCCGCGCCGGCGAGAAAGCCCAATTGGCGACACAAGAGTCACAAGCCGCTCTCCAGGCCCAACTGGATCTCTGGAATGTCGAACACGGTGACTTTTATGCCTCGGGTATTATACCGTCCTTTGATCCGTTGAAGGCGAGAGTATACGACTCTTCCTGGAATTGGGCGCGTCAAGATGCTCTCAGCATGTACTTTGACATCATCTTCGGGCGACTCAAGGTCGTCGATCGTGAGATTGTCAGCCAGTGCATTCGAATTATGAATCGTTCAAATCCTTTACTCCTCGACTTCATGCAGTACCATATCGACAATTGCCCTACGGAACGTGGCGAAACCTACAAGTTGGCGAAAGCGCTTGGTCAGCAACTGATTGAGAATTGCAAGGAGGTTCTTCACACCGATCCCGTCTATAAAGACGTAGCCGTCCCGACAGGCCCCCAAACCACTGTTGATTCTAGAGGCAACATCCACTTCCAGGAAATTCCCCGTACGAGTGCCCGAAAATTGGAACACTATGTCAAAGAAATGGCTGAAGGTGGTCCAATTTCCGAATACAGCAATAGAATGAAGGTGCAGAATGATCTGAAGCAGGTTTACAAGCTGATTCAGAAGCAGCACAAGCTTTCCAAATCGTCCCAGCTGCAATTCAATGCCCTCTACAAGGATGTGCTGCGGTCATTGGCAATGAACGAGAGCCAGATTATGCCGCAAGAAAATGGCCACGCGAAAAA
This sequence comes from Malbranchea zuffiana, assembly GCA_039700045.1. NCBI lineage: Eukaryota > Fungi > Ascomycota > Eurotiomycetes > Onygenales > Malbrancheaceae > Malbranchea > Malbranchea zuffiana. Next base: position 1,731,962 of record JARUPO010000005.1, read on the forward strand.
GGGCTCCCGTAGTGGGTCTCGATCTCCGATTAATGGAACGTTGCCTATCAGACCTGGCAAAGTCGAGACAGTGCCGTTCTTGCACCTCAAGAGAAAGAGGCCGCACGGTTGGGAGTACAGCAAAAAGCTAACAGGTATCTACCTCGATGGCCTGGAGTCTGCTGCTAGAGCTGGCATAACGTTTCACGGCAAGAATGCCCTCATGACCGGTGCTGGTATTGGTTCGATCGGAGCGGCGGTTCTGAAGGGCCTTATTAGTGGTGGCTGTAAGGTCGTCGTCACAACTAGCCGATTTAGCCGCGAGGTCACTGAATACTACCAGTCCATGTATACCCGCTATGGCGCCCGTGGGTCTCAGTTAGTTGTAGTCCCCTTCAACCAGGGTAGCAAGCAAGATGTCGAAGCCCTCGTCAACTACATCTACGATGCGAAGACCGGTCTTGGTTGGGATTTGGATTATATTGTTCCTTTTGCCGCCATTTCCGAAAACGGCCGCGAGATCGACAGCATCGACTCCAAGTCTGAGTTGTCTCATCGTCTCATGTTGACGAACATCTACCGGTTACTAGGAGCCGTCAAGACTCAGAAACAGGACCGAGGCTTTGAGACACGACCAGCACAGGTTATTCTGCCACTTTCGCCAAACCACGGGACTTTCGGCAACGATGGTCTCTATGGCGAATCCAAATTGGGATTGGAGACACTTTTCAACCGTTGGTACTCCGAGAACTGGGGCAATTTCCTCACGATCTGCGGTGCTGTGATCGGATGGACGCGTTGCACAGGTCTAATGAACGCCAACGACATTATCGCAGAAGGGGTCGAGAAATTGGGAGTCCGAACTTTCTCTCAGCAGGAGATGGCATTCAACCTTCTCGGCCTTATGTCCCCGGCCATTGTCGATCTCTGCCAAAGCAACCCTGTTTTTGCTGACTTGAACGGTGGTTTGCAATTTTTGCCAGATCTCAATGGTTTGATGAAGAAGCTGCGAACCGATATTACCGAGTCAAGCGCTGTTCGACGGGCTGTCATCAAAGAAAATGCCTTAGAAAACAAAGTTGTTAACGGCGAAAGCAGTGAAGCTTTGTACAAGAAGGTCATGACTGAACCCCGCGCGAACCTCAAGGTGGAATTCCCCACACTCCCTGAGTGGAAAGATATCGAGCACCTCAACAAGGACCTGAAGGGAATGGTCGATCTTGACAAGGTCGTCGTCATTACAGGTTTCGCTGAACTTGGCCCATGGGGTAATTCGCGCACCCGTTGGGAGATGGAAGCTTACGGCAAATTTTCCTTGGAAGGCTGTGTCGAAATGGCCTGGATGATGGGTCTCATCAAGAATCACAACGGACCGCTCAGGGGTAAGCCATACTCTGGTTGGGTTGACGCTAAGACTGGCGACCCGGTGAACGACAAGGACGTCAAGGCGAAATACGAGAAGTACATCCTCGAGCACTCCGGTATTCGCCTCATCGAGCCTGAGCTCGTCAGCGGCTACGACCCGAAGAAGAAGCAGTTGCTGCAGGAAATCGTTCTCCAGGAGGACCTTGACACTTTCGAAGCTTCCAAGGAAACAGCTGAAGAGTTCAGACGGGAACACGGCGATAAAGTCGAAATCTTCGAGATCAAGGACTCTGGGGAATATACCGTCCGTTTGCTCAAAGGAGCCGTCCTTCTTATCCCCAAGGCCCTCAAGTTCGACCGTCTCGTCGCCGGTCAGATCCCTACTGGATGGGACCCGAAGCATTACGGTATTCCGGATGACATTATCAGCCAAGTTGACCCTGTTACCCTCTACGTCCTTGTTTGTACCGTGGAGTCTCTTCTCGCATCTGGTGTCACCGATCCTTACGAATTCTACAAATACGTTCATGTGTCCGAGGTTGGAAACTGTATCGGTTCTGGTATTGGCGGTTCCAAAGCCTTGAAAGGCATGTACAAGGATCGGTATTTGGACAAGCCCCTACAGAAAGACATTCTGCAGGAATCCTTCATTAATACTATGAGCGCTTGGGTCAATATGTTGCTCCTTTCTTCCAGCGGCCCCATCAAAACCCCGGTCGGAGCCTGCGCCACTGCTGTTGAGTCCATGGATATTGGCTATGAGACAATCGTCGAGGGCAAAGCTCGAGTCTGCTTTGTTGGTGGTTTCGACGACTTCCAGGAAGAAGGTTCTTACGAGTTCGCCAACATGGGGGCAACCAGTAATGCCGATACCGAATTTGCCCACGGAAGAACACCACAGGAGATGTCCCGACCCACAACTACGACTCGTGGCGGATTTATGGAGTCCCAGGGCTGTGGCATGCAGTTAATCATGACCGCCCAGCTCGCGCTGGACATGGGTGTGCCTATCTACGGTATCCTTGCCCTTACGACCACTGCTACCGACAAGATTGGACGATCTGTACCAGCTCCTGGCCAGGGTGTCTTGACAACTGCCCGTGAGAACGCAGGCAAGTTTCCCTCGCCTCTTTTGGACATCAAATACCGGCGAAGGCAGCTTGACTTGCGCAAGGCGCAGATTAAGCAATGGCAAGAATCGGAACTTCTTTACCTCCAGGACGAACTCGAGGCGATGAAGGCTCAATCTTCTGAACCCTTCAATGAACAAGAGTATTTGGTCGAGCGTGTGGCCCACATTGAACGCGAAGCAGTCCGTCAAGAGAAGGACGCTACCTACAGTCTCGGAAACAACTTCTGGAAACAGGATTCTCGAATTGCTCCTCTCCGTGGTGCCCTCGCCACATGGGGCTTGACCATTGACGATCTGGATGTTGCTTCGTTCCATGGTACTTCTACTGTTGCGAATGACAAGAACGAATGCGATGTTTTGTGTAAGCAGATGAAGCATCTCGGCAGATCAAAGGGTAACGCTCTTTATGGTATTTTCCAGAAATACCTCACCGGTCATCCAAAGGGTGCTGCGGGAGGCTTTATGGTGAACGGATGCTTGCAAGTTCTGAACAGCGGTTTGGTCCCCGGCAACAGGAATGCAGACAATATCGACAAAGTTATGGAGAAATTTGATTACGTTGTCTATCCCAGCCGAAGCCTCCAGACCGACGGAATCAAAGCATTCTCTGTCACCTCGTTCGGTTTCGGTCAGAAGGGTACTCAGGCCATCGGTGTCCACCCGAAATACCTCTTTGCCACCCTTGATCAAGCTCGGTTCGAGGCCTACAAGGCCAAGGTCGGAACACGACAGAAGAAGGCATACCGCTACTTCCACAACGGACTGATCAACAACACGCTGTTCGTTGCCAAGGATAAATCGCCCTACGACCCTAGCCAGGAATCCCAAGTCTTGCTCAATCCTGACTCGCGAGTGGCTCCCGAAGACAAGACCTCCATATTGACGTTCCCCAAAGCTCTTGTTCCTCCAAGCAAGGAGAACGAAAGCACACAGCAGGTAGTTGAATCGCTTGCCAAAGCCACAGTATCCGCCAACACACGGGTCGGTGTTGACGTGGAGAGTATCGACGCCATCAATATCGATAACGAGACATTTGTTGAGCGGAATTTTACTGAGCGTGAGCAGAGTTACTGCCGTCAAGCTGCTTCACCTCAGGCGTCATTCGCTGGTCGCTGGAGCGCGAAGGAAGCAGTGTTTAAATCTCTTGGTGTGTCCGGACAGGGAGGCGGTGCCCCGCTGAAGGACATTGAGATTACAAATGATGACACTGGTGTACCGGTTGTGACCGTAAGCTGACCTCCTATCTCTACCACTTGGTTGACCACTTACTAACTTCATCTCTAGCTTCACGGGGATGCTGCCGCGGCTGCAAAGAAAGCCGGCGTCAAGCAGGTTACCGTCAGCATCAGCCACAGTGATTCTCAGGCAGTTGCGATTGCACAAGCTACCCTGTAATTGATATTGGATATGTCTTTACTTTCTATCCACGCGATGAACGGCCTTGCGTTTTGCTTCCTGTTTTCCCAACCCCCTAATACTTAGCCACTACCCCTTAACCGCTGAACGCCCTTCGCACCCCTAATAAGCCCATGTTTTAATTCTCGTGCTTCGCACTCAAAATGAATATCCCTTTCTCAGATGTTATATGTATATAGATGGAAGTTATGTTTAATGTTTCCATGGTTCTTTTGGTTGAGGACTTTGTTGACGCAAGTCAGCTATCTGTATCCATACGCTGAGCAACAAAAATGTTTTTAATCAGATATTCGATTGTCCTCCGCCTCTCAGTCCAATTCAACCTTCCTTATTCGGAGATACAACTTCAAGATGCTAGAGCCGCCGATGTCGGCCAATTTAAGCTTTCGGAGCATGGTCTTGGCCGGGATGCCGAGAGCCGGGGTTGGCTGGCCCAAGCGTCGGCATCGGTCGAATCGCCGACGGTTGAATGCGGAGATATTGGGGGGACATATATATACGCCGAAAGAGTTGGCAGTATTTACTGTTGCATTTTGAATAAACCCAGAGGATAACCATCATTTAAACGCCCAGTATTATCAAGAAGACAAAGGCAACAGCAGCAATGGCCTCGAAAACATACAACATCCTCGTCCTGCCCGGCGACGGCATCGGTCCCGAAATCATGACCGAAGCCCTCAAGGTCCTGAACACATTCACCTCCCCAACGCTCAGTTTCGAAACCCGCACCGAACTCATCGGCGGCTGCAGCATAGACGCACACAACACGCCCATCACAGAAGCCGTCAAACAAGCCGCTCTCGCCTCCGACGCTGTCCTATTTGCGTCCGTGGGCGGACCAAAGTGGGATGGGAAGCGGAGGGGGCTTGAGGGACCCGAGGGCGGGCTCCTACAGCTTCGCAAAGCGTTGGATGTCTATGGCAATCTGAGGCCGTGTGGGACGGAGAATTGTATGAGTGTTGCGAGGGAGTTTAGTAGTTATCGCGAGAAGATTGTGGAGGGGGTGGATTTTATGGTGCTGAGGGAGAATTGTGGAGGGGCGTATTTTGGGAAGAAGGTTGAGGAGGATGATTATGGTTTGTTCCTATTTCCCTCTTACTCATGGTTGCAGCTGATAATATTGAATAGCGATGGATGAATGGGGCTATTCCACCCCCGAAGTGCAACGCATAACCCGTCTCGCGGCCTCAATTGCCCTCCGCCACAATCCCCCCTGGCCCATCATCTCCCTCGACAAAGCCAACGTGCTCGCCTCCTCGCGCCTCTGGCGCCGCGTCGTCGAACAGACTCTCACCACCGAATTCCCCCAAGTCCAATTCAGCCATCAGCTCGCCGACTCTGCGTCTCTGATCATGGCGACGAACCCACGCAAGCTGAATGGTGTCTTGCTTGCTGATAATACGTTTGGAGACATGTTGAGTGATCAGGCGGGTTCGATTGTGGGTAGTTTGGGAGTTTTGCCGAGTGCGAGTTTGAGTGGGATTCCGGGAGAGGAGAGGGGCGATGGGAAACGGGCATATGCGTTGTATGAGCCGACGCATGGGTCTGCGCCGACGTATGTTTTGACTCCCGTTCGAGAAATGGGATTGGTGACTAACGTGTGCATGCAGGATTGCTGGGAAGAACGTTGCGAATCCGGTTGCGATGATTCTGTGTGTGGCCATGATGTTCCGGTACTCGTTTGGTATGGAGAAAGAGGCGAAGAGCATCGAGATTGCCGTTAGGGATGTGTTGGAGGCTGGTGTCCGGACGCCTGACCTTGGTGGAAAGGCGGGAACGAACGAAGTTGGCGATGCTATTGTTGCACATATCAAAAAATCACTGGGTATTTAATTTGTATTTTAAAATCAGGCGTTGTTCCATAGACCTCTGTTTCTGTTGCATGGACATGTTATATTATACAGGCTGGGATGTTGAAATAGAGCTGGGCAACCAAATCTGCTGAAAGTATGGGCTCACTCTTTCTTTGAATCATGGATTGGTGCACGAGGCTGAGGTCCCCAGTTTGGTCGGGGATTCTCTTGGTACCGAACAAGCCTCTTCGAGCGATATGCCTCTGTAGCTTGTTTGCCCAGCTCTTCATCGAATACCACGTTTAATGTGCTCGGATCAGCGCCATTCACCGAACTCTGAGCGTCTTTCCCTTTAATTGCCGTTGTCTCAGTATTCTCCGAGGTCTCTGATTTCCTCATCCCGGAACGGTAGAGAGCTGCTTCTATCTTGGTTGTCAATTCGGCAAGATCCCGACCAGATTCCACCGCACTAAGGAGATCGCACTTCAAAGTCCTCAATTCTGAGCTCTCCATATTGCCGATTGTGAAGTGCTCCCGATTCCGCCTCATGATTCCAGCGCCAGCTGTCTTCTCATTGAGCGTTCCTTCTTTGGTAGGCGACTTTTGACGCGTCCACTCTCGCATTATTTCCCAGATGACTTGCCAGGGAGCGTCTGTGCGAACGGATCCCGCCTTACAATGACTGCGGGTGGACTTGTAGCCGAGATGTCGGAGAGCGCCGCGGAGCTGGTAATCAGAGGGCGTTTGGGTGTGCAGGACCTTGGATACGGCGCCAGGCATGAAGAAGAATGGATGTGGCTCTACCAGGGCCGGATCAACGCGGGGGATGATGAGCGATTTCGTCGAATCTTCCTCAGGGGATGTTGGGACAGGCGAAGAGGTTTGGGAGGAGTTCTCGAGGCTTAGATCTTCCTCCAAAGCCGTTGTGAGCATGCCTTCGATACGGTCATGGGTTGGGTACGTCTCTCGATCCGCTCCCGCGAGCAAATCAAGCATCCGTTGAATAAAATGAGGATTATGCAGAGGTCCAGCCCACATGGGGCCGGCGAGGTGTGTTCTGAATCCGCAATGTTCGCAGTTCGGCGAGGCAGTAGGCGCCTGATTAACATGATACTTATAAAATGGTTGCCCCTTGGCACTCTTCATTTGCCGATTCTCGACAAGTGTTTGTGTTTTCCAGGCTCCACAGCCGTTGTCACATCCATAGACCAGCATCGTCTTTCCAGCCGTAAATTTCGCCTGTGAAGGCGACCTGTGTACTCGAACAAATACTCTTGCATAGAAATCAATCGAAAGTGAAAGGAGTGGCTCGATTGCGATGCCGTATCTCGACCCAGCGATAGCCAAGGAGTTGAGGATCAGACGTAAGCCACCTTCGTGGGAGTGTGGGCCTTTAACTGGTAGTCCTCCATAGAGCGTATATGTCTTTTCTGGGTATCCCGTAGAAGCAAAGATTCCTGCATCGGTACAAGTAACGCACAGCAGGCCGCCATCTCCAACGGATTGTAACGCCGCATCCATGAAAGGGCCCGCCGTTCCGTATGGATCAAGATCAACAACGTCGAATTTACCGACAAATGTGCCATCTTTGTTTTGTTGTTGTTGAGAATCAAGTACGCTGTACATGTATACACAAGCATCTCCGCAATTTGTCCGAACGATATCACCGACCCCATTGTGCTGGATATTAAGCTTCATTGCGTCGATCGCAGCGCCAGATAGATCGTTAGCAACCACGCGTGTCGCACATGGTATTTCCTTCGCATATCGTAGCGCGCGTAGGCCGGTAGCAGATAATGCGTCGAGGATCGTGAATGTCGGTGCGAAGCCTTTCTGTCCGGTAGATTTCTCTGGCGCATTTGTCGCCTTTTGAGGAACGATCTCAGCTGAAGTTGCGGCAGCCTCCCCGGTATGCTCGCTCACGCATGCCTTCTTATTCGCGCCCTCCGCCTGCTCCGTCTTATCACCCTCCTCCGCTGATTCCCGCTTGCGCTTCCTGCTATTCCCATTCTTCGATTTCCTTTCAAATTTCTGCTTCTTCACCGCAATAGCATGCTCTCCGTACGCGCGAATCGCCAACACGCTCAAATCACGGTTAAACTGTTGGATAGGATTGTAAAATACCGATTGGCGCTTCTCTGGCTCTTTCGCGTCCTTCCCGTTTGCCTGCTCGTCGGAGGTACCAGGTTCTCTGGGTTTCAGAATATAGGCCAGACCTTCCTTTATCGTCTCATATTCTTTATCGTTATGTCGAATTATTTGACCGGCTTTGGGCGTCGAGGATATTGTCCCGACTGGCGGGGCTTCGGAGGCCATGTTGCGCGCGGACTGTTTGGGGTAGGATAGCGATTTACGGAGGTTAAACGGATCAATTCTGAGGATGGGAGCCCTTTTAGACGTCCAGCTCAATCTAAAAGGGAGTCTCGAGAAAGAATAAAGGGGGAGCATCGGGTTGAACTCGCATTGGAGTCATTCTTGAAATTTTTGGCTCAAGTCCGCTGCAGGTGCACGGACCACCTAACTTGGCTTGTGCCTGAGCTTCTCCCTGCTGCAACTTGTGAGGGGGAACGACATATATATAAGGGTTGAGCACCCATCTTATGATTAAGTGCCTTGAATTTGCAATGGGGGTTCCACTAGTTAGTAAATAGTTCGTCTATTCCTCTACCGCTACCAGTAATATGAAAGGACAAAATCCAACCAAGTCCGTTTCCAATTTCAGTTGCTAGCTCGAATATTTCTTCAACAGCTGCTCTAGAGAGAACCAGCTTCATCAGTCGTTATATCTAGGAGGTAATTCTGGAAGATACGGATTAGAGGCCAACGAAAAAAGTCAGTCAAAAGGCAGGGGGAGAGATGAAGGGAGAATTCGAAATACACACCAGTTTCTTATTCTTGGATGGCCGAAGGTAGGTTCGAACCTAGGCCGTGCAGAAAGTTGAACCGGAGGTTACTGCAAGGATTGAAGCCCTTTACCACTCACCAAAGCTTGCCCTGGTTGGCTGGGAAAAGCTCTAGTCTGTGGGCTATTTAGAGTTGTTTGCCCGCTAGGGCGTGGCAATGGAGTTCCCGCTGCTCTGAAAGCACGTTAGACGGTCGAATAGGCGTCGACCACTGTCATGTAATCCATAAGTCAAGCCCACCGTCCCAATAAGGGAATCTGCGAGTATATTGCATCCCAGTTCCGAGCCTCCCATCCGATCCCAGGTCCTCCTCGGCCTATCACGCCCAGTCCACCAGCTAGCCACAGGACAGTCCCAGCAATTGCAGCGCCACTGACAATCCAACGGCGCCTCTTGCTTAGCCTCAGTGCCTCACTTCCCTTCACAGAACCAAGATACCCGCCGCTTGCACCTTTGCGTCGTTCTCGAAATCTATTCAATGCAGTGAACTCCTTCCAGCCCATCCACCATGCCCAGCCGCCGACGAAATGCCAGACTCCAATGCCAACAAAAGCAGCATACCATAGCCCATACAGCCAGGGGGATTTCGCAATACCGTGCGCAACATAGCCCAGCCCAACTCCTGAGCTCCCACCCTCAACGTACACAGGCACAATTCGATTGATTAGAACATGCAAGCCTAGAAACGGCACGAGCTGGTAACCTAGCCGTGCTTGGATACTAGGCATATTGGCTGCTTTCAGCGCTTTACGTTGTTCTCGTGTCTCTGCCCCATAGCGTCGAGCGCGCCGTGACTGACGGAGGAACCGGAGAGCGATGCCCGACGTGACGTGCGCGATAACAGGGATTGTAAGTACCAATGGTTCAAGGGATGGAGATTGATATATCGGCCGCGTGAGGAGGAGGTAAGTCTCGCTAGCAGGCACGGATCGGGTTGCCAATGGAATAAGGGAGGTGTTGACGAAATGTAGGCCAAGGAATACGGACGGGGGATAAGTTGAATATCTCTGAATAGATGACACTGTTCCCTCAAGTACAGTTAGCAAGTGAACCAATATTCAGCTAATTGCAGTCCATACGCCAGTATTCCCAGCTCCGCCCACTTAACCCAAGCGTCGTTCCTGGAAAGCTTTGCGAGTCTTTCGTCGACTGGTCTGCCGTCGGTGGAGGAACATACTCTCCATTTTCGAGGTCGGATAGCCAATCTTCGACCGGCGAAGGATCTATCTTTGGCAGATGTGACTCCGAAAGGTCGTCAAGATCGCCCATTATTCTTCACCTCTTCAGTGTCGCTTTGGGCAGTCGTCCATGTCCGTCGTCCTGGCATTGGATCTTTGTCATCAATTGTGTCACATGACCAACTGCGGCATTCTGCGACAAAGTGTCAAAACGAACCTTTCTCAGTACCAGCTTCGGGTGGCCATGCATGGATTCCTCAGGACCACTCCGAAGTATGGTAATCAGGTATTCCACGCGAAGTTCCATCTATGCCGTCGATCACAGAACATGAGGTTCTTTTCGTTTCTCCGATCGAGCGGACAGCACCACCCCGAACTTCGCATGGAGACAGAAGAGGGCCAAGGTGATATTTGCTTTCTCAATGCCATATTGCGTGAGGCTGATGCCTATTATACAGATGAGAATATTCCCGAACAAGATCTATACAGATACACTCGGCACCGATGGCTGTAAGCAGGCAATGTCCGCTCTCGTCTTGAAATGATCGCTTACTCACGTCCAATTCGAGATTTAATGAGCAGAATGAGCTTGCTAAGCGCTATGTGAAATTTAACTGGCAGCAGCTCGCCAAGGTTGCTGTCAATCTCTGTGAAGGAGCCCAATACTGTACGTGGTCATGACCTGGGTGCCTCTTGGCCATCGCTAAGACTATTTGAAAGGCAGCAGAATCACGAAATGTGCAAAAGGGCGGCACAATAAAGCATTCATTTTGACCATGGACAATGGAACTGAGGTCTTTGCCAAGATCCCAAATCCGAATGCCGGGCCTGCACATTTCACTATCGCCTCAGAGGTTGCTACACGCCAGCTGGTAAGGCGATCCAGCATCCGTTAATGACCATCAACATATTATTAACCTCTATAGCTACGTGATGTTTTCAACTTTCCCGTTCCTCGAGTCTTGGCATGGTCTCGCGATGCGGCAAATAACTTGGTCGAAGCCGAGTACATCATCGAAGAAAAGGCGCCCGGCGTACGGCTTGGATCTTTATGGGAGCAATGGCCTCAAGAGTTGAAGCTTGGACTCATTACCCAAATCGTTGACCTAGAGAATTTGTTGACTTCCACGACCTTCGATCGACAAGGTTGCATCTATTTCAAGGAAGATCTGGGCTCTCTCGCACGTAAAGCAGAAGAATTCAATATCGACCCTGTCGCGCCCGGTGCTATCGACCGGTATTCTATTGGGCCGTTAACCACGAATGAACTGTGAAGTGGAGCCAGGAAAAATATGTCTTTCGATCGTGGACCTTGTAAGTCGATCCCTCGGCGGCCTCTATGGTATTATCTCCAATTTCTTTGCATAGGGAGCGACCCACGAGAATTCGCTCGCGCATTGGGCCGCAATGAGATTTCCTGGATCGAGTCACACGCAGTTCCTCGAATGAACTATTATCGGTCTAATCAGAACAAAGAACTTCCCGAAGAGGGTCGTGCGCTTCTGGAAAAATACATGACTGTTGCTCCTTATCTTGTTCCTCAACCGACGGATAAATCGGCTTCCTCCAACGTTCGATGGCATCCTGACCTTCATCTGGATAACATCTTTGTGGATCCTGATAGCTATCAAATCACCAGTATTGTGGACTGGCAGTCGGCATGTGTTGCCCCTTTATTCTACCATTCCGAAGTACCCAAACTATGCCGACATCCCCGACCCGTGCGAGAAGGTTGGATCGTTCCCGAGCGACCTCCAGATTTTGAACACCTTAGAGAAGACGAGCAGAAACGGACTGACGCCGATCTAGAGAGTGAGACACTTCACAAATACTATGAGGCGCAGGTACGCAGGCGGGCACCTCGCCACTGGGCCGTCCTTCAACAACGAGCAATTCCGATTCTTCGGAAACCTGTTTGGCTCGTGAATGGCATATGGGAAAACCGCGATCCGCGAGTTGCTCATCTCACTCGCTGCCGATTGGGATGAGCTTTTCCCAGGCATACCGTGCCCGATCGCTTTCACCAATTCAGAAATCGACCTTCACTCCAAGGAAGAAGAAAATATAAATGGAGTCGGACAAGTGTTAACATTGTTCCGGGACCAAGCTGTACTCCCCGTGGACGGCATGGTTGACCCCAGTGACTACGATCTTGCCCAAGACAACTGCCGCAAATATAAAGAGCTTTTTATTAGGCTGGCAAAAGATGATGATGAAAAGGAGTTGTTCAGTAACCTCTGGCCATATCAGAAGCTTCAAGAGCCTTGAGTTCTGGGAAGCAGCTTTCAAGATGCGGCGCATCTAGGTATTTTTTGCCTTCAGGATTTGCCTCAGTGACAGGACAATAGGCTTTAGTCCACAACAAAGGGCTCATTTGACTGCTGGCATTTTTCTATTCTGTGCTGGCTAAATTTTGGAGCCGGGTCTTTCGTGTGCGCAGCGCCTGGATTACAGATTGCGTTCCTGCGTTGGGTGAGCTACGCGCCCGCCCCTACTGCTCTTGGCCAAAGGAACCTTTGCATGAAAGCCACACGATTATATTTAGCTCATTTATCGTGAAGCAAAGTACTAGGTATGGCACCATCGGAGATCCGTGTCCTTCGACAAACACGATTTTCTCGTTCCCTGTCCGTTCCAGAAATGATTCACCCCCCACCACCCTCTAATTCGCCCGATTTCTTGTCGCCCTGGCGCTTCGACGAAGAGGACCATGCATTATCGCACTGGATAAGCCAGCCAACCCGGCTTCAAATCTGGCGATACGCCGGAACTCCTGGAATGTTTCGAGTTAACCGCCGTCCTTCGGGGGTACACACCAGCAATATGCCCTGCCTAGGCTTATAAATACTTCGGTATTCACATCACTGAGAAATTCGAAAAGACAATCATTATCCATCAACGAATTCAGAAACAAATTACTTTTTCCCACTAGCACTAGATCAACATGCCTTGGAGAGTCGTTCTCGCTGACCTGGCTCAAGCCGATCGGAACAACGTCGACAAAATCACCGAACTTTTGCCAGGCAACGTTACTACCAAAAGCAACGCCGTCAAAACGGTCAACCTCCGGGTCGATATTCACCAGCAAAGCGGTCGCCAAAATCCAGGCAAATGCACCAGCCCAAGACCCCGCCGTCAAGGACTATCTCAAATCCGGAAACAAGGGCAGCGGGCACAAGGGAATGCACAAGAATATCGCCGAAATACCTTTTGACCGGACTTCCTTCGATGTCGATGATTTCGTTTCCAAGATTGAAAACGCCCGCAAATAGCCACAATGCCGCGGGAGCAGTTGATGGAGGCGGTTCGACTGATTCCGGGGAGCCGCACTGCCCCTGCCAACTGGCCCAGCGCCACTCGTATAGTAGGTTGTATGTTGCTCCTCTGGCACTGGCATCACCCCTGCCGCTAATCCTGCAGTCTATTCTGTAGCTCTACCTCCACACACTCAGTAAATACCCTGTCTTGTTGAGTAGAGCCTGCACCACCTCCGCGCTGATGTGTGACTGGCCTAGTATTCCACCGGCCGTTCAATGCCACTGGGTTCATTGGCTGTATTCAAGGGATATGGAACTTCTCCAACTTGGGGTTGTCGTACCTTATCTTTTATTCTGCCCTTCCCTTTGATGATTTGTAGATGGCTTTGAATATAATGCTCACACAGAAGGCCCCAAGCTGGTGGTCTCCCTATAATTTCCTTGTCCAAACGTACTCCCGAACGGCCAACGGGGTTGCATAGGAGCAGGTCGCTTGTCGAGAAGAAAAACAGCTGGACCAGTGATGGGGTTCTTGTTTCCAGATTATTGCCAGTTTTGTGGTCTCTGAGGCTCAAGATTCCATTTCCCACGTACCCCAATTTTACAATCATGTGACTGTACGCGCTTCACTCTTACCGAGTAACATGTGCACGAGTATGCAAATTACTCCGTACAGTCAGGGTTTTGCCATCGTATCCGAGGAGCTTCAAGGCCTTGTCGGTTTCATGTCTTGGATGAGAAAAGGGGTCTTGGCATGCTGATGTAATATATCCAACACTAAATTAGCTTCATCTGATAAGAACCTAATTTGCTCCCGTCCCCCCACTTATTACTCAAAAAAGTAAGGTCAGCGTTCTTCTAAAGGGAGCCTCATGGCACAGACCCACGTGGAACATGCTGTGAAACGTGGTACCCGGTGCTGTTTTTGATCTCCAATCTCAGCTTGCGAAGTTGCGAGCACGGAGTATAGAGGACGAGTATATGGAGTGAGGGATGTAGGCAGCCGTTTCCTTGGCTGTGACATGCCCAGAAAATGCCTAGGGTACAAGCTCGTCCTTGGTTGAGGAAACACCGTTCGGGGACTTGGAAAAGCAAAACTGTCGGACTATATGCAGGAATGGAATTGGGATCGGCGTCATCTCTTCAACCAGTGTCCAAGCCAGGAGGACAAGGGGGGCGGGCCGTACCCACCATCAGAGCTTGCTCGTACGAATCTTTTCCACGTCTTCTGCAGACTCCAGAAAGCTCTCCGCAACCCTTTCCTTGCTCGTTCCCTCCGGTCTTCTCAAGGTTCAACGATACCATGGCCAGCTCCCCAAAGGATGCCATTGGAGATTAGCAGCTTAGTCAAAGAAGCAGCTCCGTCAGTTCGTGCTTGCTCCAAGGGCTGGAGTCTACCGTCGCTGGCCCACATCTCAAGATGAAGCTGCCGGCATTCTCACCGTCCAATCGCCGCCATCGCATCTACATCCTCGTTGCAGCGATACCTGCGTTCCTAGCCTTTGCTCTCCTATTGAGGAACACCACGCCGTCCCTTATCACGAAACCGACGGGCGTCCCGAGGACCTGTCCGCGTCATCACATTGACGTTCTGGTTGATACCGCTAGAGACGATGTGAGGGCGCTGTTGGGGAGAAAGACCGATGAACTAGCAGATGCTGCCCGGGCATATCGCAGGCGACGCGGGAGGCACCCGCCACCGGGATTCGATGACTGGTTCAGATTCGCAAAGTCGCAGGGCGCAATAATTGTGGAGGAATTGTTCGATCAGATATACCATGACATCTCTCCGTTCTGGGGTCTCAATGCCACAACACTACGTCATCAAGCGCGAAGTCAGCGGCCACGTCTGGTCATACGCAAGGGCAAGACAGAGATCGTGATGAATGCAAAGGCAAACATATGGATGCCGGCGTGGGAAGGTCTCGTGAACTCGACTCAGGACCATTTGCCTGATATGGATATCCCGTTTAATGTCATGGACGAGTCGAGACTCGTCGTGCCCTGGGAAACGATTGGTGAATACTTAGAACAGGAGCGTCGCAGCCGAAATGTGATGGATGTGACGAATGTGGTATCGACCTATCAACAACTCCCAGATAACAAAACAGAAGATCCTTTTGATGGGGAATACCTCGGCCCGGGCTCTGGTTCGTTTTGGGAATTGGCCCGCGTGGGATGTCCTAAGGATAGTCCATCTCGCGAGAGCAACTTACCTCCAGCCGACTTTACTTCTCCACCCCGAGAATACGCCAACTATTTCCAGAATATGTCATATCATGGCTATATTTCGAACTGGACGTTGTCAAAAGATATCTGTTCCCGACCTGGACTACAACAGCTCCATGGAACATTCATTGAACCTATCTCAATTTCTACTTCTCATAAACTTTTCCCGCTCTTCGGCGGTTCCAAGCTCGGTGTTAATAACGAGATCCTTGTTCCGCCGGCAATGTATTGGTTCGAAGCAAGTGATTATTCCGTTAGTGACACCAAAAACAAATGGGAGGATAAATCCGACTCGATGACGTGGCGTGGTGTCGCGAGCGGCGGGAGAAATAAGAAGGATACTTGGACGGGGTATCAGCGCCATCGCTTATTATCCATGTTGAACGCAACCACGGTACGCCGAGCAATAACAAAGCAGAGCCCACCCCCGAACTTCCTCCTTCCCAACTGCACAGAGTATCCTCTCAAATCCGGGTGCGGTGCACATCTTGCCGACCTCATCGGCAACTACAGCGATATGGCTTTCACCGACCTCGCATGTTTCCCTCGCGACGGTAAGGCCTGCAACTATACGGAACCCTACTTCGAAGTCGTCAATCCTACTCCAATGGCCGAGATGTACAAACATAAATATCTCCCCGACATCGATGGGAACTCGTTCAGCGGCCGCTACCGCGCCTTCTTACTATCTACTTCACTTCCCATCAAAGCAACAATATACAACGAATGGCATGACTCGCGACTTATCCCCTGGGCTCATTTCGTACCCATGGATTCTACTTTTATGGATATATATGGTATTATGGATTATTTCCTTGCATATAATGGCCAATGCGGGCGGGATAGCACCGCACGCCAAATCGCTCTGGATGGAAAGGCTTGGGCTGAAAAAGTTTTGCGAAAGGAAGATATGATGATATATACATACAGACTCTTGCTGGAATATGCAAGAGTATCTGATGAACGGAGGGAAAAAATGGGATTTGTGGATGATCTTATGTCCTAATTGGCTTCGATACTTTCTTGGACACCGTATTTTTGGGTCGTAATGATATCGAAGTTTTAGCTTGTATTTTTATTTTATCATATACTAGATATTTAATTTAGCGCACATAACGAGTTCTCTCTGATATCTTCCTACGTGCTCATTTCGGCTGATGTCTTGAGGCTTGCTGAAATGCTTCCCCAACCGAACTTTACAAGGTCAAGCCTTTTGAACTTCTCTGAAGGCCCGATATGTTCAATTCGCGGACTTCCCACCTCCTAGTCGTCGTCCTATCGAGCCTTTTATTCCTCATTTTGGAATTTCTAGATCACGATGCGCAAGAATCAACCCCTGTCATGAACCCGGAGCTCAGCGCAGAGCTTCACAACAAGCTCCTCCGCAAATCCCTTGAACATCTCCCAGGAGGCATTGACAGCCAGAGTATCAACATCAAGCGCAATCTCCCCGCCAAACTTGCAAACGTCACCGCCTGGAATGAAACCGACATCGAAGCTTCACCATACTATCCCTTCTTCGCCAACATCGACGTCTACGAATCGGAAACAATAACCGATCACCCCCTGACGCCCTACGCGCATCAACTCCGTCCAGAATCTTTCTTCAAACTGAACAGCTGGTGGGAAGACCATGATGACAGAGGTGAATTCGACTACGTCGTCCTCTTGTATGAAAATCCTCATTCGTATGATGGTGGGCTACTCTTTGATCTGGTAGATGGTCTTGCGCTCTGGTTTGAATTTCCCGATCTTCTCCCGCCCAAAGAGAAATGGCTGCCGCTACATGTGGTACTGGGGAAGTGGTTGGACATGTGGGATTCTGGTCGCTTTTTCTGGGACGCTGAGCGCGGTGTCCCGGAGGTACATGCTTGGATCGAGGCCGATCTGTCTGGGAGCCTTGAGGCGTGGGATCGGCTGCTCGCAGCAATTGAGGTCCGGTTACCGGATGGCGGAACGGACGTTGGGGAGAGGATGCTGCCACTGGATATGGCTCTCTTGGATAGATACCCTCTCAGCGACTTCGCAAAGGCATTCCTTTCCAAAGCTAAGCTTCCGAAAGCCTTTAAATACTTTGCGCCCGGTACTACTTTTTTCACCCCGGAACTCTTCGAGTCAATATATGGAAATGAGCCGCCGGACTCGAAGCGTCTCCAGCACGCTGCGGAGAACCCGCATACTCTTATTTTCCCTTCCCAGCCTGTCCCCGAGAAGCCGGAGAACCCCTATTTTGACACGCTTTATAGCTGGCCGGTACAGCGGTATGGCGGATTATACGTTCAGGAAAGCTCTGATCATTTCCAGGGTGATTCTGTCGTCTTTGTCTGCAGATCAGGCCGGATGCGCGTTGAGGAGTCTGGTCCTGACTACTCTGGGGTCTCGAGGTCTCCGGCTTTGGCGGATATTCTTGAGAAATGGATTAGGATGGTCGAGAGCGGAGTGTGGGAGATTGATAAGGATGGAGTGAGTAACGGAGTGGAATGGTTCGAGACACCAGCTGAGAAGAAAGGGAGTATGTCACACAGGACAATCTTTGTTGGGGGTGACTGGTGAAGTAATAGCTACTCTGTTGCAAGATATAAGAAGGCAAAAAATACAAACGCCGTCCGCGCAAGAACGCCATGCTTATCAAATAAGAACCCTGAATGACAACGTACGCTTCTTATCTCAGAATGCAGCCACCCCGGTAGCACCTTTGCATCCAGCAAAGCAATCCGTTGGTCGACGAGGGTCATAATATCCCCCTCCCGCCCCTAAATCGTCCCCACCGTACTCGTCATCCGTATCGCTCTCCGCATCCTCATTCCTGACCTCCGCAGCACTCGGGAGCGGTTTCACCTTCGCTGGGCCCGACGCCACTGTATTACCAACAACAGCGACCGCTTCTTCCTCCTCATCATCCTCTTCCCCCAATACATTCTTCTTCAACCCCTTCGTAGCCCCCGTAGAACCACCCGCCCCATTCCCTCCCGAAACCACCGTAAACGAACTCTTAAATCCACCCTTCTTAAACCCACCACCACCACCACCACCACCATTGCCACCTCCTCCTCCTCCACTGCCAGCGGCGGCCGCAGCACCCACAACAACCAATCCCGCCTCCGCATCCGCCTTTCGTTCCGCGCGCCTAGCTCGTTCCGCGGCATTCGGATCACGAGATAGTTGCTTCAAGTCGCGTAACCGCTTCTTATGCTGATGATCATAGGAGGAGATATGTGCTTCGTATTCCGGGTGACGCGAGTATGATTTGTTGCAGAGGCTGCAGTGGAAGGCGTTTAGGGCGGAGCGCGCGGAGTCAGTCTAGATTTTTTTTCACTCTCGGTTAGCTGGCTGGTTGCAGACTGCCAGGGTGCATTGTGGCAACCGGTATACCTTTGGCGCTGGATTTGTGAATCCGCGCTGCGAAGATGAGCTGTGTTAGCTTCAAGTTCTTTAATTTGAACGGGGCGGGCTGCGTTGGATTTACCGGTGGCATCTTGGATTGAGCTTCGGGGGCGCGCTGAGTTTGAGAGAAGATTAATGAGCAGCTTTCTGGGCGTGCAGGTGGGTCTAACGGTTAATATTCAAAGAACCAGAGGTATAAATGTTGACGATGTCGGTAGAGAGATTTACTACGTCGACTCGGAGCTCGTCGCGGAAGGACGTTTGCACGATAAGCGGAGCGGAGCTTCGACGACTCTTAGCGGCTGATGTCATCACCAGTTTGCCAAGACATGTTATGCAGCGGAATTTTATTTAGCTTATCATTGTGCGCATCCACAGGTCTGAATTTGAAGCTTTTGTTAGTATGATTCAAGCGATATACGGCCGATCCGTGCGTGCGTGCCTCATGCAGACAAGCTCAATGATTTCAGACTCGGAGCCTGCGATTGATGAGCTATCCTTCAGGAATGCTACTCGAATAATCCTGGGTACAAACGATAAACCGAAGGACACTGCATTTTGGAATCAATGAAAGATATAATGTCTAGTCATACAACGAGGAGGTACACCAAAAGCAGCTAAAACAGGAAAATAGGGGAAAAAAGGAAAAATGTAAGAGGGCTGCAAAATGCTACAAATTGAAAAAGGGTTATCATCCGCCAACGGAGTTTTGTAGTTGACAATTAATTAAAAAGAAGCATATTCAACACGAAGTCCCGCACCATTTATCAAACGCGGAGCAATTTGGCAGCTGAGGATAGAATGGTGTCCTCCTGAGGGAAGCTCATCTCCTCCAACTTCTGGGCGTAGGGGGTCGGCACCTCAGCACCAGTTACTCGCACTGCAGGAGCTTGCAAGTAGTCGAATCCATATTCCATTGCCAGGGCAAGGATCTCCGAGCTGACGCCGAACATCGGGTATCCTGACTCCACAGCCATAAGATGGCCAGTCTTCTTCACGGATTTAATGATTGTTTCGACATCAAGCGGCTTGATGGATCGCAAGTTGATAACTTCGGCTTCGACGCCGTACTTGCTCTTCAGCTGAGCGGCAGCATTGAGAGAGAGTCCGACGCATCGCGACAGTGACACAATGGTCACATCGCTACCAGGTCGTTCAATCTTGGCTTTGCCGAGCGGGAGGACGAAATCATCTTTCTGCGCAGCTTCGCTCATGGGGAAGGTTTGGCCGTACATAAGCCTATTGCGAGTCAGCACGGAACCATGAATCATGAGGGTGTTACGGCAGAACATACTCGTTTTCGAGGAAGACAACAGGATTGGGGTCGCGGATGGACGCTTTCAACAAACCCTTGGCGTCTTCCGCACTCCAAGGGGAGACGACCTTTAATCCAGGAATGCTTCCATACCAAGCTGAATAATCTTGAGAGTGCTGGGCGGCGACACCGGCAGCGAAGCCGTTGGGTCCTCGGAATGTGATATTACAGGGCTGAATACCTCCGGACATGTAATGGGTTTTGGCAGCGGAATTGATGATCTGGTCGATGGCTTGCATGGCAAAGTTGAAGGTCATGAACTCGCACTACTCGGAACGACCGGTTAGCGACAACTTCGAACACCTTGAAGCAAGGCAGCTCATGATTGAGCCGTTAACTACTTACCACTGGGTGTAAACCGGCGAGAGCAGCTCCGACAGCCAAACCACAGAATCCAGCCTCCGTGATTGGGGTGTCAATCACTCGCTTCTCACCGAAACGGTCGAGGAGTCCTTTCGTCACCTTGTAACTGCGAGGTCAATTAGACATGGCTCGCCAATAAATGCAAGTTGCACATCTTGAAGTAAACTCACGCTCCATTGTACTGCGCAACCTCCTCTCCGAGCAGGAACACCTTCTCATTGCCTGCCAACTCTTCCGCGAGAGCTTCGTTCAGAGCATCTCTAACGGCAACTTCCTTAACTCCGCTAGGTGTAGCAAATGTCCGTCTCTGGGAGATTGTCTGAGTGCAAACTGCTGGCTGGAATGCGGAGCGGAGAGGTGCGGATGTGAAGCGGGAGGATAATAATCGCGATGCTGGGCGCAGGAGTCTGCCAGCGGCGGCCATTGTGAGAGCTTTTAGGAGGAAGAAGGGGAGATTACGGGAGAATACAAGGGACCCGGCAGGAAGGGCCTCAATTGATATTCAAGACAGAAAACAAAGAAAAGAGAAATGAGCTTGAGTGAAGGTGAAGATGTTCTCGAGCAATTCGACGTTATTCTTGTCAACGAGATAACTTTGCTTGGGGATGGCCATTGCCGCTCTGGGCCTAGCGCTTGTTGGGCGCGGATCTGCTGAATCAGCCGCAGCCCGATTGGGCCTGTACACACTGGTACGATAATTACCCAAAACAAATGGGCTAAATACCATGAATACCGTTCTAATACATCAACGTTACACGTACATATGCAAACAGGACAAACAAAAGTCCGGCGACCTCGCAGCAGCCGCTATCTGTTACAGCACGGAGTATCTGACTCTCCATACACTCCCTTCAAAGGGACTGGAGACTTGCAAACTGCCTCTGCTTGATGTATGCATAGGATATACTTCCCTCTCCTTCAGCATGTTAAGCAGCGTTGCCGTCACCCTGCTTTGGCTCACCGGGTCAGCTTGGAGCGCCCAGCCATCCGCACCATCTCCGATACCCGCTCCAGTCCGCAATCTGACATGGGGCCAGCTGAATTTCCTTCATACAACTGACACCCATGGCTGGCTGGCCGGACACCTTCAGGAGTGAGATGTCCCCGGCTGTGTTGCTCTGGCATTTTGGCTGAATATGAATTTACGGTAGGCCACAATACTCTGCCGACTGGGGCGACTACGTATCCTTTGCAAATCATATGCGCAAAAAGGCCGAAGCGGATGGGACGGATCTCTTAATTATTGACACCGGTGACAGAATAGAGGGCAATGGACTCTACGATGCATCGGAACCTAAGGGACTTTACACAGCTGATATTCTTAAAGAACAGCATATTGATCTGCTTTGCTCGGGGAATCACGAGCTGTACAAACAAAACTCGTCTGACGGCGAATTCAATATTACAGTGCCGAATTTTAAAGGGAACTACCTTGCTTCAAACATCGACATTCTTGATCGAAAGACTGGAGAATTTGTCCCTTTGGCACCTCGATTCAAAAAATTCACGACCAAAGTCCAAGGCATTCGAATCCTTGCCTTTGGCTTTTTGTTTGACTTTACAGGGAACTACAACAACACAGTAGTTAGAACTGTGGAGGAAACCATCAAAGAGAAATGGTTTCAAGATGCCATCCGAGAGGAGGTAGACCTCTTCCTGGTGATTGGACATGTTCCGGTTCAATCAAAAGAGTACACCGCCATATTCAAATCTATTAGGAGTCAGAACTGGGATACCCCTATCCAGTTTTTCGGAGGTCACCACCATATTCGAGATTATGCGAAGTATGACGACAAAGCGTACGGGTTAGCAAGTGGTCGCTTTATGGAAACCATCGGATTCATGTCGATTAGCGGCCTATCTACGAAGCATTCGAGGGTCAGCAGATCCCGTAGCTCGACATCCCTTTCATTCAATCGAAAATACATAGACAACAACCTCTGGTCCTTTTACCGTCATACCCAACTCAATAAGAGTACCTTTCCAACAACGCATGGGGAGAAGGTATCTGGGATGTTGCGCGAAGCCAGACACGCCCTGAATCTTGATCATGTATATGGCTGCAGTCCACAAGATTTCTGGATGTCCAGAGCGAAATACCCGGCCCCTGATAGCATCTACACTTTACTCGAAGAGAAAGTTCTCCCGGAAACACTTCGTGGGGACAGACCCGCCGCAGTCATCATCAACACTGGCGCTATTCGATTTGATATGTTCAAAGGTCCGCTGACGGAAGATGGGGCATATATTCTGTCCCCCTTCACTGGTGGATTCCGCTACACGAAAAATGTCCCGTACGAGAAAGCGACCAAGATCCTAGAGGTTCTGAATAAGCAACCTCGAATATTCTCTCAACTTTCGGGGACCGCAGCACCGCATTCAGCTTTCCTTACGCCGCCTGAGCAGCTTGGGAGGACGAATGATTTCGATGCCTCCGAGCTATACGACCAAATGTCGGGAGAAACCGTTCAAGTGCCGTTAGGCAGCACAGAACCAGACTTGATTCCTGGATATACGACCAAAGACGATGCCGGGGACGATGGTGATGACACGATTCACTCCCCGATATCCTTTTTCAGCGTACCAAATTGCATCCAGGCCTACGTGCCACCCGCCGTTACCGATTCCACGAGGGATGAACCGGTCCTCACCGTCTTTCCAGAAACAGTTGATCTGATATATCTCGAGTTCATCGAGCCCTGGATTGAAGTCGCTGCTAAATTCGCCGGTTTGGATTTCGATCCAAAGAAGGATAGCGATGCGTATATGCCTGATGAGAGCCTTAGGACTGTGCTTTTATCTTGGGTGGAAAAAAATTGGAAATGCAAGGACCAATGAACAAGTTGGTTCCAAGGGTATAATCTATGGATTAACATTGCTGTGCTTTTCTTGCGTTTGAGCAACTTTCGAATTTCTGGCGTCTTCTGCATTTGCTTTTTTTCGAGTTTCATGTCTTAGCAATGGTTTGTATAGCGATCTCAGCCATGATACCAGCTCAGCCATACACTAGACGCCGATTCTATGGCGTAAGATTCTCTTATTTACTTGAACGTTGTACTGTACAAAAATGGTTCCAGGCAGTCGCTGCCGGTAAAACTTAATTACCTTTCACGCTGAGAGAAAACAAGGGTAAAAAGGATGAAGGCCTCATTTAATCCCCTTCATACACAAGAACACCCTTTCCGCTCCTAAATCCACCCAAAGTCCCCTGGACCTGTTCAGCCAACTCTTCTCCAGTAGTATCATTGGTCCACTTCACTTCTTGCACGGGGATATCCTTAAATTTCCCTTCGCGAGTCAGCCGGAGGACATCCTTCACCGTGTCCTCTTTCAACGAAGGGTTCTTATCGCTCCAGTTTGAAACCCAGAAGCCCTGGAAACTAATGTTTTTGAAGATTAAGAGACCGGATGGGAGCGTAAGGGGCTGTTTTGCCATTGCGCCGTAGGTGACGACACGCGAGTTGGGCGCAAGGACCTTTGCAAGCGCAGTCGCACTGTTCCCGCCTACGCAGTTGAGCGCGAGGCGAATCGGCTCCTTGCCCTGACGCGTAACTTTCTGGACGATTTCCCGGAATTTAGAGGAATTAAGCAGTTCAGACTCAGTGATGACGGTCGTCGCTCCAAGAGAGAGGAGCTCATTCTTCAATTCCTCTGTTTCTGCTTCTGTCTTCCTATCACGGACCACGTTCAGAGTTTTGATCCCCCATTCGCGCGCAAGTTGGATAGCAGCGCGTCCGACGCCGGAGTTGGCTCCATTTTGAATCAACCATTCCTCACCACTGCGCAACCAGTCCCATTCGCAGAAATCTTTAATCATGCGGTAGGCAGTGACGGGGTTGACGCCGACTGTGCCGACTTGCAGCGGAGTCAGACCCGTCGAATCAATCTTGAGGAGCTGCGATTCGTCGAATTGTGCATATGTTCGCCATGTTCCCATTCCCGTGCGCTTCATGATTACCCAATCCCCCTTTTTGAGGTTCTTGACGCCGGAGCCTGTTGAGACGACTTCGAAGGCGCCTTCATTGCCGGGGACGGCGTGGGGTTCTGGCGTGCCCAGTGTGGTTGTGAATTGAGGTTTTGAGGGATAGACGCCTTGGATCTGATTAATATCAGCGGGGTTGAGAGGCGCGGTAAGGAGGCGGAGTGTGCATTGTGTGTCATGAGGCGGGGAGATGGAGTGTTTGTGAAGACTGGAAGACAGGTCAGACAATCCCAATTGTCACAGCAGAAATGGAATCATACCTCAAAACATCTTTTGGTTCGCCGTATTTAGCAAATATAAGGGCTTTAGCCTGTGTATAGCCATAGGCGGAGATATACCGCCTCAGGTCACAGTTGACTGTGACGGGAGAGACGCGAGGGCACGATGCCAGTTGCCTACCCAATTGAGTGGGTAGGCGTACGGCGGTTCTTACAGAGAACATGCTGCGTAAAGAGCTTCCCTTAAACCACTGACTGAGCCCAGAAGGAAGATGTCTACCGGTGGTCGAGGGATGGAGGTGGACATGCGACGTCGTGAAGCCGGGGGTAAGATTGTTTTGCCGGCGCCGGCAACGCGAGCCAATGATGTCATCAGGTTTAACTAACTTACCTCCTTTTCACCGTCTGGAGTATCTAAAGGGGTCACTATAATTCAATTTTATGTGTTTACTCGAACAACAACCTAAATTATCAATACGTATCTATGAAGGGCAATAGCCGATGGGCCTCTATCCAACTGAGGTAAACTCCCCCACGGCCAAATGAAGCAACAACAGCATCTACTATGATTACGAGTAGCTCGCCCCAATATCGGATGGCATCTGAAAAGTTAAGGATATGCAGTCTTATAGTTGAACTTGAAACCTATTTTATTTTCGCTCACAAAACATATATCCTCTCTTCGGAGGTGTCTGGCTTTTGTCCACGCAGTCGAATCCTCCTATTATGTACAAAATAAATCGTTTCTTGTAACGCCGCCATGACTAGCCCGCATGCCACAAGGGTTATCATGGTTGTTAGACCCCTCGAATAACTAATTTAGGTCAGTACACAGTTTACAATAGCAGAAGTAGGTAAAGGGACATATAATGACTTACAATGGGACATCGTCCCCCCGAAAGATTTGAGTGCCCGCCATTAAACCCAGGATGGCGCTCATTACCCCTAGATGGAAGTCAGCAATGTGTCGATGATAACGGGACGAAATTGGGTGACGGCGTGAGAGTACGAACACATGCTACATTTTCAATTTAGTAAAATACTTCCTCAGGGGTTTAGGTCTGGAATACATACGCAATGGAAATACTTCTCTCAGTCGGTTCCTTGCAATTGAGCTGTACCCATGTATTATGCACAGGGTGATACCCCACTGCAAATGAATTGACCACGGTCCAGAGGCCGAATCTACTCCATTTGCCGACATGCGGGTGAACGGTCTTTATCACGATCAGTACGATGAGATACGAGGTTATAGCGACCATAACCACAACGCCGCGTTTGTTTGTTCTATCGCTAAGCCATGCGAACAGGAAGACGACCGCGAGCGAGATAAATGGGCCTATCGAGCATAATGCGTTTGCTTCGACGCGCTCGAAACCTAAGGATCTGCAGCTGTTAGGAGCTTGGAATATGCGGTGTATTGGGGTGTTTAGTTACTTGATAATGGTTGGAGAATATGTGGTCAGCGGGCTCCAAGTGGAGAAGACGCAGGCGGTTGATATAAAGTGTGGCCAGCGGCGATAATGGGTGAGAGTCTTCCAAACAACACGCCAGGGAATGTGGAGTCCTTGGCTGCCGTTTTTCTTCTCAGGGTCATCTAATTCGAGTCGTTGGAGGAGGGCAGCTTGTTCTTCTTCGGTGAAACGAATGATGCCCTTTGAAAGTAATGGCCTCGGGTTATTTGGGGATCCGGGAAGGAAGAATAAAAGGAGTATAGACACTGCTATCGTGAAGAGGCCCTCGACTGTATAGTTTACTGATCAGCCAGCCAGGACAACCAGGAAGAAGCGGGAGATCGTAAGTCAAACTTACTTAGGAAGATCCATTGCCAACCCGTTAACCCACGCCTGCCATCCAGCTTCAACAACCCCGCCCCGAGCAGAGGCGAGATTGCGTTGCCGCCGAACATGCCAAAAAACAGAACAGCCACCCGCTTTGCTAGCTCCCGCTTCGGATACCATGTCGAGAGTGTGTAAATGGCACCGGGGATGTACCCAGCTTCAGCCAGCCCAAGGAATGATCTTGCGACTAAGAATCCAGTCCGATTCTTTAGAAAGACTTGTAGCGTAGCGATAAGCCCGAATACAAATACTTGAGCGGCAATCCATTTGGTTGGCCCAATCTATAGAGGTGTGAGCCTTGCCAAGCATAAGTTCATAGAAATGTTAGGAGCTTTGACAGTACCTTTTGTAGCAGCATATTAGATGGGATTTCTAATATCACAATCCCAAGGAACATAAGCTGGTTCCCCAAATTGACTGTTGTCTGGTTGATCCGTATATCCTCTTTGAAGCCGCCAGTGAGAGCACTGCCCAGATTCATACGGTCCAACTGGAAGACAGTCAGTCCTAGGAATAGCAGCGGAAGGACGGTGACGTCGGCCCTGTGATAGGAGTCCTATGTGTCAGAACGAATCCTCATTTCATAGATGTTCTACCGGATTAAGCAACACACTTTGACCGCGCTCGGATCCCAGCCTTGCGATCCAAGTCGACATTGTTAATAGTGATCGAATCTGAAGACTCGTCGGAAGGACTAGGCTTGGGGAGACCTGACAATTCAGGCATCGAACTATGAAGCTCCTTAGCCATGGTCTTTCTAATGCTAAAGTAAACGTAGCAATTTGAACGGAGAATCAGTCAACCCATCAATTCCCGGCCACATGCAATTGAAGGGCTCCTGTATCTTTATACAAAAATTCAAGTCTGTCTGGCAATCCATATTTCAACCCAAGCAATAATGGGGCTATTCTTTGAATTGCTGGAACGTAGGGCTTGGTGCCGTACGCAGCGGCTGATGCTAATCACGTCAGTTCGGGATTTGATAAATGTGGGCTTCTCCAGCGTAAGGTGCTTAGTTGACAAGACCTCTCCTCGTGCGGACAGGGAACTAGGACCCATATGTCTGGGACGCTGGGAAGGACAGACGAACTGGGCCGAACCCCTGAAGACGTGAGAGAGGTTCCTGGCTCCTGGGCGGCAGCTGGCACAGCAAGTGGGAAGTCCCAGTCCACCGGGACATGAGATCTCTCTCCATACAATCGAAGCGACACATATTTAGTGTGGATTTCACACGTGGAAGAGAAACAAGCTGCAAACCAGAGCTGGTAGAAAGGTGCCAAGACTTTCACCCCATGTGGAGCCCGACATGATCACCAATATCGCATCATCGGATTGCGAGTGAGAGCAAGGGAATGGCGATATTTGCATCACGCCAAGTGGAAAAAAAGTGCCATTGATGAGTTCGGGGATTGAATTCTCCGCTCGTACTTTTTATCTCCTCGCAATCATAGGTTACCATTCGGCATTTGTAGATCCACAATAGTAAACCAACGTCAGTTATACGATTGTTCTTCGCCGCGAGGTTGAACGTAGTTCATATAAACCGTATGGACACCCGTAGAAAGGATATCCAGACTGAGCACTGTTTCAACGGCTAAATGGCACCCGCTAAGAGAATTGCGATTATCGGCGCCGGCCCCGCCGGGGCAATTGCGGTCGACGCTTTTGCTCAGGAGAAGGCCTTCAATATCATACGTGTCTTCGAGCGACGGGAAAAAGCCGGAGGCTGCTGGTAAGTGATACTCGCATCCCCATAAGCCTGTCGCTTTCGCTCACTTAGGAACTGACATGTAGGATTTCGGACACACGACCGCCAGCGAAATTGACTGATTTTAAAGACCTTGCCGATCGCTCCGCAGATAAGCCCCTTCCAATACCGAAATGCCTACCTGCATATACCCCAAACTCCACGCAGAACAGATACGCGGATACATCGGTATATCCCACGTTAGAAGCCAATATCGATGCGTCCATCATGGCCTTCTCGCAGGAACCAATTCCAGATATCAAATCGGAAGCTTCCATTAAGCTGCATGGGCCAGACACCCCATTTCGCCACCATACTGTTATTAGCAATTATGTCGAGGACCTCCTAAACCGTAACGGGTATCAGGATCTCGTGGAATACAACACGACTGTTGAGAGGGCTGAGAAACTCGCATCGTCCAATGAATGGCGCCTAACACTCCGGAAGACAGGCCGAACAGGCCAATTGGACTATTGGTGGACAGAACATTTTGATTCCGTTGTAGTGGCGACTGGGCACTATACCGTGCCATACATTCCGCACATCGATGGGTTAGCTGACTTTGCGAAAACATATCCTGGGAGCGTCGAACATACTAAGAGTTTCCGAGGCGTTGAGAAATACCGGGGAAAGGTCTGTACCTGGCCCAGATTGTTGCGAACCAGCTGCTCATTCTTTTCGATAGAAAGTAGTCGTTGTCGGAGCTTCCGTGTCGGCAGCCGATCTTTGCGTCAGCCTTGTTGACGTAGCCCAGACACCAGTAACGGCAGTCGTGAGAGGCAAATATAACGGATATTTTGGCGATGAAGCATTTAAGCACCCTCTTATCAAGAGAAGGCCGCCGATACGCCATATAAGCAGCACAAACGGTGATAAAACGGTGCATTTTGAAGACGGAACGTCTTTGTCCGATGTTGACCACATAATTCTCGGCACCGGATACAGCTGGACACTGCCCTTCCTACCAGACATTCCGATTCGAAACAATCGAGTGCCGGATCTATATCTGCACACCTTTCACCAACGGGATCCGACCCTCGTATTCATCGGCGCGGTAAGCAAAACCTCATTATATTATGGAGGAGCCTCAGCTCACGCGTAACTTAGGTTGGCGCAGGATTCACCTTCAAAGTCTTCGAATGGCAATCCGTCCTCGCGGCACGCGTCCTTGCCGGGCGTGCCGAACTCCCACCCATCGAGGAATGGAAGAAATGGGAAGCGGATCGAATTGCATACAAGGGCGACGGCCCTGCATTCACACTGCTTAGCCCCGATTTTGAGGAATATTTTGAACATGTAAGAAAGCTGGCTGGGGAGCCAAAGGAAGGGCAGCCAGGAAGAAGGCTCCCAAAGTTCGACCCTGCATGGGTCAAGACCTTCAAAGATGGACATCGTAGGAGGATAGCAATGTGGGAGAGGTCCAACAGAGTAGCAAGACAGCAGCTATTGAGAGCAAAACTGTAGGTTCTTGAATGGCTAGATTTCTCTTGGCTGCTTCAAGAGGCCATCACAAATAAAACAGAGAAAAGAAACAGATAAAAAGAATCTATACTCAAGATATGGTACCAAGCTAGTCCCCATGATCTTTTCGCAATGCCCGCGCACACGGCATCAGGCCAAGTTCACAGGCCCTGCATGCAGAGTAAGAAGTCATTTGTTGTAGGAGTGCTATGTAGCCCTCAGAGAAGAAAAGATCATTATCAGTATCAACAAAATGCATTGGTCTAAATACCATATGCCTCTGGGATTGCATGATGTGTGGTGTTCAAGATGAGGTCCAATTCCGCGCCAAGAAAATAGGGTCACATGACCCGAATCGACCATCGGCATCCCGAAGTCGGAAACCCCGAAGTTACTCCTTGTCCTCAAAACGACGATCAACATCTGACCTACGAAGTAAAGCATGATTGAAATGACAAGACGTGAAAGAAGTCCCATGAATAATACTGGTCTTATCTACAGTTCTGCCAGCATCATACGATTGGGCCTGATCGGGAAGGTCACTAACTCATGGAGCATTCTTTGGCCGTCATCATGGGGAGCAATTGCGTGCTTCTTCCGCATTGCAAGCCGAGGGCGACCGATTTGGGCCAGCCCGCCGGAGGATTATTTCCTTATATACAGCTGTCTCCACGATGTATTCCATGTTTATTTTTATCTGATTGCTGAATGAATTGACAGCTCTCCGATTCCTCTCTCTCCTCCTCTCCTTTAATCATGACCTATCCGGCAGAGAAGTCAGAGAAAATACCAGACACTTCTGAAACCGGTCTGGCAGAAGCAGAGGCATTGAAATCCAAAGCAGCCACTTCTTCGACCGAGCTTCCTCAGACAGACCAATTAGTGCGCCAAAAATGGTATCAATACTTCTCTCCGGCCGACTCGCCAGAGGAGCGCCGTCTCATCCTCAAACTTGACGGCCTGATCGTCGTCTTCCTCTTTCTGGCATTTTGGGCTAAGGTCCTGGACTCCTCGGCCACCAGCGCGGCGTATGTCAGTGGGATGAAGGAGGATCTGGAGATGTTTGGCAATCAGCTCAATTATCTGAATACGATTTATATGTGAGCGGCACCGCTTTGGGTAAACAAGTAGACGAGCGATGAGCCTAATCTCTTTCTAGGGTTGGGTTTATCGTATTGCAGGTCCCTTTGACACTCCTGGTACATTTTCTGTTCCTCTCTTGTTAATCTAGATCAGTAACTAACATGAGGCTAGATGACGCGCTGCCCTGTCAACTACTTTTTACCCGTGGCCGACTTGCTCTGGGGCGTGTTCACACTGGCACAATACAGAGTGAACAAAGTCGAGCAGCTATATGCACT
The DNA here is from genome assembly GCA_039700045.1 of Malbranchea zuffiana. Lineage (NCBI taxonomy): Eukaryota > Fungi > Ascomycota > Eurotiomycetes > Onygenales > Malbrancheaceae > Malbranchea > Malbranchea zuffiana. Next base: position 1,762,886 of record JARUPO010000005.1, read on the forward strand.
CCGCTTCTTTGTCGGTGCTCTGGGTGGCTTCTTCTTTCCAGCCGTGCAATGGTACCTCGGTAGCTGGTACAAGCGGTCCGAAATGGCCCGACGAAGCGCTGTATTCTTCATTGCTAGTCAGGTGGGCAGTATGAGCTCAGGCTACATCCAAGCTGGCGCTCATGCAACGCTGCATGGGAGATATGGGCTCGAGGGATGGAGATGGTTATACATCATCTGTATGCTTCCTGTCTAGCTGCCATACTTCAAGAATCGAACTAACCATTTTAGGCTTCTCCTGCACAATCCCCATTGCCGCACTGGGCCTCTTCGTCCTCCCCAGTACCCCAGATAATCCCAACTCCCGCTTCCTCAGCGCCGCCGAAGTCGAACTCGCACGAGCTCGCATGGCCTCCGAGCGGCGCGAGGCCCGTCAGCCCCTAACCGTTCCCAAGATCCTTTCCATCCTCCGCGGCTGGCACTTCTGGGTCCTTATCAGCTTCGCCTTCTTCTTCTCCCAGGCCGACGGAATCTCCGCCAACAGCGGCTTGCCCCTCTGGCTCAAAGACCAGGGCTTCTCGGTAGAATCCATCAACACCATCACCACCGTCTCGCCCGCCGTGACCATCATCGCCTCAATAATCTGCGGCGTACTTTCCGACGCATACGATGCGAAAGTCAGTCTGATTGCCACGACGGCTGTCCTGAATATTTTCGCGGGCACCGTCCTTGCGATATGGAGTGTTCCCACGGCGTTGAAATTCTTTGCGTTTTTCCTTGCTGGTTCCGCGAATGGGATTGCGGCTGTTATTTACTCGTGGGCAAATGAGATTTGCGCGGGGAGTGCAGAGGAGCGTGCGCTGGTCGTCAGTAGCATGAATACTATCGGGAATACTTTTGGGGCATGGTTACCGCTCTTGTAAGATTGGCTTCCTCCTCCCCCTTTCGTAATGGTGAAGCTAATGATTGTCGGTTTAGTGTTTGGAAAACGGTCGATGCTCCACGATATCTCATCGGATACAACTGGGCTATTTCGTTGGATGTTTGCATGCTGATCATGCTCTTTGTTCTCAGGGCTTTCTGGAACAGGGAGAAGAAGCAGAAACATACATAAAAGTCCGATATCCGGCGACAAAATAATTACAGTAGGCTGTATACATAATTTAATCACAATTTTTGCAAAATTGCTGTTGTCCTCGTATACGCTGGTCATCTGAACTTGTTGCCCCTGGGTGCTTCACGCAAGGAGGAAAGCAGGAAAGAGACTCGATCATCGGCTTTGGAGAAGTATTATGACTTCAGCGAAATATTATTTAAGAAAGAAATTACAACAAGAGTCTGAGGATGTCAAGGGACAAGAAAGACAGGAAATCTTCCGACGCCCTACTTCCGCGCTCAAAGATCGTCGCGCCATGACATCCCCCTGATCCTAAACTTCTTCCCACGACCCTGATCACCACATTGCCCATCCCCTTGAGCAGTAGTCTCCGCAGTCAAAATCGACCATTCCGCCACAGTCGCACCCGTCCCGTTCCCAGCAGCAATGTCAGCTTCACCTAGCGCCTGATTCCCGCTGATCAAAAGCGTAGCAAATCTCGTCACCGGCACCGGCGATGCGAGTGTTATGTTCGTGGTATTCCCCTTGTACGGCACGATGATATTGAGATCAGTGATGTTGGGTTTATACGGGTCCGACATTGTTACGTTCTGCAGATCAGCAACCAGAACTGTACCGGGGGGAGCCGCGGAAGTGATGTTGAGATCTGTGATTGCGGGTATGGGGTCGTTGTGCAGGAGGATTTTGACGAATGTAGGCGGTGCTTGGGCCCAGTCAAATCCGAATCCACCGATCCGTGAGGATAGAGCGCTGTTGGGGAAGGAGACGGTGATGGAGGAAGTAGATTTTGCGAGCTTCGGTTGCCATTTGGTTGACGCGGCGCCGTCGATGGCAGCGATGGGGAATTGGCCGGGTTGATACTCGTTGGGGGAGTTGACAGGTTGGCATTGGACGAGATTTCCCGCGTAAGTATTGATGGATCCCACCTGGCGGTTTGGAATGGTCAAGATACCAGAGGCCGGGAGAGAGTAAATCGTCACATTACTCTCCGGGCCAACGTGGACGGGGATTTCAGCATTGGCAAAACGTTGGTCTGCCGTTGAGAGGGGCTTGGTGTCTTCCGCCCTTCGAACTGTGGTGTGTGTATAGTTTGATGCTGCCTTGATTGGCCAACCACGCCAGTAGAATGTTCGGTAGATGACATGCGGAATCTGTGGAGGGAGGTTAGGGTCAAGATGCAGCACGTAGTCTGGCATGAGGCGCAGGCCAAGGTAGCCAAACAGTACGACTTGATTGGCACCACCATGGCCTGTCAAGAACGGGAAGGCGGGATGGGTGCCGTCATTGAGCGACCAATCGTCGACTAGTTGCTCGGAGAACTGGAAGAACGGAGCTCTGACATATCCATCGAAAGAATATTGAGCGTACGTATAGGCAGAACAGCCTGAAGGGGAAACTTCGTTGGCAACGATCGAAAATATGGCGTAGGTCATCGCAGGCCCATTGGGGGATTGCTTTGCGGCATACTATAACCAATTAGTGTCAAGTTGTAGACAGGGCAAGTACAAGCGACCATACGTAATCTAGATCTAGAAGAGCATTCTGAACGCTGTAATCCTCACTATATCGCAAAGGAAAAGTGTTTAAAACTATATCTGCTTGCTTCACGCGCGTGCTGCCATTCATGGTGGTATATTCCATCGTAATACCGGAACCAGGGTCTCGAGAAACGAGAATATTCTGAGCCATATCATTCCAAGTCTGGTTTTGTTCCATACCAAACATCTTCCGGAAGCTGTTTGCGTATATCAGGGTGGTAGCGAACATGGGCATGGTAAAGCCTCCGGCATCCACATGATCGGCGAACTCGTCCTGCAAGAGTCAGTTAGAAGACAGTATAATAAAGGGATTTTAGGGCATACTGGATCGGTCATATTGGTAAGTGTCCATTTGGTACCGTTTTTCTCCAGGGCATTAGCGAACATTGTGGCAACTGAGTCATAAACAGGGAAAAGAGTCGTGTTGAAGTATTCAGTATCTCCGGTTGTCACCCAATTATTGATCATTTGAAGACCAATGTCGCCATTGAGATGATACTGATAATCGAAGCATGGCCCGGTTCCGGTGCAATTTCCAAACCTGCCGCTGGTCCAGGGGTAAATAGCAGCCTCTGGGGAGAAATAGGTTCGATTCTTAGACGAAGTGAATGCCGTCTGGGCGTTGGCCAAAGCCTGGCCGTATTTATCCACTCTGTAGTTGGTGAAAGTCTGAGCTGCCTCCGGAAATGCTGCAACGAACCCCGGTTGCATCCAGATATCCGCATCCCAGAAGACGAGTCCGCCGTAAGAGTCTGAGACCAGCCCACCGACTGCCATGCTTGCTCTGTTGATTGGTGCATTATTCGCAGCTTTTACTGCATTGTTGCTAACTGTGGTCTGAAGCAGGTAGAATGGATTGACAACTGCTATTATGGCTGATTCAATGATATGGCCGTCAATTGGTAACCATCCCGTTTCCGGTATGGTAAAATCATCAACCGAATCATCTGGGAATATCGTGCTCCATTCTCCAATGTGTGATTTCAAAGATGCTTCGTAGCCATTGTTCAAAGCTGTGGCTGAAGCATTCTTTGCCACGGCTCGAGGGTCCTGAAAGCCATCTGTCGTTGCACCTCCCACAAACTTGGTTATCTTGATTGTTTTCCCGGCTTCGAGTTTCACCTTCACGGCCTGTGCTATTGAGGAGTCATTTTTCATGAAGTAGGGTTTATCGGATATAATCGAAAGCGAACCCAAGTCCACGCCATCAGACCCGGAAATTTGGGCATAGAGGCAGGCTGTCACGTTTCCAATGCCGTCTGGACGAACAGAGGTATAGATAGCATTACCGTCCGATCCAGAATCATTGAATTGCGTGCGGACAGCCGCATAGCCGTCTATCACGTTCGCAACTGTCGCCTCGCCGTTTTTAGATGGTGTAATCTCCATGTGTACCACAGCCTGATTCACATAGAGTTTGTGAGCGAAGAGCTGATAAGCAATATCAAAACTCCCGTTATCACCCTCGGGAGTCCATTTGTACTTCCAGTTCAACACTCCCCCTTTCATGTCAAGAGTGGACTCGAAATTTGAGATCGTGGTGTTTTTCACCGTAGCATCGAGATACGTATCACCTCCGAGATCGAGAATCAGACCACTCCAGTGAGGGACTCCGCTAATAACGCTTTCACCTCCATACTGGTTCATCCATGGGAAATTGCTCTTATTCGTCTCGGGTTGTAAATCATAAAAGCCCGCGATCGTAGCAAAACTCTGCCGGCGAGAAAAGAGAGGCCAACCATTGATCACATCCCCCGAGACAGGGACATCCAGCTCGAAGAAAGGGCCAACTGCGGCCACGCTAATTCCCAGATATCCATTTGCAATAGATCCACGAGACTGATAGTGACCTTGATCGAGTTGGGTGGTCGTGAGTCTCCAATTGGTATTATCCCACGAGACTCCTTTAAATTTCGTCGAATAGATTGGTGTCGTGCAGTCTGAGTTGCGTTTTGTTAGGCTTGAGGCATAGTTGCGAGCGAACACGCCAGCAACTCTATCCTCGTGAGAAGCAGCAAAGGTAAAGAGTGCCCGGATGAGCAAGAGTAGGCTCCCGATAAAGAACTAGAACCGATTAGCAATTGGCCGGCACTCAAGCAGGAGGTTCACTCACCGTCGACAACATAGTGTGTTCCCTGAGATATCTTCAGAATCGCAGCATATTATCCCAGCCTCATGCGGAACTCAATCCTCGATCAGTAGCAAGAGAGATATTAAGTAGTAAGAGGGACTGCGCAAATGAAGTTGTACCGGCTTAACCCAGCACTCCGTTCCGTGCCGGCTTCAGATGTGAGGTCGCATTGAGCGAAAGATACAGGCCACAGATTCTCATTCCAGTAACACAACACGAAGCGGCAGAACCCGCAAACAGAGTGCGGGGGACAACGATCCCATTTTCAGGGTCGGAGAATAATATATGTCGTCACAGGGGAGACATCTGGCCGACTCCCGCTGATCTGCGGAGTAAAGCGGGAAAACAACCCTCGATCCCTGGAAATCAACAACCAAGAAGGAAAAAGAAAAGAAAAACCCTCCGCAAGTTGCAACACGACCTCGTATCCGTTGAAGGAATGCATCACAACCTGGCATCAACGTCATGAGAAGCGACTGTTGATGATGGCTCAACGGCTTTTCTCGACACTGGCAGCTTTTTCGGCACACGGCCTTTGACCTTGATAGCCTCTGTCTACTAGCTTAGCCAGTTCGTTGCGGCAAGGAAGATCCTGTTTCCGCGATCTTGACCAAGCGCCGGCTGATGGCAGCTTTTGCTGGGCGTTTTCCCTGATATTTGATGACGGAGTGGAATGGGTTAGACTCTCCATGGCGTGGTGGTGCGATTTGTTCTGCAGAGACGAAATGCGCATTGCTGGCGAGTGAAGCCGCGACTCTGAAATAGGTCAAGTCCAACCCCGAGATCCCTATATCCAACGTTTAGGCGTATAGGCACGACTGACTGGGCCTAAGTGATCTTTGTTCAAGTTTCTTGCCAATCGCCGGAAAGTTGTTTTGAGGACAATTCTTGAAGTGGTAAACCAGGACGCCAGAACGAAACCTTTGGCGCGCAGTCCCCGCACACATCCGCAACAACATTCATAGCGGTTCTCTTTATTTTGATGAGCAAGGCCAGCAGTTTCCCTCTCAGCAAGAAGCGGGTATATTCCGAATCACAAACCACTCTATTGCTGGAAGAGAAGTCAAAGATGCTATCCCAGCTCGGTTCTAGAACATGGCAGCTCTCACAGATACGGTTCGAAGAGATTAGCTCATTTTTTCGAGGATAACGGCCAACTCCAGCTGAATACGGGTATGATCGAAATTACCGCAGAGCGATCGATCGGTGGTACGACTTTGTTGCCGTTGGATCAAAAATTGATGGTTCTGACAATAGGCCCGACTACATCTGAGCAGAAGACTACCTACGTTGAATTGTGTCAAAAGGGGGTAGAAGATATGCCAGATTCCGCCATCGAGCCCAGAGAATTGGCTTTCCAGCACCCTGATATTAGCGTGAACAATGTCTTCGTGAATGATGATTGCGAAGCTACGTGCATATTGACTGGGCATACTGCTCATGAGTCCCTCTATCTGTTCTCTTCATGCGGCCTGCCTACCTCAACCTCGCGGCAGGGACTGGAGGCACCCTTGGTTGCCGCATTCGAAGCCGATTGTATAAGGCTATTCCTATGGATGGCAAAGGAGATCCAATGCAGGATTACGTCCAGAATCTGCGAGTGCATAGCAGCTTTATATTTGGCCACTATCGACTCGTGGGACATGATTCTGCAGCATATTTCCACTTTTTCAATGAGATATGGCGCATGAACAAAGGAAACAGCTTGGATTTCTTCTTTTGGCTCCGATTGAAGTAATCGTCGGACCATTATACAGAGCTGCATGAGGAACGAGACAGGAGGGTCAATCCTCAGACCGAGCAATTCAGCAGGAGACAGAGTACCTTCGAAGAAACATTATTAGGCTAACAGTGGCTAGGAAGCCTACTCTGATCTCCGAATGGACATCACAGTATTGCAAGCATGATACTGCTTGTTTGTGCTCCTCAAACTTTCCTACACACCCTGGTTTCCCGATAGCAGCTTGCATCGTTCTAGCTTTATGGAGCTTGAGCAGGTTTCATCATCATGCATCTTATCTCTTTCACAAAGTAAGCCCTTCATCAATCATGTTCAGCTGTGCAAATTCATTCTCTGACATTCTTTTCATCAGAGCTCTTCATGCCAGATGTCGTTCCTCACAGTGATCATTTCACTCACAGTTTTTAAATGGAAAGTTATCCCATCAGAAGGCAGATTCTGGCAGAAAGCATTGGTCTCTAAAAATTTTCATCTGAGTGCCGGTTTTATATGCACAGACTTCCTTGTGGATGAACAATCAAGATTGTTTGCTTGACACTGCCTTATAACTGATACAGTTAGCTGAGTATGCCGACTTCGGCAGGCGGGGATTTTATCAGCACTCACAGCTTTCTGAGTCTTCTCAACTAACAGACACCTCCGGCCTAAGGATGGCTTGCAGCTTCCCGAGTAGTTAAGAGCAGACCAATAACTACAAGAACGAACGAAGCAGGACAATTGTGTAAGTCCAGACAGATGACACTGGCCTGTCTGATTTGGAGTCCGTCTTTACTTCCCCGCAAGAGCGAGCAGATACTTGTCACCAGCATTACGTGGAAGTGTAGAGTTCCCAAGATTGATGCCAATCGGCAGCACCGAGTCTGCTAGGTTCGGATCTTTCCGGCCTTCACGAATGGCGGGTTGAAAGGGAGCCGGGCCTTGTCAACGTATCAGCCTCCCCATAACTGGTAGAGAGGCCGCTGCGACCGCCCGAAGATGGAACAGCCGCCTCGATGGCCTCTTCTAGTTCAATAGTCACCACTTGTTGTGGTCGCTGGCTGCTGGCTACTTCAGGGGGTCACTGTGGCCACCGTGACCGTAGTGCTGCTGCGTAGTAGGCGGTCTCCCATGTCATGGTTGCTGTTGTTGCTGATGTCAAGCAAAGTAATGCGTGCACTAAAAATCCTCGGAGGAGCAATTTGTATGTTCCTTGACATTTCTCGGGCTCTCCCTCTGAAAACCACGTTCCATTGGCCAATACTGGCTTGTCGTAGGCTCGTCTTCGTCCATGGGCTCAAAGTCATAGACAAATATACCATGTTAACGGAACAGCATGATATCAGCAACCTTCACATACTCATGATACAGTGGCATCTCCCTCACAGTTTGGAAAATTTCTTCCACTGGCCAACCTGACAGGTACAATCAACAGATATGTGGGAGTCTGTGCCTGTAAGAGCCACAGAACAAATGAGATGCTGATGAGATTGTATTGAGAGCAACTTAAGGCCTTGTTAACAGCCAAAATGTTTTCTTGTTGAGACGATGCTAGTATTCTTCTGAAGAAATGTGCCAGTCAAGCTGATCAGCATTGGCAGCTTGTCTGGTCTCCAGAACCATGTGATGCTGCTCTTGAAACGTTTCGTAAGAATGTCTGTATTGAGCAAGCAGGCAAACAGAGAGTATCTGGGCCGATGCATCGAGTTATTCTCAACATACTCAGCACTGGCTCCCATGGATGATATATGCCACAGGAGCAAAAGGATTGGGCAGCAGAGAGCAAGAAGAATCCAGATTTGACAGCAAGAAGGAAGATTCAGGGTAGGACTGGTCAAATTGGAAATGACATGTGGGATAAAGGGTGATGCCGTTCATATAAGAGTAAATATTGAATCCAGAAGCATTTCTAGGGGCCTACTATATCATAGTAGAAAGTAGAGAGGGTGAAGTTGCTGAAGCAGATATAAAGCTAGGCAATAAGGGAAACTTCATTCAATGAGTTCGCTTCCACTTTGAAGATTGAAGGCCATGTAAATTGGAAAATACTTATTCTCAGAATAATAAGCTTTTTGCTGTCATATTCTGAAATTTGAAGAGTGAAGAATCGCAGCTGAAGTGACGTTGAAATATGCTCAGTGAATGTTTGCCTCCCAGCTTCAAGGTCCTTATTTCGAGTCTACCTTCCTAGTTCAATACTGGTAGGCAACCATGGAGCTCTTTCCATTCTCTATCTCATAGACTTGCAGCCATGAGTAAGTTAAGGGGCATAGAAACAGTTCTGCGTACCTCATGCCATGTAGTGGCGACCTGACTGCATTATCCTCCAATATCTATTTCACACGGGTATATTGGCAATACTGGTGTTAAGAATCTGTTGCAATCAGAGCGGTTCAAGGATTTGACCCCTCCAGAGGACAAAATAAAGAAGATATGGCCCGCCTAGAATAATAATCTCTCGGGTCCGGACGTCCGCCGCTTTTTGTGGTCAACTTCGCTGTATTAGTTGGCGGCCACAGTTCCCGACGCTGCCGTGTCTGCAGGACCATCGCCTCAGCTTTTGGGTCCATGCTGGCTGCATACCAGGTAGCAATGATCAGCTGGCGATAATTCGAGCTAGGAATCCTTTCAAATATTCACGTAACGATCAAGTCTTGTGTCGATCGGACTGTATCGCGACTCATCCAGCTTCATCGGTGTCTTCATCAACGCCATCGACCTGCCTCGGCGTCCGTTGTGGACTCTGCGTAGCGTTCCCGGTACTTCGTCGCGCTTGAGCGTTTCGGGCACTTATCGCACGTTCACCAACAAAGCTCTCGCCAGTCCAGGCCTCCTGGCAGACAGGACATGTTTCAGATCGTTGTAAACGGAAGAAATTCGTGGTGCAGATATCGTGTAAGCGTCCTGGGCAGTTACGTTTTGAGCATCGTTGTCCCTGCACTCAGTCAGTCAAGAAGAATTATAACTATATGTGAGAGCGAGGGGCGTTACATACCACAGTAATTATATCCTTGCATGCGAAGCATGTCTTTATCCTATCGCCACCCACCCGCTCATCGTCATCCACATCGTTATACGTAGAAACAAGCCAGCCTCGTAGCTCCATCAACGCACGCGGAGTAAGACTGTAGTACCCCTTCCGACTCCTCTCGAACCAGCCTTCATCAACTAAGCGGCTCATCATGCTCTCCGCCTCCTTCAGACTCAAAGACTGCGCAGAGCCTCCCTGGGATGCTCCCTGGGATGCCGCCAGTGACTCTCGTCGATTACTGCTATTTGAGACCCTCGCCAACTGTGACGCCTGCATCGACGATACTACCATCGCTTCCTCACGCGCAGTATTATTCTTCTCGAACATAGCATCGAGTACACGTTTCACGTAAGCAATCTCGTCTGCGGTATATGTGGTGGCCAATTGCGTCAGGGGATCACTGGTCGTGTTAACGAGGGCATATATGCGAGTTTGGGTGGTCTGATGCAGCGTGCTGCGAATCTCCATATCGTAGGGCGAAATGGCGGTGTTGACAGAGGAAACATAGTTCATGAAGTCGGCTTGTGTAATGTCTTCTGCTAGAATTTCTCGACCCTCTATAATCTTCGTTAGTATAAACCGACCCTTCTGTTGCGTGATCTTGTTTGTCGTACCGTTGACAGAGGAAATAGCTGCTAGCAACGGTTTGGCTTCGTCGAGTGTCATTGTCGACCGGGCCATGAAAGCCTGGAGGAAGGCTCGATGACTATCATTGTAGCTTTCACTTCTGCTATAAGACATGTTTATAGTCGGAAGTGAATCTGTAAACGTCTAGCAAATAATGTTCGAGCCTGAAGCAGCTTTGATGAGAGCCGTAGTGGTGTTTCAATTATGTTGAATTTGAGGACGCGTTTTGGACGCGATTGCACTTTAACCTTTTCGGGCCTAGCGCGTTTGCGGATGGATTCTCGACCTCGGGACCTCTGGAGGTCCAACCTTGGATGCAACCCGTGGACAGCCAAAAGCATTTTCATATTTATTCACTGTTGAAAGATGATATTAAGGGATGGCGGGCCGGGATGTTTGCTTTCTTGAACGCAATGGGAACGGTGAAGCACTCAGATGCATGTTGTGGAAGATTCAGTACTGTCATATTAATATTCGTGGCTAGATCATGAACACCGTGTAGCACAGGCAATGTCCGTAGGGGCGTCGGATCATAAACGGCTGCGGATCGGTGTGCTGCTTCCCACAGAGGTTAGGCCGCTAATGTCTGCACTTGGCTTAACACCCAAAATCATATCCGCAACCACCATTCCGGTGCCCAGGGAAAGGGAAATTCCCCAAGGACCATGGGCGGTAGCCATGTACACCCCACCCACAGGCTTTACACCCGTTCCCAGCGCTCCTTCCGGGATCCTGCAGACAATGGGCGGACCACTTTCTGTCCACGGTCGGAAGCACAGACTCTCTCGTACGACTTCAAGATCGTCAATATTCTCGATCTCGCCGTGTTGATTCACTTTGACCTCCGGATTAGGACGCCCCATCAACGCCACGGCAGCACGTTTCACAATGTCCAGTCTGTCCTTTCGCATTATTCTACGGGCATCAGTAGCCACGTCAGGCAGTGGGATATCCGGACTGTTCAAGCCAGTGATGTAGATTTCCGCTCCCTGGCGGGAAAATACCTCGGCACTAAACCCGCATGACTGTGGGTAAGTTGTGAAAAGAGCATGGCCTTTCCCTCCGTAAGTATCCCGTTCATGATCCAAAGTGTGTCGCGGGGAACGAAGGACAAGTGCATATCCGGATAAAGCACCAACTTCGACTCGAGTTTCGGAGGTAGGGAAGAGAGTCTTGAAGACACGAGGCGTCCATGAGCCAGCAGCCAAAACGAGATTTGTGCAGGGTATCGTGAGTTTTGTTTTCTGAATGGTGTTCTCAACAATTATCTCATTAACTTTGCCAGTTGCCGAGTCTTTGACGATCGAAACCGGGCGAGCTGGATAATGGACGCGAACACCTCTCTCAGCGCATTTACTAAGGAGGAACTGGCAAAGGCGGAGAGGATCTCTAATAGACAAGGGGAGTCGTTAACACATGGCATTTCACGCAACGGAAATCCGGTTACCCACAATTGCGCGGCACTGCCGTTGTTGCTGATCTTTTCCACTGTGCCTCTCTTTGGTATTGTTGCCCATTCAGGCGACGGGTCCTTCTCGTCAATGTCGCTGGAATCTTTCACTGCAACCTCCGCCCTGCTCGCGCCTCTTCGCAGCCAATCATCCCCTCTCGCACTCTTTTTCCCATCAGCGCCTTCAACCTGAAGCGACACGGCAGTGCTGCCCATGTAACCCCACTTTTCACTCCCATTGTTATCTTCAGCTAGTTGTCGATGTAGGTCAAACGATAATGCACCTAAGGGTGCGAGTTCGGGTGAGAACCAGTCCCTGGCCAGAAATCCCGCCGCATATCCAGACGCAGAAGCAAATAATTCCGGAGAAGAATCAATTATGTGAATGTCATGTTTTCCGGAAGACCTTTGTGGATCGGAAAGGTAGTAGGCGATCGAAGTGCCAATGATACCGCCACCCACAATCACGGTCGCCATAGTTTCACTGTGCGAAAAAGCTGAAAACTCTCCTGTGGGCTGTTAATAAATGTAATCAAGAGGGATATCTTATGGATATATAGCCATTGGCAGCGGCCAAAGCCCGGCGGAAATCCATCACCCCTCCGGCCAAGCCAACCTGAGATCCCTCGGCATTTCCCCCGCTCCGCCGTTTTCCCCGATTTAACCACACTTCAATGCAGTGAGTCCCAATATCATCTGGCGCTCCAACGTCCCGCATCGGAGTGCCATCTGGAGCTTCTTCAGTGGCTTTCGCCGTCAAGTTCAGGATAAGAACGGAAATCCCATGGCCCAGCTTTCTATCTGTTTCTTCTGCGCCCTTTTGTCGATCGATTTCTTGGGCCACCGGCTCCGCTGTGGGGAGTCAAAGTGCGACGACTGATGATGGAGAAGAGAGCGAGGCTGGACGCTGGTCGTTGTGGGCTGCTGACGAAAGGGGCTGCTGGTGATGCTCCACCACGTGACCCCTGAGCTGAAGACGACGACGTTCCTTTATCATAATGAGGGCTGGACGACCGCAGAACAATCCGTGTATGGCTGTATTACTTGCTTGTTGAATACTTCATTCGGTATATATGTAGGTGTATATGCAGTTGAGTTGGAGCCCGTCATCCATCTTGCACAGGATTAAAACTAATCCCATCATGTAGTCCAGCCCAAACAGCCAACAAGCAGCGATGATGACCTCGCTGGAAAATATTCCGCAAGAAATCTTCTTGTCGATACTCGAGTACATAGGAGCAGATGCAGTGGATTTCAGGCCATATGTGACTGTGTCCCGCCGTTGGCAGAAAACAATTGAGCGTTTCGCTTTCGAGCGCTTCCATATCGAAAATACCGACCTGCCTGCTTTTTCAAAGCTCTTCCGCCCTGGTCAGGAGCACCGCAAGGCACTTGTAAAGCAGGTCTTTCTTCACACCGTTCTTCTAGAGTACGAAGGGGAGAATTTTCATCGACACGAAGAGACGAACAACCGAATCTTCTCTGATGCTGTGCTGGAGTTATTCCGCGTACTCGAGACCTTCAACGACGATGAAGATGTTAAAAACGGCGACGGTTTGTCCTTATGTCTAGCCGAAGCAGCATCACCAAGTGATAACTTCTATACAACGACAGCTCCTAAAATCTGGAGCAAATTCATCTATCTTACCGATTACGAGAGGTTGCCCACCCTTACCTGCGTTTCACAATTCCAATCCGGCCGTGCGTTCAAATCACGGAAATTGGATCCCGCGTCGATGATGTACGTTGCAAACAAGCTCAAGGGCCTGAAAAAATGCTGGATTGATTATTGCAACGATCGCGATTTCGTTGACAATGAAGCTCAAATCAAACTTCGACACGGTGCGTGTGGTACTCGATTTCAACCTATTTAACGCCTGACTAACTTGGCCTCAGACTTTGCAAAGGCCGTTCATTCTTACAACCAATCCCTGGACGTCTTCCAGATTGAATTCAAGCCAACTTGTCCGCTTGACGAGGGAAAACCGGCACCAAACTTGCTCCCGCGCGATTCGCAGGTGGATTCATTAAATCTTGCCCTGCACAAGCTCGTACAGGATGCAGGCGTGTCATCCATCTCATCTTCTGCGCAGCACGTCATCTCCCCAGAGTTCTTCTGGCCCTTCGGTGATGCGACGGCCCCGCCAACGGCGACACCGTTCTGGCCGAATATACAGGATATTAATCTAATTTTATCACCCGTCACCCCTGCCGGTGAGTGGTACTTCCTGGCCGACGAAAGAATTGCCCCCTTCGAGGAGTTCAGCGGTGAAACCCACGGAAAGAAACGTCAGCGATTAGACGATGCCGCTGATGACGGCATTAACATGTTCCGCACCATTCCCAACCCTGCAACAATAAACCCACTTCTAATCGCCATGGCAAAAGCCGTTCGTCATGCGCCCTCCCTGAAATCGATCAGACTGCGTTTCGGGACGCTAAACCTGACCCCGAAGTTTTTCGAAAACAAGGTGGAGATAGTACGGAAATTCGACATTTATTACTCTGCTGATGGTGTGCCTGATCCGAGTGGCGTAAGGCCGGCGGCTGGCATAACTAAGAAATTGCTCTGTGAGGTAGCACATTGGCGTCCCGATGAGGAGGTTGAGAGGCACTGGAAAGAGGCATTGGGGACGGATGGGGCGATGGTTTTTGGGTAGACTGGGTGGCATGTGCATGCTTTCGGAGGCTGGAATCCTTTTAAAGCTACGATCAGCCAACTGTCTAACTAGGTAGTTGTTGTATCAAAAGATACTGAAGTAGTAATATCTTAGACATGCCTTCTTCAGCAATAATGAATGCCAGGAAGCATTTTCCTGCTCTTCGAGCCTCGACTTGTCGCCTTTCCCTATAAATATGCGTCTGGTAGCTGGCATACGCATTAATACCCCAGGGAACCCCGGACGGGGTTGGGATTGAGCCTGAGGATTGAAAAGGCAATGTGGAAGAGGAAAATCCACCGCATGAGTTACAAAGGTTGGTATTGATTAAGATATGATTGCCAGCTGAGAGGAAGAGAAGAATCCCAAGGGAAAAGGTGTATTGTTTTAGAAACTGATTGAATATTAGACAGAAAGTAGTGTAGTTCTAGGTTGAATGAAAGGAAACCAAATCTCCCCATTTCCCCCATATTTAGAAAGGATTAGTCCATTTCTTCTTCAACATATCCTGGAACATCTTCTCCGCATCTTCGAGATATTTCAGGACCTTGTCGTACTTGTCCTTCTCATTGGGATTCATCTTGCTCTTATCAAGCGCCCTCATACGCTTGTAGGCCTTGGCATAGTCGCCATGATAGTCTACGAAGAACTTCGCAACCTTGCCCATGCTCTGGGTGGCGTGCTTGCGGATCCATTTTTCCCATTCCTTCTTCAGATCCTGGCGCTCGTATGCTCGCTCGAACTTGGGACCGGGCTTGTTGGGGATATCGAAGTTCAGGGTCGGGAAAATGTCATCGAGCTGGCCGAGCATGTTCGCAATGCGGGTCGATTGGAGCTTGAAGATCTTTTCAACTTCGGGTTCGGTGTGGTACTTGTGCAAGGAGATCATGTCCTTCCACTTGATGATCGCCTTTACTGTCTCTGAGTCGTCCAGGCTCTTTGTCTTGATGTCGTCGTTGTTCAGGGGCTTGGTGATGAATCGCTTGCCAACGGCGTTCTTCACTCTTCCGTTCCACACCTTCTCTTTCATGCTGTTAATGGCGGTGGGAAGTAGGAGGAACTCCTCTGGCCAGTTCTTCGTCGTGGGATACTGGTCTGCGATCCATTTAGCAGCCTGTTTGGTCTGTCCGTTGATCTGCGGAAGCGGGTTTTGGTCTTTATCGCTCCAGTAAGCCTCAATGTACTTGCAAAGATCAACCTTCTTCGTGCCGGTGTTGTCATGGGGGTCAGGTAGAGTTTGGCCGCGTTCTTGTGCAAGAGCTTGGAAGAACTGGCCGATAAGCTGTGCTTCAATAACGTGTTCGGATGCAAGTGTCTGGTCCCTGTTCAAATTCTTGTAGACTGTACCGAAGTCGCTGTTTGGTCGTCTCCCGAAGTCGAAGTTTCCGCAGTTCATAGGGTCTTTCAGGGCATAAATAACATCCACACCAACACCGGAGGTCTAAATCGTAAATTAAAATCAGTAATTGCAAATAACCACCGTGGAAAAAGGGATTAACATACCTTGGTCAGGTCACCGCCAGAAGGAAAGTTCTCGGTCTCGACTTCGATACCGCAGACCCTGATCGTCTTTTTATCTCGCTTTTCCAAGACGCCGCGCGATTCCAAGTCGGAATGATCAACGTCCCGCTTTTCGACGTCGGCCGAATCTGCAAAGATCTCTGGTTCCCAAGCTTGAATGTTCCTACATTCCGCGCCACATTTACCGTTCTTGTCGCCAGGCTTGCAGCTATCATCCGTGGGGCTCGAAGATGGTGTGGGTGTAGCAGAGGATGGCCCTTCAGATTTTGTCGGCGTCGGCTTGTCCTCAGGCTTATCCGACGGTTTGTCCTTGGGCTTATCTTCGGGCTTGTCTGATGGCTTGGGGCGGTCTGGCTTCGGCTCAGGCTTCTTGCACTTTTTCTTGTTCTTCTGAAAACAGCCTTTGCTCGTGCCGTATGAATCCGGCATGTCGTTGAGGGGCTTAAAGACGGCCTCGGGGTCAACGTTCCAGTCATCGATTCCACATGATTTACCGATCCAGTCAGAAAACATCGAAGCACCGTTTAAGCCATTCTCAGCAAAGGTTTTGGCACCGCGGACAGCTGCCCTCACGGCGGCGACTGACTGACCACCAGGGATAAAGTTGGAACCAATGTCTACGATCATCTCAAAGGATGAAAGCATAACTCCGCACAAAATTTCATCGAGTCTCCCTAAGCCCTCAGCAACAACTGACGCAATTTCCTTGACGAATTCAAAATTGCACTCGCATTCACCAGGGATCCATTCGTCACCGTCTTTATCTGTGTTGATAAGACTGTTGTCGGTGATGTCTTCCCTTTTGAGACCATGACCTTTACACTGCAGATATATCAGCACAATGCAGCTCCCAACAGAAGAGCGGAGAAGTTACATACCCCGTAGTCGTCTGAATTCTTCTTTTCCTTACAATACTTCTTGCATGGTGCATTAGCTTTGGTCCCGATGTCGATTCCGTGTTTGAAATAATCGAAACATTGGCCAGTCTGTTCGTAGTAGGCGAAGACTTCTTTGTCGCTGTCCTGCCGTGGGTGGAGCGCAACTCGGGGGTTGGCAGCGTTCACCGCGGGTAGAAGAGTGCTTAAAAGCAACAGAGGCACAAAGGCAACGACCATTGTGAAAAATCGGGAACGACCCAAGTTCTTCCAAAAATGGGAGAACCGCAAAAGGGTCAAATCAGTACAGTCCTCCGCTCCGTGATGACCTCGATTTCGGGGGTAGCAACTTGGCCTTCCCACGGAATTCCAGAGCCCTTAAGTACCTGCGAGGTCGAGGGCATGTGAGATGGCCTACAAGACGCACTCAGGCCATGATGGAGTATCGGGGACCCCAGTGATCGGCCCCGAAGCTTCTCGGAGATAACCTTGGAGAGCATCACAGCCAGCGGGATTTTCTCGCTTGAGCTACTCGAGACATTGGGTAAAGCAATTATTAATCCACTGCCTTAAACGTCCTGGAGTCCTTGGTCAATGATAGACGTTCTTTGGGGTCGAGGGAGGCTACATCCCCAAACGACAAGTATGCCGACTCCAGCAATGGATGTGTAATGCTCCACTCAACGACCATCACTATTTCCGATCCTTGTGCTGCTAGCTTGTGCCTGCACTGCCTACAGAGGATCGCGCCGGTGCATCAAAATATGAGAAGAATTCTCAGCCCCTACCTCAGCCCCTGAGTGGGATAGGGCGACACTTCCAGAAGGAAGCAGCAGGTCGGCCCACAGCACGAGAGGGGAGCCCCGCTTTGAAACCTGAGCGGAAGCTTCACCCGCAGTATCTCGAAACTGATCCCCAAGCTGTGGTTCCTCGCAGTGCTACTCGTACATGTTTAACAGCCCTTTTCTCATCTCCGGGGCAAAGGATGGCCTCTGGACTGGGAATCCGCTGGTCACAGGGCTGACGAAGACCCATCCTCAGCCAAATGCGCATTGAATTCGAATTTGATAGACCCCTGAAGATCGTCTCCGGTCCCACATAGTTGCTTGATGTGTGCGAAGTTTGCAGTCCGGTCGCAGCGGATCGCAGCGCAGCTGCCAGCAGATGCAGCTGAGAAACATCCGGGAATGCTTAGCATGTTAGCGCATGAAGTTTCATGGATCTTCATGCTCCGGAGTGCTCCGTCTGCTCACAAGAGAATCTGGAGCGTCGCGAGCCGACAAATGGCGTTGCCCTATGGAATCCACCAGACAATCCACCGTTTGAGACGTTGGTCGCAATTTCGCAAGGCGCTGAAGCATGAAGACCCATAATGGGGGCGAGGCATCTGTGTTTAGAAACATGCTGGAGAAATGAGCCAGCTGCCAGCCCATCGTCCCACGTCAATATTATCTCCTCTCCCACTGCCATCGACATGGAAGACTCTCCTGGATGTTGATGGTGGTCCGCGCTGCGGTGGTTATTAGATTAGCTAAGCAGCTTCGACTCCGGCCAAACCTGGTTAGCGTGGTTATTCGGGTGTTCGGCGTTACTGTAACTCCGTCGACAGGCTCGAAATGAGAAGATGGGAAGAGGAGTGAAGCATTTGGTGAGATCTTGGAGGGCCTTGACAGAGACGTCAAACGGGAAATTTACTGCTTAGCTTTACCATTCTGAGGTATGAGAGTGGTGGAACAAATGGCGTGCTCGTAGCAACGACTGAGAATCAGTCGAGAATGGAGCTGTGGGCCTTGTTCACTCTCAGGACCTCGAATCTTTTACCCTTTGATTTTCCGTAATAACACGGCAACATTCAGCAAATACTCAATTGGATTCCGTGAAGGCCAGGTAAGCATGAGCTCGCTGGGCTTCCCGCATGCTGCTCAGACTGCATCAATGGCTCCGAAGTATCTTGGATGGCGGGGCTAATCTCCCCAGGACAGACCCCGCGCTCATCAAGATGCCATCATCTGCCAAAACGATAATTCTCACTGGAGCTTCAAGAGGTACGTCCAGAAGGATGCCTTTCCCAACTACCTTCCTCGTTGCAAAACCCGAATGGAGAGCCAACGTTCTAACCTGGTGCGCGCGCATCAATAGGTATTGGTTGGGAAATCGCCCAATGCCTCCTCCGCGAACCGCTCTCTTGCAATGTCGTCGCCGTTGCCCGCAGCCGTGAACCCCTCCAGAAGCTGAAAGAGCAATATCCTGGTCAAGTCGAGGTGCTCAGCGGAGATGTTACGGATTACTCCCTGGCGCAAGAGGCAGTGAAGTTGGGACAGACAGCTTTTGGGAAAATTGACGGGCTGGTGATCAATCATGGCGTTTTGGCCCCGGTAAGCAAGGTCGCGGATGCCAGCGCGCAGGATTGGGCGAAAGGATTTGATATCAACGTGTTCAGTGCAGTGGAATGGGTGAGTGAGCTATCTTATGGATCGAAAGTAGAGATGGTTGTTGACTCGAGAAATCGCTAATATTATTTCTATCTATAGGTCAAAGCGGCTATACCGCAGCTACGGCAGTCCAAGGGCAAGGTCATTTTCACATCATCCGGCGCGGCAACGTCAGCCACAATCGGATGGGGAATGTACGGCGCCAGTAAGGCTGCCTTGAATCATTTCAACATGACTCTTGCCCGGGAAGAGCCCGATATCACCAGCGTTTCCATCAGACCTGGCATGGTCGACACGGAAATGCAGGCAGAACTCAGAGCACAACACCTCGAGGTGCTTGGTCCAAATGATGGAGCAAGATTTGCCGCGGCACACAAAGAGGGAAAGCTACTACCACCGGAGAAACCGGGTCGGGTCATTGCTAAACTTGCCGTCAACGCTCCCCAGGAGCTGTCTGGCAAGTTCCTCACGTAAGTGCGGCCTTCTGCAACAACGCATCTCAACACTAACAAGAAGTAGTTGGAACATGCCGGAGCTCGCTGATTTCCAGGAGTGAAATAGGGACTATTTCAGATCTAATTCTAAATAGATGGGTAGTCAGTATAATGACATCTGAATACCACTGTAGCAACAAAACGATTGGAAAATTTATCAGGCGAAAGGTTAAAATGGATACATGAACTAATCATGAGATGTAAAAACATCTTAAGATTTAGCATGGAGTGATGAAATCTTTTTCATCATGAAGGTATGCAGAATAAATACAATCAATAAAAAGCCTCACATACCGATTGAATTCTATTCTATCATTGCTATCTCTCCTAGCCTTGCAATTCTTCTCCGTCGATAGCTGCGTTGGCCTCGTCTGGGCAACAGCAAAGGGTATCATCGACATCAGACAATAACTGAATCATCGTTTTCCGACATCCGAAGATCATAATAGTCCCATGAACCATCTTGCCCAAGTTGTTTCAGCAGTAGCTACAATACATAGCTTCAGAAGACGGGTGTCGGGAGCCTAGAAGCTACTGCAAGTCAGCGACAAGTTCAAGTCTCAAGCTGATGCAGTAATTCGAGAAACAAGGAGTAGACGATATTCAGATAGTCCGTTTGGCTAGGACAGGTAAATCACCACAAGAGCTTTGCCCTTTGTATGATAGGGGCGACAACAAGGTTCATCATGATAGTCAAGGAAAAATGGGGAGGAGACAAAAGATACATACCTTACAGCAGTTAGTAGTCACGCTTGCGTGCCATTATCAAGGTCCTGCCCTCAAAGGAGCTTGAGAGCAGCTTTCGAGAGCTTCAGCAGATTGTGTTGAGTTTCAATGATTCTGCGAGCGAAAATTTATTTATGTGGAAGTTACTGAGAATCGCGCTAAGAGACGGCGGATTAATAAATCTCCGGCGGGCCTTTGGGCAAACTCGAACTTCGGATGAGCAAACATGGGATCACATGACACCAATTCTTTTGAAGTATATCTACTGCGTGCAAGAGAACTGACTGACTCCTACCGGCGACATTCTTGGAAAACTATTGAAAAAGAGTCAATACTGCTTGCGGCCAACATGTCTGACAGAGAATTTTCCAGTAAGCCTCAGCTATAATTTTGATGTTGCGGTTGAAGTGAAACTGACAGTTCCAGGCAACGATGATCTCTCTCTCCCGAAAGGTACGATAAACCGTTTGTCAGTCCAAGTCTTCGTCCGTGACAAAGAGTTCGGCTGTTTCAGCTGAGATATTACCTCGCTGTTTGAGGATGTCATAAAAGCCGGCGCAGCCCGCTCCTGAGGCTTGTTTCGTGAACTTCGACTAAACCGCACCTTTTTATCTCTCTAGCCACCGTCCAAAAGATCATAACTGAGATCCTACCTCCTTCGTCCGGGCAAACCTTTGCCAGGGATGCGCGCGATCTCCTTATCGAATGCTGCGTCGAGTTCATCACCTTAATATCCTCCGAAGCGAACGAGATCAGCGAAAAGGAAGCGAAGAAGACCATTGCATGCGAGCACATTGAGCGGGCTCTTACGGATCTTGGCTTTGGAGAATACGTGCCTGATGTTCTCGCGGTGGCGGAGGAACATAAGGAACAGTTGAAGGTGCGTCATATTCGTGTTCTGCGGCGTCGGGAAAGTGGCTCTCTAACAATGTTCCGTTGATTTAGACGCGTGAGAAGCGGACGAACAAGATAGATCAAAGCGGAATGACTGAGGATCAGCTTCTACAACTACAGCAAGAACTGTTCCGATCAGCGGGGGAGAAATACAATGCAGGGAGCTAAACGACCATATTTTGGTTGCTCAAATTGATTACTATGGCGCATTTGCATGGGGAACCGGGATAAACTGGAGTTTTGGGGGAGTTTTTATCACCGGTTGCTTGGTATATTTCTGAAGGCAAAACGGGCGCAGGACGGATCTGATCTTTATGTTGAACTGCTTAACGCGATATGATGCCAATGAACCATATGAGGGACTTCTCCCTCCAGTAACGAAATATGAAGCGGTATTGCATACCAAAGCCTTGATAAGAGTGAAAAAAGAGCCTCCCATCAAGCCCCCTTCTTCAGCGCGTGCAAGCCCTATAATGCTTGGCATGATGGCTGAGTTTTAGAACTTTGGATCGCGCGAACTTTGTCGCGATGCTTCATCCATCCCCGTTTGCAATCATACTCTTCATTTGACAATCCGGCGGGTGGAAGTCAATATTCGCTCAATATTTTTCTACATAATTGCTGTCTTCTTATAAAATTCATAGATGCCGTGTTGCTGATCCCCGCGTTGGGGTGTGCGTTCGTTCTTATTCCACCTGAAAGCTCCGAAGCTCAGACGCTTGCCAACTGCGAACCGCAAGGATGCCGGCCTTCAAGGATGAACACATCTTGGTAAGTAGTCGATGTTTACAGCCTTCTAATTCAACAATTTCTCGGTTCCTTGGCCATGTTCCTGACGCTCTCTTCCAGCTTATCGCGCCCGGGTCGCGAACCACCCTGGCGCAGTTAGGTCTACCTGAATCCTTTACTCCCGCCCGATTCCGTTTCCCGACACGAATGTTTCCGGCTGAAAAGAAAGGGGAATGGGAACCATTTAAAATTCGCGAGAAAGTCGTCACTGTCAAGAAACACGCACCGACTGAGGCTGCTCCCGCGCCCCCTGCGGTCCCCGGAGCCGATCAAGCAGGAGATATGGAGATGAAAGATGGTGCAGAAGGTGAAGATGAAAATAAAAAGGCAGAGGACAACTCGAAACTGGAAGTTGAAGAGATAGAGGAAGAACAAGTTGTCTATGAGGAGGACCCGGAGTCAGACGAGGGCGCTGTCTACCCTCTTAGCAGCGGAGAAATCGTCGACTGGCCATGTTTCTTTGCCCTTTTATCACACATCTACAACGTTATAAGCCCGCCCTTTCACACCCCGGTCTTACTTATTGCGCAGCCTACGTGGACGGCACGGGACCGTGAGGTTCTGACTCAGTTCATATTTGAGAAATTTAAGACGCCAGCGTTTTGTCTGATGGACTCTGCTCTAGCGATCTGTTACGCATACGGTACGACGAATGCTACCGTAATCGACGTTGGCCATGACAAGGCAGATGTAACAGCGGTGACGGATTTCCTCGTCAACATACATGGGAGGGGAATAGCTGTTCCTGGTTCTGGTGGCCAAGCAATGACTGATAGGCTGTATGAGCTGCTACAGCTGAAAGGGTTCACGAAAGAGATGTGCGAACAGCTAAAGAAGAGCAACATATGTGAAATCTTACCCGCCGGCACACCACTACCCAAAGGATCAGAAGCGGACGCTATGACGATCGGTTCAGAGCCAGACTCCTTCAAGGCGGCAGCGCCACCAGGGAGAGGTCCTGAGCCCTCTCGCAATTTGGGTAATGGTGAAGCAGAAGACGATGAAGGTATTATCGACGTCGCAGCGATCGTTACGGGTGGAAATACCAGCGAATTTCTAGCGAAACGCGAAAAAGAAAAAGCAGAACGGGCGGCTGCTCGCAAGGCCGCTGCTAATGATGCTAATGCGGCAAAATCAATTAGATTGCCAAACTCGAGAAAGGAAAAAGCGACCTTTCAATTTCATGAATATGCGCAGGTTGAATCCCGAGGTGCGGACGGCAAGCCGACCAAGCAATATGTCCATCAGACACGAGATATTGAGGTTGGACCGGAACGGTTCATGGCTGCCACGGCGAGCGAGTCACCCAACAACGAACGCTGCGGCTATAGTATCCTAGATACACTCGCTGCCCAAATACACCATACCATTCTCTCCGTCCCAGATGCGTCAAAACGGAGCGAATTGTGGGATTCCTTGATCATCTTGGGAAATGGGACCAAAGTTAAAGGTTTGCATCTTCTTCTCCTGAGGCGGTCCCATCCACTCCAAATGCAATACTAACACGGCGACAGGATTTCCACAAGCACTTGTTTCCACCATCACACAAAAATACGTTCTCTCGCCCTCATCCGGAACCATATTTACTTCCGAAATTCCCTCTGCTCTCTCCACTCCGCTTCCCACAGGAGGCACCACAACGCCGGCCAACCAGCAGACTCCCGGACCCCTTTACCACCCAGCAGCCCATGGAGTAAACCCGCTCCTTGTAGCGGCAACCCATGCAAACAACCCCGCAACACCTAACCACTTAAACCCCAACATGACCAGTTCCGCAGACCCCTCCGCCCATCATCGATCAACAGGACACTACCAAACACCTACCTCCGTCAAACTTCTCAAACCACCAGAATACTTCCCCGAGTGGAAACATCAAGGTGCCAGTGAAACAGGGAATGCTTCGACCGGCGGAACAGGCGCTGCTGCTAGTAATGCGGCGGGTGCGTCTGGAACTGCTGCGAGTGGTGTGGCGTCGGCTTCGAATAACGTCGGAATGGAAGAGGCGGCGTTCCTGGGTGCGCAGGTTGCGGCGAGAGTGGTCTTTGTGATGGATAAGGAGGGTCTTAACAAGGGATATCTCACCAGGGTGGAGTATAACGAGGCAGGGCCTACTGCTATTCATGACTATGCGCTGTGATTGTATGTTCCTTGAACAAGCTGGCTCCCATGTACCGATACATTCTGGATTTCTGCCCTCTTCCTCCTGTATAGGCAGGCCTTTTAGTACAACACCGGCCATGATCTAGTAACATAAATGTCGAATATCATGAAGGATAAGCGCAGGTTCAATTTAGGCCCAAGTAGATAGGGCGTTCTTTCGCCAGCTACAGACAGTCAATGACAGTTGTATGTCTGGGGTCATAAAATCCTCGCCGCTAATTGCGTACGGGCGATATTAGCAGATGGCCACTTTTCCTGGCGCTCCTGTGGCCAGCAAAAACTTCGAGGATAATATCTTCTTTGAACCTTGGAATCACCTGGAGGCGTTGAGATGTTCGCCCGGGCGCTGGGCACTTGTCTGCGGGAATGACGCTAAGCCTATCTGGGATGGGCTCATCTCTTATCACACACGGCAAAAAAAGATACCGAAACCGCTGCTCGAAAATTTGTCGACGACGAGCTTCAGGGCGGAGTCTGCTTAGTATTTAGATCTCGAGATCCACTGCTTCATCTACTACTACCGGCATGCTACAGAAGGAATACTTGAAAGAAGTTCCCGAATCCAGCTCCTCGCAAACCCCCCGCCGGCCCGGCCTTACACCTTTCTTCCCCCCCGGTTGCGATGCCTAAACCTGCGCCTTCTTCGCGGGCCTCTGCGGCCGAGCGTCGACATGTCCCTCTGGCGGACGAAATCCTTTCCGCCGGTCACCTGCGCACCAAGTCCAGCAAGCGCAAATCCCGTCACGAGGACGACGAGAGCGGCGCGGACCACTACATCGATTCGAAATCATCCCGCAAGATTCTACAGATCGGCCAGGATTTGGCAGCAGAGGAAGAAGAAGAGGCCCGCGCGAAGCTAGCTGCTAGCCGACCGAAGTATAATGCGGCGTTTGATCTTGAGTCGAGGTTTGCGCTGAGAGAGGGGTCAGACGAGGATGAGGATGATGAGGGCGCTGAGGTATATGGCGAGGAACAATGGGAGGACGAGGGAGATGTAGAAGAGGTGGTATGTTGCTCCTAATATCGCATATCGCGCGTTGGACTATTGAACACAGCTGATATCTGAATTAGGAGGTTGACCCGAATGACCTTGAAATGTTCCACAAGTTTGTTGGGCGGGACGACGAGGATCCCATATTCAACCCAAAGAAGCCTGACGAGGATGAAGGGGAGGGCACAAATCTAGCGGATTTGATCCTGGAGAAGATTGCTGCTTTTGAGGCCAAAGACTCTGGTCAACCGAAAATTTATGGTGGAGGCGCGCCGGAGGATGCTGTAGAGATCCCGGCGAAGGCCATGGAAGTATACGAAAAGTACGTTTACCCGGCGATCTTAACTGTCGGAAATGCTTATGAATACTAACTGTATGTATAGAGTTGGCGTTCTCCTTACCCGTTATAAATCAGGACCCCTTCCGAAACCGTTCAAGATCCTCCCTTCACTACCTCACTGGGACACACTACTCTCCATCACAAACCCAGAGGCATGGACACCAAATGCCATCTATGCCGCCACCCGAATTTTCATATCGTCCAAGCCACAGATCGCACAGCATTTCATCTCCGTCGTACTGCTCGATCGAGTCCGAGAAGATATTCGGGAAACCAAGAAACTCCACGTCCACATCTACAATGCGCTGAGGAAGGCTCTCTACAAACCAGCCTGTTTCTTCAAAGGCCTCCTCTTCCCGCTCATCGGAAGCGGGACTTGCACCTTGCGGGAAGCCCACATCGTCTCTAGCGTGATCGCCCGTGTTTCCATTCCCGTTCTACACTCCGCTGCTGCCCTCCTCCGTCTCTGCGAAATGGCCGCCGAACAAACCTCTACCTCGTTAACCTCCGAAGGCACAGGCGCGACAAACATCTTTATTAGGATCTTCCTTCAAAAGAAATACGCCCTTCCATATAAAGTCATTGACGCGCTTGTCTTCCATTTCCTTCGATTCCGTGCAGTGCAGGATACTAATGGCGACACAAACATGGGTGATACTACTTCAGCCGCGGCTGCAAGGGCGCATAAGTTGCCTGTGCTATGGCATCAATCTCTCCTAGTATTTGCGCAGAGATACAGGAATGATATCACTGAAGACCAGCGGGAGGCCTTGCTCGATCTGCTTCTCGTCGTTGGACACAAAGATATCGGCCCGGAGGTGCGGCGAGAACTGTTAGCGGGTAGAGGACGAGGAGTTGTGGCCCCAGAAGCACAAAAGGAGAATAATGGCGGCGATGATACGATGGATATGACTATGTGAGAATGACTAAAAGTTAGGTTTTGTTTGTCCGCATGTTCCTTGCTACCTGGGTGTTGGGAGTTGTTGTTTAGATGGTTGGAATGGATAATATCCCCTTGCATGCAGGTATATAGAAAGGCAATTTATTGATGATACGTGGATAGTCAACTACCAGTGGCCGCTTCTTTACATCCATCTCTTCCGTTTTCCCGCGGGAATGCAGCACGGCAGCAACATGCATGCATCAAGCAGGATTCTGCGCATGTGTGAGCGACTCATAAGCCACGAACAACCCGTTCGTCTTCACCGGTCGCTGCTTCAACGTCAGCCGCTCCGTCTCCGGCATCTGGATCCCCATCCTAAAGGCCAGCGCATTGAACCCAACTTCCGTCACAGGTCCCAGCTTAAGATGCAGTTTCCCCTTACACAACCACTCGGGCACATCCTTCCCATTCGCAAACTGCGCATGGAACCCCAACCCGAAGCGCAATCGGTTGCCTACGTCCCCCTTGTACAGATCCTCACCCTGAATCCGTGCCGTCTCCGCTACGTGCGCTATCGACGCAAGACTGTAACCAGTGTGCTCGAGATCGCGACAAGTTTCTTGTCCCTGGCCGTTCTCCCGAAACGCGGATTGGCCGAACCACCAGTCAATTATCTTCTGCGGGTCTGAGCTCTGGCCGCGTGATGGGACGGGGTATTTCCCGTCTGACTTCATGTATATAGCTGCGGGCACCCGGGCTTTGAAGAGCTTCATTGCGGTATCGTAGCTTTTGGCGTCTTCGAGGAAGACGGCCATGAGAATGGCTGCTTCGGTCATTACTAGGAAGGATCATGAGTGCCTTTGTTCTCTGATCTCCGTCCTCTGATCTCTTTCCACCGGCTCAGGTCTATAAAAACTGCACTTACCTAGCTCCCAATTCGCCACACCTTTCGACCCATTCACAGTCAGCGGCATATACACCGTCTTCAGCATCTTTCCAAATCTCTCAATGCCCGCCGCGGACCACCCAGCATTTGTATACCGCACAATCTCCCCCGCACGCGCCCACACAGATCCCACCCACCCGGCCTGCAACGGCGAATTCGTATTCTCATGCCCCTGAATCGTCCCCGAATACGCATCCATGATCCTAATAGCCTGCTTCGCATGCGCCTGGGAACCACCTAGCGCCCAAGCCAGCGCATTCCCATAGGCAGCGAGCGCATCGTCGCGCTCTGCCTTGCAGCCTACGTCTGGCTTGGAGTAGGGACCGCATTCGACGATGCGGTGGGGTGTGGGTGTGTATGTTGGAGAGAGATATTTGTCTTTGAGCATGCTGTTGTATGCTGTGATGAAGGGCTCGTGGTTTCCTTGGATTTGAGACCTGATGAAGGATATTTGGGCGCTGCTTAGCATTGCGCCCGGGTGCACCCATTTGCTTGGGGCTGAAGAGGCGATGGAGATCCATGTCGAGAAGAGGGGGAGGATGGTGTGGAAGAGCATGGTCAATATCTAAGCTGTTGATAGCTGTTGTGATGTATTGGATTATTCTTGCTATAAACTGATTCCATTCAACCCGATGTCCTGCTGGTGCTGGCAGCAATTAGTAGTAGAATGCAGCAACCCACCATCACAGTGTCAATTATGTGACTGGTTCCCACAAAATAATATCCATAGATGGTGATCTGTGATGTAACAGCCCAGGTTACACTAGTTAACCCAGTCCATCCACTCCTGAAGATAATGGATATGAAACGAACAGCCTAGATACTCCATATTATGTATAAGGATATATGGCCAGGAAATAATATCAACAGGGAGTAGATATCAGCAATAGAACTTTTTTATTCAGTATATGAAGAACAGGGTCTTCTAACATGCACATTTGTGCAATGTTAGCTATTATTTCCAATGGTTAATAAACTAAACCCTGGCTTATGGCCCGTCCAGCAACATTCCGCCGTCCACATTATCCAAAGCCTGAACTTGGAGGCCATTGACGGCTGGTGTAGCAACAGGGGCGACAGGAGCACCCGCAGCCAATGCTCTTACATGGCCATTAGTACTCGTGTTGAGCGTGGCCTCGACACTCCAACCATGAAACATGGCATCGATTTCATCCACAATATCCGCCATAACATCTTCAGCCACTTGCTCCTGGAACCGCTGGCCAAAATCCTTGATAGGATTATTTCTAGAATTCTCCTCGCTGGTGGGTGGGCCGATCCACCAGGGTCCTTGGAAGCGACATTCTACCGCGCCGCCGTTGTGACAGCTTACCATTGGATAGTAGCCGATCATGCCGTCGTCTGCGTTCTCGCGCTCGCCGACGCCGAGGTTGTTGCTTGCCTGGGTGGCGCGAGATGCTGGAGGGAGGAATGCGTAAAGATTTGTGAACGGGGTGCCTATTCGTACGCCGTTTTTGTAGATTGTTATGCTGGAGCCGGGGAGAGTGCGGAGAGACGGGTCTTCGGCGTTTGTGGGAGAGGGAGGGCCGTATGTAGGTGTATCCTTTAGGTTGAATGCATAGTCCCGTAAGTGCTTGGAGGGGAAGATGTGACTTTGTTGGTACAGGAAATCGGATTTTAGATGGAATGGAATTCGGTCGCGAATTATATTTATGGGTGTTGGTCGATGAGAGAAACTCTCCTTATCAGGTGCATCGCCATCGACCGAAGAATCGTATGTACCCTCCACAATCTTCTTGTGGATGTCCAGCGGCGGCAGGGTGATCAACAGGCCGATAACATCCCCCTCATTGATCGCTTCATCCTTGGGGAAGAAGTATTCGCATCGCATGCGGTTCACCACTTCACCATTGACGTCGCGAATACCGTATCCGTAGCAATCCACACCCACATTGACGTCTAGATCAGCCTCCCGACGCGCGAACCCAAGACGCACATTACCCCGTGGCGATGGTCCCGCATTCCCACCACCCCCTTCTTGTCGCACAATTCCGCTGATCACGCGAGCTTCGTAGTAATATGAGCCTTCGCGCGCGCAGACATTAGCGCGAGCTGAATGCCAGGGTTCATTCGTGCTCACGGCCAATCCGTCGTTTGTAAACGCAATTGCGGCGGGAGAATCCTCGAAACTGAACCGGGGATGGTATGGAGGAACATCAGTCTGGCGGTAGCGGATATGAGGGAAGCTAGGATCGGCGACTGCATATGTATATTTAAATCCGTTCCTATTGCTTACTCTGGATTGCATAGTTAGACCAAGTACGAGATGTATTGAGGCAGCTTGACTTACTTATCCGCGACTTCGTAGAAATCCCAAGACCGCCCCAGTACCTGCGATTCCTTCCTGAACACCGGGTTCATTTGTCGGGGGCGAGGATGGAGAACATCGATCGGTCGTGGATCCGCGAGAGGAATGGGCATGGACATCGGAAGCTCAAACGACGGCGTCGCTAAGCTCAAGGACGACGAGGTCACCTTGCCCCCAGGTGCCGCCGTCCCCTCTCCCAAGTCCTGGCGCTTGGTTGTTTTGCGGCCATCGCGTTTAGTCCTCTTGCCTTTGCCATTGCCCGTCATTCTGGTGGTTCTGGGAGCTGGAGAATTTTATCTGATTGGAAGGGAGAATTGAAAAGGTTGTGCTTCAACAGACAAGGAAGCAGCACAGTGTCTGTGATGCGGGAGCTTGTGCAGCATTTTGACCTTAGGGTAGAGCAGACATTGTCAAGATAACGCATTCTTCATGCTCTTTATCCAATTGATCGCGGTTCGCGGCCAATTCTTAAGCTCGCAATGTTTTGGGTCACGTGTCGCTCAGGGCTTCTCCAACAATAAGGGGAACGTTGGCAAGTATTGAATTATTTATACAGTTAAATTACATGCGCCTGTGACGGTAAAAGGCGCTAATTACGCGTTCATGTCCTCGAGTAGCGCTCCGACATCCAGCACCAACTCGTCGTCTCCAAACTGCCCAAGAATCTGTATCCCGACAGTTCCTGGGAAGGACTCGCTATCCTGAGTTTCTGGTAAACTTTTCTCAGGAGTTTGAGGTGACACTGGAATAGTCAATGCGGGGAGTGCGGCCAAACTAGCCGGGACGGTAAAGACGTCATTCACATACGCCTCCGTAGGGGTTGTGTGCTTCAACGTGCGGAGAGTCGGCGGAGGCGAAGGTGCGGTAGGACAAACAAGAACATCCACCCCCGATCCGTCTAAGAATGGCTCCACGCCATCAGCATCGGGGGATGGGAGAAGAGGATTGGCAAGTCTGAATGCGGCATTGAAATCCGACTGCACCAATCTTCGGATCTTCTGCGCTTGAATGAAGTAATTATCGATCGCGTCGGCGCTAAGTGAGAATGTACCCAAAAGTATCCGTCGCTTTACTTCAGCGCCAAATCCCGTCCCGCGAGTGTTAGCATAGAGGTAGCCCCCGGTAGTATCTGGTAATTCAGGATCACGGGTCCCATAGCGGACGCCGTCGTATTTTGCTAGATTGGAGGACGCCTCAGCTGGCGCGAGGACGTAGTATGCGGATAAGGCTTGCTTCGTGGCTGGGAGAGAAACGGGGTGAATGGTGTGGCCCTGGTCTTGTAAGTATTGCAGGGAGCGCTGCCACGCATGGCGGACGAGAGGACTCAGTTCCTGAATATTATACTCCAATGGGACTCCGATCCTTAGCCCAGCCCCTCGAACGTTTTTCATGTTTTGTGTTGCTTCCTGTATGCGAGAACGTGAAGAAGAAGATATGCTAGTTGGATCTCGAGTATCGTGGTGGTTAATTATTCCTGAAAACGGATCAGCCTGACACCTTGAAAAAGCATTTCTAGAACGTACCAAACACCTCTCGGACCTTGGATATTTTCGAACTCAGCACTCCGACCGTATCAAGCGAGTTCGCATATGCCACAACCCCCCATCGAGATATTAGTCCATACGACGGTTTAAATCCAACCGTCCCCGTGTATGCAGCAGGTAAACGGACAGAGCCACCGGTATCTGTCCCCAATGCTCTCCAGTAAGGTCAGCACGTAAACTGCCCATCCCGTAAGATCTCAGTTCACATACGCATCGCATTGTCCCGTCGCAACAGCCACGGCGCTCCCCCCGGAACTTCCACCCGCAGATAAGACATCTTCGCCCTCTCCCAGAATCCCTCGTACTGGTCCGAAATGCGAATGCGTAGAATGAGATCTAGCAATATCTCGTCAGCGCGCACACCCTTCCAAGCAGCAAAGAGCCAAACGAACCCCATGCCAAATTCATCCAAATTAGTCTTCCCAGCTATAATCGCGCCAGATTTCCTCAGAGATTCCACCACCGTCGCATCGAACGGGCTCGTGAACTGGTCTAGGATCGCAGAACCGCATGTCGTCCGC
Source organism: Malbranchea zuffiana (assembly GCA_039700045.1). NCBI lineage: Eukaryota > Fungi > Ascomycota > Eurotiomycetes > Onygenales > Malbrancheaceae > Malbranchea > Malbranchea zuffiana. The sequence goes on from JARUPO010000005.1 coordinate 1,794,581, forward strand.
TGGTCTCGGGTGCAAATGTTATCTTTGATGGCAATAAGTTTCCCGTCCAGCGCTGATTTCGGCGAGCCTGTCGTATACTTTCGAGTTAGCAAACAGCATGAGAAGAGGATGCTGGAGTAAAGCCTTACCACTGGCTCGCCGGCGATCTGCCTCCTTCACTTGATCGATCCATGATCCCCGCTCTAGAGGCGTGATGAAGGCATTAAGGTTGGCAAATGTCTTCTGATTAGCAAGACATCTCTCAGCTCCCCGTAGAAGGGACATTTAGCTTAGGATTTGCGCAAGAATCAACCCAATCCCTTCCGTCGTTGCTCTCGGACCTCCGAGAATCGCTGCTGGCTGAGAACAGAAATAATCACGTGACTGACGATCTTATAAACTGACTTCCGACTCCAGCTCTATAACTCAACCTCAATCGTCATTGACATTGGGAGCTCTCCAGCTATCGCGCCCGCTTTGGCCGGCTGAAGACTGTTTACTATTATAACGCATCCTTCGCTTCTAATTGCAGCTCTTAGTCTGACAATATGGCCTATCAACCACCGCCGCCACCCCCCCCGCCTCCGCCAGAACCGCCTCGCGTTGCTCCTACCCAGCTTCCTGATCCGCCTCCCATGCTACCCGGACGCGCTCCTGTCATGCCTGCGCGCCCGCGCCCCCGGCCAAACAATATATTAAACGCGCCAGATGACATTGGAGAAATGCGGCAACGATTCTTCCTTCTTGAGACACCGATTTTGCATTCACAGACCGCTCACGAACTGTACTGGCCGTTTGTGGATAACTTCTGGGTACGGAACAAGTGTAGGGAATCGGCAGACTGTCGAACGGAATATTACTGGTGCAGGCTGTATAGAAAACAGGATCAGAAGTGGGTGTTTTGAAGCGACTGAGTTGGGTCGAATGAGGATCACTGATTGTTATTCGAGCTATGTAGATCTTCTGTGCCTCCCGAACTCCGAAAACGAAAATGCAATATTCGAAATGCGGTTGGCTGTGATATGAAATTAAAAAAGAGGTTTTGGAATGATGGAAGCGTGGAGATTGTCCGGCATGGGGAATGCGAAACCCATTGCCATTCAATGGACGAAATGGATCAAATCAAGCGTAATTCAGCCGTCAGGCTTGCAACGAGCTGCGAAATTGGCAAGGGGTATAAACCGCAGGAGGTACAGCGGGTTTTATCGTTGAATCCGAAGCTTCTGGCGGACGCTGGAGGGAAGCATATGTCGATCAAGGACTGTCATAATGCTGCTCTTGCGCTCAAGAAGGAAGGACAATCCAATAACGAGGAGGTAATGAGGGCACCTGAACCGCAAGACATGCACTCTCAGCCAAGCCAGCCAGAACAACCAAGCCAGCAAGGAATTTGGCAGCTTGAAGAAAGGCTGCACCATGCACTGGCACCACAGGACAATCCACCTATACCACAGCCTGAGAGGCCCGATGATTCAGGGGAAGCCAATGGCCAAGAAGTGCCTCAACTCCCTGCTCGGTTAGACCAAGTGTAGGCGTGCACTGCCGATATTTGCCGCAGACAAACCGCGCTCACATCGATAACGCCGGAGAAGAGAAGCACGGGAACGCTGGAAGTGGATATGAATCGTACACATCATAAGTCATATAAAGAAGACTCGACACGGAGTAGGAACCGAACCGATTAGGACACGAAGGTAGCATACTAGGCTGCCTACGACCTCAACGCCCTTAACCTGCCCGCCAATCCGTCCTCGAAATCCGCCTCCTTCTGTTTGCCCTTGGATGCAGACTCCAACTCTGCTCTCGGCGCCGCATTCTCTTCCAAATTCATCCTCAGATCGACACCCGCATTATCCGCCAATCTCTCCATCAACCGGTCGACTTCTTCTTCGCCCTCCGCTCCATACTCCTGCATCTGCACATCCCGACTGACGCCCTCCATAGCTTGACTCGCGAGCTTAAAATCTTCACTCCGGCCGACAAACGCATTCGCGACTGCCAGGGTTCTCTCCAAATTAATACTCCGCGATGCAGACTCGAGCGCCTTGCTTGCCTTGGCCAAACTGCGGGTACTATCCCTGGTGGATTTCGCGGCAGCCAGATCAGCATATATGACGTCTGCCTCGGCAGATTTGGAAAGTAACGTAACCGATCGTCGTTTTTCACGGATGGCGCTGGAGGCGTGGATTCGGGAGATCTGGAATTGCCCCTTTTTCATTGCTTTGATGGCTTTTTCTTCCTGGGATCGAGAGGCTGCTTCGGCTTTCGTGGCCTGTTTCCGGAGTTGGTTGCCGTTGACCTGTGGGAAGCTATCGTTAATTCTTGCTCTTCTGTTGTTCAAGTTTATGCATTCTCGTAGATATGGGGAAGTTGGGTTTTGTTCATTTTCAGTTTGCGCAAGGAGTCAAGGTAGAAATCGAAGAGTTTCAAGATCTCTCTTCATTCCCGTTTCCTCTTAAGCAATGCACATGTACTCTTCTAGCTACATACCTTGACTTCGGCCATGGCCTCGAGAAGGGGATCTCGCATGCCCATCTTGAAGCCGAGTGGGATTAATCGACTTTGTTCGCGTTCTCCGTCCTTCGATTATGTCCGCCTCTCGTCTTGTCTTGGTTAATCGCTAGTCTCAGAAAAAAGTCTCAAGGTAAGCGCAGGAATATAAAGGTGTATAGTCTATTGAAAAGAAAGAAGATTAAGTGCGAAGTGTTCGGAATAGTCGGAGAGAATCGTTGATTCAGTTGTCGAGAGGTCGTTGCGGTGGTTGCCTTTGCGCTGGGCGACGTCATTTGGCGTGGTCATGTGATCCCCTGTTGTCGAAATTCGACGACGACGTTTGAGGCATGAGATACAATTCTTTGACTATAACTTCAAGTTTTGCAGTGATATGGCTATACAAACTACTAGCGCAAGAGGCCTAGCAACTCGGGACAGTGCTGAATTTGCACAGCAATACACCATCTATTACATTATGAACTTCTGACAATACTACCAAGTTCGTTGCAGAATACTGACATGGTAGTAGCGACTATATGAACTGCAAAGGCATGTCAACTGATTCACAGAGATCTCGCATATCCTCAACCGCACTTGGCTGCCAGTGCTCCCAGCCCGCCCTCACGACAATTTTCCTTAAATGGGGTGTATAGCTCTTCCAATCTGCTAGGAACTCGCGGAAGCGTGCGTTCCGCGGCCTCCAGTCTTCGTCAGGGTATCGCAAAGACATAGCAAGATAATCGTGAAGTGTAAGAACTTCCAACGTTTCCGGAAGCATGTCTTTCAAACTAGCTGCGTTACGTTCGACCAAGAGGGGCCAGGGGATGTAGAGTTCCTTCAACTTGGTGAAAGAACGCAGAGATCCGAATGTACCGCTGACCTTATAATTGGCCCTGGAGAATGTCTTGGGTGCGCTAAAGCGGAAGCCATTTCCGCCGGTTATAGTGAGCTTCTCGAGGGTCCCTTGGACTTGGGTAATTGTGAAGTACAACATATCGCAGCGAAATATCGAATGTCGGTCTGTATACGAGTGCTCAAAGTTGAACACCCGTAAGTGAGGCATAAACGAGAGCATTAAGAAGCAGCAGTCTGTTTCTAGCAGTTTACAGGAGAACTCGGTAATAGGCCAGACTGGATGATCATTGAAAAGAAGATCATCGAGAGGGGACGAGGGAATTGTGGTGTCTAATTTTCGCATGCATGGGAGGCTCATGAACACATCCAGTGGCCGAAGCATCGACAGCACCTCATTCTCCATCCTACTATTGACTATTCGGATAGAAGAAAGCTGTGAGAGCATTTGTGGTTGATTGACCGTGTTGTTCTTCGAGTGCAGTATGGCCGAGCTTAGGTACTCCGAGTCCGCTGTGAAGATTTCGTTGCAGTGAAACTCCCGCAACGCTGGAACGAGGGAAATCAAGAGAGCTGCAATCACCGAACTTCCGTCTCTTGCCAGGCCTTCCAGCCACATCTCCTCATCTTTCAGCCCAACAGACCGGATGTGCTCCGCGATGATAAGCGGAGTACTAGCATAAGGCTTCTGACATGGCTCAGGTGTGGCCCACGGGGTAAATAGGCATAGTCGCCGCACATAAAAGCTCAGGGACGGGCGCACTATCAAAGTGCGGAGAAGGGACTTGATGTCATTTCGATCAGCGCGCTGGTAGACCGTGATATCGCGGTACAGGTATGGCAAGGCGGTACCATAGAGACGCCGGTTTGCCTTCGATATGTGCGCCAATTCGCATGTCTGAAGCCGAGAGAGAATTATCTCCCAGATCTCGTTCTGGAGGGTCTCGATTAAAGCTGGAGTCTCACGGTCAGGGCGTATGGAACTGTGCTGTTTAGGCCCGAGACGTCGCATAATCTTGGATAGCCTTGGAACTGATAATGATGGCATCCTTTTTTGATGGTTCATGACATTTGAGAACTGAAACGGTAGGTTTTCTTTTGCACCCAGGTAGCTGACTGTGAGAGAATGAAGCCAACATGCCAGTGGTCAACGACTGTCAGGAGGCTCAAGGCGAGGCTGAAGGATGAGACATGCCATATCCCTCTACGCCCTTGCTTGTACAAGATCAAACCACCTGAAATCTGACCAGGGGAAATTAAGCAATTGACCACTGGCACATATATAAGACGTTCGGCACTCACATTCAAGATGACTCCATCGTCAAACGGCGCCCACCAACTCTACAATCCCCGACAGCGAGAATGGCGTCCATGACCCTCTCCTTCCGCGCCGCAACCCCCAACGACGCGCCCCGACTCCAGCACCTCGTGCAATCCGCATTTCAAACTGAAGACATTCGACCAGACTGGACCGGCAGTCCAGAACTAGCATCCCACTACCAACTCTCAGTCGACGAAGTGCGGACCCGGATCCTTAATCCGGATATCATCACCCTAATAGCCTTACCCGACAACAATGATGATACCCTCGTAGCCTCCATCGAGGTCTCTCGCCGCGGTACTGATTGCGCTCGTCTCTCCATGATTGCCGTCGACGCGCGGTACCAGCGTTCCGGCGTGGGGAGACAGGTCCTAGCCTATGCTGAGGATCACTGTCGACGGAGCTGGGGAGTGAATAGGTTCTCGTTAAATGCGCTTTCGACGCGCAAGGCGCTTATTGAGTGGTATCTGCGTCGGGGGTATTGTAGGACGGGTGAGACGGAGCCGTTTCCGAGGGAGAAGTTTGGGGAGTTGGATTTGCCTGGGGATTTGTGTTTTGTGGAGATGGAGAAGGAGATTACTGTATGAGTTTGCTGGGGAGAATACTAGATGAAAGGAGTGTGGACGAATGAGTGGAGGATACTTAAGGGCTGTTCCTCTAATCACTGGATGGGATGCTCAGTCTTGATATCGTAGGCTCTCATGTCAAGCACAGTATATTCAATTCCTCCAACGCAAAGGCCTATCTACTCCCCAAGCCAACCATGTACACCATG